>JAZKJV010005573.1:0-600000 GCA_037367405.1 Ottelia alismoides | reverse complement strand
CCCCTCGACCACCCTTCTTATTCCCCTTCCATCAGTCCAAGAGTCTCAGATTTTAGTGCATCGTAGAGTTCGGAACATTTGATGGCACCTGAGATGGGTTCTTTTGCTTTTTCAGAGAACCTAGACATGGCTGACAGAGGAGAGCACCAGATGACCATGATCACCCTCCTTTCTTATTTGATAAAGCGACCATCAACAACTCCTTGCTAGCGTCCCTGGAGACAATGCAGAGGCAGATCTGTGATCAGGGAACCTTCATGGGTGATGTCATGTGAGAGATAGCACAGATGAGAGAAAACCGACCTGGGGACGGTGGCGGTGGTGGAGGAGGAGGATGAAGGATATGGTTAGATCCTCAAGCGCATCACGGAAGCGTGAGCGTCGTATCGAATACGACGAGGAGCGACTAGTCGCACTAGTTGCTCGATGCAGCGGAATTTAAAATTTTTATTACGGCGAAACCACATAATCCAAGAACACTTCTCGGATCGTCTCGTCTAAACCACAAACAAGTAATAGGATTACCTCTTGAAGCGTGGTTGCGATCAAGTCTCTAAACGAAGAGACCTCCTGTCTCAAGTCCGATCCGACGGAGGAGACGCTTGCGAGCGCGGGGATGAACCGCGTGCTTCTCGCAATCCATGTTGATGATCCAAGCGGCGGATCTCCTGATCTCGACACAGGAGATCCGCCGTCTTCTTCATGAGCGAGGTGCACCGAAGGAGACAGAGATCCACGAGCAGAAGAACGGGCAGCATAACGACGATGCCGCGGTGATGGAGAACCTCTCCAGGACATCCATGGTGTACGGCCATGAGAGGGAGAGAGAGGGCTGACCTCTAGAGAGAAAGAGAGAGAGATGCTTCTCAAGCATTGTGTGTAAAATAGAGAGAATGGTATGCCTCTCTATTTATAGGGTTTTGGGATCCATGGATCTCAATCCATGTGACATATAAAATCAATGGATGAGATTGATTTATGTCAATCCAATGGTCAAGATTATTGTTGGTAAAAACCAACAACTTCTGATTTAATTTTGATAAAATATATTTGATAGATCAAATAAATATTAATACCATATTAAATGAATCAAATAAGGAGAGAGGAATAAAGAGAGATCAACCTTCCTCTTTGGAAGGGGGGGACGGCCACCAATTTCACAAGGAAATTGGTGCCGCCCCCCTCTTTCCAAAAGGGAGGGCAATCTCATGGCAATCCATGAGATTGCACATCTCCTTGAATTTCTCTCTACTTATTTTCCAACAACTATTTGTTGGGATTTTTATTCACCAAAATAATTCTCAATTAAATTTGGGAATATTGCAATCTTGACATTGGAATATTGTGAATCATATTCACAACCCAAAACAAAATGTAATTTACATTTTCAATTAATTAGACAATGTGTATCCAATACACATTAATAATTAATCTACTAATATAAATTATATCTAACTCTCTCTAATACATTATAAATCACATTTATAATATATTATGAATAATTGGATATTACTATCCACATTATTCGTATCCATAATAATTAAATCACATTTAATTATATTGGATAACTTATTCTCATGTGCTCAAATAATATGAATCACATTCATTTTATTTACATCTGTGATAATCAAATCACATTTAATTATCTAAGATAACTCTCCTTATAATATGAATCAAATTCATATTATTCATGATAATTAAATCACATTTAACTATCCATTTTCTCAATGCTCGGATACATATATCAACAATAGAATTATCCATGAACTCTTTCAAGGACAATGCGCTTTCTCCGCGAATACTTGGAGATAAGGACAGGGCTATTGTATTGTTCCACGTATAGTGACATGGATATTGAGATCACATCTCAAATCCAGATCTCGGGCCTCCCATAGATGCTTGATAAAATCAAGACCGCAAATCTAATCTTCTCATTGAATCTGAATCACTCAGATTAATGTCCAACATTTGGACTAAGATCAGATTACTTCTCTACTAAGAGGAGTCACTAAAATCCAGACCCGTTTCATCACTCCCTAGGAATGGAAGCGTCATGGTTATACAACCGTTTATGATCACATCACCCTCAGGCATTCCCAATACCTGTACATCCTGCATACTGGAAGACCCAGATTAAACCCGAGGATCAACTTTATATTGTCTACTTCATGGTTTTATCAGTAAGTTTCTCATTCGATCATTGGGAGTCGGTATTGATCATATACTTTCCAAAAGCATATATCATACCTAGGTCTTGATCATATACTTTCCAAAAGTATATATCAAACCAATAAATTCAGTCAAGCTTCCAAAGCGAGACGACCGTGCGCACGGAATTTGATTCTTCCCAATATCTCATGAGTGAGCTCATGTCTTCCGGTTCAGTAGTGAACCTGTATGATCCCTTTGAGAGATTGTATTACTCATATGCCTTTATATGCACACCAGCGCGCCGGTGTATAGACCTTGATTAGGCCATCAACCTATTGGTCTGCCAAATGTACATACTCAGACATATAGTAACACATCTGTCTCCGGTCAGAGGATATGTGCCTATATCATGACAACATATGATATAGGACTTTGGTTATCTCGATCTCGTTAAGTCAACTCTTTGACCCAACTCATCTGACACTTCCGAATCTCTATTCTTATGCAGAGGACCTGCATCAAGAAGTCGGTCAGATATCAACCTAACTGAGAAAGGATTGCCATCTCCTACTCAGGCTGGAGATCATCTCTTAATAATCATTTGACGGTGCTTGATAAGTCCTCAATCTAACTCATTAGATATTCATCTAAGCACCAGCCTCTATGATTCAATAATTGAATCAACAGCTGTATGATCATTAAGATGGCCATGGTACATAACCCTAATTGCACTAAGGGACCTATTATGCAAACTATGTACTCTTTATTTCAGATTAAGGAGTGAATTGCAATAACATTTATTGCATAATGGCTCGCCGTGGGCTCGCATGTCCAACAATCTCCCACTAGCCCAAAGAGCCATTAATGGGCTAATCATTTAAACCCACACTCATGTGACAATCATAGGCCATTAAGAAAATAGCTAGGTAAGTTGATCAGTCACTCTGTTCCCAAGAGACTACGCCAAGTCCTTTTACGGCACTTGCATATCTCCTAGTTACAGTGCTCGCATCCAATGCGAATGTTGCATCTCATGCAACCGATACTCAATTTTGTTGGTTATAGTGTCCTTGACACTACATCTTATTAATTATCATAGCCAGTATTCCCATAATCCTTATTAGAATACCTTCATTCCTGGAGATCTCTATCTCCTAAAGTATCTACAGTTAAGACCCTTATAGATCACTATCTACAAGATCTTAAACTTTTGAAGATAAGACTTTGAGATCACTATCTCTAAGTTTCATCGTCTTTGAAGACATTATTATTACTGCAATCAAGTGTTTTATCTCCATAGCAGGATTAGTAACAATTTACTACTCCCACTGCATGGCAGTCATCTGGCTCTTGTACTCATCTAGTATATACCCAGCTTCTCATAACTGATGCACAAGTGCAAGCAGTTCTAGCATTCACTTCCTCAACTCTTTGAGGTGCTATCCCTTTAGACAGGTCACTACTACATCTTAAGGGAAGGAAGCCTTTCTTGGAATTTTCCAGAAAATGGAATAAGTCCAAGGTGTATTACTAATGTGACGGTCCCAATATCCTCTTCTCTTTGCTTCTGAACAACTTCAGAACTAAGATCTAAGAGGTATCCTTGAGATCGTATCTCAAGATATGGAACAACCAAATCATAAAACACTTATTATTTATTCTTATATCATTCTAAATGATTAGAATAATATCTACATTTATCACGATGAACACAATGGCACTCCCACTAAGCTTTACATGGTTCATTAAGATTTTATCTGAAATCACAACATTTATAATTTCATCAAATCTTATGTTCCAACTACAAGAAACTTATTGGAGTCCAAAGATGGAGTTCTTCAGTTAGCACACCTTGCTTTCCTCAACCATGAAGCCCTGGGGCTACTTCATATGAATATCCTCAGAGAGGTATTCATAGAGGAATGCAATCTTGACTCACACCATGAAGATGTCATAGACAAGTTGTGTAGCTATAGTTAGCAATATTCTGATGGGTTAAAGCAAGATCACTGGAGAGCAAGTCTTATCGCAAGCGATGCCTTCTCTTCGGTGTGTAGCTCTTGGCTACAAACCGTGCTTTGAAGGTCTATACCTTCTCATCAGGTTCCATCTTTCTTTTGAAGATCCATTTACACCTTAATGGGTCTTACCCACATAGGTGGATCCTCGAGGGTCCATATACAACACTTGTATATGAAGTCTACATTAGACTTTTATTGCTAACATCCATCTTTCCATGTCATGATCCTTAGGAGCTTTATCACATGAAGTCCGATCATTTTCAGATTTAACTGACACATGGAATCCATCCTCAAACTTATTTGAAGAGTTATTAATGTTTCATCTTTAATTATCTATTTTAGTTTCCGATTTCAGGAGCCTCATTATCTTTTCAAGATTAAATGAGTTCCTTTACTTCATTTTCATCTTGATTCTCAAGAGAGTCATCCTATAAGAATCATATTCTCAAAGATGAGATCTTTTAAGAATCTCAAGGTCATAAAGTAGGTATCTAATACCATCATTTATTTTCCTAATGAAGTAGCACTCTCTGGTGCTAGATTCCAGCTTACCAGCTTGGGACCTTATTAAGTGTATAATGTAGTCTCTACCACATATACCTGGAAACTAAGAGATAATTATGCTAAGATTAATCATTGATCAAATCATGTCACACATGATCAATTGCATCTCCTTACAACTCTATTGAGTTAAGGCTCATTAGGAGGGGTGAGATAGAAATGATATTCACATCTCCATAAGGTATTCCTTGAATTCATCTAATAGGTACAAGCTACCTTGGTTAGATCAAATTCATTTCATCTTCCTTCAAACTCTGGTTCTAAACCAAAATTGTGAAATCTTTGAACATTTCAAAGTTTTCTAAGTGAAGAGAAGAAATCTCATATCACAAATAATCACTAATAGATATCACATATCTATAATGTTTGTTCTGATATAGATGATTCACATACATCAATATGTATGAGATCTTGAATACCTTAACATCTTATACCTTTCCCAAAGAAGGGTGTATTGGACATTTTTACTCTTGAATACAATATTCATAAGTATGTAAGATTTGAACAGTTAGACAATCTAAAGGTTCATCTCTTATCAGTCTATTGATCACATCAACAAACAAATGTCCAAAACATGATGCCAGATCATTGCCAAATGATCTTTATCCTCCTATTGATCTTTAAAGGTTTAATTTTCAGTATTAGAAATCTTAATGAATCATTCATTAATTTTCTAATTTAATAGAGTCCACTAGATTTTAGATTATTATCTGAAATATCTCCATTATAACTCTTTATGATAGATAAATTTCAGAATTCATGTTTATATCCAACAATTAGAAATAAACAATGAGTGTATTCTAATATCTAGGTTATAGAGACATTCTCTAAGACTAAGGGCTCCCACTGAAAATATGAAGTCTATTGATCTCATGGAAACTGTTGCAACACTTGCATCACTTTCAACATGGATGATCAATAAAACTTAAGATCAAATTTCTTATATTCTAATACATATGCAACCATTTGCAAGTGTTATTAGAACATTGAGATACAATTATTAGACTTTATCTTATCAAATAAGTAAGTCAATTTCAATGATTATATGTAGATTATACTGATGCTCCATCCGAGTCCTTTTCTGAGGATTCTAGACATGATAGTCATACTATCAATACATCAACTTATTGCAGTATTGGCATTCATCCAACTCTTTGGATGTCATATGGAAGTCACAGAAGTACAGTTAACTCTTTGACTATACCTCTTACTTGGGTCCAACCCATGCTTCCACTGCGCTCCCTTTGTCTATAAGCAACCTTTGCTCAAGACCAAGGATCTCTTATGTTAAAATCAAAAATTTCAATATAAGAGTATTTCAACATTTATACAAGCTTCATTTAAGTTCATATAATATGAATATTATGAAGCTTCATGAATGACTAGAGTATAGACAGTAGAATGATGACACTCATCATCTACATCCATCTAAACTCTTTGAAGCATCGGTTCAGGTAGGTATTCAAACAATTTGAATACATTATCTCTAATAGAGCTACCATTCTACATGATGTAGAGAACCATGTCATTCATGATTAAATGTCAAGAGCACATATGTATGCCAGAATATCTTTATTGATTTTATAAGGATTAATTTGATAATTACGATCATCATCGACATGTCACTTCAAAAGTACATTCGATAAGATCAAGACTTATAGAGACATACAAACCCTAGGGTTTTAGTCCTATTGTCTTATTTAATTATCACTTCTCATTATTATGAGGAAACTTGCACATTGCAACCACATACATTATGTGTCCAATCGCAAGTACAATATCTGGATCAAGGGTCCAATCCATGATATTCTACTGGTTATTAATGAGTATAACATTGAGTGGGTTTAATGAAGGATTATCTGAAATAAGTAATTTGCATAAGGGTATATATTTATATATATACATGTTTTACTTTGAATTAGGAATTTTTTATATCAAAGTTGTCTTGCCTTGGTAAAGACACTGAAAGTTCATTCCCTTAATCACTTTCAATGTAAGAAATATACGTACCATTATATCTCAGCAAGATCTGGGATCTCCTCTTTATCTTTGTTACATCCCAATAATATGAGAAACTGCAACTCCAATGAAGAGAAGCGGGAACACATTCCGCCTTGCAAGTCCAACTTGCATTTCCCAATTTGGTCTTTAACACCCGGGCCCACCACCCCTAAGGTGATGTTGACCCGTCGTTAATTGAACCAACCGTCAACAGGAATAGAACTCGCTATGCGCAATCCAATATCGCCCCAATAATATGAGGATCCGATATTGGGGTCACTACGCATACGGCCTTACTCTTTCGAGAAGCAAAGAGTCTGATCCAGATGCTCTTGTATATAGGAGCTGTCACTACGTACAGGCGTCTCCTATATACAATCCCTGGCGACGGAAACCCTTCGCCTTGACGGGAGACCATAGATGTCACTTACGTGATCCTCCACCTCTTATTCAAATTTAATTAATTACTATGAATCACATTCATATAATTAATTCTTCCAATGGAATTATTAACTCTAATCATATTAGAGTATTCTTAATTGGATATAATTAACTTAATCATATTAAATTAATTATCAATCCAATTTAATCAATCAAACTTAATTTTATGCTTGAATATATATATATGGTATTATTCTCAAAGTACGTATTAATTCGTATTTTAATAATTAGAAAAATACATCATAATCCCTCGGACATTATCCCGGCCCTACCCGTTGTCATGGCCAGTACCGGCGGGAGTGGGACGGACCGCATACGTTGCAACCCGCTACCCCAGCGATCCCCGACTAGACACCATATCCGCCTCGAGAAAGGATAATGCCAAATTGATTAATTTGTACTTGAGATGATCATCGGTTCTTCAACCAAAATTATACCATATAGTAATCAAAACAATTTTGATTATAAGGAAATTTGCTAGACAAATTCCCAATCCTATTCAAGCAAGGAGTTTGATGATTGTGATTTCAATTATGATTTAGATCAAATCTAATCAATTAATTGATTGGGGCCAAGTGAATTAAGGAAATAATTATTCTCTAATATTTCACAAATATTTTCCATAATTATTTATCGAAATTAACAATTAATTTCATTAATTGACAATCACATGGTTCTTGATTAGGAAAGTAATTTCAGCAGTGACCCCTACTTACTAAAATTAGCATATCTCAATCAATTTAAATCCAAATTAAGCAAAGTCAATTTCTAAAGTTTTCTAATTTGATTTAGAACAGAAACCAAGTGATGTTTCACGCATTTCGAGCCAAGTCTAAACAGTAATTAACATTTTAATCACGTTCAGATTTACTGTTCCCGCAACAGTGCATACATGTTCATTAAAACGACCATATCTCGAGCATACGAAATCCGATTTACGCAAACTCAGATCTTATGGTTTCCTTATTTAATGGGAAACATAATCCAAGTGCTATTTTCGTGTTTAAACAATTTAAACAGGGCCGAAAAAATACACTAAACAGATCTGCGAAATCAAATGCGATAAAAACTTTCGCGACCTTAACGAACCCAAGTCGTCATCGGTTAGCGAATTATATTCGAAACCGTCGACCTAAGGCTCTGATACCACTTGAAGGATATGGTTAGATCCTCAAGCGCATCACGGAGCGTCGTATCGAATACGACGAGGAGCGACTAGTCGCACTAGTTGCTCGATGCAGCGGAATTTAAAATTTTTATTACGGCGAAACCACATAATCCAAGAACACTTCTCGGATCGTCTCGTCTAAACCAAAAACAAGTAATAGGATTACCTCTTGAAGCGTGGTTGCGATCAAGTCTCTAAACGAAGAGACCTCCTGTCTCAAGTCTGATCCGACGGAGGAGACGCTTGCGAGCGCGGGGATGAACCGCGTGCTTCTCGCAATCCATGTTGATGATCCAAGCGGCGGATCTCCTGATCTTGACACACGAGATCCGACGTCTTCTTCACGAGCGAGGTGCACCGAAGGAGACGGAGATCCACGAGCAGAAGAACGGGCAGCATAACGATGATGCCGCGGTGATGGAGAACCTCTCCATGGCATCCATGGTGGACGGGCATGAGAGGGAGAGAGAGGGCTGACCTCTAGAGAGAAAGAGAGAGAGAGAGAGATGCTTCTCAAGCACTGTGTGTAAATAAGAGAGCATGGTATGCCTCTCTATTTATAGGGTTTTGGGATCCATGGATCTCAATCCATGTGACATATAAAATCAATGGATGAGATTGATTTATGTCAATCCAATGGTCAAGATTATTGTTGGTAAAAACCAACAACTTGTGATTTAATTTTGATAAAATATATTTGATAAATCAAATAAATATTAATACCATATTAAATCAATCAAATAAGGAGAGAGAGGAATAAAGAGAGATCAACCTTCCTCTTTGGAAGGGGGGGACGGCCACCAATTTCACAAGGAAATTGGTGCCGCCCCCCTCTTTCCAAAAGGGAGGGCAATCTCATGGCAATCCATGAGATTGCACATCTCCTTGAATTTCTCTCTACTTATTTTCCAACAACTATTTGTTGGGATTTTTATTCACCAAAATAATTCTCAATTAAATTTGGGAATATTGCAATCTTGACATTGGAATATTGTGAATCATATTCACAATCCAAAACAAAATGTAATTTACATTTTCAATTAATTAGACAATGTGTATCCAATACACATTAATAATTAATCTACTAATATAAATTATATCTAACTCTCTCTAATACATTATAAATCACATTTATAATATATTATGAATAATTGGATATTACTATCCACATTATTCGTATCCATAATAATTAAATCACATTTAATTATATTGGATAACTTATTCTCATGTGCTCAAATAATATGAATCACATTCATTTTATTTACATCTTTGATAATCAAATCACATTTAATTATCTAAGATAACTCTCCTTATAATATGAATCAAATTCATATTATTCATGATAATTAAACCACATTTAATTATCCATTTTCTCAATGCTCGGATACATATATCAACAATAGAATTATCCATGAACTCTTTCAAGGACAATGCGCTTTCTCCGCGAATACTTGGAGATAAGGACAGGGCGATTGTATTGTTCCACGTATAGTGACATGGATATTGAGATCACATCTCAAATCCAGATCTCGGGCCTCCCATAGGTGCTTGATTAAATCAAGACCGCAAATCTAATCTTATTGAATCTGAATAACATTCAGATTAATGTCCAACATTTGGACTAAGATCAGATTACTTCTCTACTAAGAGGAGTCACTAAAATCCAGACCCGTTTCATCACTCCCTAGGAATGGAAGCGTCATGGTTATACAACCGTTTATGATCACATCACCCTCAGGCATTCCCAATACCTGTACATCCTGCATACTGGAAGACCCAGATTAAACTCGAAGTATTGGATCAACTTTATACTATCTACTTCATGGTTTTATCAGTAAGTTTCTCATTCGATCATTGGGAGTCGGTATTGATCATATACTTTCCAAAAGCATATATCATACCTAGGTCTTGATCATATACTTTCCAAAAGTATATATTAAACCAACAAATTCAGTCAAGCTTCCAAAGCGAGACGACCGTGCGCACGGAATTTGATTCTTCCCAATATCTCATGAGTGAGCTCATGTCTTCTGGTTCAGTAGTGAACCTGTATGATCCCTTTGAGAGATCGTATTACTCATATGCCCTTATATGCACACCAGCGAGCCGGTGTATAGACCTTGATTAGGCCATCAACCTATTGGTCTGTCAAATGTACATTCTCAGACATATAGTAACACATCTGTCTCCGGTCAGAGGATGTGTGCCTATATCATGACAGCATATGATATAGGACTTTGGTTATCTCGATCTCGTTAAGTCAACTCTTTGACCCAACTCATCTGACACTTCCGAATCTCTATTCCCATGCAGAGGACCTGCATCAAGAAGTCGGTCAGATATCATCCTAACTGATAAAGGATTGCCATCTCCTACTCAGGCTGGAGATCATCTCTTAATAATCATTTGACGGTGCTTGATAAGTCCTCAATCTAACTCATTAGATATTCATCTAAGCACCAGCCTCTATGATTCAATAATTGAATCAACAGCTGTATGATCATTAAGATGGCCATGGTACATAACCCTAATTGCACTAAGGGACCTATTATGCAAACTATGTACTCTTTATTTCAGATTAAGGAGTGAATTGCAATAACATTTATTGCATAATGGCTCGCCGTGGGCTCGCATGTCCAACAGAGGAGGACCTGATGCAGGAGGAGGTGATCCCGATGCTGAGAGGTCGCCACAGACTATCATGAGGGAATTGCACAATCTTGCAGCATCCCTCACTCATCATTGGATCAGACTCCCGCCTATCCATGGAGATTTCGAGCTTTAGCCCCATACCATTCAGCTTCTACCCAAATTCCATGGGTTGCCGACCGAAGAGCCACACCTACACCTCCAAGAGTTTGAAATGATCTGCAGTACGATCCATGATAGGCTGATGACCGAGGACACGATCAAGATGATCGCCTTCCCGTTCTCCTTGGTTGACAGAGCTACGTACTGGCTCAAACACTTAGGGTGATTGATCGATACTTGGGCAGATCTTCGGACCGCGTATCTGAAGAGGTACTACCCTCTCAGCCGGACTAATGTAGATAGAGCAATGATCAGCAACTTTGTCGTGATCCTTAATGAACAGTTTCACGAAGCTTGAGATCGATTCAGAGAGCTCATTGACCGGTGTCCACGTCATGATATCTCCAAGCCCAATTCAGTTCAAAGCTTCTTTTGTGCGCTGACACCGGAGCTGCAGGGGCTAGTAAACGCCTCTTGTGGTGGGTCGTATTTTTCCAAGGGTGAGGACGACGTTTGGGCCATCTACGAAGGCATGGTAGAGAACTCAACCATCATGGCCCGAGCCCGTGTTTACACACAGCAGAAGCCCCCGCAAGGAGTGGGATCATTCCAGAGGATCGCCCGCATCGATGCCTGTCCTAACACTTCGTCGGCAGCCGCAGCCCAAGCTGAATCAGCCGCAGCCGACATGGGAATCATCAGTGAGAAACTGGACCATCTCGAGATCCTCAAGAAGAAACAGATGCAAGGCATGGTTCAGATGGACCAGATCGCCAAAACCATGAGTGACCTGAAGACGCAGATCCTTTGCGTACAGGAGGCACAAACTCATTCCCAGCAGCCTCCCAGGTCACGAGCTGACCCGAGCAGTAGCAGCTCATCCCAACCCTCTGCCTCTTACCGCCAGGTGAATCATATCCAGGCAGAGCCGGTTCCGTTGCTACAGTACTACCCAGCGCAGCCGCCATCTCAGGACACTCAGATGGTGGTCTACCAGCCGGAGCAGCCACTAGCAGTTCTTCCGCCACCCTCCTTCGAGCAGGAACCATTGATGGAAGTCAATGGGATTTGGTACGACCGGTACCCTCAGCCCGGGATCCATCGTGATCACCCCGGATTCCGTTGGGGCAACGGTGGCTCCTCATCTCACCAGCAGAATCCAGCTCAAGGACAACAGAGCAGCCAGCAACCACAGCAGCAACAGCAGCCCCAGTATACCCAGCAGCAACAGTACCATAGTGGTCCTCGTCCCGCCTATCAGGGACAGCAGTGGAGGCAGCGACAGCAGCCTCATCAATCTTATCCCCATCCTCCCCACTATCAACCGCAGCAGCAGACTCATTTCCTACAAGGGAACCCATCCGGTTCTCAAGCCCCCGCTTTTAAGAACCCAGCTCTCGATGATCTTGCCTGCTTGCTCTCCGAACAACGAGCATCCTTCAGGCAAGAAATGGATGAATTCCGGCAGGAGATGAGGGAAATCATCAAAGGCAAGGCCGCCATACCCTCTCAGATTGAACCTAACCCGAACAATATGAAAAGGAAGTCTGAGCAGGTAGAGTTTACAGAGGATCCCTCTCCTAGTGACTATTTGAGTGACATATCTCTTTCTTTGTATGATGCTGATTTTGTGACTACTAGGAGCGGTAGGATGCCAGCTGGCGGCGCCTCTTCTGAGCGACAACCACCAGCTGAATCAGGAGCGTCAGAGGAGCAGAGTAGCAGTGCTGATGCCGCTAATGATGATGTTGAAGATGGTGGTGCTGAGGCCACCAATGATGGAGATCCAGACGACGGTGTTGAGGCCGTCGTGAGACAAGATGCAGACGGTGGTGTTGATGCCACCATTTTGGATGCAGAGCCAGAGTGCGGTGCTGATGCCACAAAGACAGGTGCCGGTGGTGGTATTGAGGCCACCACATCTACTTTTGTTGAGCCTCTGTCTGTGATGTTACCACCTTTTATATCTATGGACTGTGGTAACAAAAATAAAAATAAAAATATGAATAAAGGAAAGGTTTCTGTTCACATTGTGGATCCATATGTGTTGAATGATGATGATTGTATGTATTCTAATCCTTCACAGGCATAGGGACCTATTCCTAGTCCTCCATCTGAGGAGGCCCCTACCATCCCCTGCCCTGAGGCACTCCGTCAGGCGAAGGGGAATAAAAGAGAAAACCCAAAAAAAGACCTGCAGGTAGAGTTCAGCAATCAGATGATTGATAGATTCCACATTCAGTTGACTCTACAAGAAGCACTTGAGCACATCCCCCTCTTCAAAAAGAACTTGAAAGAGAAGACTACCGTCCGCAGGAAGAGGAGGAATAACAAAGATCAGATCCACGTGCTCACTCATTCCACTTGCTGCACTATTCAGAACAAATTGCCAGCCAAGAGACCAGACGCAGGAGCTCCCTATGTCAGATGCGAGATTCAGGAGCAGCAGTTTGATCGTACTCTGTTAGACAGCAGCTCTTCAATTAACCTTCTTTCGTCAGCCTTACTCGACCAATTCGAGTTTGGTCCTCTTCTTAGGAGCAGGACAGTCCTTCAGTTTGCTGATAGGTCGACTAAGAGGCTGAAGGGGTTATTGAAAGACGTGGTCGTTACCATTCAGAGCCGGAAATTCCCCATGGACTTCGTTGTGTTGGACATGGAGATCCCTGAGTCGGTAACCGATGCCCCCATCATACTCGGGCGTCCATTCTTGGCCACAACCAAGGCGGTGACCGACCATGATAGTGGGAAGGTGTGTTTTCACGTAGAGGGTGAAACCATATAAATAGAAACGATCGAGGAAACCAGAGCCAGAGAACTTGAATGCTCAGAGCAGTCCAGCGAAGCCGCGTAGATGACAGAGGAAGAGCTAGACATCCACCAAGAGTGTGATTTTGTGATTACAGATGATGAATCCAACTGGACAGATCCTGTAGCACCGACCCTCGCCCTGCCTACAAATTCACTATATCTAAAGCTTATGGCGGTCGAGAGCCTGGAGAGCACACCCCTGGATGAGGATACACCTGAAGCTCACAGTGTTGGGACGAATGGTGCTGATGAGTTTCAATCTTGTTCATCTTCTTCTGATCCCTTGGATTCAGACATTGATTGGGATGATTTTGATGATTATTTGCCTTGTCTGATTCCTTCTGAGCCAAAAACCATGACAGAGTGCGAGCCAGTACAGTTCATAGATGATTCATCAGGCCGCCCTTCATCAGATATTCATGCAGAGCGAGAGTTCTCCCATGCAGATCTGGTAGCGTTTACACAGACATATCAGAAGCCAGATCTGCCACCTCCCAGTTGTCCAGAACTGAAGCCTCTGTCGCAGTCGCTAAAGTATCGATTCCTTGCGGGTGAGCCAGATATGCATCCAGTCATTATCTCAGCAGGTTTGACTGGAGAACAAGAATCTCGTCTGATAGAGGTTCTTGAAAGAAACCGCAAGGCAATAGGATGGAGTATAGCTGATCTCCAAGGGATTAGTCCGGCTCTGTGCTCCCACCACATCTATCTTGAGGATGACGCTAGACCGTCGCGTGAGTTCCAATGACAGCTGAACCCGGATCTTCGAGACGTAGTCATGAAAGAAATTTCGAAGTGGTGGAGCGCCGATTTTATCTACCCCATCTCCAAATCTAAATGGGTTAGTCTGTTACATGTGGTGCCCAAGAAGACGGGTATCACTACAGTTGTCAATGAGTCTGGAGAGGAGATCGCTACCCAAGTACCAACTTCTTGGAGGGTCTGTGTGGACTACAGACGATTGAATGAGGCCACCAAGAAGGATCATTTCCCGCTGCCATTCATTGAACAGATTATCGAGCGGCTAGCTGGGAAGAGTCATTACTGCTTTCTTGACGGGTACTCTGGATACAATCAAGTGGCCATTGCGCCCGAAGACCAGGAGAAAACAGCATTCACCTGTCTGTTTGGGACTTATGCTTTCAGACGGATGCCCTTTGGTCTATGCAACGCTCCGACGACATTCCAAAGGTGCATGCTGTCCATTTTCTCGGACATGGTGGGTGACTGTTTAGAGGTCTTCATGGATGACTTCTCAGTCTATGGTGATGGGTTCGATGCTTGTCTTGACTGCCTAGACTGTGTGCTTCAGCGCTGCATTGAGGTCAATCTTATCTTGTCTTGGGAGAAGAGTCACTTCATGGTGACTCAAGGGATGATACTTGGTCATATCATCTCCAACAGGGGCATGGAGGTCGATCCGGCCAAGGTAGATATCATTAGAAAACTCAATCCACCGTCCAATTTGCGTCAGTTGCGGTCTTTTCTGGGGTATGTCGGTTTCTACCGACGGTTCATTCAGGACTTCAGTCGGATTGCCCGACTGCTTACTGATTTGCTGACAAAAGACACCGAGTTCATTGTCAACGATAAGTGTCTTGCGTCTTTTGAGACTCTCAAGAGTATGGTTGTTTCAGCTCCTATCCTTCAGCCACCTGATTGGTCTCTCCCATTAGAGATCATGACAGACGCTTCAGATTTTGCCGTTGGGACTGTGCTTGGACAGAGGAGGGATGGATTGCCTTTTGCCATTCACTACGCCAGTCGGACTTTGGATGCCGCTCAGAGGAATTACACTGTGATTGAGAAAGAGATGCTGGACGTAGTCTTTGCTTTGGATAAGTACAGATCTTATATTCTCGGATCTAGAGTGACAATTTACACCGATCACACCGCCATCAGATACTTAATGGCCAAGAAGGATGCCAAAGCACGTCTTATTAGGTGGATCCTTCTACTCCAGGAGTTTGATATCGAGATTAAGGATAAGCCTGGAGTCAAAAATGTGGTGGTGGATCATCTCTCTAGATTGGAGAATCTTGAGGAATCTGAGCCTAGCGCACCTATCACAGAGACGTTTCCAGATGAGGCGATCTTGTCTATCACCTCGCTCCCATGGTATGCCGACATTGTGAACTATCTTGTTGCCAAGACGGTCCCACAAGGTTGGCCCAGACAGAAACTCGAGACCTTCCTGGCGAAGGCCAAGTTTTACCATTGGGACGATCCCGTCCTTTATCATGAAGGAGGGGACAATATCTGGAGGAGGTGCATTCCTCAAGAAGAACATCACAGTGTCCTCACATACTGCCACAAGCTTGAGGCAGGAGGACATCATTCTGGAAAAAGGACAGCACAAAAGGTGCTTCAATCCGGCCTATGGCGGCCTACTCTCTTCAAGGATTCTGATGAGTTCGTGAAGAGATGTACTGACTGTCAGAAAATGGGAACCTGCGGACAGGGAGACATGATGCCCATGCAACCCATTCACTTTTGTGAGGTTTTTGATGCATGGGGGATTGATTTCATGGGCCCATTTCCTAAGAGTCAGGGATTCGAGCATATTTTGCTCGTTGTAGATTATGTCAGCCGATGGGTTGAGGCCATCCCCGCCCGAGCCGCAGATGCTAAAACTGTGTGCAAATTTTTGAGGAAAAATATCATTTCACGGTTCGGGGTACCTAGAGTCTTGATTTCAGACGGGGGGTCTCATTTCATCAATGATAAGGTTAGGGCCCTTGCAGACGAGTTTGGCATTGACCATCGGGTCGCCACACCATATCACCCTCAGACTAATGGTCTTGCCGAAGTCTCGAATCGGGAGATAAAAACTATCTTGCAGAAGGTTGTCCGCCCAGACTGAAAGGATTGGTCACAACTTTTGGACTCGGTCTTGTGGGCCTATCGGACTTCTTTCAAGAATCCATTGGGGACATCTCCCTTTCGACTCGTCTATGGCAAGCCGTGCCATTTGCCAATGGAAATCAAGCATAAATCCTTTTGGGCAGTCACTGAGTTATTGTTAGATCCTGAGATGATAGGAGACCAGAGAAGAGCAGAGTTGGCAGCCCTGGAAGAACTGAGAGACACAACCTTTTCCAACAGCCTACAGTACAAAGAAAAAGTGAAAACATGGCACGATTCTCATATCAGCCATTAACAGTTTGAGCCAGATCAGAGAGTATGGTTGTTTGATTCCAGGCTGAAATTATTTCCAGAGAAATTACAGAGCAAGTGGAAAGGTCCGTTTGTGGTCAGGAAGGTACATGACAATGGCAGCATTGACATATCAGAACCGTCATCTTCTTCTACCTTCCGTGTCAGTGGTCAACACCTGAAACTTTATCTCGATCATGATCCACCGACCATTGACGTTGCCCCCATTCTTCTGGTATGAGATGTGTTCTTTGACTCGTATCGTCTACATCTCATACATGGTGATAACTTCCATCTTCCGTTGTACAGATCATCTGTCTATATTATGCTTTCATCTGTCAATCTCTTTTCTTCTTTTCTTCTTTTCTTCTTTTCCTTTTCTATTTCTTTATCTATCAAAAATGTGCTGCACTTGTAGACAGTTTTCCATACTTAGGATGTACTTTGTCCAAAGTATAGGGGGTGTGCACCCCGAGTTTCTCTATTTTTCGATCCTCTCCATTGTCTCCTCTTCTTGTCTATACTTAGGGATATCTTACCCTAAGTATAGGGGGAGACAATCTGAGTACGATCTATTCATTCCTACCCTTGACCCTCCCTGCGTTGTGTACAGTCTGCTATACTTAGGATTATTTGATCCTAAGTATAGGGGGGACGTCAACTTCTTATTGGTTCGTTCATTTATTCTTTAGACTTGTCTATACTTAGTACGAGTTATGTCTTCTCTTTTCTCTCCGATCTATGAGGACATAGCTTAAGCTAAGTATAGGGGGGTCGTATATACTGCGTATATACTTTAGCCATAACTCATACTTTTGTATTTTCTTAATATATGGCTAATAATTCTTTAAAATTCATTAAAATCCCTAATAATAAGGTGTTTTGTTCCTCAAATTCTTTTTGTATATACTGATTAATAAATTTGGTGAAAATGGTTTTTGCAAATGTTTGAAAAATAGTTTGAAAAATTGAAAACTATTTTGAAAACGCTTTGTTACATGTTTTCAACCTATGTAAAAAGTGTGGTTTGTAAAATTTAATTTATTTGTGTGAAATAAAATGTTTGAAAAATGATTTGCAAATGGTTTGAAAAAAGGTTGCAAAAATATTTTGAAAAATCTTTTTGAAAAAGACAAAAAAATGCACCTGCATATGCATCATCATCATATTCTCAAGAATCCATAAAAAAGTTTAAAATCTTGAAAATTGCATCACAAAAATATTTTCTGCATAGCATTGCATAGCATGAGCATTTTTCGGATTGAGTTTGATAGTTGAACAAGTCTAAGTAAAATCCGGAAATTGGAGCTTGATTGGACCTTAAAATCTACCTAATAACAGGAACCTTATAGGAACTGGGTTTGAGGTACTTCAGGTCTAGTTGACTTAATTATTTGAGGATCACGGGACTTGGTTCAATGGATTCTTGACTGCCTAAGTAGAGTATTTCGGAGCACATGCACGACTCTTGTTGATAATGACCTAACTTGGACACCTGTACCTTTCACATGGCTCAACTCAGTTGGAGTGGTGAGGGGATTGGATTTGCCGGTATGAGACGCACACAAGTGGAAACATTTGTCCTCCTCTAGGGAGGGAAGTGCACCCCAACCCATCCAGTGATTAGGAAGTCTAAAGACAGGAGGTTGTGGGTTGCGATAAAGCTTCAAAAGAGGGATAGTCTACTGGCTCAAGAGGAAAAACTCCTTATGTAAATGCTGCTGTATATAGTATTCAAAATTAAAAAAAAAATTCAGGCATGTACAAAAATAAAAAGCCTGCAAGTATGTACAAATGTTGTAAAGTCAATAAGCAAGCTTGAGTTCCAAAGTCATATCATGTGAGCCTGCAGCAGGGATGACTTGACTACACTAGTCTTGCATCCCAAGATAGGTAGCTACACTGGTTACCGTCCATTCTTCTATTCACCCCCTCCTCTTGAGCTGGTTGCCACTTGAACTTAGAAGGGAATACCCCGCTCCTCGAGGATGGAGTTGTTGGATTGGGGAATCATTGGGTTGTCATACTGGAGAAGTCAGTTTCTTTGCCATTCTAGTTGGGGAGAGCCACCATCACTTACACTATACGAGTCAGATTCATAGTCGTAAGAGTTTGTGTATGAATTGAGATATTTCTGACCTGGCTATTGAGGAGACTTGAACAGAGTTTTGGGATTCTCAAGGACTGTTGGATTTCAAATCCAGTTCTCATTAAGGTTCCGCCCGCACTAAAATTCCAAAGGTCCGACTTAAGCTCCAAACTTTGATTTTGTGAAGACAAGTTTGATAATTAAACTAAATCCAAGTTCTTCTTTTTCTTTTCTTTCTTTTTTTTTGCACTTATTGCATAAGTGTTTGCTAGGGACTAGCAAAGGTAAAGTATAGGGGGACGATGAATCCACATTTTATCATCTTTATTCTATCATTTTGGCCTCAAAAACCCTAGCAAATGCATGTAAATATAACATCTTAGCATTCATGCATGTGCATCCCATTAGTGTATAAAATACTATAATTAAAGCCAAAATTATAGAATAAATAAAAGAAAAGAAAAAGAATAAAATATTGTAAATATTTTATGACCCGAAACCCCAAGACCTAGGCATCTTGATGAATAGGTCGACAAGGAATAAAGTAGGGGGAGATAAGGGCCAAATACAATACTTTTTAATTCATTCTTTATTCATTTTGGGACCTATTTTTAGTTCCACTTTTTAAACATCAAATAAAGAAACTTTGTACATGAAAGTTGTAGATAATTAAATAAAGAAAAATACAAAATTTATTTCACTAAAAAATAATACACAGATAAAAAGTTATGGTCTGAATAAAAATCCAGAATCCCAAATTCCTAGACCCGTATCTCACAAACGAAAACTCCAAATGCAGCAAACTCACCTTTAATTGTATATAGAATAAAATAATCTATTTAATGGTGGTGGTTTCCCATTTGGCGGAGCTACGGTTTGAAAGTTGAGTTTTGGACCCACATTGTACAGTTGTACTGATTAAAATATTCCATTTATTATTTATTCATTATTTGTATATTTTTATATTTTTATAATTTTGTAATTATTACTTATAGTAATTGTGTACATTAAAATCAGAATAAAAACATAAATAAAACTCAAAATAAAAATACTTGTATATATCATATACACAGGTATTATACCTATATACATACCTATACAATACCTACTTACATTTTATTAAATATACAAAATATATCAGAAAAATAAAACAAAAATATATTTGTGTGTATAAAAGTATTTTATGATTTTATAAAATACTAAATAAAAATAATAAAATTAAAATACACAAAATAAAATTAAAAGACTAAACCACATAGGTAATATACCTATAAGGAGCATAATAGGTAACTCATAAAAATATATTCCATAAAAATAATTAAAAATCAGAATAAAATACTACATAAAATAATAAATATTTTTTATTTTATAACCTTAATTTAATAAAATCATTTCGATTTTTAATCTAATTTTTAAATCTTTTTCAGGACCTTTTTCCTGGTTGGTCCACGTGGACCAACCAGGGGGCAGTCACAGTTGACCTCGGTCAACTGTCTGCCCTAGGCCCTGTAGCTGCTGTCAGACCTTGGTTTGACCCCCTCTTTGTCGATTTTTCTAGCCTCCATCTTGCACTTTTTGAGATCGAGCCTTCATGACTTTTGTCTCTCGATTCTTGGTCTATCACGCCCTTGCGTATTTTGGGGGACAGAGCCATCGATTCGCCAGATCTTGCTCGATCTTTGGAGCACCTTGGTCATCCGGTCAACCAACATATATGCAGGCCTGACCTTTCCATTCGAATTTGAACACCTTCGGTCCACCCTTCCTCGCTCCGCTCGTGTTCCAAGCCTTCCTGGAGGTGACAGCTCCAGCGGCGTGCATTCAGCCAGGGCAGAGGAAGTCGGAGGTGTCTCCACCACCTCCCCCAACTCCGACGGTTGAGGTACCCTTCCCTCCGATCTACATCATCGAGGAAGCCACTTCACCCATTTATTTTTCGCGCATTAGCTTAGCCTTAGTCGTAGGAGCAAAAGCCCTCTAGAAATTTCGCAATCCATCGCGTGAATCGCCCGATTGATCATCCTCACCGGAGCGCAACTCCGACCCTACTCCCAGCCACCGTTCCACACTACATCTCCACCCTTGCGAGGTCCAGGAAGTTTGCCCTAGACCTTCTAATCATTTTTGCAGGTCAAAGAGCGTTGACTCGCACCTGGAGGCGATTTTGGAGCCTCGTCGGAGCTCACGGGGCTCTACAGCTCCGCCGCCCTCTAGCGAGCGCCTCGGCCACCGCCGAGCTCTTTTGAAGCCCCCACGAGGAAGAAGAGACCTCAGGGACCCTCCAGCCGCATTTTGGAGCCAAGAACGTCACTGGAGGAGGAGTAGCACCTCGGCGAACCTCGGCTCGTCGGAGTTCATCCGCGGTTCTTGCTCTAGGCTTCGCCGACGTCGGATCGAGGAGGAGCTCCAGAAGCTACAGCCGCCGTTGGATCTGAGGGAGCCCAGCCGTTGATCTTCATCGCCGGATCTAATCTTCGCCGTCCACGCGCGAACCGTCATGGGGCTTCCTTGTGCTGCCGCGTGGATAAGTGGATCCATTCGCGTCGTTCATCAACGCTCGCGCGAGGGAACTTTGCAAGTATACCCCCGCACCTTTTGTAATTTTATTTTAGTCCTGGAATTTTAATTAGTAGTTTAGAATTTTTGTAAAATTTGCAAGTAGGCCCTCAAACTTTCCATATTTGCACATAGGTCCTCTGCCACGTCACCTCACGTGACCTGTTCACGTGAGGTGTGGGCATTTTGCAGGGAGGCCCTCAGCCCTTTGGTTATTTCATTTCAGTACCAGAAATTGTAGTTTAAATGTTAAACTTTTGGGAATATTGCATGTAAGCCCCCAGGGGTTTTTGAAATTACATTTCAGTCCCTGCCAGGCGTGTGCAAGTCACGCGCCCTGGTGGGTATTTTGCGCCGATACCCTTGTGGGTTTGAACATTTGTATTTAGTCCATAATATTGAACATTCAGTACAATATTTTGTGGAAAATTGCTTCTATGCCCCTGGACTTTTGTGTATTTGCATAAATACCCCTACTAGGCTGTGACATTTTTGTGAACTTGTCTGATTTATTTAAGGCATCATTTGAACTTGAAAAATTCCACAAAAATTACACTAAGCTCCTGTTAACTTGTACTTTAACGCCATATTTTAGATTTTATTTTTGTTGCATTTTTATATTTATTAAAAATCAAAAAGATGCCATTTCAGTACTGTCTAGCTTAGAAAATACCAAAAAATATTAAAATACCTCGAAAAATTCCAAAAAAATACCTACTATCTATTTTAACCTATTTTAGTGTCAATCTAAAAATCACTAAAAATCTCAAAAGAAAAACCTTAAAAATTTGAAAATACTTAAAAACTTCAAAAAAATCAAAAATATTATAGAAAACTCCAAAAATTGCAAACTTAAGTCCTGTAGGTTTTATATTTTATTCGCTTTAGTTTAAAATTAGTTTGGGAAAATTTTAAGATCATTTGATATTTTCTTTCCCATTATAGTCTCGGCCAGATTGTTAATTCACTGTTTTCTTTATTTTAGTTTTTAAAATTACCAAAAACATTTTGAAAAATATCCAAAAATCACAAAAATAGTAAAAAATCATAAAAATATCAAAAAGATTGTATTTCTAAATTTTTGAATATTTTTGCATATTTTTATAAATATTGTAGCACTTCTTTTATTGTCTTGTATACATATTCCAATATTGAAAAAGAAAATAGAAAAATATAAATTATAAAAATTAGAAAATTAAAAATCAAAATACAAAATTAAAAATTAAAAACCCACAAAAATCCTTGCATTGCATAGTGTAGACAACACTTCACACTCACTCACACACAGTAGTTTGATCTACCCGGTTTGCTCCATGTGTTCGAACTCTCTACGTACATGCTTGCTATACACCATTTATGTAGAGTTAAAAATAAATTTTAACTTCACATTGCTTGTCATTGCTTGATATTTATAGTGTGGGTTAATTGTTGATTAAATCCAGATCTTGATTGGTCAACACTTCGACCGTGTTCCCGCCTTGTGAGGAATACAAGACCACTCGATTTATGGGTTTATCAATGAGTTTGACCCATTTCACTTCGATATCAGCGAGACTCCCAAGGCCGGACCTGACCACAATTCTTCCACTCACCCGTCTGTGCCTCCACACCCTAGGGCCCCTGAGGATCTTCTCTCTGTCGACCCTGATCGGCTTCTGTCCACTGTGGACCCCGATCTCGACCTGCACCATACCAGATCCATTCCTCAGCGGTCTCGCAAGAAGGTTCGCTTTCTACCTTCTTGATCTTTGTATATCCACCTCTGTTGTATATCCTCCTATGTTCATCCCCGTCCATCTCCTGTATTTCTCATCCACCCATTCTCGTGTTTGCCTTACTTAGGGCGTACTTTGTCCTATGTATAGGGGGTGGACGAGCCGAGTGTTCATCGTTCTGTTGCATCACTCCTGTTGTTGCCTATACTTAGGGCTTCTTTTACCCTAAGTATAGGGGGAGTGATGTGTACATCCGTCTCTATCTTCTGCCATCTTCTGATTTCTTTTCTTCTTTTCCTTTTCTCTTCTCTTTTTCTACCGAAAAAGGTGACTCCCCTTATAGACAGTCTTCTATACTTAGGACGTACTTTGTCCTATGTATAGGGGGTGTGCACCCCGAGTTTCTCCATTCTTATCAATCCTCTCCATTGTCTCCTCTTCTTGTCTATACTTAGGGATATCTTACCCTAAGTATAGGGGGAAACAATCTGAGTACGATCTGTTCATTCCCACCCTTGACCCTCCCTGCTTTGCGTACAGTCTGCTATACTTAGGATTATTTGATCCTAAGTATAGGGGGGACGGTCAACTTCCCATTCGATCATTCGTTTCTTCGTTCCTCAATCTTTAGATTTTTTTATACTCAGTACGAGTTATGTATTCTCTTTTCTCTCTGATCTATGAGGACATAGCTCAAGCTAAGTATAGGGGGTCGTATATACTACGTATATACTTTAGCCATAACTCGTACTTTCGTATTTTCGTAATAAATATGGCTAATAATTCTTTAAAATTCATTAAAAACCTTAATAAAAAAAGATGTTATCATTCCTCAAATTCTTTTTGTATTTACTGATTAATAAATAAGGTGAAAATGTTTTTTGCAAAATGTTTGAAAAAATATTTTGAAAATCTTTGTGAAAAATCTTTTGAAAACTATTTGGAAAACATTCTGTTACATATTTTCAACCTTCGAAAAAATATTTTGTTTGAAAATTTTGTGTTCTTTGTGTGAAATAAAATGTTTGAAAAATGATTTGCAAACAGTTTGAAAAATGGTTGCAAAAATATTTTGAAAAATCTATTTATATTGTTTGAAAACCTTTGCAAAATGATTTTCAAATGTGTGTACATATTTGTAAAATGTTTGTAAAAATTATTTTGGACTATAGTTTTTAAATATTGTTTGAAAAACATGTGTCAAATAAGATTGAGGAATACATACATCTCACAAAAATTCATTCTATATATATGTATAAAATTGATCACTTACCCCTGTAAATTCCTAAAATCTACTTCTTGTAAATATAAGAAGCGTCCCCGTGTAAATATTTGTACCTAGCTTTTAGCCAAATCTTTTTATTTTCAAAAATCCCAAAAACATTTGCAAAACTAAAATCTAAAACATTTGAAAAATCTTTTGAAAAATACAAAAAATGCATATGCATCATTCTTTCAAAATCCATAAAAAGTTCAAAATCTTGAAAATTGCATCACAAAAATATTTTCTGCATTCTGCATATCATTTGCATAGCATGAGCATTTTTTGGATTGAGTTTGATTGTTGAACAAGTCTAAGTTAAATTCGGAGATTGGAGCTTGATTGGACCTTAAAATCTACCTAATAACAGGAACCTTTTAGGAACTGGGTTTGAGGTACTTCAGGTCTAGTTGACTTAATTCTTTGAGGATCACGAGACTTGGTTCAATGGATTCTTGACTGCCTAAGTAGAGTATTTCGGAGCACACGCACGACTCTTGTTGATAATGACCTAACTTGGACACCTGCACCTTTCACATGGCTCGACTCAGTTGGAGTGGTGAGGGGATTGGATTTGCCGGTATGATACACACACAAGTGGAAACACTTGTCCTCCTCTAGGGAGGGAAGTGCACCCCAACCCGTCCAGTGATGAGGAATTCTAAAGATAGGAGAGTGTGGGTTGCAATAAAGCTTCAAAAGAGAGAGTCTACTGGCTCAAGAGGAAAAACTCCTTATGTAAATGCTGTTGTGAATAGTATAAAAAAGAGAGAAAAAGAAGAAAAAAAGAGAGAGACATGCTTGTACAAAAACAAAATACCTGCAAAGTATGTACATATGTTGTAAAGTCAATAAGCAAGCTTGAGTTCTAAAGTTAAATCATGTGAGCCTGCAGCTGGATGACTTGACTACACTGGTCTTGCATCCTAGGATAGGTAGCTACACTGGCTACTGTCCATTCTTCTCTTCACCCCCTCCTCTTGAGCTGGTTGCCACTTGAACTTAGAAGGGAATACCCCGCTCTTCGAGGAAGGAGTTGTTGGATTGGAGAATCATTGGGTCGTCATACTAGAGAAGTCAGTCTCTTTGTCATTGTAGTTGGGGAGAGCCACTATCACTTACACTGTACGAGTCAGCTTCATAGTCGTAAGGTTCCGACCACACTAAAATTCCAAAGGTCCGACTTAAGCTCCAAACTTTGATTTTGTGAAGACAAGATTGATAATTAAACTAAATCCAATGTCTTCTTTTTCTTTTCTTTGTTTTTCTTTTTCTGCACTTATTGCATAAGTGTTTGCTAGGGACTAGCAAAGGCAAATATAGGGGGATGATGAATCTACATTTCATCATCTTTATTCTATCATTTTGGCCTTAAAAACCCTAGTAAATGCGTGTAAATAGCATTAATTCATGCATTTTAGCATTCATGCATATGTGTGTAAAAAGTGTATAAAATATAGTTTTTAAAGCCAAAATTATAGAATAAAGAAAAGAAAAGAAAAAGAATAAAATATTGTAAATATTTTATGACCTGAAACCCCGAGACCTAGGCATCTCGATGACTAGGTCGACAAGGAATAAAGTAGGGGGAGATAAGGGCCAAAATACAATAAAAATTCCTTTTATTTTATTCATTCTTTATTCATTTTGGGACCTATTTTTGGTTCCACTTTTTATACCTCAAATAAAGAAACTTTGTACATGAAAGTTGTAGATAATTAAATAAATAAAAATACAAAATTGATTTCACTCAAAAATAATGTACAGACAAAACGTTATGGTCTGAATAAGAATCCAGAATCTCAACTTCCCAGACCTGTATCTCGCAAATAAAAACTCCAAATGCATCAAACTCACCTTTAATTGTATATAATTCAAAATAAGCTATTTAATGAAGGTGGTTTCGCATTTGGCGGAGCTACGGTTTGTATGTTGAGTTTTGGACCCTTATTGTATACTTGTACAGATTAAAATATTCATTTTATTATTTATTCATTATTATCATAATTTTATATTTTTATAATTTTGTAAATATTACTTATAATATATTTTTACATTAAAATAGGAATAAAAACCTAAATAAAATACATAATAAAAATACTTGTATATAATATACATAGGTATAATACCTGTAAACAAACCTACATTATTAACACTTCTATTTTATTAAGTGTATAAAATACATCAGAAAAATAAAATAAAAATATATTTAAGTATATAAAAATATTTTATAAATTTATAAAATAATAAAAAAATAAATAAAATAAATACATAAAATAAAAAAATACTTAAATATATAGAAGAATCTACCTATAAAGGGTATAAATGGTAACTTGTAAATTAATACCTCGAAAAAATAAATAAAAATTACCATAAAATAATTTATAAAATAATAAATATTTTTTATTTTATAACCAAAATTCTAATTAAATCATTTATTATTTTAAATTGATTTTGCAATCCTTTTTCCAAGGAATTTTCTGGTTGGTCCACGTGGACCAACCAGGAGGCTCCTTTGGCTGACCTCGGTCAACTCTCTGACCGAGTTCTGGACCTTGTCAGAACTGGTTTTTTTGGCGTTTTCTCCGAATTTTGGAGATCACGCCATTCACCCTTCCGTGTTGCTTCCTTCACGACTTTTCATCAACATTGAACCACCATACACGCCCTTGGCTTGGATTGGTCTTTGGACCATCAATGCGACCGCCATCCCTCAATCTTCGAGCCTCCAGAGCGACTCTTTCAAAATGCACCTGTCACCTTCCTTCACCCTTTGAACCCCATTTGACCCTTGTTTGGCTCTGGTAGGCGAGCTCCAGATCGATCCCTGTGACAGGGGGATCTCCAGCTCCGTCGCACGTGTCCAAGCAAGGCGTCAGAGGGCCATTCCACCCATCTCCGGCCAAACGGCCGTCGAGGTCCCACCTTGGTTTTCAATTCTTGAGGTGTTGTTTTATTCTGTTTTTCTTGCATGTTTTTTATTCTCCATAGCATTAGCATCCACTTCCTTCTTTCCATCTCGATCATCAATCGTTTTCTCGCCTTTGCCATCCTCGCTGGAGCCCCGCTCCGGCCACCGCTGACCACCCATCACCCTATCACTTCCCATCATCAATCCCACCTAATAATAGCCCAGATTCTTCGCCTTCGTCTGGTCGTGCTTGTGTGTGTCTTTGCAGGATCTGGAACGCCCCAGCTGTGGGACGATTTGCCAAGAGAAGACCTCCAGGTCCACCTCCGTCGCCTGCCTTTACCGGAGCTCCTTGGAGCATTTTGAAGCCCCAGATAGATAGGGAGGGGGCCTGGGAGGTTCTCGGTATCATCAGGAGGGAGAGGGGTGCACCGTGCGTGGAGATTTTGGAGCTCCGAGTTCATCCCGGCCGAGTTCGTCGGTTGTTCTTCCTTCGTGCCTTCGCACCGTTTGATCCGATGTGTTCTTCATGCGGTCCAGCAGCCGTCCGATCCTTCGAGCCCCAGTCGTTCGATCATCAGCCTTGCATCTAATCTTGGCCGTTTGGAAGCGAAGCGGTATCACGCGTCGAGGGCGCGCCACGTGTCCAAGTGACGGCTTTCCGCCGTTCGATCGCCTGTTAAGTGGGGTAAACTTCATCCGTGCCCCTTTCTTTTTGTTAATTAACATTCAGTCTTGTAAATTAAGTAGCCAGTACAAATATTTCGAAACTTTTGCATCTCAGCCCCCCAAGTTTCGTGGTATTTCATTTTGGACCCTGCCAGGTCACGTGCTTTTGCGCACGTGACTTGGCAATTTTGCAGGGATACCCGGTGGGCTTTTCTTATATTTCTTGTATTTTTCCATTTGAGTCCCTTAGGTTCTTGTTAATTACTGTTGTACCCCTGCCAGTGGTGCACGTGGTTCATCATGTGGTCTTGGCACTTTTGTATCGAGGCCGCTGGGAGTTTATTTATTTCCATTCAGTCTATAAATATTTTGTTGCATTATATATTTTGTGGAATTTTACATTCTGGCCCCATAGTTTTTCGCATATTACCAAAGCACCCCTGCCAGTTTGCTTTTTCCATTTGTTGTTTCTATTTATTGCATGCATCTCTAAAATCACAAAAATTCCCCAAAAATCAAGTTAAGTTCCTGTTGCATCCTAGTATAACGCCATATTTTTATTTTGCATATTTATTGCATTTTAATATTTATAAAAAAAATCAAAAACATCCATTTCCAGTATTGTTTGCATTATAAAATCCATAAAAAATGTAAAAACACATCAGAAAAATCCCAAAAAATATATTTTGTTTATCTTATTGTGTTCTAACTCCAGTACAAAAATCACTAAAAAATACAAACAAAAACACCTAAAATTAGAAAAGCCCAAAAACCTTCCTCAAAATATTAAAAATTCAAGAAAAATCCTAAAAATACTGCATTTTCCTTATTTTATTATCTTTAATTGAAAATTAATTTGGAGGATTTTTGTTACAATTTGATATTTTATTTCTCCATTTTAGTTTCAGCTTTTAATTTTGTTCACTGTTTTCTAGTATTTTTGACTTTAAAAATACCAAAAAATTCATAAAAATCTAGAAAAATCACAAAAACATTAGAAAAATACAAAAAGCCTAAAAATACCTTATTTCTTGATTCTTCCTTATTTTTACCAATTTTTATAAATACTCTATTCCTCTCTCTCTTATATAGTATATATATTCTATTTATTAAAAAAGAAAATATAAAAATATAAAATACAAAAAGAAAATATAAAATCAGTAAATTAAAAATCAAAATACAAAAATTATAAAATTAAAAAATAAAATCAAGAAATATAAAATCAAAAACCCACAAAAAAATAACATAGATAGACAAATTCTCACATTCACACTTTTTGAGCATTTTGCCCTGTTCTACCTGTCTGCTCCCTGTGTTCGACCTCTACACATACTTGCACCTATACACATCTTGTTGTAGAGTTATAATAAATTTTAACTTCGCGCATTTACTTTCATTGCTTGATTTATCTGTTGTGGGTTAATTGTTGTTTGAACTGCGGATTTCCTGTGGTCGATTCAGCGACTGAGTTCCCGCCTTGTGTGGAACTCAAGATCACCGATTTTCAGTTCAATAGGAACTCAATATGAGACAGAGATGGTGGCTAGAGTTGTTGAAAGACTATGATTGCACTATCTCCTACCACCCTTGTAAGGGGAACGTCGTAGCAGATGCCCTTAGCAGAAGAACCTATTCACCTGGGTAGGTGAGTGCTATCCACTTCCGGGGTTTACTGTCAACGTTATGTGAATGGAAACCATTTGATATAGTGCTGATACTATAACTATTCCTCACCAATACAAACCAGAGATCTAGGATAGAATAAAGAAAGGACAGGAGGATGATCCAGTCCTTAAAGACTTGAGACAACAACTTGAAAAGAATGAGATAGAGGGATTCCAGTTACAAGATGGGTTACTGTATAACCATCACAGAGTTTGTGTACCAAACACACCTGAACTAAGGAAAGACATCTTACATGAAGTACACTGCTCAAGATTATCTATTCATACAGGAATTACAAAGATGTATAAGGATCTTCATTCATACTTTTGGTGGCCGGGAATGAAGAAAGATGTTGCTGAGTTTGTGAATTCATGTTTTACTTGCCAACAGGTAAAGGCTTCACACCAAAAGCCACCAGGATTATTGCAACCCCACCCTATGCCTGAGTGGAAATGGGAAAGCATTTCCATGGACTTCGTTACTAGTTTACCTTAGACGACTGGTGGTAAAGATAGTATCTAGGTAATAATAGATCGTCTGACCAAGGTAGCACACTTCATTCCAATAAGCTTATCTTTCACTCCACACCAGCTTGCTGAGTTATATATTACACACGTGACTCGCCTCCATGGCATTCCGAAGGAAGTAGTTTCTGATCGAGATTCACGATTCACCTCACACTATTGGGAGAACTTCATGAAAGCCTTAGGTACACAACTATGCTTGAGTATAGCATATCATCCACAAACAGATAGTCAGTCAGAACGTACGATTCAGACACTAGAGGATATGCTACAAGCGTGTGCCTTAGAATGGAAGGGATCATGGATTAAACATTTACCTCTTGCAGAATTCACATACAATAACAGCTACCATACAAGTATTGGCATGGCACCATTCGAAGCACTTTATGGACATAGGTGTACTACTCCTTTGTGTTGGCAAGAGGTCGGGATAAAGAACCTTTATAATTCAGATATACTGCAAGAGACACGGGTAGCTGTAGAGCTTGCTCGAAAAAGACTATTGACTGTTCAAAGTCACCAGAAAAGCTATAGTGATACTAGGCAAAGAGACCTTGAGTTTGAGGTAGGTGACTTTGTATTTCTCAAAGTATCGCCTATGAAGGGAATTCAAAGGTTTGGTGTGCATGGGATGTTAGCACCCAGGTTCGTGAATCCTTTGAAATTATTCAGCGCATTGGAAAGTGGCATATAGACTTGCACTTCCTCCACATCTTTCGGCAATACATGATGTTTTTCATGTATCAAATATGAGAAAGTACATTAAGGATCCAGAGCATAAGATAAGTTATGATGATTTACATGTTGAGCTATACTTGACATACCAAGAGTTACATGTGCAAATACTTGACAGGGATATCAAGAAGTTGAGAAACAAAGAGGTGCCTCTAGTTAAAATATTATGGTAGAACCAAGAGTTTGAAGAAGCCATATGGGAACCTAAGGCAGAAATGAGAGAGAAATACGCCTATTTGTTTGAGTAATAACACTATGTATTGTATATCTTCTTTATAAATGAAATGTCGTTCATTCTCTTTAAGGTTGTTATGGTTTCAATCATCTTTAAGGTTGTTATGCCTGTATTTCTAGTCTCGAGGACGAGACTTTCTTTAAGGTTGTTATAATTGTAAAGCCTTGAACTTGGCATATCTCGGATCCTATATAATAAGATCCGGCTCGTCAAGATAAAACCAACGGAATTTGTTTCGTGTGAATCAGATTTCATTTCGATTTGTTATGATTTTCGGAAGAAAGAGAAGTAAGGAGGGTTAAGAAGTCATTAACCCATAATGATTGTCATTAAGACTAATTAAGTGTGATTAAAGAAGTTAATGATGGATTGAAAACCGCTAATGATCATTAGCAACACTAATCAATAGTTAGCAAAAGATAAGCGTAAACTGTGAAAGTTAAATCGTGATTAGTGAAAGTTAATCACGATTAGTGTTAATTAAGCGTCATTAGCGAATCTAGAATCATCTGGAATGTTCTAATAGAATCATCTGGAATGTTCTAACTTAAGCCCCAATTTTGGGATAGGTTTTGACCAAAACCATGGGCCAAAACCATGGGCTGCTAAACCATGGTTAAGGTCTAAACCATAGTTTTCTAACCATGGTTAGTGGTTTTCTGGAGCCTTTAAATAGACCCCCCTACCCATTCATTCTCTACAATTTCCATTACCACCACCACCCCAGGGCTAGGGTCGAGAGGTCGAAAGGAAGAGTGGGAGGTGAGGGAGGAGCGCTAACGAAGCGCTACCGGGAGAACGAGGAGGAGAAAGGTATGATCCTCTCTTAGTTTGTTTCATAAGCTAGGATTATAATTCATACTCTTTTCTTCCAAGCTTTGTTCTTGATTTATCTTTCTTTCTGATTCTTTTCTGTTGTGGTTCGAGGAGAAATATGTGTAACACCCTACTTAGGTGCGGGCGGCTATGCACGTTAGTGAACCCTGTGATTCGTCACACATTCACTCCTCTAAGACGCGTGGTGTCTACCGATTCTCCATTGCTTATGTTTCTATTCTTTCAATTATGCTTTTACAGTTATTTTGATGGAGAAATCTATGTAATACCCTACTTAGGTGCCAGCGGCTATGCACATTAGTGAACCCTGTGATTCGTCACACATTCACTCACCTAAGATGTGTGGTGTCTACCGATTCTTCATCTCTTGTTGTTTGAGTATATTATTCAGTTTTGTTGTTGTTTTCCTCACGATTAATTTTATAGAGGAAACTCTTTTGTTTTTATTTTGAAATATGTCTTGATACATGTGGAAACTCTGCCAAAATTTTCTGAGAAATATGTCTCGATATAAGGGGAAACTCTACCAAAATTTTCCTAGAAATATCACCCCGTATAAGGGGAAGCTCTGCTGAAATTTCAAGAGAAAATATGTTCTTAGCGTTCTTCGTGTTCTTCGTGTTCTTCGCGTTCTTCGTTCGTTCTTCGCGTTCTTGACACGTTCTTAGCATTTTTGATGCAAAAATGAAATTCGATCTTTTCAGGAGTCTTAAAACATCCTTTCTAAAAACGAAACAAGATAAAGACTTGCATACACGAGAGAGAGCTCGATTAGGTAACGAAATCCTTCCTTTTGTTGTTGGGTTTTCAAACGAGATTATTGAAATTCTTGATTTTATGTTCTGTGCTATAAAGAACCCTAATTTTGGCTATTTTTGGATAAAGTCTGAACAGCTGCTTTGTGATTCCCACTAAAATAAGGTTTAAGCATCAAATTGATGTGGTGGCTTTGAAAGTTAGGGCTTGGGAGTTAAAATAGGCATAAATACGAGTATATATGCATATGAATAATATATATGTGATTCTATACTAAGTATTGCTGATTATGCAAATCGAAGACTTAACGAAAGATTTACATCATGGGAATTGATGTGGTTTGAGTTGGATCCTGAAAAGGATAATGTGTCACGTTAAGGATGACTGGGAGTAGAACTACAGGTCAGGCATGCAACCTGTAGGTTTGTCGGAAGGAACCCGTGTTGGCGTTTCCCTACCTAGATTGTACACGGTTGCCCTGTTATGATAGTACGCACGAAATGAATGTTTTGCAACGCGTGGTACCGGGAGCCAATATCTTCGGGTTGAACGACGGAAGATGTGGTCGTGCCATGTGGAGGCACGGGTGGTTCAAAAGTGGCTGGGTCATGATAATATGTATTTAAATCCGCTAGGTTATATGATTAAATGTTAGCCTGAGGTTTTAAGCAACCGAGTCCTCGAGGACGGAGTGCTCATTTGTTTTCCGGGATGAGGATTTGAGACCCTGTTTAATAAAATAAAAGAAAATTGTCGGGGTAGTATTGGAGGATTGGTTGAGGTGACATGTGGCGGCATAAGCTTACCAAGATCAACGTAATCTCCAATCCTGAAGTGTCCACAGCTTCAGAGTCCTTATAGTGGTGAGGTAATTCCCTGGACTAATCACTAACGTGGAATAGAAAGGAATATGACTTAAATTAATGAGAAGGAATGAAACTTTTTGTGACAAAAAGTTTTGAAAATGACCCATTTGTTTGCTTTTCCCTTCTTCGTTACTTAGCATTCGCTAATTTTTATCCTATGATTTATGGAAAACCCAGCAGGTATCTGTGAGCCAACGCAAGGACCTTAGTAGACATCCAGACAGCCACAGTAGCTTTACTTTGTAAGGTAGTTAGTAATCTTTGGTATATTTCCCTTTCAAGCAAATGTACATGTAAATGGTTATAGTGGGACAATGTATCATCTGAACTTTATTTTGTGAATGGAAAAGTGTTGAAATACTTTCTTCTGAATATACTTTATTTGCAGTCTGTTTCTGAATGTTAGTTGTGATTGCTGAATAAGTTATTGGTGAGTAACCAGATCCGATTATGGGAGGATCCGACGGTCCTGAGATTCGGGGTCGTGATACCCAACCCTCAAGCCGTCCGGTGACAGCGGATCGATTGTCGTCCAGGCCATCACGGCGCCTGCCTCCCTCACTTAGATCCAATTTCCCCCCATATTTCATCTAAAGTAATCGTAGCGTAGTTTTAATTTTCAATCTCATAGTAGATCTAGATCCGTAGTTTTAATTAATCATCATCATCATAGATCCCAATCCGATTACTGATTTCATCTTACATCTTGATCTCTACACGTTCACATTCTACCTCGCACGATCTCTCACCTCCAACCAAGCACGTGGTCGGAGATCCGATTCCATCCTTCATTTTCCTCGGAGCCGCACCCAGTCATGCGTCGTATTTTGTTTATAAATAAAAAATAAAAAATAAAAAAATAGATACATTTTTTATATCTTTCTAACATTTGTTTTGCAAGAACAAATAAAATAAAAAAACATTTTTTCTAACATTTGTTTTGCAGAAAAGAATTAAAAAAAAACTTGTTTCCGTTGATAATTTTCAAAAAAAAATAAAAAAATAAAAAATTCTAGCACGGCGCCCGCACCCTCCTCCTCCTGACGCCGCCCATGCCAGTTCGTGGGCCCAACCGGCACCTTCCTCCTCCGTTGCGGGGCGTGTGTCGCCCCGTCGCGCTCCCGGCGCTTCATGCTTCGTGCCAGCCATGCTGCCCCGCCTGCTGCCTCCATCGGCCGGCCGCGCCCTCTACGTCGCCCTGCCCCTATTGTCCTCTACGCTCGACCGTGATCTCCTCCAGCGCGGTGCCTCCGCTACGATCGCGGCCCCATCTCCCGCTGCCCGCATGTCGCACCAACGTCCATGAGCGATGCCCACACTTGCTACCCCTCCGACCGCCTCTGCCAGATCCGCTCATCAGGAGTCTGTCGCCCGCCAGGAGTACGTTACCAGCGAGGAGTTCGCCGCCTGTCGTCGCCTGCGGGGTGAGGCGCGAGAAGATGAGGGGCGGCAATTGGCGGCCCTGATGAGCGACTGACCAACTAGGGTTAAGTATGCAAACATGTCAATGGTCGTTGCGATCCCAATTAATCGGCTAACTCAACGAGAAAATATGTTTCTACCACTTAAAGAAAGATAAATCAAGCAATCAAATGCAAGTGGTTTCGCTATTCAATTTACCTGACTATTTAAAAACTACGTAGTCAAATTTCCAAAATAATTTTTTTGTGGTTTTTGAATTTTTATTTTTTTATTATTTTCAAATAAAGCACAAGGAATAAAACACTCGCAACACACTCTTTTTGTATTTTTCAGAGAAGTCAAAAAATTCCAAAAAAATATGGAAAAAATGTTTTTGGATTTTACAGGTTTTGAAATGTCTTTGGTAATTTTTTTTCAAATTGTTCTGATGTTTTTGTGATTTTCTAAAAATCAAACAGTAAAGATAAAGGAAAAAATGCACATCTAAGAGTATTTTGCAACTTAAAATTACTTTAATTGCCAAATACTCCTTGAAATTATTTTTAGGCTAAACTACAATTAAATATCTACAAACAGAGACTTAAATCATAATTTTTGGATTTTTCTATAATTTTCTCCAATTTTTTAATATTTTTCATTTTATGCATTTTTTTGTTTTTATAAATGACCTATGCACGAAAATTGGATAGCAATTAAAGGACAGTAAAATACACCTAAAATAATTTTTTTGGAATTTTTAAGCAAATTTTCAATTTTTTATGACTTTTCTAATTTCGGGCATACAAAAAGATACTATTTTTGAATTTTTAAATATATTAAATACCAACAAAATGCGACGAAAATTTATACAATGAGGAACACTACCGCATGAGTATACACAATTTTTTTTGAGAATTTTTGAAGCAATGAAAACATTTATTTCAGACAAAAGAGCATGCAAATTCAATGCCTGAACCACGGGGATTAAAATGCAAATTTATATTGTTTTAGCACGAAATAAACAACATAAGTAAAATATGGGATAATAATTACAAATTACCCAGCGGGAGCATGCCTTGCGCGTGCATCTCTGGAGAACAAGGACTATTTTGCAATTTTGAAAACCTTCAGGAAATACCTTATAGTTTCTCGATTTTTTTAAGAACCCAGCCCTAGGGTTCTTCTCTTGCTTCGTAACTTTTCAAAGGATGGGGATGGGGCGGCCGCTGCCCGCGGATCTGGGTGGTCTTGCGCATGTGTGGGGCAAACGCGGAGGTGGGCTGGAGGTCCTCCAGGTGGTTGTACAGCTCCTTCGTGTGACGGTTGGGAGACGGAGGTGGCACGGCCTCGCATGGGGGCGTGGCGGATGGTACTGGAGGTGAAGGGCGGCGTACATGGGGCGTGCTGGAGTTTACACAGTCGGAGATGTCAACGGTGGCAGGCTGGAACCTATTGTTTGATTGTTTATTTTTTTTGGTTTTATTTTTTTGTTTTTATATATGTAAATTGACAGTAAATGAAAGATAAAAAATTTTATTTTTTTGAAACAAAAAATGTAAATAGGAGTAAATTTTTTTATTTTTTTATTATATTTTTTATTATTTTGACTTTCATGCAAAACAAATGTTAGAAAAAGAGATACATGTTTTTTTAATTTATTATAAACAAAATAGAGGGTATGAGCATATATGGATCTTGGAAGATGGAAGATAGATCTAGATATCCGACCAACGTGCGTGGTCGGAGGTGCGTGGTTGCGTGAGGTAGAACGTGAAAATAGAGAGATTATGAGATGAGATGAAAAATTCGATGTCGGATGCAGATCAAAGTGTGATGTAATTTTTTTTAGGATCTAGATTCTAATAAAGTTGGAGCAAAGATTATACCTACGATTTCTCTAAGAGAAAAAGACGAGAAATAAAATTGGATCTCATCTCGGGAGCGGATACACCGTGACGGCCTCGACGAGGAACGATGTGTTGTCACCGGACGAGTCAAAGGCTGGGCACCTTCTTCAACAAGATAGATCTCGAAGATCGGGCTCCTCTCCACCAAAAGATCGATCACGGAATAACGAAGGAGGAGGAGCCCATTAAAAAGAAAAGAAAAATAAAAAAGGACGGTATATACACTTAAGGAAGGAGTTTAGTGGTGGAATTAATAAAATTTAAATTAATAAATTTATTATTTAATTAATTATAAAATTCATAATTAAATAAATTACATAAAATAATTAATTTGTAGAAATTAATTAGCCACCTTAATGGTGGCTATTAAAGGTATGAAATCATATCTTATATACAAGTATGATTTTAAATACAATAATGAATTAAATAATTAAATCTAAAGACTAATTTCGTAATTAAATTAAATTAATTAATTAATGTTAGATATTTTATTTTTTGGTGATTTGTATATAAGGAAATTAGATGTATACAAATATTATGTACATATAATACAATATACATACGTACAAATAAGGAAAGAACTTTTATATCTCTTTTTAAAAAAAATATTTCATTTTAATTAATTTTTTTAATGGAAATAATATGTACAATAAATATTGGTAGAACTGCACAAAACACCCAGAAAACTGACTTTTCAACCGTAACTCCAAAAATTATGAAACTACATCCATTTGAAAGATAATTTAATTTAGAGTATAACGGAATTGAGTTTGATTCAATTTGAGTCCGTATGGAGCCATAATTGGTATTTCAATTATTTCTTCGCGGTATTTTTTTATTGTGATTATTTGCAATAAGTACATTATTTTGTTGTGCAATTATTTTTATTATTTACAAAATATTTTTATTTACAACTTTTGTTTACAAAAATAATTAATTAGAGGTCAATTTATGTACAGATAAAAAAGTACAAGTTTTATACAATATACAGAAAAAATTTACAAATTATTTTTTTGATTTTTGAATTGAAGGCCCTATCTCCCCCTACTTTATTCCTGGTCGATCAGGTCAAGTCTTGACCTTCTCTCGGGGTTCAGGTCAGTCTGTATTTATTGCATAAATACATCCTTTATTTTCTTTTCTTTTTTTTTTCTTCTTTACTCTTTTATTTATGTACAAAATGTGTTAAAAATGCATATTTAACAAATGCATGCAAAATGGTAATTTCATGAAATTAGTGTATATTTACAAGTGTTTGACTAAGGAAATGAAGCTAAAATAAAAGAATAAAGGCGATAAATCGTGGATTCATCATTCCCCTATAGTTTAGCTTGTTAGTCCCTTAGCAAACACTTATTTGGAAAAATGAGTGAAACAAAAATAAAGAAAAGAAAAGAAGTTAGAACAATGTTGACTTTTAAACTTATCTTCAAAAAAATGTAGTATGGAGCTCTGTCGTACCTTTGGATTCTTAGTGTGTCAGAACTTTAATGGGAAATGGATTTAAAACCTAACTGCCTCTAAGTTCCATAAGACTCCTATTCAGGTCTCCTCAACAGTCAGATCAGAACAAGTCTACTTACACAAATTCATATGACTATGAATTTTTACTTGTACGGTGTAAGTGAAATATAGCTCCTCATCTCAAAAGTAGCGAAGAAACAGCCTCTCTCAATAAGGTAACTCTAGTCCCCCAATCTAGCAACTCTTTCCTCGAGTAGCGGGGATATTCCCTTCTAAGTTCAAGTACAACCAACTTAAGAAGAGGGGATGGAGAAGAGAATGGATGGTAACCAGTGTAGTTACCTATCCTCGGATCCATGACCAGTGTAGCTAAGTCATCCGCTGCAAGCTTACAAACATTTGACTTTGAAGCTCTTATTTTTTTCACTTGTATATACATTATGGCAGGCATTTTACTTTTCTATCAGGCCTATCCACTTTTGAAGATTCTCCTTTTTTCTTTTTTTTTTGAAAATATATATAAGGTGCAGCATGTACATAAGGAGTTTTTCCTCTTGAGCTAGTATACAATCCCTCTTTTGAAGCATTATTGCAATCCCACAGCATTCTGTCTTTAGACCTCAACATCACCAAACCAGGTTGAGACGCACTTCCCTCCCTAGAGGAGGATGAGAGGTTCCTCCTAGATGTACTACCCTCATATGTTACCCCAAGCCAAAAGATTTTGCCCCCTCACTACCTCCTCCATGAAGAGCTACGTATAGAGTGCTTGTCCAAGGTAAGCCACGGTCTGAAAGAATCATGCGTATGTTATTAAATATTCTACTTAGATTTATCTAGATGACATGTGAACATAGTCTTATGGACTCAAAAAATTAAGTCACTAGGACCTGAAAAGTCTTGACTCCAATTCTCATAAGGTTCCTCTGAAATTAAGTGTATTAAGGTCCAACTAAGCTCCATTCTTCGAATTTATTCCAGACTTAGTTTAAATGCCAATACTATTCTGAAAAATTCACATATAAATGCAAGAAAATATATACAATGCAAAGAAAAGAAAGCAAAATCTTTTTGTGAAACCATTTTCAAATTTTGAACTTTTTATGGATTTTTATAAAATGATGCACAAGCAAAAAAAACTTTTTTTGAAAATTTTTATAAACTATCGGATTTTGTAGTTTTTTTATATAAACAAAAGGTTAGTAATATATACAAGTATATACTATTTCTTTATAAGGGTTAGGGATGATATACACATATTTACATGGGAGTGAGTTAATTATTTACAAGAATTAGGTGAAATGATTTACAAGTATATATATACAATTGGATTTTTTGTGATGTGTATATTCCTCAAGCTTATTTGAAAATAATATTACATATAGTTTTGAAAACTATAGTACAAAATACTTTTTCCAAACAATTTTACAAACACATACAAATATTCGAAGACTATTTTTGCAAATATTTTTCTAACAGTATATATAGATTTTCAAAATAATTTTTCAATCACTTTCAAAATATTTGCAAATAGTTTTATAAAATGATTTTATTTCACACAAAGAAAAAAATTACAAGCCAAAAGATTTTTACAAAGGTTGAAAATATTTTTCAAACATTTTTCAAATAGTTTTTAAAAGATCTTGTAAATAGATTTTCAAACTACTTTCAAAATATTTTTCAAAATATTTAACCTGACTTATTAATCAGTATACAAAAAGAATTTTGAGGAATTTTCTGCATCTTTTTATTAGTTAGTTTTTTTACAAGTATTTATACAGTATTTTAGCCATATTAAAAATATGAAAGTACGAGTTATGGATAAAGTATATATACAATATATACGACACCCCCCTATACTTAGCTCGAACTATGTCATCATAGTGATCAAAGAGCTGCAAAGGAAGACATAACTCGTGCTAAGTATAGAAAAGTTGAAAGAATATTATACTATAATGATGAATAAAAGACTGAAATCAATAGAAGTTGGTGATCCCCCTATACATAGGATCAAGTAATCCTAAGTATAGAAGACTGTACACAAGGGGAAAATCGAGGAGTAGAAGGTACACCCTAAGTTTGGAATAATCATGAGATGGAAATGGGGTGTTAGATAAAAGAATGAATGATATGGACAGAATGGATCTATACAGCTGTGAGTAGGATATTGTTGAGGTGCCTCTCAACAAGCGCTAGAGTTTACGCCCCTAGCTGGGCGTAAAGGTTGGAATAACACAGTATTGAGGTTCAGGATGACATCTGTGAGGCGAATACCGTACTGTTGTTGTTATCTCAGTGGAAGAACAACAACGGACTCAGAATGGTCAAAAGTGTAAACTGTGACACCTAAGTAAACAATTAGGCGGGTGTCTGCTACCAGATAAAGATATGGGAAGATAAAATCAGGCTTTGGTAGTACAAAAATATTATCAGCTCAAGGTCTGAATAGAGTGAAAGCGTGGAGCCGAAGAAATCGAACGTGGAGAACGAAGGATCTGTCAGGGAATCCTCCACGTCAATCACCATCTCGAAAAGATATGGAAAATTAAGATCAGGAAACTCTCTACAAAAATCGATATCCGATGTATATAGGGTAGAGAAATCAGTGATATCATCGAATACCTCAAAGATCGGGTCATCCTCGTGAGGGTCGCTAAGGAGAGCAACCTCAAACTCATGACCACAAATATCAGAAGACTCGGTCTCGTGATCCGACAGATCGGATGCACTCCCAGAAAGTGAAACCGAGTACACAGGGTTCGTGGCATCCTCCCCAAAAAAACCCTCGGGGAGTAATGCTGAATCATCATGGAACTGGGGATCTATGCTGCCAAATATCAGGTCCTCCAAAAATATATCGACCTCATCAACTGGGAGGACACAAGGATCAAATATGGGACTATCTAGATCTGTCAAATCAAAAAGTCGATCCCTCATCAAGCTCTCTATTCTGAGATGTTTCCAAATGTATATCCGAATCTGAGAAGATCTGAGAAGAATAGACACTGAATCTACCGGAGATGGACACTGAAATGACTCAAAGGACGGTTGAGATGTGAGATCCTCCTCTATCTCTTAGGATACTAAAAGTTCTAGAATCCAAGAATCATCGACATGAAAGTGCGGGACTGGCTCAAAATCTGAGTGTAAATCCAACAGGAACTCACTAAATGTCCGGCTCTGGGAACTCACAGTGGTAGTCAATACGTCCGTCATCTGAAGAGTAGTAAAATCCATATCCTTTTGTTGGTGTGTGATGTCTGAATTGGTATAATGTGCCACACACTCAACTGATGTCATATCTCCCTTGCGTGTTGTCCCGAAATCATCTCATGAATATGGGATGTCTGAAAGAGTTCCCAAGATGGTCTCAAATAAATCCAGGTCTGGACTGTGGTGTGAACCACCATACGAGGTAATGACTAATGCGATCTGATCGGTGGTCATCCCCCTCACAGCGATTTGGACAAGGTCAGTCATCGAAAATCCATGATCCAAAAATCGCCTCAAAAGATCAAGTAACCTCAACCACGAATTTCTCAATGGCTCCTGGGGGTCTACTGAAAAATCACGAATACAAGACCGCATCAACTCTGTGCTACGATGGGTGTAAAATCTCTGCAAGAACAATGATCGTAAATCTCCCACATAGCGAACTTTTTTCCCAATCGTCTGTGCCAACTCTTGTCTCTTCCATGAAGTGTGAAACGGAAGGTCATTAGCATCAACTCCTCAGAAGTGATATCTAAGTATGCTCGTGATCCACAAAAATCCTCAAATTCATTGATATGCAAAAACGGCTCCTCGTGCACTTCCCCTAAAAACTTCAGCAGTAGATTAATGAACTCTAAATCCAGAATGAAGGGACTCAATATCGACTCTGTATGAGATCTTAAGTGTGGTTTCTCGTCTCCTAAATAATGTCCAATCATCCCGGAATCATGAGCATCTAAAACTCGCAACTGCTTCAAGTGATCTCCTATGGAATGCACTCTCATCTCACCAAGGTGATCACCCATGTCTCGTATCTGGTCAATCTGAACTCTTCAGGCATCACTCACAACATGTCCTGAGTAAGAAGGTGGGTAAGGAGAAGATGGGATGTCGGTCGGAGTTCTGACCTTCCAAGAGAGTGGGCGGGAATGATGAGAATGAAATGTAGAAGCCGCAAAATCCGGCTGGAATGGAGAATTACCCATCATGACGAGAGGAATGAAGGATGATGAAGGGAGGGAGGGTGGGATAGAAATAGAGTGAAAGTGATAGAAGGTGATTGCTAATGATCTAAGGAAGATTAACGTAACCAACTCACACCAAAGACATCCAAACACAAAGCAAACCTCCAGTTCACCATCTCAACACAAATCTGATCGTGAGAGTTTGGTCTTTATTTTTTCAGTTTTAAGAGTTTAGTGATCAGAAAAAGTTTTACAAACACTTAGGAGGCTTTAATATGATTTGGGCACTACTCCGTAGTGTGTACGCGAGCAATTAAAAGTGCAAATAATGAGGGGATTGCTCTCCCGAAACAATGATGAATCAATTACATTTAATTTTATGGTCGAGTTCAATTAGCAGTCCCAATTTTTTATTTTTTATTTTTTTTATTTTTTGTATATTTTCAATGAAATGTCTAACGAGATTTCCTGTTTCCTTTATTTCTATATCCACAAAACGGAGGGGGAAACAGAAAAACCAATGCACAAAAAAATATGTATGCAAATGCTAGAGATAGAGGTGCGTACCTGACTCCAGCATTCTACATGTAATATGATCCGTGCAGAAAAATTAAACTAAATGAATGCAATGCGAGAACCGTCCTAAACAAAAACTTCTATTATCGTGAAGCACTGATTTATTTGACTAAGTCCAAGCAAGTTCTATAGGAACATATATTCTATTAGGGGCTTTGGACCTAGTGCTACATGGCTCAATCAAATACAAACCTAAATCTAGGGGCTCAAGCATAAAAAATCTACATGAAACAAAAAAAATAAAAGCGAGAAAACAAAACACAGAAAACAGTAGTGAGGTCCCCCAAGTGCACCGGCACTTGGAGAAACAGACCCCGAATAATGTCCAAGTCCACAAGAGTTCAAGTTCTAAATTATTACAACAATGTCTAAATATTCTCTAAAATATAATAACTGCTTCCTACTCTTCTTCTGCTTTTCCTCATGTGCAAGTCCTCCAAAAAGAATCCAAAGACACTCCATGCGATTCCTCGCACAAAAATAAAAGCAGATGATGATCAGAAAATAGTTATAATATTATAGAGATAAATAGAACAAAAGTAAAAAATGACTACAAAACCGTGCTCCCCGACAACGGCGCCATTCTGAAGATACGCCTGACAACCCGGGTTAAGTATGCAAATAAGTCAATGGTCATTGCGACCCCAATTAATCAGCAAACTCAACGAGTAAATATGTTTCAACCACTTAAAGAAAGATAAATTAAGCAATCAAATGCAAGTGGTTTCACTATTCAATTCACCTGGTATAGCGACCAGGGTCGATCAAAAGGAGCACGATTTAAAAATTGTGTAGTAAAATTTTTAAGATAATTTTTTATGGTTTTTGAATTTTTAATATTTTTTATTATTTTCAAATAAAGCACAAGGAATAAAACACGCCCACTACACTCTTCTTGTATTTTTCACAAAAGTCAAAGATATTCAGAAATTTAAGGAAAAAATGTTTTTTGTATTTTACCGGTTTTAAAATGTTTTTGGTAATTTTTTTTCAAATTTTTCTGATTTTTTTGTTATATTATAAAAATCAAACATTAAAGAAAAAGGAAAACAATGCACACCCAAGAGTATTTTGCAACTTAAAATTACTTTAATTGCCAAATACTTCTGGAAATTATATTTAGACTAAACTACAATTAAATATCTACAAACAGAGACTTAAATCACAATTTTTTATTTTTTCTATAATTTTCTACAAATGTTTTTAAGATTTTTCATTTTTCGCTTTTTTTTGTTTTTATAAATGATCTATGCATGAAAATTTGATAGAAATTAAAGGACAGTAAATACACCTACACTTAATTTTTTGGAATTTTTAAACAAATTTTCGATTTTTTATGATTTTTCTAATTTCAGGCAAACAAAAAGATACTATTTTTAAATTTTTAAATAAATTAAATAGCAACAAAATGCGACGAAAATTTTATATAATGAAGAACACTACGGCAAGAGTATACATAATTTTTTGAGAATTTTTCAAACAATAAAAACATTTATTTCAGTCAAAAGAGCATTCAATGTCTGGACCACAGGGACTAAAATGCAAATTTTTATTGTTTTTGCACGAAATCGTGCATCTCTGGAGAACAAGGACTATTTTGTAATTTTGAAAATCTCCAGGGAATACCTTGCAATTTTTCTAATTTTTTTAAGAACTCAGCCCTAGGGTTCTTCTCTTGCTTCGTAACTTTTCAAAGGATGGGGATGGGGCGGCCGCCGCCCGTGGATCTGGATGGTCTTGCGCACGCGTGGGGCGAACGCGGAGGTGGGCTGGAGGTCCTTCAGGTAGTTGTACAGCTCCTTCGTGCGACAGTCGAGAGATGGAAGTGACGTGGCCTCGCGCGGGGGCACGGCGGATGGTACTGGAGATGACGGGCGCCGCACGCGGGGCGTGTTGGAGGTTACACGGCCAGGGACGGCTGCGCCGCTAGGGGCGACAGAGGGTCAGAGGCGCCGGTGGTGGCGGGCTGGAACCTTTTGTTTGATTGTTTATTTTTTTGTTTTTGTTTTTTTTCTTTTTATATGTAAACAGACAGTAAGTGAAAGATAAATAATTTTTTATATTTTTTTTTGAAATAGAAAATGTAAACAGGAGTAAAAATATTTTTTTTAGTTTTTTGTTTATTATATCTTTTATTATTTTTATTTTCCTACAAAATAAATGTTAGATACATGTTTTGTTTTTTAAATTTATTTATAATAAAATAGAGCACGTAAGCGGATATGGATCTTGGAAGATAAAAGATTAGATCCGGAACTCCGACCATCGTGTGTGGTCGGAGGTGCGTGGTTGCGTGAGGTAGAACGTGAAAATGGTGAGATTACGAGATGAGATGAAAAATTATATGTCAAATGCGGATCAAAATATGATGGAATTTTTTAAGGATCTAAATTCTAATAAAATCGGAGCAAAGATTGTACCTACGATTTATCTAAGAGAAAAAGATGACAAATAAAATTTGATCTCACATCGGGATAGGATACGATGTGATGGCCTTGACGAGGGCCGACGCGTTGTCACCAGATGGCTCGGAGGTTGGGCACCCTTCTTCAACAAGATAGCTCTCGGAGATTGGGCTCCTCTCCACCAAAGATCGATCAAGGAACAACGAAGGAGGAGGAGCCCATTAAAAAGGGAAGAAAAATAAAAAAAGAAGGTATATACACTTAAGGAAGGTGTATAGTGGTGGAATTAATAAAATTATTAATTAATTATGAAATTTGTAATTAAATAAATTAAATAAAATAATTATTTATAGAAATTAATTAGCCACCTTAATGGTGTCCATTAAATTTATGGAATCATATCTTTTATACAAGGTAGGGTTTTAAATGCAATAATGAATTAAATAATTAAATCTAATGACAAATTTCGTAATTAAATAAAATTAATTAATATTAGAAATTTTATTTTTTTAGTGATTTTTATATAAGGAAATTAGTTGTATACAAATATTATGTACATATAATACAATATACATATGTACAAATAAGGAAATAATTTTTATATCTCTTTTTTTTTAATTTTTAATTTATATTATTTTATTTCTAGTGAAAATAATATTTACAATTATGTATATTATGTATAAAAAATAAATATGAATAAATATGTATAATAAATATTTTTAAAAGTGCACAAAACACCCCAGAAAACCAACTTTTCAACCGTAACTCCAAAAATTATGGAACCACATCCATTTGAAAGATAATTTAATTTAGAGTATAATGGAAGTGAGTTTAATTCAATTTTAGTACGTATGGAGCCGGAATTGGTATTTCAATTATCACTTTGCGGCTTTTTCTGATTGTGATTATTTGCAATATGTACATTATTTTGTTGTGCAATTATTTTTATTATTTAGAAAAACATTTTTATTTACAACTATTGTTTACAGAAATAATTAATTGATGTCAATTTATGTACAAATAAAATAATACAAGTTTTATACAAATATACAGAGAAAAATTTACAAATTATTTTTTTGAATTGAAGCGCGTGAGGTGGGAGAATGTGGAAGAGAGAGGGTTTAGAGGTAGAAGATGAGTCCTAAGCCGTTGGATCTCTCAATCCAACGGTAGAGAAATGGGTGCAATTGAGCGGTCCCGGTAGCATTGATGAGGGCTTGATCAAGGGTTTAATAGTGCACCACGTGTCACTAGGATATGAGGGTGGTGATGAATGAAGGAGATACATGTTAGCAATGTGAGCCCGAGGAGAACCATTCCTACAATAAATGTTATTGTAATAAATGATTTATCAATAAAAGTTATTGGTTTTGTTTCACTCCCTTTCTGATATTGAATGAATGAATGCACTATAAGGTCCCTCTGTACAATAAGGGTTATGTACCATGGCCAACTTGATAATCATACAGCTGTTGATTCATTAAGTGAATCATAGAGGCTGATGCTTGGATGAATATCTAAGGAGTTAGATAGAGGACTCATCAAGCATCATCAATGATTGACAAGTAGTGATCTCCAGTCTGAGTGGGAGATGGCAATCCCATCTCAATAGACTGATATCTGATCGACCTCTTGATGCAGGTCCTCTGCATAGGAATATTGATTAGGAGGTATCAGATTAGTTGAGTCAATGAGTTGACTTAACGAGATCGAGATAACCAAAGACCTATGGTGAATGCTGTCACATCACAGGCAAACATCCTCTGACCAGAGACAGATGTATTGCTATATGTCTGAGTATGCACATTTGACAGACCAATAGGTTGATGACCTAATCAAGGTCTATACGCCGGCGAGCTGGTGTGCATGTAAGGGCATATGAGTAATACGATCTCTCAAAGGGATCATACAGGTTCACTTGTGAACCGGGAGACATGAGCTCACTCATGAGGTATTGGGATTGACCAAATTTCATGCATGGTCATCATGCTTTAGAAGCGTGATATGAATTTGAAGGTAAGATATATGCTTTGTGAAAGCATGTGATCTGTACCATATACCAAGGACCAAGATTGAGAAACCTAATGATCAGACTATGAAGATGACAGTGTAAAAGTGATCTTTATCTTCATGATGATCATGAGTCTTCCAGTATGCAGGATGTGCAGGTATTGGGAATACCTGAAGGGTGATTTGATCATAAACGATTGTATAACCATGACGCTTCCATTCCGAGGGAGTGATGAAACAGGTCTGAATTTCAGTGACTCCTTTCATTAGAGAAGTGACCTAATCTTAGTCTATATACTGGACATTGATCTGAATGAGATTCAGATGCAATGAGAAGATAAGGTATACGGTCTTGATTTAATCAAGCATCTATGAGAGGTCCATGGGATCTGGATTTGAGATGTTATCTCAATATCCAAGTCACTATACGTGGAACAATACAATCGCCCTGTCCTTGTCTCCAAGTATCTGAGGAGAAATAGCATTGTTGTTAAATGGTTTAAGAACAATTCCATAAGATCTAAGGAAAGAAAAGTTGATAATTAAATGTGATTTAATTATCATGATGTATGAAGAATTATCCAATATAATTAAATGTGATTTAATTATTATGGATAAGAATAATGTGGATAATAATATCCAATTATTCATAATATGTTATAAATGTGATTTATAATATATTAGAGAGAGTTAAATATAATTTATATCAGTATATTAATTATTAATGTTTATTGGATACACATTGTCTAATTAATTGAAAATATAAATTACATTTTGTTTTGGGTTGTGAATATGATTCACAATATTCCAATGTCAAGATTGCAATATTCCCAAAATTAATTGAGAATTATTTTGGTGAATTAAAATACCAACAAATTGTTGTTGGAAAATAAGTAGAGAGAAAATCAAGGAGATGTGCAATCTCATGGAAATCATGATATTGCACTCCCCATTAGGAATAGGAGGGGCCGCACCCAATTCCCTTGGGAAATTGGTGGTCGTCCCCTCTTCTATATGGGGAGAAATATCTCCTTTGCCTTCTCTCTCCTTATTTGATTGATTTAAATTTGGTATTAATATTTATTTGATTTATCAAATATATTTTATCAAAATTAAATCACAAGTTGTCGGTTTTTACCAACAACAATCTTGACCATTGGATTGACATAAATCAATCTCATCCATTGATTTTTTATGTCACATGGATTGAGATCCATGGATCCCAAAACCCTATAAATAGAGAGGCATACTTGGCTCTCTCTTTACATGCTATTGAAGCACACATCTCTCTCTCTCTTTCTTCATACTCGACATCCCTCTCCCCCTCTCTTCTTGGTGGCCATCCACCATACCCTTGGTGGAGAGAATCGTCGACGCTCGCGCCATCGTGCTGCCGCTTCGACGCTCTGCGGTTCTTCGTCTACTTGGAGTGCTTCGCTCACGAAGGAGACGTTCGATCTCGTGCGACGAGATCAGGAGCAACCGCGCCTGGATCAACTTCTTGGATTGCGAGGACTACGCGGTTCATCCCCGCGCTCGCAAGCAATCTCTCCGACGATCGGACTTGAGACAGGAGATCTCTTCTCTTAGAGACTCGATCAACCACGCTTCAAGAGGTTTTGCATTATACTTGTTGTGGTTATAGATGAAACGATCCGTGAATTGTTCTTGGATCATATGGTTTCATTGAATAAAAATTTTAAAATTTCACTGCACCGAACAACTAGTGCGACTAGTCGTTCTTCTCGTATCCGATACGACGCTCACGCTTCCGTGATGCGCTTGAGGATTTCTCTATATCCTTCAAGTGGTATCAGAGCCTTAGGTCGACGGTTTCGAATAATGATTCGCTAACCGAGGACGACTTGGGTTCGTTAAGGTCGCGAAAGTTTTCATCGCATTTGATTTCGCAGATCTGTTTAGTAAATAAATTCGGCATTGTTTAAATTGTTTAAACACGAATTTAATACTTTTATTTTGTTCCCCATTAAATAAGGAAACCATTGGATCTGAGTTTGCGTAAATCGGATTTCGTATGCTCGAGATATGGTTGTTTTAATGAACATTTATGCACTGTTGCGGGTACTGTAAATCTGAACGTGATTAAAATGTTAATTACTCTTTGAACTTGCCTCTAAATGCGTGAAACATCACTTGTTTTCTGTCCTAAATCAAATTAGCAAACTTTGGAAACTGACTTTGCTTAATTTGGATTTAAATTGATTGAGATATGCTAATTTTAGTAAGTAGGGGTCACTGCTGAAATTACTTTCCTAGTCAAGAACCATGTGATTGTCAATTAATGAAATTAATTGTTAATTTCGAGAAATAATTATGGAAAATATTTGTGAAATATTAGAAGATGATTATTTCCTTAATTGACTTGGCCCCAATCAGTTAATTGATTAGATTTGATCTAAATCATAATTGGAATCACAATCATCAAACTCCTTGCTTAAATAGGATTGAGAATTTGTCTAGCAAATTTCCTTATAATCGAAATTGTTTTGATTACTATATGGTATAATTTCGGTTGAAGAACCGATGATCATCTCAAGTACAAATTAATCAATTTGGATTATCCTTTCCCGAGGCGGATATGGTGTCTAGTCGGGGATCGCTGGGGTAGCGGGTTGCAACGTATGCGGTCCGTCCCACTCCCGCCGGTACTGGCCATGACAGCGGGTAGGGCCGGGATAATGTTCGAGGGATTAAGATGTATTTTTCTAATTATTAAAATACGAATTAATACGTACTTTGAGAATAATACCATATATATTCAAGCATAAAATTAAGTTTGATTGATTAAATTGGATTGATAATTAATTTAATATGATTAAGTTAATTATATCCAATTAAGAACACTCTAATATGATTAGAGTTAAAATTCCCTTGGAAGAATTAATTATATGAATGTGATTCATAGTAATTAATTAAATTTGAATAAGAGGTGGAGGATCACATACGTGACATCCATGGTCTCCTGTCAAGGCGAAGGGTTTCCGTCGCCAGGGATTGTATATAGGAGACGCCTGTACGAAGTGACAGCTTCTATGTACAAGCGCATCTGGATCGGACTCTTTGCTTCTCGAAAGAGTAAGGCCGTATGTGTAGTGACCCCAATATCGGATCCTCATATTATTGGGGCGATATTGGATTGCGCATAGCGAGTTCTAATCCTGTTGACGGTTGGTTCAATTAACGACAGGTCAACATCACCTTAGGGGTGGTGGGCCCGGGCATTAAAGACCGAATTGGGAAATGCAAGTTGGACTTGCAAGGCGGAATGTGTTCCCGCTTATCTTTATTGGAGTTACAGTTTCTCATATTATTGGGATGTAACAAAGATAAAGAGGAGATCCCAGTTCTTGCTTGAGATATATCGGTAAGTATATCTCCTACTTTGAAAGTGAATAAGGGAATAAAACTTTCATAGTTGACATAGCAAGACTGATTTGATTTAAAATGCCTTAATCAAATAAAATTAAATTGAATATATTATATGTTCTAATATAGTGCATTCTCAATTTCAGAAAATGAAGGCCATGAACCCACTGAGCAGGCTTCTGGAGGTCAACCAGTTGACTGGACCAAATTACTCGGATTGGATCCGTAATTTGGAGCTTGTACTCTCGGTGGAGCGCATCAGCTATGTGCTCTCTGAAGACAAGCTTGAAAACCCTAAATCTAAGGAAGACAAAGCATATAATGACAAGTATGATGAAGATCATGTTTTAGCCAGATGCTACATCTTTGGTTCTCTCTCCAATGTTCTTCAGAAACAACATGTGGAGATGAGTACTTGCCAGGATATCATGCAGAATCTAAAGGATATGTTTGGTGATATCAACCGCACCCAGCGGTACAATGTTATGAAAGAACTGGTTCGCTGCAAGATGCAGGAAGGGACTTCGGTCCGTGAACACGTACTCAAAATGTTTGGGTACTTTTCAGAGCTAGAGACTCTGGGGGCGATGATGGATGCAGACATGCAATCCGATTTCATTCTGTTGTCATTGCCCAAATCTTTCAATAACTTTGTGGTGTCATTCCACATGAATAAGCTGGAACTGACAAATGCTGGACTTCTTGCTGCATTAAAGTCTGCAGAAGACGTAATGAAGAAAGTTGGTCCCACTGGCACTGCAGTGGTTGTACAGGCCAGAGGGAAGCGCGGTCGGAAGCAAGGTTCTCGGAAGGGCCCGGCGCAGAAGAGAAAGAAGAAGGGACAAAGTGTTGGCTCATCTTCCAATGCATCTACTCTTATGGCGTTAAAGAAAACCGACGTCTGTCACCACTTCAAGAAGCCGGGGCACTGGAGGCGTAATTGCTCGGATTACCTGAAGTTGGTCGACAAAGGTAAAGCCCCAGCAGGTGTGAAATCTACTTTTATCATTGAAACCAGTTTTCTCGTTGGACGAGAAGGAAGTTGGGTTGTTGATTCTGGTGCTTCTGTTCATGTATGCAATTTGTTGCATTTGTTTCAGGAAACTAGAAAACTTGAAGAAGGGGAGATAGTCATCCAGATGGGATCTGATGCAAGTGTTGCAGCAGTCGCCGTCGGGACCTGCCGACTATCATTATCTAGTGGAAGAGTTCTAGTACTTAAAGAGTGTCTTTATGTACCTGAAGTCAGAAGGAATTTAATATCTGTATCTAAGCTAGTTAGAAGTGGATATTCATTCCTATTTTGTAATAAATTAGTCATAAATCATTATGATAAATATATTGCAGAGGGTATTTTGACTTATGGAGGACTCTATGAATTGTGCATTAATGAGCATGTCATGAATGTTATAACCACTAAAAAACCCTAAAAGATCCAGGAGTGATATAAATCATTCAAACACGATTTGGCATCAAAGGCTTGGTCATTTATCTGTTGATAGGATCAATAGATTGATAAAGGATGGACCTTTGGATTTTCTACAGGTTCAGTCTTTACCTACCTGTGAACATTGTATTCGAGGTAAAATGACTAGGATGCCTTTCCGTAACAAGGTTACAAGATGTGAAGGTATTATTTACCTAATACATACTGATGTATGCGGTCCCTTCAGTACCGCGACTCGAAATGGATATCGATATTATTTGACATTTATTGATGACCATTCACGGTACGGGTTTATCTTCCTATTACGTCATAAGTCTGAAACCTTTGAAAAGTTCAAAGAGTTCAAGGTTTTGGTTGAGAACCAAACCGATAGGAAGATTAAATGAATTCGATCTGATCGAGGTGGCGGGTACCTATCAAATGAATTTAAGGAATACCTTAAAGCGAATGGAATTATTTCCAATCTCACTCCTCCTGGAACTCCCCAACTTAATGGTGTTGCTGAAAGACACAACAGAACCATCATGGATATGGTTCGTTCAATGATGAGCAAAGCACATTTACCACTTAGTTTATGGGGATATGCAGTAGAGACTGCAATATATATCCTGAATAAGATTCCTAGCAAATCTGTACCTAAGACTCCTCATGAGCTCTGGCATGGAACCAAACATAGTGTTAATCACTTGAGGGTTTGGGGTTGCTTGGTCCATGCAAAGAATGTGGATGCAAGTAAGCTAGAATCTCGCTCTCGTGAGTGCTACTTCATTGGGTATGTTAAAGATGGTATTGGATACCAACTCTATGACCCTGAGACCCAAAAGGTTTTTGTCTCTAGAGATGTGAAATTTCTGTAGGATGATTTCCTTAAAGGTCAAGACAAAAGTGAAGTAGAGGAACTCATTGAGTCCCCTGAGGACTCTGAGCTTCCTAGATCAGAAACTGAAGAGATAAATAAAGATGAAACACCCATACCTCTTCGAAAGAGTTCGAGGGTGGTTGCACCACATGAAAGGTATGGATTCCATGTGTCAGGTGAAACTGACAATGATCCTAGTTCATTTGATGAAGCACTCGCGGATCATGACATGGATAGATGGATGCTAGCAATGAAGTCAGAAATTGACTCCATGCATAAGAATAGTGTATGGACCCTAGAGGATCCACCTAAAGGGGTAAAACCCATTGGGTGCAAATGGATCTTCAAGAGAAAGAGGGGACCTGATGGGAAAGTAGAGACTTTCAAGGCACGGCTCGTAGCCAAGGGCTACACACAGAGAGAAGGCATCGACTACGATGAGACATTCTCTCCTGTGGCTATGCTTAAATCCATCAGGGCATTGCTGGCTATAGCCGCATATCTTGATTACGACATCTGGCAGATGGACATGAAGACTGCTTTCCTCAATGGATACCTCGAGGAGGATATCTACATGGAGCAGCCCCAAGGCTTCATGACTGAGGATGGCAAAGTATGCAAGCTGAAGAAATCCATCTATGGGCTCAAGCAAGCTTCTCGTAGCTGGAACATCAGATTTGACGAAACCATAAAGAGTTATGATTTTGTATAGAATCCTGATGAACCTTGTGTATACAAGAAGCTTAGTGGGAGCGCCATAGTGTTCATCGTGCTTTATGTAGATGACACCCTTATCATTGGGAATGATACCGGGATGATGACCAATGTGAAGATTTGGTTGTCCCATACCTTTGAGATGAAAGATCTTGGAGGAGCCTCTTACATGTTGGGTCTGAAGTTGTTCAGAAACCGAGAAAAGAGGATATTGGGATTGTCACAACATGGATATGTTAAGAAGATTCTTGAACGATTCCGTATGGATAGTTCCAAGAAAGGATTCCTACCCTTAAGACATGGTATCCACCTGTCTAAAGGAATGGCTCCTAAAACTGTTGAGGAAAAGAAGGCCATGGCTGGATGTCCTTATGCATCAGCTGTAGGAAGCTTAATGTATGTCATGATGTGTACTAGGCCAGATATCTGCCATGCAGTGGGAGTGGTAAGTCGTTACCAATCCTGCTATGGAGAACAACACTGGAATGCAGTAAAGAACATATTCAAATATCTAAGACGGACGCAAGATTACATCTTGGTCTATGGAGATGGTGATCTCCAAGTCTTGGGATATACAGATTCTGACTTCCAATCGGATATTGATGATCGAAAGTCAACATCAGGGTTTGTGTTCCTGTTGAATGGTGGTGCTGTGAGTTGGAGAAGCAAGAAGTAGGACACTACAGCAGATTCAACAACAAAAGCCGAATACATTGCTGCATCGGATGCTGCATAGGAGGCGGTGTGGTTGCGCAAGATCGTCCAGGAGCTTGGCGTAGTTTCCTCTGATATTCCCATCCCACTACTCTGTGATAACACAGGAGCCATTGCCCAGGCGAAGGAACCCAAATGGCATCAGAAGAGCAAGCACGTAGAAAGGAAATACCACATCATTCGGGAGATTCAAAAGCATGGTGACATTATCATCACCAAGGTGGCCTCCGCCGACAACGTTGCTGATCCTCTTACCAAACCTCTGACACAGAAGGTTTTTGACCAGCATGTAATGAGTATGGGTTTAAGGATTGTTCCTGAATGGTTCTGAGGGCTAGTGGGAGATTGTTAGCAATGTGAGCCTGAGGCGAACCATTCCTACAATAAATGTTATTGTAATAAATGATTTATCAATAAAAGTTATTGGTTTTGTTTCACTCCCTTTCTGATATTGAATGAATGAATGCACTATAAGGTCCCTCTGTACAATAAGGGTTATGTACCATGGCCAACTTGATAATCATACAGCTGTTGATTCATTAAGTGAATCATAGAGGCTGATGCTTGGATGAATATCTAAGGAGTTAGATAGAGGACTCATCAAGCATCATCAATGATTGACAAGTAGTGATCTCCAGTCTGAGTGGGAGATGGCAATCCCATCTCAATAGACTGATATCTGATCGACCTCTTGATGCAGGTCCTCTGCATAGGAATATTGATTCGGAGGTATCAGATTAGTTGAGTCAATGAGTTGCCTTAACGAGATCGAGATAACCAAAGACCTATGATGAATGCTGTCACATCACAGGCAAACATCCTCTGACCAGAGACAGATGTATTGCTATATGTCTGAGTATGCACATTTGGCAGACCAATAGGTTGATGACCTAATCAAGGTCTATACACCGGCGAGCTGGTGTGCATGTAAGGGCATATGAGTAATACGATCTCTCAAAGGGATCATACAGGTTCACTTGTGACCCGGGAGACATGAGCTCACTCATGAGGTATTGGGATTGACCAAATTCCATGCATGGTCATCATGCTTTAGAAGCATGATATGAATTCGAAGGTAAGATATATGCTTTGTGAAAGCATATAATCTGTACATATCCCAAGGACCAAGATTGAGAAACTTAATGATCAGACTATGAAGATGACAGTGTAAAAGTGATCTTTATCTTCATGATGATCATGAGTCTTCCAGTATGCAGGATGTGCAGGTATTAGGAATACCTGAAGGGTGATTTGATCATAAATGATTGTATAACCATGATGCTTCCATTCCGAGGGAGTGATGAAACAGGTCTGGATTTTAGTGACTCCTCTCATTAGAGAAGTGACCTAATCTTAGTCCATATACTGGACATTGATCTGAATGAGATTCAGATGCAACGAGAAGATTAGGTTTACGGTCTTGATTTAATCAAGCATCTATGAGAGTTCCATGGGATCTGGATTTGAGATGTGATCTCAATATCCAAGTCACTATACGTGGAACAATACAATCTCCCTGTCCTTATCTCCAAGAATCTGAGGAGAAATAGCATTATTCTTAAATGATTTAAGAACATTTCCATAAGATCTAAGCAAAGAGAAGTTGATAATTAAATGTGATTTAATTATCATGATGTATGAAGAATTATCCAATATAATTAAATGTGATTTAATTATTATGGATAAGAATAATGTGGATAGTAATATCCAATTATTCATAATATGTTATAAATGTGATTTATAATATATTAGAGAGAGTTAAATATAATTTATATTAGTAGATTAATTATTAATGTGTATTGGATACACATTGTCTAGTTATGTGAAAATATAAATTACATTTTGTTTTGGGTTGTGAATATGATTCACAATATTCCAATGTCAAGATTGCAATATTCCTAAAATTAATTGAGAATTATTTTGGTGAATTAAAATACCAACAAATTGTTGTTGGAAAATAAGTAGAGAGAAAATCAAGGAGATGTGCAATCTCATGGGAATCATGAGATTGCACTCCCCATTAGGAATAGGAGGGGCGGCACCCAATTCCCTTGGGAAATTGGTGGTCGTCCCCCCTTCTATATGGGGAGAAATATCTCCTTTGCCTTCTCTCTCCTTATTTGATTGATTTGAATTTGGTATTAATATTTATTTGATTTATCAAATATATTTTATCAAAATTAAATCACAAGTTGTTGGTCTTTACCAACAACAATCTTGACCATTGGATTGACATAAATCAATCTCATCCATTGATTTTTTATGTCACATGGATTGAGATCCATGGATCCCAAACCCTATAAATAGAGAGGCATACTTGGCTCTCTCTTTACATGCTATTGAAGCATACATCTCTCTCTCTTTCTTCATGCTCGACAGCCCTCTCCCCCTCTCTTCTTGGTGGTCGTCCACCATACCCTTGGTGGAGAGAATCGTCGACGCCCGCGCCATCGTGCTGCCGCTTCGACGCTCTGCGGTTCTTCGTCTACTTGGAGTGCTTCGCTCACGAAGGAGACGTTCGATCTCGTGCGACGAGATCAGGAGCAACTGCTTGGATCAACTTCTTGGATTACGAGGACAACGCGGTTCATCCCCGCGCTCGCAAGCAATCTCTCCGACAATCGAACTTGAGACAGGAGGTCTCTTCTCTTAGAGACTCGATCAACCACGCTTTAAGAGGTATTGCATTATACTTGTTGTGGTTATAGATGAAACGGTCTGAGAATTGTTCTTGGATCATGTGGTTTCATTGAATAAAAATTTTTAAATTCTGCTGCACCGAACAACTAGTGCGACCAGTCGTTCTTTGTCGTTTCTGATACAACGCTCACGCTTCCGTGATGCGCTTGAGGATTTCTCCATATCCTTCAATACAATCTGAAGGTGGATCAAAGGGTGGAGATCATGGTGCATATGTGTGGTGGAGATGGAGAGTTTTAAATAAGATCGGGCGGCGGTGGTGAAGACACGTGGCGAGAGGAGATAAAGGCAGGAGAAGATGGTCGTGATGAGATCTGATGGTTTAATCGGATGGTGGTGGATGATTGTGATCAGGAGCTGTTGGAATGGATGCATCTAGATATGATCAAACGGTTGGGAAGTGGGACACGTGGCATGATGGGAGAGAGGCGCTGGCGGACGATCCAGATAGCATCTAGAGATGGATCGGATGGCTAGGAAAGGATACGGGAGTGGACGGTGATGATTAAAGGGACCGAAGGCGATCGAACGGTGGGAAAGAGATGTGGAAGGCACTCAAAGAGGCGGTCCACGTGGCACAACCAGATAGAACCATGTGGCCCAATCAGGTTATTCAGACAAAGAAGGTGAAAAGGAAGGAGAAAATGACTGAATTTGGAAAAACTCAAAACATGAAAGTTTTAGATCTCGATGAGATCTATAAGTTTCATGTTGAAAAATATGGAAACAAGGTCAAACAAAGGGAGAAATATTTTTATGATCATTTTTAAGGGTATATAAACACTACGAATTTTTCTTTTATTATTTTTTGTATTTTTAATTTATTCTAAGGTTCACATATAAACAAGGATTTATCTGGTTTTTATTGACACTTAATCTAAGCTAGGGGGTTAATATTGGCAAAATAAGATGATGAAACCGTGTTTCATCACCCCCTATACTTAAACTATGCTTGTCCCCGAGCATCTCAAAATGAATGAGCTGGATTAACCCCCTTGTGCATGTACGTACAGGATCTGATTCGTTCAAGAACTCTTAATTTTAAAGATCCAAAATTTCCAAGGCTCAACCCAGCCTTAATCAAGAGGTATCCAATTTTTCTAATTTTCCAAACTCTCTCTTGTATACATATAAGCTAAGGATATGGCATTAAGTGTTGACCGTGATCACGAGAGTAGATTCACAACGTCACCTAAGGTACCAGTCCAAGAAATTCTCTAAGGACCCAATCCTCAACTCTAGGGAATAAATCAAATATTGCATCCAATCCACTGTCTCTTTAGTTTCCAGACTTAGAAGTGTAGGTGGCAAGCCAGTTGATGGAGGGTTTTAGGATTGTGTCATTTCTTGTCTCCCTCTCATTGGAACAAGGATCCTCTCGAGTGCCTTATTACTCAACGCATATTTTTGGTATTGATCAGTGTGTTCGTCAAGAGAAGTTGGAGTCGTCTGCACTTGTTTTCCTGGGAGTACACCGGGGTGTGCCTTTTTTGAGTACCTATCGTACCTTCTACACCCAGACTTGTAGCATTTACGATGCAAAGCCCTTTTTTGGTGCATGCCTGACTCCTGGTCTTAATAGTGGTGGTCCAAGTGGATACTTTGACATGGTTGGGGGTGCTCGCCTTTGGTGGAAGCTCTGTTGATATTTGACTTTGTGGAATGAGAGCTTGTCTTTCAATATTGATATTTCTTTACCTTATTTTTGGCTAACTCCACTGCTTTTACCAATAGTTGGTGCAGACTGATCAATATTTTTTATTTTATTCACACCCTGTCACTTAGGTAGATGTTAAGAGATTAGTACAAGAATCAAGTTCTAATACTGGCTAAAAATGCTGATACTTAGGTTTCATGAAGCCTTCAATGATTTTATCCCATTCTCGAGCATCATTAAATCAATCCAAACTTTAATTCCTCATCACAATCCCTTAATTAAATTTCAACTCATCTCATCGAGACTACAGTCATGCATCTGAAGTGTTGATCATATTCTGAAGTTGGAGATTAAGCATGCAATATAGCACACATATCTAGCAAACTAGGGAAATGTGGATATTTAAGTTGAAGATCCTAATGGATAAGGCTAGTTAACCTAAAATCTTGAGACCTAATAAACCAAGTGTTCTTGGGCATCACTGACCCTGTGTGGAAGTGAAAAATGTAGGGGGTTCAATCCAACTCCTTCATCCATTTTTTTTTGAAATTTTTACAGACTTTAAAAGGCCTACTGACTGCCTAAACTCAAATGAGTAGTTGCATCTACCTTCAGCCAATATAGGAGTAAGTACAGGCCATAAAACGGAACATGTTACTTGAAGACGGAGCCTTACGTGATGTCCTCTAAACCACCTACTCTGCTAAGAGAAAACCCTCACTGAAAAGCGGCCAGTTATTTGAGTTTAGTAGTCAATTTGACTTTTAAAGAATTTTTGATTTTTTTCTTATTTTTATAGATTATTAAATAAAGTTAGAACACAAGTTAGACTCATTTTCCTTTGTTGAAATCGAGCTTTGAAAATATTTTTCAAATCATGTCACATTTATAGATTTTTCAAATGATTTTTCAAAATAAGTGAAACCCATTTTTCAAATCATTTTCAGAAAATATTTTCCTTGAAAAATAGTGTAACATAGTATAGAAAATGTTTTCAAAGCCATGAAAATAATTTGTCAACTTAGCTCAATAGATTATACTTTAGCACAAAAAGTTTTAATTTTTTCATTTTTTTTCAAAATATAGATAAAGTACATATACTGTATACAAGATATACCCCCCTATACCTAAACTTTGCTATGTCCTCATAGCACTAGATGATATGAAGCCATAGATCCAATTAAGTAGAGAAAAATATACGAACCGAGGCGGACGCCCCCTATACTTAGGTTATAAATAACCTAAGTATCAGGGAAAGGAAAGATGAGTAAGAAAATCACGGGGACTCTGGTCTCCCCTATACTTAGCCTGAGAGTAGCCTAAGTACAGAGATGGATAATTGATGCTGGGGAGGCCTGAGGTGAACGAATAAGTTAGGATGGATATACAAGTGAGTGAATTAATCTTCAGAGATTAATGGAGTACCTAAGGTCTAGAGGAGGATGTCGGAGTAATCAAGGCTCAATCAAGCACGTAATACCCTTTGAATTTGCCAACTCACACGTGAAATCAACAAGTGTCGGTCAATTATCTTATCATTTTTATTGGTGATTAAAACATTCTAATTTACGCAAGGATTAAAAATATGTCAAAGCAAAAATCATCCTTCGTAAACAAGGGTGTTGCTCTCCCAAAACATTATTTTACTCCATTTTAAGTCAACTTGCATTTAACAATCAAATATTTGCTAAAGGTTATCACTGTTTAAATGTGAGCACAAATCAATCAATCAATCGTCTACCGCTCATTCCCAATTTTCATTAACCTAGGTGATCAAGGCAGGAAGGACGATCGAGAAAAAGCCATGCAATCGATAAACCCATGATCTAGGCTAATATAGAAAATTTTCAGTGCCTTTAGCAAAATTTCATGAAAAATCCAACTGAATTGAAACCAAAACCAAATGTATGCAAGTCGATGAAAAACCGTACCTAACATGCTTCTATTAGCGAGGAAAGAATAGATTTTATTTTGGCTAAGTGAGGCGATGTTTACGTGCGTCTTGATTATATATGTGTCCTACCTACGATCAAACACATAAAATAAAATGTAAAAATAGATCATAGAGCTGTGTGCCTGATCCTAGGTCGACCCTCAAGTGGGGTGATCCCCACACAACCACAGAGATCTTCGTTCATTTACATACATGAGTCTTCAAACGAAGACCGTTGTAAAGACGATTATTACATGGAAAATAAAAATGCAAGACAACAAAATTTTTTTGCTTCAATTTTCTTCCAAAGTTTGCATTTGTGCTCTTTACAGCGAGGAACACATGCTCTTCGCCTCCTTGGTCACCAAGGGCCCTGCCACAAAAACATGTGTTAGATATCCATCAAAGAATGATAATAATGCAAACAACAGCATGACCTACGAATTAGAAATTAACATTCAATTAAATATTAAAAATCTAAATAAATAAAAGATGAGTCATGTCCCTGGCAACGGTGCCATTTGACGAAACCAAAATTTAGCACTTTAACAGTGTAGAATTAACACTTCAAATGTCATTGCAGTCAGGCTAAATTGGGTCGATCAAAGACTGCTTGATTAAAATTATCAATCAATCAAAAGCGATCGAATTTCGTTTTAATTGGGCATGCTCAAGGTTGAACTCAGGGACACGAGCCTCTTAAGTAATTACCTAGACTCTTATTATTCCGATTAAGTGTCAAGTAAGAAATCCGTAGGTCAAAATGCACACAAATAAGCAAATATGCAATGATGCAAAATATGCCCTAATCAAGTTAAATAAATGAGCAATAAAAGATAATCAATCTTAGTTTCCATTTACAGAGCAATTTTCATTGGCAAGATAATTAATGACATAAAAATCGATGAGAATATGACATTGTGTAATTAAAATTAATCAACATAAATCAATGTGTCCGAAAAAGTGCCATTAGAAAGAGCATAAAACAAGCTTCGAAACGTAAATGAAATCAACTCAAATGGAGCTCAGATGTTCAAGATATTCACAAAAGAAACTAGGGGCATAAACGCATGAAAACATGTAAATAAATAGCAAACAAATCCTTGGGAGGACTAAAAAGTAAATAGCAAAAGACGTAAGGCATTCCCTGTAAAATACCCCACGCACGGGGGTATAAATGTAATTATGAAAACCCTCAGTGGGTCGGATGCAATTTACCCCAGGCACACGTAGACATGCTGGCAGGACCTATCTGCAAATTGAAGAAGATACGGGGGCCTCCCTGCAAATTCCAGACCTCACATGACGGGGCACGTGGGAAGAGGCTCGGCGGTCAATGCAGGCTCGAGAAGGCTCGGAATAGCTTCTGTTGTTGGCTCGGCTTAGGAGCCTGGCTCATTAGGCTCGGAGGAGGCTCGGGTGATCCGAGCCTCGAGGTTTGGTGCTGACACATGGACGCTTGTAGATTGTCCGATCGCGGAGATCAGACGATATCTGGAGGCTCAAGGCGATGACGACGTGGTCGAAGGAGCACCATTGTATGAGTACTGGGGGTGTCATCCAATGATACCTGTACACCCTGGAGTTCCTCCCTCCATCGCGGGACTGGCGGCGCTATCCAGACTCCAGTGAAGCCTTCATTGCTCCGTCGCCGTCTCCTGTCCATATGGCTGCTCCGTTGGACTCCTTGGAGGTGTTGGATTGATCGTCGACATGATGCCAGGCCAAGGGACCATCTGGAAGGAATTAACGTCGAGCCATAGCGGAAGATGGAGCTCGCCAAGTATGCTCCGGCAAAGGCTCTGTCCATTGATGGTTTAAGTACCTGCAATGTTAGGATGTAGCCGAAGCGAGCAAATGTCTTGTGTGTGCAAGGTGGAGTGGGATGGAAGACTGTGAGGAGCGAAGAGCATGGTGGTCTGAGTCGTCTTCACAGACGAGCTCGGAGGAGAGGGGGCGGAGTGGTCTGAGGATGCGGAGGAAGGAGACGATGAGTGGAGTTATGCGCGAAGACGATGGAGATGTGGCGAAGCTCGATTGATGGTAAATGGAGGAGGAACATGCGAGTAACGCCCTAATAAAATCCGAGAAATCAAAGAAAAATTACAAAGAAGGATCGAAAGGCTTACCTGGAGGGATGGCGGATGTAGAACCTATGCTCGGGCATCTAGAAGAAACCCTAGTCTTCGTTGGACTCCCCCTTCTACGGGGAGTAGCTCGGTGGCGGCGGAGCACCGCAGACCTGGCCTATCATGGCTAGGGGTCAACACCGGAGTCTACGACGGTCATCGTGCTCCGTGGCGTCTCCTCGCTGTCATTGAGCAACAAAGGAATGCTGGGTTGTGACCCACGTAGAGGTGGACAAAGTGAAATTGCAGTGGAGACAATGTATTTGAAGATGGAGCTCAGTGGTTCAAATGATGGTGAACGTGATTTGAGAGGGGTGTGTGGATCGGATGAGAGGGGATCATGGAGTGAGTGAGTGGCCACGAGGGATAAGGAAGGATGGGCTTCATCGTGGGCTTGTTCGTGAGTGGAGAGGATGGTGAAGAAGGCGGGGGAAATTGAAAGGGGGAAGAAGGTGTGTGAGGTGGGCGAACGTGGGAGAGAGAGGGTCTGGAGGTAGAAGATGAGTCCTCAGCCATTGGATCTCTCGATCCAACGGTCGAGAAATGGGCATGATTGAGCGGTCCTGATAGCATTGATGGGGGCTTGATCGAGGGTTAAAGAGTATGCCGCGTATCACTAGGATATGAGGGTGACGATGAATAGAGGAGATACGATCTGAAGGTGGATCAAAGGGTGGAGAGCACAGTGCATATGTGCGGTGGAGATGGAGAGTTTTAGAGAAGATCAGGCGGCGGTGATGAAGACACGTGGCAAGAGGAGATAAAGGCGGGAGCAGACGGCCGTGATGAGATCTGATGGTTTAACCGGATGGTGGAGGATGATTGCGGTCAGGAGCGGCTGGGATGGACGCATCCAGAGATGATCAAATGGTTGGGAAGTTGGACGCGTGGCATGATGGGAGAGAGGCGATGGCAGACGATCCATATAGCTTCTAGAGATGGATCGGATGGCTAGGAAAGGATGTGGGAGTGGACGGTGATGATTGAAGGGACTGAATGCGATCGAACGGTGGAAAAGAGTATGAATGGCGCTCAAAGAGGCGAGCCACGTGGCGCAACCAGAAAGCGCCACGTGTCCCAATCAAGTTATTCAGACAAAGAAGGTGAAAAGGTGGGATAAAATGACCGAATTTAGAAAAACTCAAAACATGAAAGTTGTAGATCTCGATGAGATCTACAAGTTTTATGTTGACAAAAATAGAAACGAGGTCAAACAAAGGGAGAAATATTTTTGTGATCATTTGTAAGGGTATAAAAACACTACAAATTTTTCTTTTGTTATTTTTTATATTTTTAATTTATTCTAATGTTCAGATATAAATAAGGATTTATTTGGTTTTTATTGACACTTAATCTAAGCTAGGGGGTTAATATTGGCAAAATAAGATGATGAAATCAGGTTTCATCATCAACCCTTCTTGAATGGAAAGTGGCTGTCTCATTCCATATTTTTTGATCATGTTTCTCATAAAATATTCCACATATGAAACAAATTGCATAATTATTCATCAAAATAATTTCAAATTATTTTGTCTTGATTTCAATCATGACATCAACAATAATCATATTCATGCATCCAATATAAAATATAAATTGCATTTATAATAATTGTTCAATGTGAATCTAATACACATTACCATTTAATTTGTAAATATTATTTACAATTTAATCTCTATCTTATTATAAATCATATTTATAATATTTATGATTATTGTGGAATATTCACATTAATCACAGCCTTGATAACTAAATAATATTTAGTTATCTTGGATAACTATTCTTATGTGTCTAAATAATAATAGTCATATTCATATTATTCATGATAGTTAATCTTCAATTTTCTAATGCTCGGATATATTTTCAACAATGGAATTATTCGTGAACCCTTTCAAGATTAATGTGCTTTCTCTACGGATACTTGGACATAAGGACGGAACGCTTATACATTCCATGTATTAGTGACTGGGATTGAGATCATATCTCAAATCCAGATGCCAACAAAAGTAAAGCCCTAAAGGTTTGAAATCTACTTTCGTCATTGAAACCAATTTTCTCGTTGGATGAGAAGGAAGTTGGATTGTAGATTCTGGTGCTTCTGTTCATGTATGCAATTTGTTGCATATATTTCTGGAAACTAAGAATCTTGATCAAGGGGAGATAGTCATTCAGATGGGATCTGATGCAACCAGTGTAGCAGTTGCCATTGAGACCTATCGACTATCATTATCTCGTGAGAGAGTCATTTTACTTAAAGAGTGTCTTTATGTATCGGAAGTCAGAAGGAATCTTATATCTGTATCTAAGCTTGTTAAAAATGGATATTCATTCTTTTCCTGTAATAAACTAGTCGTATATCATTATTATAAGCACATAACGGATGGTGTTTTGACTTCTTCTAAACTCTATGAATTGTGCATTTATGAAAATGTCATGAATCTCACTACCACTAATAAAAACCCTAAAAGATCTAGGAAGGATGGAAATCATTCAAACATGATTTGGCATATCATTTATCTGTTAATAGGATCACTAGCTTGATAAAGGATGGACCCTTAGATTTTCTACAAGTCCAATCGATGCCTACCTGCGAACATTGTATTCGAGGTAAAATGACTAGAACGCCTTTCCGTAAGAAGATTACAAGATATGAGGGTATTCTTGACCTAATACATACATATGTATGTGGTCCCTTCAGTACCGCAACTCGAAATGGATATCGATATTATTTGACGTTTATTGACAACCATTTACGGTATGGGTTTATCTTCCTGCTACGTCATAAATCTGAAACCTTTAAAAAGTTCAACAAGGCTTTGGTTGAGAACCAAACCGATAGGAAGATTAAACGAATTCGATCTGATCGAGGTGGAGAGTACCTCTCATATGAATTCAAGTAATACCTTAAAGAGAATGGAATTGACTCCAATCCCACTCCTCTTAGAAGCCCCTGACTTAATGGTGTTGCCGAAAGACGCAACAAGACCATCATGGATATGATCTGTTCAATGATGAGTAAAGCACATTTACATCTTAGTTTCTGGGATATGCAGTAGAAACTGCAAATGAATAAGATTTCCAGCAAGTCTATACCTAAGACTCCTCATGAGCTTTGGTATAGAACCAAACCTAGTGTTAGTCACTTGAGAGCTTGGGGTTGCTTGCGAAGAACGTGGATGCAAGTAAGCTAGAATCTCGCTCCCCTGAGTGTTACTTCATTGGGTATGTTAAAGATAGTATTGGATGCCAACTTTATGACCCTGACACCCAAAAGATTTTTATTTCTAGAGTTGTAAAATTTCTGAAAGATGATTTCCTTAAAAGTTAATACAATAATGAAGTAAAGGAACTCATTGAGTCCCCTGAGGATTCTAAGACTCCTGAACTAGAAACTGAAGAGATAAATAAAGATGAAACACACGTACCTCTTTGAAGGAGTTCGAGGGTGGTTGCACCACCTGAAAGGTATGGATTCCATGCGTCAGGTGAAACTGATAATGATCCTGCTTCATTTGATGAAGCACTTGCAGATCATGACATGGATAGATGGATGCTAGCAATTAAGTCAGAGATTGACTCCATGCATAAGAATGGTGTATGGAGCCTAGAGGAACCACCTAAAGGTGTAAAACCCAGTGGATGTAAATGGATCTTCAAGAGAAAGAGGGGACCTGATGGGAAAGTAGAGACTTTCAAGGCATGGCTCGTAGCCAAGGGCTACACACAGAGAGAAGGTGTCTACTACGATGAGACGTTCTCTCATGTAGCTATGCTTAAGTCCATCAGGACACTACTAGCTGTAGCTACATCTCTTGACTTCGACATCTTGCAAATGGACTTCAAGACAGCTTTCCTCAGTGGATACCTCTATGAGGATATCTATATGGAGCAGCCCCAGGGCTACATAACATAGGAAGGTAAAATATGAAAGCTAAAGAAATCCATCTATTGGTTCAAACAAGATTCTCATAGCTGGAACATCAAATTTAACAAAACCATAAAAAGTTATGATTTTGTGCAAAATCCTGATAAACCATGTATGTACAAGAAGCTCAGTGGGAGCACCATTATGTTCATGATGCTTTATGTAGATGACATCCTTATCATTGGGAATGATACAGGGATGATGACCAATGTTAAGATTTGGATGTCCCATTCCATCGAGATGAAAGATCTTGGAGAAGCCTCTTACATCTTGGGTCTAAAGCTGTTCAGAAACCGAGAAAAGAGGATAATGAGATTATCAAAATATGGGTACATTAAGAAAGTTCTTGAACGTTTATGTATGGAGAGTTCCAAGAAAGGTTTTCTCCCTTTAAGACATGCTATCCACCTATTTAAAGGGATGGCTCCTCAAAGTATTGAGGAAAAGAAATCCATGGCTAGATGTCCCTATGCATCAGTTGTATGAAGCTTAATGTACCCCGTGATGTGTACTAGGACAGATATATGCCATGCAGTGGGAGTGGTAGGTCGTTACCAATCCTACTATGGAGAACAACACTGGAATGCAGTGAAGAACATTTTCAAGTATCTAAGACGGAGGCAATATTACATCTTAGCCTATGGAGATTGTGATCTCCAAGTCTTGGGATACACAAATTCAGACTTCCAGTTGGATATTGAAGATTGAAAGTCGACATCAGGGTTCATATTCCTATTGAATAATGGTGTTGTGAGCTGGAGAAGCAAGAAGAAAGACACTACAGCGGATTCAACAACAGAAGTCGAATACATTGCCGCATCGGATGCTGCAAAAGAGGTGGTGTGGTTGTGCAAGTTCATCCTAGAACTTGGCATAGTTTCCTCTGATACTCCCATCCCGCTACTTTGTGATAACAGGGGAGCCATTGTCCGGGTGAAGGAACACATATGGCATAAAAAGAAAAAACACGTGGAAAGGAAATACCACATCATTCGGGAGATTCAAAAGTATCGTGACATCGTCATTACCAAAGTGGACTCTGCAGACAACATTGATGATCCTCTTACTAAAACTTTGACACAAAAGGTTTCCGACCAGCATGTAATGAGTATGGGTTTAAGGATTGTACCTGAATGGTTCTGAGGGCTAGTGGGAGATCGTTAGCCATGTGAGCTGGAGGTGAACCATTCCTACAATAAATGTTATTATAATATTTAATTTATCAATAAAAGTTATTGATTTTTTTTCACTTCCCATCTGAGATTAAATGAATGAATGCACTATAAGGTCCCTCTATACAATTAGGGTTATGTACCATGGACATCTTAATGACCATACAGATGTTGATTCAATAGTTGAATCAAAGAGGTTGGTGCTTGGATGAATAACTAAGGAATTAGATTGAGGACTTATCAAGCACCATCAAATGATTGTTAAGAGATGATCTCCAGCCTGAGTAGGAGATGGCAATTTTTTCTCATTAGGTTGATATCTGACCAACTTCTTGATGTAGTTCCTCTGCATGGGAATAGAGATTCGGAGGTGTCAGATTAGTTAGATCAAAGATTTGACTTAATGAGATCGAGATAACCGAAGTCAGATGTTGAATATTGTCACGATACATGCACACATCCTCTGATCAGATACAAATATGTTACTATATGTCTTAAGTATGTACATTTTGAAGACCAATAGGTTGATGACCTAACCAAGGTCTATATACCGGTGAGCTAGTGTACATATGAGGGCATATGAGTAATACGATCTCTTAAAGGGATCATACATGTTAACTTGTGAAGCGAAAAACATGAACTCACTGTTTGTCAACAATTAACCCACACAATTAATCAAACAATCAAGAGCAAGGATTAAAATTTATTATTCCCTACTAAAAATGTACAATGGCAAGCAAGTAGGGGTCGAACACAGGAAACAAAGGTGTAGAGTGTAGACAAAGAGTCAAAGTCTAGGTCTAATGAGCTACTCAGCCAATCTGGAACCTTTTTGTGGGTTTTTAATTTTATAATTTTTTATTTCTTTTTATTATTTTTTAATTTTGTATTTTGATTTTTAATTTTCTGATTTTTTATTTTCTTTTTATATTTTATATTTTTTTATTTTCTTTTTCAATATTGGAATATATAAACAATATAAAAAAAGAGGTGCTAGGGTACTTATAAAAATAAGGAAAATTAGTTAAAATTAAGAAATAAAATATGTTTGGTCTTTTTATATTTTGTTTACTGTTTTTGTGATTTTTGGGTATTTTTCAGAATATTTTTGATATTTTTAAAAGTCAAAATAAAGAAAAACAGTGAATTAATGGTCTGGCTGAAATTAAAATGGGAAGGAAAAATATCAAACAATATCAAATTTTTCCCAAATTAATTTAGAATATAGAGAATAAAATGGGGACCTACAGGACCCGAGTTTACAATTTTTTGAGTTTTCTAGAATTTTTTAGATTTTTTGGAAGTTTTTAGGTATTTTCTAATTTTTAAGGTTTTGGTTTTGAATTTTTTAGTGATTTTTGGACTAACACTAAAAGACACTAAAATACACTACAGGTAATTTTTTTGAAATTTTTTTAAGGTGTTTTAATATTTTTTGATATTTTCTAAGATAAACAGTAGTTAAATTGCATGTTTTTTATTTTTCATAAATATTAAAATATAATGAAATGCAAGATAAATGATGGTGTGAAACTACAATGCAGCAGGAGTCTAAGTTGATTTTTGGGGATTTTTTAGGGTTTTAATAATGCATGAAATAAATCAGACAATAATACAAAAATAACTAAGCCTGGCAGGGGTATAAGTGCAAATATGAAAACATCCAAGGGCCTGATTGCAATTTTCACCAAAAATACATGTGTGACGCATGTGTTCTGTTGTTCACAGGGGTATAAATGCGAATAATAAAAGTCAGCAGGGTCTAAGTGCAAATTACCCTAAATATATTTTAATATTTGCGCACATGGGCATATCTGAAATTAACAAAAAGCTCTGGGTTTAAAATGCAAAATACCCAGGAAATGATCTTGCGGCCAGGAATGAATCACTTATCCACGTGGCGAATCCAGCGGCTGTGGAAGGGGCGCTGATGGATGGCGGCGATGTGGCTCAAAGATGACAAATGGCGCTCATCAGTCGGCCCGTACCCCTTCGCTCTGAGCGGCTGAGATTAGATCTTGAAAGGCTGATTGGACGGATGGGAGACGACTCGATCCTACGGCTGCTGAACGGTCGGAAGAACAAGGTTGATCCGACGGCTGGGCAAGGATGATGAAGAACACCGCCTGTAGGTCACTTGGAACATCGATTCCAGCAGACACACGGCCTCCACCAGCCCGGACCGAGGGCAAAATGGTTCGGGGGCTGGTCTGCATCGATTGAGCTTCTCAGCCGAAGCTGAGGTGACCGGAGGTGCTCGGATGAGGGGGGTCGACTGGTGGTTGCTTTCCTGAACCGTCGAGGCTCGATTGAGCCTCCTCTTGCATTCTTTCCTGTAGGGTTAGAAGCACGGAAAAAAGGGGGTGCTCGTGCTCTCAGATGGTGCAATGGGGGCGAGCGGTGGCTCGGGCGTGGAGCTCCGGTGAGCGGCGGAGAGTGGAGCTCGGGTCGCTCGATTTGGGCAAGATCGAGTGCTATGGATGGGTGGAGCGGAGCGACGGAGTGAAGGGAAAGAAGATGGGGGTGATCGCAGAGGCTTTCAGTGACTGGTGAAGGCGGAAGGTGGAGGCGGAGCCCAGCTCCACCGTGGTTTTTGATTGATGTTTCACGATGATGAACGCAAGAAAACCTTAAACTGCAACTAGGCTAGATTACTCTAAGCTAAAGCTACAAAGAAAAGGAAGAAGAAAGAGGTGACGCTCACCGGTGTGGGCTGCAGCGAGCTGCAGGTGGTGCTCCGGCGAGGGGTTGCATCGACCTCAATTCAACTCCTCGGAGCTAAACCTCGAGCTCAATCTCCTCCTGCTGTCACCAGGAGTCCAACAGGCTAGGGTTTTAGGTCTAACGATGGAGGAAGAGGGATCAAAACTCGAGGGGAAGTCAGGGGGTTCTTTTTCTAGGGTTGGCGGGGTGGCGTCAAAGATCGGTGGAGATAGACCAAATCGTGGGTCCAATCCCTGATGTTTCACCTGGCGTGAATCGGTGTTCATCAAGGACAAAAAGATGCGAAGGCTTCGACATCAAGGGATGCAAGACGAGGTCTCGAAAAAAGATCTAAATTGGTCAAAAACTCAGCTCTGACAAGGCCCAGACCTCAATCAGAGAGTTGACCGAGGTCAACCAAAGGCACCTTCTGGTTGGTCCACGTGGACCAACCAGAAAAATCCTTGGAAAAAATCCTTGTAAAATCCGTAAAAAATAGAAAATGATGTAATTAAATTTTGGTTGTAAAATAAAAAAGGTTTATTATTTTATGGATTTTTATTTAGACCATAACTTTTTATCTGTACATTATTTTTGAGTGAAATAAATTTTGTCTTTTTTGTTTATTTAATAAACTACAAATTTCATGTACAAAGTTTCTTTATTTGATGTATAAAAAGTGGAACCAAAAATAGGTCCCAAAATGAATAAAAAGAATAGGTATTTTTACTGTATTTTGACCCTTATCTCCCCCTACTTTATTCCTTGTCGACCTAGTCATCGAGATGGCTAGGTCTCGGGGTTTCGGGTCATAAAATATTTACAATATTTTATTCTTTTTCTTTTCTTTTCTTTATTCTATAATTTTGTCTTTAAAAACCGTATTTTATACAATATTTACACACATATACTTGAATGCTAAAATGCATGAATTAGCTCTATTTACACGCATTTACTAGGGTTTTTAAGGCCAAAATGATAGAATAAAGATGATGAAATGCAGATTCATCATTCCCCTATACTTGCCTTTGCTAGTCCCTAGCAAACACTTATGCAATAAGTGCAGAAAAGAAAAACAAAGAAAAGAAAAAGAAGAAATGTGGATGAGATTTAATTATCAAACTTGTCTTCACAAAATCAGAGTTTGGAGCTTAAGTCGGACCTTTGGAATTTTAGTGCGGGCGGAACCTTAATGAGAACCAGATTTGAAATCCAAAAGTCCTTGAGAATCCCAAAACTCTATTCAAGTCTCCTTAATAGCCAGGTCAGAAATATCTCAACTCATACGCAAACCCTTATGACTATGAATCTGACTCGTACAGTGTAAGTGATGGTGGCTCTCCCCAGATAGAATGACAAAGAGACTGACTTCTCCAGTATGACAACCCAATGATTCCCCAATCCAGCAACTCCATCCTCGAGGAGCAGGGTATTCCCTTCTAAGTTCAAGTGGCAACCAGCTCAAGAGGAGGGGGTGAAGAGAAGAATGGACGGCAGCCAGTGTAGCTACCTATCCTAGGATGCAAGACCAGTGTAGTCAAGTCATCCAGATGCAGGCTCACATGATTTGACTTTGATGCTCAAGCTTGCTTATTGACTTTATAACATATGTACATACTTCGCAGGCATTTATTTTTGTACAGGACTGACTCTTTTTTTTTTTTGAAATACTATTTTCAGCAGCATTTACATAAGGAGTTTTTCCTCTTGAGACGGTAGACTATCCCTCTTTTGAAGCTTTATTGCAACCCACACTCTCTTGTCGTTAGACTTCCTCATCACTGGAAGGGTTGGGATGCACTTCCCTCCCTACAGGAGGAAAAGTGTTTCCACTTGTGTGCGTCTCATACCGGCAAATCCAATCCCCTCACCACTCCAACTGGGTTGAGCCATGTGAAAGGTGCAGGTGTCCAAGTTAGGTCATTATCAACAAGAGTCGTGTGTGTGCTCCGAAATACTCTACTTAGGCAGTTAAGAATCCATTGAACCAAGTCCAGTGATCCTCAAAGAATTAAGTCAACTAGACCTGAAGTACCTCAAACCCAGTTCCTATAAGGTTCTTGTTATTAGGTAGATTTTAAGGTCCAATCAAGCTCCAATCTCCGGATTTTAATTAGACTCGTTCAACTATCAAACTCAATCCGAAAAATGCGAATTCTATGCAAATGCGATGCAATGCAGAAAATATTTTTGTGATGCAATTTTCAAGAGTTTTGAACTTTTTATGGATTTTTGAAAATATGATGATGCATATGCATTTTTTTGTATTTTTCAAAAGATTTTTCAACTGTTTTTTATTTTAATTTTGCAAATGTTTTTGGGATTTTTGAAAACAAAGATTTTTGGCTAAAAACTAGGTTAAAAATATGTACACGGGAGTGCTTCTCATTTATATAAGAAGTGGATTTTTAAAAAATTTACAAGGGTAAAAGATCAATTTTATACATATATATAGTGGATTTTGGTGTGATGTATGTATTCCTCAAACTTATTTGACACAGGTTTTTCAAAACCATTTTGAAAACTATAGTCCAATATAATTTTTACAAACAATTTTACAAACATGTACACACATTTGAAAATCATTTTGCAAAGGTTTTCAAACAGTATAGATAGATTTCTCAAATATTTTTGCAATTATTTTTCAAACCATTTGCAAATCATTTTTTCAAACATTTTATTTCACACAAAGAAAATAGATTTTGCAAACCACTCATTTTTACACAGGTTGAAAACATGTAACAAAACATTTTCAAAATAGTTTTCAATAGATGTTCACAAAGATTTTCAAACTATTTTTCAAATATTTTGCAAAAATCATTTTCACCTGATTTATTAATCAGTAAATACAAAAAGAATTTGAGGAATGAAACACCTTTTTATTAAGGTTTTTAATGAATTTTAAAGAATTATTAGCCTTATTATTAGAAAAATATGAAAGTACAAGTTATGGCTAAAGTATATACGCATTATATATGACCCCCCTATACTTAGCTTGAGCTATGTCCTCATAGATCAGAGAGAAAAGAGAAGACATAACTCGTACTGAGTATAGGAAAATCTAAAGAATAAAGGAATACAGAGATGAACGAATGAGAAGTTGACCGTCCCCCTTATACTTAGGATCAATAATCCTAAGTATAGCAGATTGTACACAAAGCAGGGAGGGTCAAGGGTGGGAATGAACAGATCGTGCTCAGATTGTCTAACCCTATACTTAGGGTAAGATATCCCTAAGTATAGACCAGAAGAAGAGACAATGGAGAGGATCAAAGAATGGAGAAACTCGGGGTGCACGCCCCCCCATACTTAGGACAAAGTACGTCCTAAGTATAGAAAACTGTCTTCAAGGGGGCGACACCTGTTTGATAGATACAGAAGATAGAAAAGGAAAAGAAGAAAAGAAGAAAAGAAGAAAATGGATATGAACAACTCGGGATGCGCATCCCCCTACACTTAGGATAAAGTACATCCTAAGTGTAGCAATGATGAAAGGGATGACATCATGTCGGTAGAAGAGGATAAAAGAGATTGAAACGAAGAAAAGAAGAAAAGTCATTCAAAAATATTTTGCTCTGCTCGGCCTTCCTCTACCTCTTTGGAGATATCCGGCTCATCCTTGTAGATTACTTGAATCGAGTCAACGACAGCCATGAATGTATCATGTTCAAGGTATAGCTTCAGAAGCTGTCCATTGACTACGAATGGTTGTGCGTCAGCTGACAGATTGGATATCAACACACTTCTGTTGTCACGCACCTGCCTAACCATAAACGGCCTAGTCCATTTACACTTCAATTTGCCTGGAAATATCTTTAATTTCGCATTGAACAACCACACCTTCTGACCTGGATCAAAGGACTTGCGGCGGATATGCTTGTCATGCCATGATTTGACCTTCTCCTTGTACATCAGGATGTTGTCATATGCATAATCTCTGAATTCTAGTAATCTGTTCAGATCCAATTTTATGTTCTTTCCTGCTTGCTTGGAGTCCAAATTACAGATGTTAATGGCCCATAAGGATTTGTGAATGAGTTCAACGGGCAAATTACATGGCTTGCCATACACCAGGCGGTAGGGAGACATTCCCAAGGGTGACTTGTACGCCGTCCTATAAGCCCAAAGAACGGAATCAAGCAGCTGAGACCAATTTTTGCGATCCGGACGCACAAGCTTCTATAAAATTTTCTTGATCTCCCTATTTGAACATTCAGCTAAGCCATTGGACTGCAGGTGGTAGGGTGAAGCAACACGATGTTCAATGCAGAATTCCTGAGTCAACTTCTTCACCTCTCTGTTTATGAAATGACTACCCCCGTCAGATATGAGAATCTTGGGAATCCCGAACCTTGCTATGATGTGATCTCTCAAGAATCGACAGATAGTCCTACTGTCGGCTGTTCGGGTGGGAATAGCCTCCACCCAGCGACTTACATAGTCGACAGCCAGCAGAATATATTCATAGCCCTGAATGTTAGGAAACAGGCCCATAAAGTCGATCCCCCATGTGTCGAAGACGTCTGATATCTGAATGTATTTCAGAGCATCGTGTCTCTCATTCATATGGTTCCGCCCATCTTCTAACAGTCAGTGCAGCATTTGACATAATCATCTGCATCTTTGAATAATGAAGGCCACCAGAGGCCGCTTTGAAGAACTTTTGCTGCTGTTTGTTTGCCTGAATAATGTCCTCCAGAATCTTGGTCATGACATAAAGAGAGGACACTTGGAACTTCCTCCTGAGGCCCGTGGCCCAATCAGAAATAAAATCTCTTCTCCTCTCTCTCTCCTCCTGCTCTTCTTCCCGTGCGGGTCCTCAAAAAAAAGTATGCTTCAAATTCCAAGCAGTACCTCGCACAAAAAAAATCAAAGAGAGAGAATGGTCAGAAAACAACAATAATATAGAGAGAGACAAAAATAGCAGAATGAATAATTGACTACAAAGCCGTGCTCCCCGGCAACGGCGCCATTCTGATCGCACAAAAATCAAGGAGCAACTGAAGTGGAAAATAAATCACAATGTCGTTGTCCTCAGTCACTCGAAATGTGTAAATCAAGAAAATAAACCACTCACAAAATAGATCAAGCAAGCACAAGAAAGAGCGGTCTGCTATAAGATTTAACCTGGTATAGCTCCCAGGGTCGAACACAAGGAGCACAGATTGGCCTTGCGGCCTACGATGTAGTCAAGTATCCCAAAGAGTCTTTTTTTTAGTTTTTATTTGTTTTGGAATTTTTTTTTTAGATTTTTAAAAGATGAGAAAATGAAGGAATGCAAATGCAAGGGGACTTCAACAATTTATACAAGACACACAAATGATGCAAAAATTATGGAAAAATGGTTTTTATGTTTTTTATGTTTTTTACTGTTTTTGGTGAATTTTTGGAATTTTTCTAATGGACAAAATAATTATTAAAAATCAAACAATGCAAGAAAAATAGGGTACTGTCCAGCAAGGCTTAAGACCACAAAATAAAATAATTTTGGATCTCAAAAAGCCCTAAAGGTATTTTTCCTATATTCTAGAAAGAATAAGGAAAATCTAGGCACCCTAATTATTATTTTTGGATTTTTAATTTATTTACTACAATTTTTATGAATTTTTAGGGGTTTTTCAATTTTTAGTGTTTTTATGTGATGAAAAATAGCCAAACTTGGCTAGAAAATCAAGCAACCAGTAATCAACAATGCCTAATTTTTTTGGAATTTTTAAAGGTGATTTTATATTTTTTTGGTATTTTTAAAGTCAAACAGTAGCAAAAATTAGTGGTTTTTGAATTTTTAAAAATAATAAATGAAATCAAAAATGTCCCCAAAAATCATAGAAATTCCTACACCATGACAGGAGCCATGTGTCAAAATTTCATTGGATTTGGAGTTCGTTTGATATTTTATTCAAAAAGAACAAGGGGGCACTGTGCACAGGGACCTAAGTGCAAATACCCAAAAGTTCTGGGGTCCTGGTGCAATTTACCCAAGAAGTCACGCGCCAAGCACGTGTCTGGGGCACACAGGGACCTAAATGTAAGAAAAACCAAGTCCGAGGGCTATTTGATAACTCGTATCAAAAGCCCAGGGGTATGGTTGCAAAATTCCCAAAATAATTCGCACATGCGTCAAATCAGTGTTCACAGGGGTATATTTGCAATTAAACAAAACTTTTCATTCATTGAATAACATCCAGAACAACAGGGCATATAATGCAAAAATCCCAAAATACACGTGCTGACGCACGTGGGTCTCTACTGGCAGGGGTATTATTGCAATTAAAATAAAGTGCGAGGTCCAGAATGCAAATGACCCAGAAAATAAACAACTAGAATTTAAAATTACAGGACTAAACTGAAATAAGACAAACAGAGGGGGCTCTATGAAATTTACCCCTTTATTAATATCGACGGCCCGATGGTGACGCGTGGATGATCGGACGGTGGAGATCAAACGCGCCCTTACTCCTTCGGCGCTTGGGCTCGATCGACGGCGGAGAGAGGTCCACGTGGCTGATCTAACGGTGCTGGGCTCTTGGCCTCTCTCCTCTGCGATCAAGGGTCCGGATGAACTCCTCAAATGAATCGACGGCTGCTGCTCCTCGAGGAATGGACGCTCAGGATTGGATCTGGAGCGAGGGCTTCATCGGACGGCTCTGGAAGGTGGAGGAGGAACTCGTCACCGGCGAACTTCGCCGGTCTCCTGTGTGCGCTACACCCCTCCTCAGCTGCGCCTGAAGGTCGGAGAAGCTTCCTGGTGACTGCCCGCAGCTGATGGTGATGGCCAAGGCCTCGGCCGAGCCCTGGAAAGCTCCGGCGAGGTCAACGAAGAAGAAGCTCCTGGGAAGATGTCGGGGGGGGCCTCAGACGCCTCCTTTTGGACCTGCAAAGTATTCAAGGAGCTTCGCGGGTCGAGGGCAAAGTGCCTCGACCCGGTTAGGTGACGTGAAGGTGGATGGTGCGGCGTGGCGAAGGAGCTCCGGCGAGGCGACGGCGGTGGAGCTCGACTCCCAGATCCTGTGCGATCTGGGTTGTGTGGAGGGGTGAAGAAGGTGCGTGAGGAGGTCGTGAAGGTGCTGATCGAGTCGGATTGGAAAATGGGTGATCGGAGTGGCCGGAATCGGAGGTATGCGTCGGAGGTCGGAATTGGGCGTAATCTAAAATTAAGCTAAACTAGAAGGAATTAAGGGTACCTGATGGCTGAAGTAGACTGGGCTGGAGATGGACTATCTCCGGGTCGTAGCTTCGAAGGGCGTCAAGGCCTGAAGCTCGGTGCTCGACGCTGGCGGCGGAGCAAGTACGGCGAGGTTCGCCGGATCAATGGATTCACTCCCTCGCCTCACTGCAACACGGGCAAACACTCGCTGTCACTCAGGCGGAGCCAATGGAGGTCACGGGGGAGGAAGAGATGGGCCAAAGATGCGGCGCGAGGGCGGCGGAGATGGTGGTTATATAGCGTGACCGGGCGATTAGGGTTGCGTGAGGACAGCAAAGGAAGGTGTCGATTTGATGGCTGAAGATCCGGCGAGGGAGAGGGATGTGCGGCGAAGAATCCGGGCGCGAGGGTTGAATGGGCGACAGCTGGAGTCGCGTGGGAAAAATTGGCGAAGGAGGCGCGGCGCGCGACGGCCAGAAAAGGAAGGAGGCGCGGGGGAGTTGACCGGGGTCAACATTCCCCCGTGGCCCAATCAGCGGCGGCCACGTGTGCCCGAATTTTGACTCTTTATTTTAGGGCAAAAATAGGTCGAATTAAAGAAAACTTAAAACATGAAATATTTTTCTTTTATTTTTTTCTATTTTTTGGTGATTTTTAATTAATTTTTGGAAATAAAAATAGGTTAGCTCTATATATAGGTATATGTACACTATATTGGATTTTTATTTTTGATTTTTTTATTTGTTATTTTTATGTGTTTTTATGCCAATTTTGTATTTTATTTATTTACAACATAAAATATGGAATAAAAGAATATTTTTATTTTATTTTTATTACATATATACAAGTGTAAAATAAATAATTGAATACCTTTATATACATGGTATTAATACAATGTATTTTTTTGTATTTTCAATTTTGTGATTTTTATTTGATTTTTGTTTTGTTTCTTTTTATTTATTTTATTTACAAAATATGCCATAGAATATTTACAAAAAGTTTAGAAAATAAATGAATTTATTTATAGGGTTGAATAAATACAAGGAGTGTGGTTTATACACAAGGTGAAGGAAGGGTATTTTTGGCTTTTTGATTTTTTTATCTTTTTATTTTGTTTTTAATAGAATATACACAATATGTTCAAGCATATTTTTGGTTGAGGAAAATATATAGTTTTATGTATTTACAAATATATACATGTGTGAGCCCCTATCTCCCTCTACTTTGGCTTTTATGCGGTCAGGCCCATGCTGAGCCCTCCCTTGGGTTAGGTTGCTCAATATTTATTCTAAATATTTCCCTCTTTTTCTTTTTGCTCTTTATTCTTTTATTTTGTGCACAAAAACATGCTAATTATAGGTTTTTACACAATGCATGCTTTTGGTATTTATTTGTATTTACACATATCTACATGTATTTGCAAAGGTTTTTGTAGCTAAAATAGAAGAATAAAGAGTGATGAATGGGTATTCATCACCCCCCTATGCTTAACTTTGCTAGTCCCTTAGCAAACACTTATTTGAAAAAGAAGTGAAAAAGAAAGAAAAAGAAAAAGAAAAAGAGGATGTACATGGATCAAGGTTGACTTATTAAATTTTTCCTTCATTAACTTGAAATATGGAGCTCGATCAGATCTTTGGATTATTAATGTGTCGGAACCTTATTTGGACTTAAGCCTAAAACTCAACAGTCTCCAAGTTCCACCAATCTATGGGCAAGACTCCTCAATAAACCAGATCAGAACAAGTCTACATACACAAACTCTAATGACCATGAATCTTTTCCTTGCGGTGTAAGTGATTGTGGCTCCCCACCTCAGAAGTGACAAAGAAACAACCTCCCTCAACCTGGTAACTCTAATGCCTCGGTCTAGCAACTCTTTCCTCGAGAAGCGGGGTATTCCCTTCTAAGTTCAAGTGCGACCGGCTCAAGGAGAGGGGGTAGAAGTATAGAGTTTTGGAAGCTTAGCCAGTGTAGCTAAGTCTCCCGCTGCAAGCTTCATGAGATCTTTACACTCCGGTGGGGTTATTAAATTTTCAATCCGACCCACCATTTTTTTGGAGTTCTTTTTGCATTTTTGCATTTTTTTTTTTTTTTTTTTTTTTTTTTTTTTTTAACAACTTCTGTACAACATATCTACATGGTGCAGCATATATAAGAAATTTCCCCTTGAGCCAGTAGACTATCCCTCTTTTGAAGCTTTATTGCAACCCACAGCTTCTGTCTTTAGCTTTCAACACCACTAGACCAAGTTGAGGTGCACTTCCTTCACTATAAGAAGAAGAGAGGTTCCGCCTAGAAGTACTACCCTCATATGCTACCCCAAGCCAAAGGAAACTGCCTCCTCACCACCTCATCCATGGAGAGCCATGTGTAAAGTGCAGGTGCAAGTTAAGCCATTGTCTCTGAGAGTCATGCGTGTGTTGTTAAGTGCTCTACTTAGGCTCATCAAGATGACATATGCTCATAGCCTAGTGGACTCAAAGAATTAAGTCCTTATGGACCTGAAAAGCCTTAACCCTAAGTCCTACAAGGTTCCTCTTGAAGTTAAGTGAATTAAGATCCTTTCAAGCTCCATTTCTCAATTTAATTCCAGGCTTAATTTAACTGTCAACTCTCATCCAGGAAAAATTATATACATATATGTACAAAAGATGCTATTTACAAATATTTTACAATCATGCAAAATTTTTGAAAAATGTTTTGAAATCATGAATGAATGATGCATGAAGTGCAAGTTTTGCAAAATGATATTTACACACATTTACACAAGATTTTTGCAAACTTTTGATTTTCAAAACATTTTGAAAAAAATTTGTACTATATACATAATTTTGATACAAAATATTTACACAAGTTTTACACAAAAGATTTTTGAAATCATTTTTACAAAAATACTTTATACACTAGCTATGTATGTGCAAGAATAAAAGAGGTTTATGTACATGAAAATTTTTTTTTTTTTTTTTTTTTTTAATTTTCGTGATTTTTAGCCATTTTATTTATTAACACGCTCACACAAAGTACGAGTTATGGCTAAAGTATATATGAAATATATACACACCCCCCTATACTTAGCTCGAACGATGTCCTCAGAGTGATCAAGAGCGATGAAAAAGACATAACTCGTGCTTAGTAAAAGGGAAGTGAAAAGGAATGGTATACTACAACGACGAATAAATGAATAGAATAAGAGGAACTCGGTGGTTTCCCCCTATACTTAGGATTAACTAATCCTAAGTATAGAAAGCTGTACATGAAGGGAAAGCCGAGTGAAGAATATACAGAATCTGCCCCCCCTATACTTAGGGTAAAATAGCCCTAAGTATAGGCAGCAAAAACAAGAGCAGAAAGAATGAAAAGAATACTCGCAGGTCCTACATCCCCCCTATACTTAGGGTAAAGTACACCCTAAGTATAGCATAATCACAAGATGAGAGATGGGATGTGGGACTAAAGAATAGAATGATATGGACAACTGGATCTATACAGGCGGAGGAACAGTGAAAATCAGGCGTGAGATGTAAAAGATGTGAGTCAAAAGACCACATCTCACGCAAAATGAATAGCGGCAATAATAACGTCCCGCGGCTCATGATCTAGAAATGGTTTGAGCCGCTGGCCGTTCACTCGGAAGGTACTCTCAGAAGATAACTCAGATATATCAATGCTACCGTTATCGTGTACCTTCCTGACCAAATAGGGTCCTTTCCATTTGCTCTGTAGCTTCCCTGGAAATAATCTGAGCCTTGCATCAAACAGCCATACTTTCTGTCCAATCTTAAAATGCTTGTGGCTGATATGAGAATCATGCCACTCTTTGACTTTCTCCTTATAATGTAGGCTGTTTGAGAAAGCTGCATCTCTAAGCTCTTCCAAGGCGGCTAACTCTGCCCTCCTCTGGTCTCCTATACCATTTGGATCCATAAGAATGTCTGTAACTGCCCAGAGTGACTTGTGCCTCAGCTCCACAGGTAGATGACAAGGCTTGCCATAAACGAGGCGAAAGGGAGATGTACCCAATGGAGTCTTGAAAGACGTCCGATATGCCCACAAGACCGAGTCCAAAAGTTGTGACCAATTCTTTCGGTCAGGGCGGACGACTTTCTGCAAAATATTCTTGATCTCCCTATTCGACACTTCAGCTAGACCATTTGTCTGTGGATGATACGGTGTAGCAACACGATGGTCTATGCTGAACTCTCTAGCAAGTGCCTTCACCTGGTCGTTGATGAAGTGAGACCCCCCATCAGAAATCAGAACTCGTGGAACCCCGAACCGCATGATGATGTTCCTCTTCAAAAATTTGCAAACTGTCTTTGCATCTGCGGCTCGGGCGGGGATAGCCTCAACCCAACGACTCACATAATCTACGGCCAACAGAATGTACTCGAATCCCTGACTCTTAGGGAATGGACCCATGAAATCGATGCCCCATGCGTCAAAAACCTCACAGAAGTGAATGGGCTGCATCGGCATCATATCACGCTGTCCACAAGTGCCCATCCTCTGACAGTCAGTACACCTCTTCACGAACTCATCAGAGTCCTTGAAGAGGGTAGGCCACCACAAACCGGACTGGAGCACTTTCTGTGCCGTTCTCCTCCCAGAATGATGTCCTCCTGCCTCAAGCTTGTGGCAGTAAGTGAGGACACTATGATGCTCCTCCTGAGGAATACACCGACGCCAGATGCTATCCCCTCCTTCGTGGTAAAGGATGGGATCCTCCCAGTGGTAGGACTTAGCCTTCGCAAGGAAGGTCTCAATTCTCTGCTTGGGCCAATCTTGTGGGACTTTCCCAGCAACGAGGAAGTTCACAATATCGGCATACCACGGGAGTGAGGCGATAGCAAGGATCGCCTCATCTGGGAAGGTATCACAAATGGGATCAATCTGCTCTGTATCCTCAGGCTGCTCTAATCGGGATAAATGGTCCGCCACCACATTCTTGACTCCAGGCTTATCCTTGATCTCAATGTCGAACTCCTGGAGTAGAAGGATCCATCTAGTAAGTCTGGCCTTGGCATCCTTCTTTGACATGAGGTACCTGATGGCGGTGTGATCTGTGTACAAGGTCACTCGGGATCCAATGATATATGATCTGAATTTATCTAGGGCAAACACTACTGCTAGCATCTCCTTCTCTGTGACTGTATAATTCCGCTGGGCGGAATCCAATGTGCGGCTAGCATAGTGTATCGCAAATGGTACTCCATCCCTCCTCTGTCCTAGCACGGCCCCTACGGCAAAATCAGAGGCGTCCGTCATGATCTCGAATGGAAGAGACCAATCGGGTGGCTGAAGGACAGGAGCCTCAATTACACACTGCTGGAGAGTCTCAAAGGACGAAAGACACTTGTCATCAACAAGGAACTCGGTGTCTTTCGTCAAGAGGTCAGTCAACGGTCGGGCAATCTTGCTGAAATCATGAATGAATCTCCTATAAAAACCAACGTGCCCCAGAAATGACCGTAGCTGCTTCAGATTGGACGGCGGTGTGAGTTTCCTAATGACATCGACCTTGGCCGGATCAACCTCCATGCCTCTGTTGGAGATGATGTGGCCAAGCACCGTCCCTTGAGTCACCATGAAGTGACTCTTCTCCCAAGACAGAACTAGGCGGGTGTCAATACATCGCTGGAGAACTCGGTCTAGGCAGTCAAGACAGGAATCGAAATCGTCGCCGTAAACCGAGAAGTCGTCCATGAAGACCTCCAAGCACTCCCCTACCATGTCCGAAAAGATTGACAGCATGCATCTCTGAAAAGTCGCAGGGGCGTTACATAGCCCAAATGGCATGCGTCGAAAGGCGTAAGTACCGAAGGGACAGGTAAAGGTGGTCTTCTCCTGATCCTCAGGAGCGATGGCCACTTGGTTGTAGCCCGAGTACCCATCTAGGAAGCAGTAATGGCTCTTCCCTGCCAGTCTCTCTATGATCTGATCAATAAAAGGCAGGGGAAAATGGTCCTTCTTGGTGGCCTGGTTGAGTCTCCTGTAGTCAACACAGACCCGCCAAGAGGTGGGTACTCGTGTAGCAATCTCCTCTCCCGACTCACTGATCACGGTCGTGATGCCCGTCTTCTTGGGCACCACATGCAAGGGGCTAACCCACTTGGAGTCGGAAATGGGGTAAATAAAATCTGCACTCCACCATTTTGATATTTCCTTCATAACAACCTCTCTTAGGTTAGGGTTCAGTCGCCGCTGGAACTCACGCGACGGCTTTGCCCCTTCCTCAAGATAGATATGGTGAGAGCACAACGAGGGACTGATCCCATGGAGATCTGCTACGCTCCATCCAATTGCCTTGCGGTTCTTTTCAAGAACCTCCATCAGACGGGATTCTTGTTCTCCAGTCAGATCTGCAGAGATAATGACTGGGTACATCTCAGACTCTCCCGCAAGGAACCTATACTTCAGCGAAGTAGGGAGCGGCTTTAGCTCTGGACAGCTGGGTGCTGGCGAATCTGGCTTCTGAAGAAGATGTGTGTATGCAGGCAATTCTGCCAAATTTGCCTGGGAGAATGATAATGAACTCTCACAAACTGGATCTGGAGAAGGCGGGTCCTCTGCATTGTCTCTGATATGCTCTGCCTCTACCTCCTCCTCTGTAGGCTCAAGTGGATCCAGATCTGGCATCTGATCATTACAATCTGCCCAATCAGACTCTGAATCCGAGGGATCTATATCAGACTCAGTGGCATCAGTACCACTGGAGAATAAGGTGGCATCAGCACCACCATAGAGCAGGGTGGCCTCAGTACCACCATCACTGGAAATCGTGTCGCGATCAAGATCCGACTCTGCTGACTCAATAGTATCCTGAACCAGAGCCGTGCTCTCCAGACTCTCCTCTTCCATCATCTCTGCATCAGCTGTATCTGAATATGAGAGGATGGTCTGTGCTGCAGGGTCTGCCCAAGCTGCCTCATCATCTGTGATCACAAAATCACAGTCCTGGTGGATGTCGGGCTCTGCGTCTGTCAGCTGCTCCGAATCTGTACTGCCATGTGAGCGGGATCTGGATCTGGCTCTGTGGTCCTTAACCGTCTCTATTTGTATACTTTCGCCCTGGACGCGAAAGTATACCTTCCCACTGTCATGGTCAGTCACTGCCTTGGCTGTGGCCAAGAATGGGCGACCGAGAATGATGGGGGAATCGGTCAACGAGTCAGGGGTCTCCATGTCCAGCACTACGAAGTCCACGGGGAATTGCAAACCCTGAATCGTGACGACAACGTCTCGTAACAACCCCTTTGGCCTCTTGACAGACCTATCAGCAAACTGAAGGTATGTCCTGCTCTGTACAAGAGTGCCCAACTCTAAGTGGTCGAGAAGGGCTGCTGGTAGAAGGTTGATCGATGATCCGCTATCTAATAGAGTGCGGTCGAACCTCTGCTCACTAATCTGACATCTGACATACGGGGCCCCTAAATCTGGCCTCTTAGTCGGCAGATGGTTCTGGATCGCGTAACACGTGGCTTTTGTTAGCACATGAATTTCTGCGGTCTTGTTCCTCTTCTTCCTCCTGACTGTGGTCCTATCTCTCAATGTTCGCTGAAGAAGAGGGATGTGCTGCAAAGCCTCATTGAGGGTCAGCTGGATGTGAAATCGGTCTATCATGCTCTGGCTGAACTCCTCCTGCTCTCTCTTTTTTGGGTCTTTTTCTTTTTTCTTCCCCTTCCCTAACTCAAGGGCTCTAGGAAAGGGGATCACAGGGTCCTTCTCAGATGAAGGACTAGGAATAGGTCTAGTCGGTTCAATGACTGGATCCTTACAAACATCATTCATCACAGTGGGATCAGAATAAACTAAACCTTTTCCTTTATTCAATTCAGAGTTCCGAGATACATTTATTCGAGGAAAGACAACATCTCTATCAAAATGAATATTGGTGGCCTCAGTACCACCTCTGGCTGGCTCTGCAACTAAACGTCTTGCGGCCTCAGTACCGCTGGCTGGCTCGGCTCTCCTGGTGGCGTCAGTACCACCTCCTCTATGTGGTGAAATGGCGGCTTCAGTACCGCCGGGTGAATCAGCATCTCGGGTGGCATCAGTACCACCGTCATCAGGATGTGCGGCTTCAGTACCGCTCTCCTTTCCCTCATCTGGCGCTCTAGATGGATCCTCGTGAGGTCGCTCAGATGAGGCGCCGCCTGCTGGTCTTCTACCGCTCCTAAGTGTGACAAAATCAGCATCAAATAAATCCGACGAGATAACATCAAATGAGTCACTAGAAGTGGTAGGCTCAGTGTGAACTACCTGCTCAGATTTCCTCTTCAAGTTATTCGGATTAGGCTCGATCTGTGCAGGGATGGCGGCCTTCCCTCTCATCAGGTCCCGCATCTCCTGGCGGAACTCGTCCATCTCCCGTCTAAATGTAGCCTGCTGCTCTGTGAAGAGGCGGGCTATATCATCCATGGCGGGGCTCTCATGGGAGCCCGACGGGTTGCCTCTCTGGTAATGAGGCTGCTGGACATGGTGCTGCTGTGGCTGAGAGGGGTAAGAGGATGGATGCTGCTGCGGGTGAGCCTGCTGCTCACGTCTCCAATTCTGTCCCTGCTGCTGATAGGGACGAGATACGAATGATGATGGCTGGGATGCTGGGTGCTGCTGGTGATCTCTCTGGGCGGAGTACTGCCCTCCCTGACCGGCTGGCTGCTGCTGGGGCTGGTTACCCCCATTCCCCCACCTGAATCCGGGATGGTCTCGTCGGATTCCAGGTTGAGGACGGTCATACCAAATTCCGTTGACATCCATCAACGGCTCTGCATCGTATGGGGCGGGTGGGAGTACATCCAGAGGCTGATCCGGCTGATATACCACCATCTGTAAGTCTGGAGATGGTGGTGCCTGGTAAGAGGGCTGCTGCTGCTGGTACGGCTCCGCCTGTACAAGGTGAACTTGTCTAGGCTGCTGCAAGGAGCTGGAGCGCTGGGACGAGCTGCGGCTGCCACCGGAATCGCCTCGCGACAGAAGACGGGGCTGAGGAGCCGTCTGTGCCTCCTGAAGACACAAGAGCTGGGTCTTCATGTCGCTCAGAGTTTGTGCCATTTCCTCCATCTGAGTTATGCCCTGGCACTGCTTCTTCTCGATAATTTCCATGCGGTCCAACTTCTCACTGATAATCCCCATGTCCGCAGCGGCCGACTCTGCCTGTGCGGCTGCAACTGTGGACGAACTAGATGGACCTGCATCTACCCGTGCTATCCGCTGATACTGCACGGGTCCTGGCGGCTGAACTCTCTGTGTGTACAACCGAGTCTGGGACATCACCATGTAATTCTCGGACATCTCCTCAAAGATGGCCCAGACTTGGTTGTGGTCCTTGGCAAAGTAGGACCCGCCGCAAGAAGCATTCACCAGACCCTGAAGCTCTGGTGTCAGCCCACTGAAGAAGCTCTGAACTAGGTTCGGCTTCGAAATGTCGTGGTGGGGGCATCTATCCAGAAGCTCTCTGAACCTCTCCCATGCCTCGTGAAATTGCTCGTTAGGTTGCATGGAGAAGTTGTTGATCAGGGCCCTCGCTGCATTCGTCCGCCCGAGTGGATAGTACTTGTTCAAGTACTCGGTGCGGAGCTGATCCCAGGTGTAAACAAACTTCCCTAGATGTTTCAGCCAGGAGGCTGCTCTATCTGCCAGTGAAAAAGGGAAGGCCATCATCCGAATCGTATCTTGGTCCACACGACGGTCGTGGACAGTGCTGCAGATCATCAGAAACTCCTGGAGATGGAGGTGGGGTTCCTCAGTGGCGAGTCCGTGAAAATGAGGAAGCATCTGCAGGGTGTTCGGAGGGAACTTGAAATCCCCCACGATAGCAGGTATCACAACCCACTGGTGCATCAGTGTAGATCCGGGGTTGTGAAGCTCCCGCATCGGTCTTGCTGCGGCGGCGGCTGCCGCTGCTGCGGCTGCTGCTGCTGCGGCTGCTGCCTCTGCATCAGCATCAGGGATGTCTTCCGGCTCGCTCGGCTCTTCTCTCTCTCTTCGGAGTCTCTCCAACTCCCTCCTCATCTCGATCATGAAAGCCCCCTGATCGCGTAACTGGTTCTGAACTGTTTCTAATGACGCGATCAGGGTGGAGTTAATCGCCCCCTGGTCTAAGACAAAATGTTCGGGCTGGCGATCGTCTGAACTACCGGCTCCAGCCATAGGGATGTCTGCAAAATCAGAAGAGCCCAACTCAGGTTCTGTCAAATGAATTCGTCTCTCCTCGGGCTCATGTCTCTCAGGAACAGAAGAAAGGGGATCGAGGGGGAACATGGTGGAATCGAACTCGGGCCCGGAGAGTTGGTCTCGACTCTCACGGGCCAACCTAGATGATGAAGTAGACTCGCCTGAAAGCGGTGCAGCCAGAGGCTGCCTAAGAGATCGTCTACCCATCATCTTGATCTTGGCGAGTTGGGCGGATGGGATCTGGAGAAAATATGATGACAAAGCAAACCCCCGGTTCACCAACGCAACACAATGTGAAGACCGTGAAAGATCGGTCAATTTATCTTGTCAATTTTATTTGGTGAACATTCAAGATATCAGAGCGATTACGTGACCTGCTGGGATACCCGATACTCTCTCAACCGACTGTCCCGCACAGAAGAGTCGGTAATCAGTCGAGATGAGCACCGGAGGGCTTTACCTAGTGTTCGGGTCACTCTCTCGCACAATCAAACCAAACAATGAGGGGGTTGCTCTCCCCAAGACAAATTTTTAATTGTGAGTGTCTTTTAGGGTCAATAATGTTATCCAGTCCCATTTTTTTTTTTTTTTTAAATATTTTTCAAAAATAAATACAAGCGGCCTAACGGTTTTTTTCCGATTCTCCTGATGATTATTAATCCAAAAACAGAGGGAGAAGACGAAAAAGCCGATGCGCGAAGAAATCAATGATGCATGCAGAGAAAGAAATGCGTACCTTGTCTCCAGCACTCTACATGCAAGTGATCCGCGCAGAATTTAAATACAGAATTAAAACTACCTAAATGATGCAGCGGGAAAAACCGGCCTTAGACAAGCAATTTCTATTGATCGTGAAGAACAATAGTTAGCTAATCGAATTGAATCCGGAGTCCGATCTTGGGAGTCACTCGGTGCCCGCCACAACGGGTCCTGCCAGCGCTGTATGTGACTCCTCACGGCACGTGGTCTCAAATTCAATTAATCTAACTTTTTCAATGAATTTTATTAAGGTCCAATTACGTTCTATAGGAACAGATATTCTATTAGGTGTTGGGCCTTAAAAATCTACGTCACAATCAACAAAATTCCTAAATCTAGGGGCTAAAACCGCGAGAAACATCTGAAAAGGCAGCTAGCTATGAAAACCACAATAAAAGCCGCGAAAATCCGATGGGTCCCCCGAGCACACCGGTGCTCAGCGAAACAGACCCGCTAAGGTTACAAGTGTCCACAAGAGTCCAAAGTTCAAGTGTCCTAAATTATTACAAAAATTGTGTTCTCTCTCTCTCTCAGAAATAAAATCTCTTCTCCTCTCTCTCTCCTCCTGCTCTTCTTCCCGTGCGGGTCCTCAAAAAAAAGTATGCTTCAAATTCCAAGCAGTACCTCGCACAAAAAAAATCAAAGAGAGAGAATGGTCAGAAAACAACAATAATATAGAGAGAGACAAAAATAGCAGAATGAATAATTGACTACAAAGCCGTGCTCCCCGGCAACGGCGCCATTCTGATCGCACAAAAATCAAGGAGCAACTGAAGTGGAAAATAAATCACAATGTCGTTGTCCTCAGTCACTCGAAATGTGTAAATCAAGAAAATAAACCACTCACAAAATAGATCAAGCAAGCACAAGAAAGAGCGGTCTGCTATAAGATTTAACCTGGTATAGCTCCCAGGGTCGAACACAAGGAGCACAGATTGGCCTTGCGGCCTACGATGTAGTCAAGTATCCCAAAGAGTCTTTTTTTTAGTTTTTATTTGTTTTGGAATTTTTTTTTTAGATTTTTAAAAGATGAGAAAATGAAGGAATGCAAATGCAAGGGGACTTCAACAATTTATACAAGACACACAAATGATGCAAAAATTATGGAAAAATGGTTTTTATGTTTTTTATGTTTTTTACTGTTTTTGGTGAATTTTTGGAATTTTTCTAATGGACAAAATAATTATTAAAAATCAAACAATGCAAGAAAAATAGGGTACTGTCCAGCAAGGCTTAAGACCACAAAATAAAATAATTTTGGATCTCAAAAAGCCCTAAAGGTATTTTTCCTATATTCTAGAAAGAATAAGGAAAATCTAGGCACCCTAATTATTATTTTTGGATTTTTAATTTATTTACTACAATTTTTATGAATTTTTAGGGGTTTTTCAATTTTTAGTGTTTTTATGTGATGAAAAATAGCCAAACTTGGCTAGAAAATCAAGCAACCAGTAAACAACAATGCCTAATTTTTTTGGAATTTTTAAAGGTGATTTTATATTTTTTTGGTATTTTTAAAGTCAAACAGTAGCAAAAATTAGTGGTTTTTGAATTTTTAAAAATAATAAATGAAATCAAAAATGTCCCCAAAAATCATAGAAATTCCTACACCATGACAGGAGCCATGTGTCAAAATTTCATTGGATTTGGAGTTCGTTTGATATTTTATTCAAAAAGAACAAGGGGGCACTGTGCACAGGGACCTAAGTGCAAATACCCAAAAGTTCTGGGGTCCTGGTGCAATTTACCCAAGAAGTCACGCGCCAAGCACGTGTCTGGGGCACACAGGGACCTAAATGTAAGAAAAACCAAGTCCGAGGGCTATTTGATAACTCGTATCAAAAGCCCAGGGGTATGGTTGCAAAATTCCCAAAATAATTCGCACATGCGTCAAATCAGTGTTCACAGGGGTATATTTGCAATTAAACAAAACTTTTCATTCATTGAATAACATCCAGAACAACAGGGCATATAATGCAAAAATCCCAAAATACACGTGCTGACGCACGTGGGTCTCTACTGGCAGGGGTATTATTGCAATTAAAATAAAGTGCGAGGTCCAGAATGCAAATGACCCAGAAAATAAACAACTAGAATTTAAAATTACAGGACTAAACTGAAATAAGACAAACAGAGGGGGCTCTATGAAATTTACCCCTTTATTAATATCGACGGCCCGATGGTGACGCGTGGATGATCGGACGGTGGAGATCAAACGCGCCCTTACTCCTTCGGCGCTTGGGCTCGATCGACGGCGGAGAGAGGTCCACGTGGCTGATCTAACGGTGCTGGGCTCTTGGCCTCTCTCCTCTGCGATCAAGGGTCCGGATGAACTCCTCAAATGAATCGACGGCTGCTGCTCCTCGAGGAATGGACGCTCAGGATTGGATCTGGAGCGAGGGCTTCATCGGACGGCTCTGGAAGGTGGAGGAGGAACTCGTCACCGGCGAACTTCGCCGGTCTCCTGTGTGCGCTACACCCCTCCTCAGCTGCGCCTGAAGGTCGGAGAAGCTTCCTGGTGACTGCCCGCAGCTGATGGTGATGGCCAAGGCCTCGGCCGAGCCCTGGAAAGCTCCGGCGAGGTCAACGAAGAAGAAGCTCCTGGGAAGATGTCGGGGGGGGCCTCAGACGCCTCCTTTTGGACCTGCAAAGTATTCAAGGAGCTTCGCGGGTCGAGGGCAAAGTGCCTCGACCCGGTTAGGTGACGTGAAGGTGGATGGTGCGGCGTGGCGAAGGAGCTCCGGCGAGGCGACGGCGGTGGAGCTCGACTCCCAGATCCTGTGCGATCTGGGTTGTGTGGAGGGGTGAAGAAGGTGCGTGAGGAGGTCGTGAAGGTGCTGATCGAGTCGGATTGGAAAATGGGTGATCGGAGTGGCCGGAATCGGAGGTATGCGTCGGAGGTCGGAATTGGGCGTAATCTAAAATTAAGCTAAACTAGAAGGAATTAAGGGTACCTGATGGCTGAAGTAGACTGGGCTGGAGATGGACTATCTCCGGGTCGTAGCTTCGAAGGGCGTCAAGGCCTGAAGCTCGGTGCTCGACGCTGGCGGCGGAGCAAGTACGGCGAGGTTCGCCGGATCAATGGATTCACTCCCTCGCCTCACTGCAACACGGGCAAACACTCGCTGTCACTCAGGCGGAGCCAATGGAGGTCACGGGGGAGGAAGAGATGGGCCAAAGATGCGGCGCGAGGGCGGCGGAGATGGTGGTTATATAGCGTGACCGGGCGATTAGGGTTGCGTGAGGACAGCAAAGGAAGGTGTCGATTTGATGGCTGAAGATCCGGCGAGGGAGAGGGATGTGCGGCGAAGAATCCGGGCGCGAGGGTTGAATGGGCGACAGCTGGAGTCGCGTGGGAAAAATTGGCGAAGGAGGCGCGGCGCGCGACGGCCAGAAAAGGAAGGAGGCGCGGGGGAGTTGACCGGGGTCAACATTCCCCCGTGGCCCAATCAGCGGCGGCCACGTGTGCCCGAATTTTGACTCTTTATTTTAGGGCAAAAATAGGTCGAATTAAAGAAAACTTAAAACATGAAATATTTTTCTTTTATTTTTTTCTATTTTTTGGTGATTTTTAATTAATTTTTGGAAATAAAAATAGGTTAGCTCTATATATAGGTATATGTACACTATATTGGATTTTTATTTTTGATTTTTTTATTTGTTATTTTTATGTGTTTTTATGCCAATTTTGTATTTTATTTATTTACAACATAAAATATGGAATAAAAGAATATTTTTATTTTATTTTTATTACATATATACAAGTGTAAAATAAATAATTGAATACCTTTATATACATGGTATTAATACAATGTATTTTTTTGTATTTTCAATTTTGTGATTTTTATTTGATTTTTGTTTTGTTTCTTTTTATTTATTTTATTTACAAAATATGCCATAGAATATTTACAAAAAGTTTAGAAAATAAATGAATTTATTTATAGGGTTGAATAAATACAAGGAGTGTGGTTTATACACAAGGTGAAGGAAGGGTATTTTTGGCTTTTTGATTTTTTTATCTTTTTATTTTGTTTTTAATAGAATATACACAATATGTTCAAGCATATTTTTGGTTGAGGAAAATATATAGTTTTATGTATTTACAAATATATACATGTGTGAGCCCCTATCTCCCTCTACTTTGGCTTTTATGCGGTCAGGCCCATGCTGAGCCCTCCCTTGGGTTAGGTTGCTCAATATTTATTCTAAATATTTCCCTCTTTTTCTTTTTGCTCTTTATTCTTTTATTTTGTGCACAAAAACATGCTAATTATAGGTTTTTACACAATGCATGCTTTTGGTATTTATTTGTATTTACACATATCTACATGTATTTGCAAAGGTTTTTGTAGCTAAAATAGAAGAATAAAGAGTGATGAATGGGTATTCATCAGGAATGCACCTTCTCCAGATACAATCTGCTCCCTCACGAAACAAATACGGATCCTCCCACTCGTAGAAATGGATTTTAGACAAGAATCTGTCTATTTTCAACTTAGGCCAATCCTGTGGGATTTTCTTGGTCGCCAGGTAATTTACAATGTCTGCATACCAAGGAAGCAAGGTGACAGATAGAATTGCCTCGTTTGGAAAGGTCTCTGTGATCGGCTGCAAGTTTAGCTCAGGAGAGTCCGGCTCAAGAAGCCTCGATAGATGATCGGCCACCACATTATTTACCCCAGGTTTATCTTTGATCTCCAAGTCAAATTCCTGGAGGAGAAGGATCCACCGAATGAGACATGGTTTGGCGTCCTTCTTCTGCTGTAAATACCGAATGGTCAAATGATCAGTGTAAACGATTACTTTGGATCCAAGGAGATAGGATCTGAATTTTTCCAGGGAAAAAACTACCGCTAGCAGCTCCTTTTCAGTGACAGTGTAGTTCCGATGGGCTTCGTCGAGCGTTCGGCTAGCATAGTGAATCGCAAATGGTACATTATCTTTTCTCTGCCCCAGTACAGCTCCGATGGCATAATCTGACGCGTTGGTCATTATCTCGAAAGGTTGAGTCCAAATCGGTGGCTGTAAGACAGGGGCTTGTGTGATGACTTCTTTCAACTGATTAAAGGCAAGGAGCACACGATCATCTACAATGAATTCATTCTCCTTGCCGAGCAACTCAGTCAACGGTCTGGCAGTTTGCTGAAATCTTTGATGAATCGTCGATAAAAACCGACATGGCCCAAGAATGACCTGACTTGCTTGATGGTTGTAGGTGGCTCAAGTTTGGAAATCACGTCCACCTTGGCTGGGTCAACCTCCATACCACGTTTAGAAACAACGTGACCCAGCACGATTCCTTCGGTCACCATGAAGTTGCTCTTCTCCCACGAGAGCACAAGATTGACTTCGCAGCACCTCCGTAAGACTCGGTCTAAATAATCCAGACACTCGTCGAATGAATCCCCGTAGACCGAAAAAGCATCCATAAAGACCACGAGAAAGTTGCCCACCATATCGGAGAAAACTGCAAGCATACACCTCTGAAATGTGGCTGGGGTGTTGCAAAGCCCGAACGGCATCAGTCTTAAGGCATATGTACCAAAAGGACAGGTGACGTGGTTTTCTCTTGATCTCAGGAGCAATAGCAACTTGATTGTATCCAGAGTAACCGTCCAAGAAGCAGAAATATTCCTTCGCGGCAAATCTCTCCAAGATCTGGTCGATGAAGGGTAAAGGAAAATGATCCTTCTTGGTAGCGAGGTTAAGTCTTCTGTAGTCCACGCACACTCGCCAAGAAGTGGGTACTCTGGTTGCGATCTCCTCTCCTTTGTCATTCTTCACAATGGTGATCCCTGATTTCTTTGGCACAACATGCAGAGGGCTCACCCATTTACTGTAGGAGATGGGATAAATGAATCCCGCTTCACATCACTTCTGGATCTCTTTCATAACAACCTCCCGCAGATTAGGATTTAATCTTCTCTGAAGTTCTCGAGAGGGCCTGCAATCATCTTATAGAAAAATGCGATGCGAGCACAGTGATGGATTTATCCCATGGAGATCTGAAGTTCGACAGCCTATCGCCTTACGGTTGCGCTCAAGAACCTCCATCAGACGAGATTCTTGGTCTTTGGTCAGATGTGCATTGATAATGATCGGGTACATGTTCGGTTCTCCTGCAAGGAAGGCATATTTCATGTTGGAGAGCAAGGGTTTCAACTCTGGCGGGGTCTGAGCTACTTCTGAAGTGACCTCAGCTATTAGTGTAGATGGTGATTCTTTCAACTGTTCAGTGTCAACCATACTCGGTTCTGCCTCTTCTCTCAAATCCTGACAGAATTCCTCGATGATGTCCTCTTCGTCAAACGATTCTTCAAAAATTTGCTCTTGGTTTTGAAGGCACATCACCCCCACGGCAGCCTCTTGCAACACATCAACGAGTTCCTCATCCTGATTGATAAGGGGAAATTTGACTGCGGTCTCCACTACCTCCTCGGGGCAGAGGAGTTCATGGATCTCATTATCATCCAAAAACAAGTGGGTGTCTTGAATTTCTGCTAGAAAGTCGCAGTCGTCAGAATACTCAATCACTCTTGCACATGTCGCAGATGTTCGTTCGGCTGGTGTTCCGTCAGGCAGGGTCTCTACTCTAATTGTTTCATTGTCAGCACCAAAAGTGATTTCTCCCGTCCCATAGTTCACTACTGCGTTTAACGTCCGTAGGAATGGTCTTCCAAGAATAATTGGGGTAAGGAGCAATGGCGTGGGGACGTCCATATCTAATACCACAAAATCGGCTGGGAACGGCTTTCCCTGAATCGTGACTATCATGTCCTCCAACAGGCCCCTAGGTCGCTTAACTGACTTGTTGGGAACTGCAGAATCATCTTTGTAGGCTTGAGCGGTCCTAGCCTGAATTTCGTAAGTAACGAAGCTGGCATCAAGTTGACAGAAGACCCGCTGTCGAGAAGTGTTCGTTCAAACTCCTGATTGAACATCTGACAACGCACAAGAGGTGCTCCCATATCTGGCTATTTATTTGGGAGGTTGCTGATGGCATTAACGGTGTCCATTGTGAGGATATGCTTTTCGGACTTGCCACCCTTTCTTCTGGAGTTGTGAGGATGCGGCCGGCGCTTGGTTGTGCATGCCTCTTTTAATTCTTTCTTTACAGCTGGCATGTACTCAAGAGCTTTCATTAATGGCATATTCAACACCAAATTCTGGATGATTTCTATAATGGCAAGATCAGACAAAGCATTTTTCAAATTTTTCATTTTCTTGTGTTTTTTCATTGCTTCTGGAAAAGGAATATTTACAACATCTTCACCAATTTCATTCAAAATAGTGTCCATATTGTTGTGTACAGGTAGATGGCAAAAAGGAATAGAATCATCTACAAGATGTGGACCAAAAATGGCAGGCTCGGCTTCAGGTGCTGGCGTTGGACTCGATGCAGGTGCAAAATCCCTTGTAGCTGTCTCTGAGGCAGGTGTAGACGTCTCCAATGCTGGCCTATCTCCACCGAGGCTGCTGTTATCTTTTTGTGTTTTCTTGTTTTCTTCATTTTTTTGTGATTTTCTGAATGATGGTGCTGCTCCCAAAATGCTGCTTGGCCCTTGTGTTGGCTGGACTGACGATTCCCCGTCAGATGTAAGATGCTTTCCCTTCGCTGTTGCTGGTGGTTGTAGTGTCCTACCGCTCCTGAGAGTAACAGCATTAGATAAAAAACAATTTAATTCACTTGATTCGAGTTGGACACTGCCGGCTGCCTGCTCCTTGCATCGGAAGTTGTTCGGATTGGCTTCGACCTGGGCTGGTATGACGGTCTTGGCAGTCGTCAGGTCGTCGATCTTCTGGGTCATCTCAGCCATGTTCTTCATTAATTGTTCAATACAGGCTAGGTCTGGATTAACCAACACAATCTCAGAAGAATCCCCCTGTTGGGGCCTAGAGTGTTAGTATGGCTGCTGAGATTGTGGCTGGTAACCTTGAGAAAATTGGTGAGGAGGAGGGTTGGAGGAATACTGTGAATTCTGTTGATTGTATGGAGTAGCTGGTTGCTGATGGTATCCTTGTCCACGATATCCGGACTGCTGAGGACCGTGCTGGTAATTCTGCCTCCAGGTGTTGCCGTGATATGGAGGCTGGTATTGGTAGGAAGGCTGGAAGGGTCTCCCACCCTGCTGCTGGTGGTGATAAGGCCCGTTGCCCATGTTTTGACCCTGAGAGTGTCCCTGAGGACGGGTCAGCTACGCTTCATTGTTCCATACGCCATTGATCTCCTGAATCAGTGGCGGGGGTGGAGAGAACTGCTCAGAGTAGACTGGTTGGGACTCAGGTTGATATACAACCATATGTGTCTGGGGCTGCGGGGGCTGCTCCGGAACACGCACGTAATACACGTGCTAAACAGGTTGGGGCTGCGGTGGAGTTGGTTGAGGGTTCTGCTGCATTGTAGGCTCCTTCTTCTCAGCATTTGGCTCGGCAGAAGTAGACACAGCGTTGCACATGTTTGCATTCAATGCACGAACGAGCTGCTCCAGTTGTTGGGAAATCTGGTCGAGCTTTTCCAGACCCTGGGTCCTCTTCTCGATGATAGATAATTTTTCGAGGTCCTGCGACCTCTTCTCAATGATGTCCACCTTATACAGGTGGCTCCCAATGATGCTCAGGTTGGAGCTCTCATCCTTGTCCTCGGTGTGAGAAGCCATGTTTACTAGCTTGCTGATGGCAGTTGGTACCTTCATGTATGCTCTGGACGAGGATTGGGTGGCTTCTCCTTCAGCCATCTCCTCGAAGATGTTCCATACCACATTCTCATCCTTGTTGAAATGCTAACCGCCGCAAGCGGCGTCTACAAGCTTTTGGCTCTCAAGTGATAGCCCCCCAAAGAAATGTTGTACGAGACTAGTCTTTGGAATCTCATGGTGGGGGCACTTCTCTTGCAGGTCCTTGAATCTCTCCCACGCTTCATGGATAGTCTCGTGGGGCTGCTGGCAGAAACTGGAGATACGGGCACGCATCTGATTCAATCGCCCGAGAGGATAGAATTTATGGAGAAATGCAGACTTCAGCTCCTCCCAAGTCGTGACGACCTTCCCAAGATGGTCGACCCAATATATGGCCTTGTCTTGAAGGCTGAAAGGAAAGGCGGTCATCTTGACTGCCCCCAGAGGAATACCAGGGTAGTGAGCAGTGGCACAGATGCGGCTAAACTTCTTGAGAAAGATATATGGTTCCTCAGTGGTATACACATGGAATGTGGGAAGCAGGGACAGAAATTATAGCTTCAGCTCGAAGTGGGCATGCATACGTGGAACCTGAATCCACTCAGTGATGCGTCCCGCTCCTGGGTTGTATGTTTCCTTGAGTGTAGGCTTTGGCTGTGGTGGATCTACTTCCGCTGCATCAAATTATGGTTCTCCCACTGAGAACTCATCCCTGACTTCTTCAAAATTCGGCTCTTGGTTCGGATCATCCTCCTTGCGGCCATCTCTTGCATCGGCCCTCCTCCTCAGATCGTTCAGCATATCTTGGAAGGCGGTTTGGGCCAGGGCTTGATTAGTCAACTGCTGCTGAATGGCTTGAATAGAAGCCAGCAGCTGACTGTTAACTTCGTTCTGCATGGTGTACTGCCCTTCCCCCAGATTGAATTCAGGTTCAGGTGGGGGTTGTGGTCCCTTTCCTCTTCCTCCTGCCATCTCAGAATGAACTTGATTTTCTGGCTCGTGATCGGGTGGTGGATTAGCATGACGGAGTAAACCCTGATTAGTATCTTCTTGAGCACCCGCTGTTAAGATGAATCTGGAATTAAGGTCAATCCCAGAATGTTGTGAACGGAGCATAGGATATTGACTGAAATCGATCTCCATCCACAAGGGGTTATTTTGGGGACAAGAGTAATCCTGGTTTATTTGAAGAGGAAGAGCTAATTCGGGTTGTGAGTCCATCCCAAACAGCGGATTTATTGGCGAAAGGCAAGTGTTGAAAGACGAGAGAATAGGGGAGTCCAAGGAGACATTCGCAAGATCCGAACTAACTTCTTGGATATCACCCCTCTTTATGGAAGATGTTGATGACACGGAATCGATGTGGGCGTCGGCGAGATCCTGACTAAACCATCCGTGTGACGACATCTTGAGAAGGTCAAAAGGAGAAGATGATGGATGAAGAGCACGAGGGTAAACAAGAAATAAAAGGATTGTAAAACAGTAGAAGGCTCACAATGAGCAAGGATCAAATAGAAGGAGAACAAAATTTGCGCAAAGGCGTAATGTTTTTGATCTTGACCTAAATGCTACCAGCAATCAAACAGAAAACAAGGGGATTCACCAACTCGACACGTGAAGCCGTGAAGGTTCGGCTTTTATCTTTGTAATTTTTAACTTGAATTCAGGAAGTTATCTTTTAACGAGTCCTTAGAGCGCTACGCCTATAGGAGCGAGAGTACTGCCGGAAAAGTATTCGCGTACTAGTCCTCCTCCTATGTAACATGTAGCCTGTGCTTTTTAAGGTCCTTGTAACCCTTCCTGGATCCCTACTCATCCAAAGAAAAGAGGGAGGAAGCCGATAGGCGAATCCGATACTTCAGATCTTGCTCGCAACGGGATCACCCGTGAGCGTGCAAGATCCTACTCAGACGCAGACGGTGAGACAGACACACCCATGAAGGCGTTGCCTATGCTCGGTACTTCGGACAAGGTCGATGCTCACACAATAGTGAGTCACCCGTGATGACCAAGTCCTACTCGCCTACGTATGATAGTAGCGCCAATACTTCGGAAATCCAGGCGATACACAAGGCAGCCACAAGCTGGGTTTTTGGCTCTAATCCTTACGAAGCACTACGCTCACTTGGAAGGAAACCTTCACATGCAACCTGTATACAAGTGAGGGTGTTACTCTCCCCAATCAATGAATCCGATTACCAGTTTTATTTTTGGTCAAGTTTTCTTAGCAGTCCCTTTTTAAAATTTTTGGTGTTATCGCTTCTTTTGAGTAGATTCAAACAAGCGCCTAACGTTTTTGTTTTTTCTTGATTCCTACTTGATCCAAAAATAGAGGGAGAAAAGAGTCGAAAAAGTCAAGCAAGTTGGCACCAAGATGGAAATCTCACCTTTGTGCCTAAATGATGAATGCAAAGATAGAATGACTTACAATGCCTCCAGCTCTCTCCATGTGGGATGTAAAGCAAAAATTTTTAAACCTAATCTAAATGCCGGTATGCAAGCGGAAATCCTCCTAAGCAGGCAATTGCTACGTGAAGAACCACAAGTCAATCACCAATCCTCAACCCTAGAGTCTGGTCTAGGCTCACCCCTCCTCCTCTCGACACATCGAGTTTAGGAGAAGTACTTCGCGGGATGAGCTCGCGACGTGGCAGATCAAACACTAAAATACACTATAGGTAATTTCTTTTGAAATTTTTTTAAGGTGTTTTAATATTTTTTGATATTTTCTAAGATAGACAGTAGTTAAAATGCATGTTTTTGATTTTTAATAAATATTAAAATACAATGAAATAAAAATAAAAATGATGGCGTGAAACTACAATGCAGCAGGAGTCTAAGTTGATTTTTGGGGATTTTTTAGGGTTTTAATGATGCATGAAATAAATCAGACAAGCATACATAAATAACTAAGCCTGACAGGGGTATAAGTGCAAATATCAAAACATCCAAGGGCCTGACTGCAATTTTCACCAAAAATACACGCGCGACGCACGTGTTCTGTTGTTCACAAGGGTATAAATGCGAATAATAAAAGTCAGCAGGGTCTGAGTGCAAATTACCCTAAACATATTTTAATATTTACGCACAAGGGCATATATGAAATTAACAAAAAGCTCTGGGTTTAAAATGCAAAATACCCAGGAAATGATCGTGCGGCCAGGAACGAATCACTTATCCACGTGGCGAATCCAGCGGATGTGGAAGGGGCGCTGATGGACGGCGGCGATGTGGCTCAAAGATGACACGTGGCGCTCATCGGTCGGCCCGTACCCCTTCGCTCTGAGCAGCTGAGATTAGATCTTGAAAGGCTGATCGGACGGCTGGGAGACGACTCGATCCTACGGCTGCTGAACAACTGGAAGAACAGGGTTGATCCAACGGCTGGGTGAGGATGACGAAGAACACTGCCTGGAGGTCACTTGGAACGTCGATTCCAGCCGACACACGGCCTCCACCAGCCCTGTACCAAGGGCAAAATGGTCCGGGGGCTCGTCCGCGTCGATTGAGCTTCTCAGCCGAAGCTGAGGTGACTGGAGGTGCTCGGACGAGGGGGGTCGACTGGTGGTTGCTTCCCTGAACCGTCGAGGCTCGATTGAGCCTCCTCTTGCATTCTTTCCTGCAGGGTTAGAAGCACGGCAAAAAGGGGGTGCTCGGAGTGCTCTCAGATGGTGCGATGGGGGCGAGCGGTGGCTCGGGCGTGGAGCTCCAGTGAGCGGCGGAGAGTGGAGCTCGGGTCGCTCGATCTGGGCGAGATCGAGGGCTATGGATGGGTGGAGCGGAGCGACGGAATGAAGGGAAAGAAGATGGGGGTGATCGTGGAGGCTTTCAGTGACTGGTGAAGGCGGAAGGTGGAGGCGGAGCTCAGCTCCGCCGTGGTTTTTGATTGATGTTTCACGATGATGAACGCGAGAAAACCTTAAACTGTAACTAGGCTAGATTACTCTAAGCTAAAGCTACAAAGAAAAGGAAGAAAAAAGGGGTGAGGCTCACCGGCGTGGGCTGCAGCGAGCTGCAGGCGGTGCTCCGGCGAGGGGTTGGATCGACCTCAATTCAACTCCTCGGAGCTAAACCTTCGGGCTCAATTTCCTCCTGTTGTCACCAGGAGTCCAACGGGCTAGGGTTTTAGGTCTAACGATGGAGGAAGAGGGATCAAAACTCGAGGGGAAGTCAGGGGGTTCTTTTTATAGGGTTGACGGGGTGGCATCAAAGATCGATGGAGATAGACCAAATCGTGGGTCCAATCCCCGATGTTTCACCTGGGCGTGAATCGGTGTTCATCGAGGACAAAAAGATGCGAAGGCTTCGACATCAAGGGATGCAAGACGAGGTCTCGAAAAAAGATCGAAATTGGCCAAAAACTCAGCTCTGACAAGGCCCAGAACTCGGTCAGAGAGTTGACCGAGGTCAACCAAGAGCACCTTCTAGTTGGTCCACGTGGACCAACCAGAAAAATCCTTGGAAAAAATGACGTAATTAAATTTTGGTTGTAAAATAAAAAAGGTTTATTATTTTATGAATTATTTTATGGTGAATTTTAATTATTTTTATAAGGCCTATAATTACAAGTTTCCATTTATACCCTTTATAGGTATCTAAACCTATATATTTTATTATTTTAATTTTGTTTTGTATATTAAATTTATTTATTTTTGTTTATTATTTTATAAATTTATAAAATAATTTTATACACTTAAATATATTTTTACTTTATTTTTATGAAGTATTTTGTACACTTAATAAAATAAAAGTATTAAATATATAGGTATGTGTATAGTTCTTATACCTATGTATTTTATGTTACAAGTATTTTATTTTGTGTTTTATTTAGATTTTTATTCTAATTTTAATGCACATGTTTATTATAAATAATATTTACAAAATTATAAAAATATTAAATTATAAAAATATTGAATAAATAATAAAATGAATATTTTAATCTGTACAAGTATACTACAAGGGTCCAAAACTCAACTTTCAAACCGTAGCTCCGCCAAATGCGAAACCACCGCCATTAAATAGCTTATTTTACACTATATACAATAAAAGGTGAGTTTGATGCATTTGGAGTTTTTATTTGTGAGATACGGGTCTGGAAAGTTGGGATTCTAGATTTTTATTTAGACCATAACTTTTTATCTGTACATTATTTTTGAGTGAAATAAATTTTGTCTTTTTGTTTATTTAATTATCTACAGCTTTCATGTACAAAGTTTCTTTATTTGATGTATAAAAAGTGGAATCAAAAATAGGTCCCAAAATGAATAAAAAGAATAGGTATTTTGACTGTATTTTGACCTTATCTCCCCCTACTTTATTCCTTGTCGACCTAGTCATCGAGATGCCTAGGTCTCGGGGTTTCGGGTCATAAAATATTTACAATATTTTATTCCTTTTCTTTTCTTTTCTTTATTCTATAATTTTGGCTTTAAAAACCGCATTTTATACAATATTCACACATATACATGAATGCTAAAATGCACGAATTAGCTCTATTTACATGCATATACTAGGGTTTTTAAGGCCAAAATGATAGAATAAAGATGATGAAATGTAGATTCATTAGGAACGTACAATCGACATGTCCTTATCTCCAAGTATCTACGGAGAAAACGTATTATTCTTGAAAGAGTTCAAGAATAATTCTATAGTTGAATTATATCTAAGAATTGAGAAATATATAATTAAATATGATTTAATTACCATGAATAATGTGAATTTGATTCATATTATTTTGATGCATGAGAATGATGGTCCAATATAATTAAATGTGATTTAATTATCATGGATAAGAATAATGTGGATAACATTATTCAAATTATTCATAATACATAATAAATGTGATTTATAATGTATTAGAAAGAGCCTTTTTTGATTTGTATTTGTTGATTAATTACTGAATTGAATTGGATTCACACTAGATAATTAATTGAAAATGAAATCATATTTTATTTTGGATTGTGAATGTACGTAATTCACAATTTTCCAATGGTAAAATCGCAATATTCACAAAATTATTATGAATTATTTTTGTAGAATAATTTACAACAAGTGTTATTGTACATCTTGGAGATTTCCATATGAATAATGTAATCTCATGAGATTACATGAGATTGGCTCCTTCCTAATTGGGAGGGTGGATGGCCACCAACTGCCATTGGGAAAGGGTGGTCATCCACTCCCATATTATGGAAGGAGGCAATCTCCATTCCATAATATCCATTCTTAATTGATTTAATTTGGGATTAATGTATATTAATACATATTTAATCGAAATTAAATTAATTGTTGTTATGTTTTTTACAACAAAATCTTGGCCATTGAAAGAGGCACAAATAAATCTCATCCATTGATTTTGTGTAGTCTATGGATTGTGATCCATGGACTCCCAAAGTACTGTTTAAGAAGAGGCACCCCTTTCTCTTCAAGTTACAACTTTTGCAACATCAAGCTCTCTCTCTTTCTCTCATTCTCATGCCCACTCTATCTCTCTCTTTGAGTGGTCGTTCACTCAAATCCTAGTGAGAAAGCAGCCACCGTCGTCGTATCGTCGTTGTGTTGTCGCCTCTATGCCCTTGGTTCTCCGTCTTTTTTGGTGTAGTTCGCTCGTGAAGAAGACGTTTCATATCTTGTGACGAGATCAGAAGTTCTTTTGCTTGGATCAACTACCTGGATTGCGAGAAGCACGCAATTCATCTCCGTGCTCACAAGTGTCTCCTCCTACAGATCGCACTTGAGATAGGAAGTCTCTTCCCTTAGAGACTCGGTCACAACCACGCTACAAGAGGTATTCCTTTATCTAGTATGGCGTTTAAATGAAATGATCCAAGAAGTGTTCTTGGATCATGTGGTTTCATCATTTAAAATTTTTTAATTCTGCTGCACTGAGCAACTAGTGCGACTAGTCCCTCTTGATCATATATGATGTGATCCTCACGCTTCCGTGATACGCTTAAGGATTCTCACGTATCCTACAATACCCCATGTGTTTGATCATGAAGTTACAGAAGAAGAAGAAGATGTAACCTTTGTAGAGAGACAAGCTGATCTCATCGATGATTCTGGATTAAGCTAATGGTTGGGTAGGAGTTACAACTCGAAAAGGGATTTACAATATGACTGATGAATCTCGTATTCATCATGCTAAAAGCTACTTATTAAAATCCTTGCTTAAACAAACCAATAAAAATACCCTCTAATCCTTTGTTTTTATCATGTGACATATTGTGTTTAAATTACCATTAATTTATTGTTTTTAATTTCCCTTATTTTTCTTATAATTATTTTATCACTCAAAAACCCCTAAAAATTAGGTAGATAACTTGTCTATAAATCACTGACCCTTAAAAGGATAAAAAATACAAAAAAATCTCAAAACTACAAAACTTGGTGTTTTTATCCCCTTAAAAATACCCCCAAAAAATAGCTTTTGTACAGATGACCTCTTTTGGCTTTTTGACCAACATGAACTTTGTAGATCTCATCGAGACGAGCAACTTTCATGTTTTGACTTTTTCTAAATTCGGCTTCTAACTATTTCTTTTATATTTTTCTTTGTATTTTTGTTTGAATTATTCTGATTGGGCCACGTGGCGCCCCCTCAGCCCGCCCACGTGGCCCGTTTCCCTTGCTGCCACCTGGCGCGCTTCCTGGGCCGTTGGATCAGCTATGCATCGCCTCCATCTCCGATGTTCACTCCCGCTTCATTTCCAGCCGTACGATCTGATCCTAGATCAGATCGCCTCCACTCACTTCCGCTCTCATCCAGACCCTTCGATCATCTTCCATCTAACGCTTCTCCACCCGCCACGTCACCCTTTTTCCTAGGCCATTGGATCTCCCTACCTCTTCATCAAGGCCGTCCTTTAGCGCCCTTCCCCCCTCCGTTGGATTAGATCGTAGGATCTAATCTCCACCTTCCGTCCGCGCCATCATCCCAGTCGTTGGATCGCCTGATCCAACGGTCCTCACTCATCGTCTTCCTCTGGCTGTGTCCTCTCCAGACGTTACGACTCGCGACGACTTCCCCCCTTTCCATTTCTAGCCAACGCTCTAGCCATCACCTCCTCGTCGTAACGCCACCTACTCAACCATCGTTCCTCCGCCATTCTCGCGTGACCTACCTCGCTCACTACCATTAACTCCATCGCCATTATTCCCCACTCGAAAACGCCTCGCCGACACTGTAACCCCCGGCCACCTCCACCTATTTAAGCCGATCTCCGTCACCAATCAACCCATCCATCATCCACGGGAGTCTGCCCTAGCTTCATCCACCTCCAGTGACAGCGGATGACGGTCGATTCGAGGCGATCATGGCCAGAACCTCCCTGGTGTGATCCGTGGTGATCCAACGGCTGGGATGATGGCGCGGACGGAAGGTGGAGATTAGATCCTATGATCTAATCCAACGGAGGGGGGAAGGGCGCTAGGGGATGGCCTTGATGAAGAGGTAGGGAGATCCAATGGCCTGGGAAAAAGGGTGACGTGGCGGGTGGAGAAGCGTTAGATGGAAGATGATCGAAGGGTCTGGATGAGAGCGGAAGTGAGTGGAGGCGATCTGATCTGGGATCAGATCATACGGCTGGAAATGAAGGGGAGTAAACGGCGGAGATGGAGGCGATGCGGAGCTGATCCAACGGCCCAGGAAGCGCGCCAGGTGGCAGCAAGGGAAGCGGGCCACGTGGGCGGGCTGGGGGGCGCCACGTGGCCCAATCAGAATAATTCAAACAAAAATACAAAGAAAAATATAAAAGAAATAGTTAGAGGCCGAATTTGGAAAAAGTCAAAACATGAAAGTTGCTCATCTCGATGAGATCTACAACTTTCATGTTGGTCAAAAAGCCAAAAGAGGTCATCTGTACAAAAGCTATTTTTTGGGGGTATTTTTAAGGGGATAAAAACACCAAGTTTTGTGGTTTTGAGATTTTTTGTATTGTTTATCCTTTTAAGGGTCAGTGATTTATAGACAAGTTATCTACCTAATTTTTAGGGGTTTTTGAGTGATAAAATAATTAAAAGAAAAATAAGGGAAATTAAAAACAATAAATTAATGGTAATTTAAACACAATATGGCACATGATAAAAACAAAGAATTAGAGGGTATTTTTATTGGTTTGTTTAAGCACGGATTTTAATAAGTGGCTTTTAGCATGATGAATACGAGATTCATCAATGACATACAGAATAGAGTATGGAAAATCATGTGCAATATAAATCCAAAGCCTCAAACAAGCAGATTTTGGTTGTTGTGTGTATTTATGAAGATTGTGAATGATGTTTGCATACATTAGAGAGGAAATCTCGAGGGGACTAGTATGGTTCAGGGTGTGGAGGAAAGCATACATGCAGAAATCTTGTACTTTTACTAAAATATCATCAATGCACATATGTATTTGTAGCACAGTACATATTATCTTCCTTTAGAGCACAAGTTAATATGACCACGATTGCAATTATGTATAAAATAAAAGATGAGTTAAAGACTGAAATTAATTACACGAAAGCTTGGAATGTGAGAAGACATGCAATGGATACTATTTATGGGAATGAGGTTGAGTCATATCGTGATATTTAGATATTTATTCGTGCTTTAGAACGACACAACCTCAGAACTTGTACATGGTTCAAGACAGAAGGAGGTGAAAATGAGAGTATTGTGCATTTTTAGAGATTGTTTGTTTCATTTGTACCTTGTCGTAAAGCATTCAAATTTTGTCAACTTGTTTTAAGTATTGATGGAACACATTCGTATGGTATATGCATATCATATGTACGTAGCTACAGTGATAGATGCAAATAATGATTTATTCTTGCTTGCATTTGTTATAGCTGAAAAGAACAAGAACATTGTGGTATGGAGATGGTTTCTTAATTTATTAAGAAAAATCATTGGCCGCTGAGACATATGTTTTATCAGTAATCAATTTCCTGGATTGAAGGATGTTGTACGTGGTTTATTTCCACTAGAAGAGAGATTTACTCATCGCCATTCTCTCCGACATATGCGTGAAAACATGCACAGAGCTAGACATAAGACTCATACAATTCAAAACAGATTCTACGATGCTGGGAAGGAGCTATGTGAAAACAAATTTAATAGTATGATGCGAAATATTAACATACTTGGCAGAAATGCTTTCGAATGGATCGTATCTCAAGAAATGGTGACCAGAGTTATTGGGCATTAAGTTAAGATAATGGACATCGTTACAGACACATGACAACAAATTTATCTGAAAATTTTAATGAAACCTTCAGAGGAGCACGTGGTTCACCTATCATATCTCTGATTCTAACAATTTTTCTCAGAATTACTGGTTATTTCAATGATCGTAGTGAGGAATCAGATGGAATGACAACATATTTGATCGAGAAATACGAAGACTTTTTATAGATATAAACGAGAGAGGTAAGAACATGACACGCACGACAATTTTCACTAACACAATTTCAAGTCTGCGATTGCGATAGTATGCATATGAAGTCAACTTAAATAGTTGAGAAAGTGACTGCACGTGTGATTTTATGCAGATGAAACACTTTGTATATCCACATGTCATAGCCACAATTTAACATACATGTACACAGTTAGATAACTATGATCTTTGCTCACAGTATTATTCCAGCGAATATTATCTTCAGGCATACAACTTCTTCTTTCATCCCATCCCAGATAAACGATATTGGACAGAAGAAGACGACACTATTGTGCTACTTCCAATAATGGGGAGGAGGAATCCCGAACGACCTGTACATGGAAGAAATAGAAATGAAATGGATGAAATGTGTGTGCGGCCAAAATTATGCAAAATCTGGAAGCAATCGTGTCACAATAGATTAAGTTGTCCATTAAGAACATAGAACTAAATGGATAGAGTACATGGATCTGTAAGGGCGTTTTAAATGTGTATTATATATTTTATTTGCAAATAAGTTTACAACTAATTTGTTAATAAAATGTTTAATTGTTATATGTAGATGGCACAAATGGATGGAGTACCTAGACTCGTATATATGTCAGTGTTGTACATGCAGAGTGAACATCGGTCTTCACAACCTACCAGCTCGACAATTAATTATGTAAGATTTATAATTTCCTGCTTGGTTTATATTGTTACTTATGTTTTGCTTAAATTATTTTACAGATTTGATTTGTTGACCATAGTGAGTTGCTCAATAATATTTCCGGCAAGAAGAGCGCAGTAATACAACGAGTGTTAGAATCATCGGATTTCTCATGTGTAGTGAATATGAGAAGGGTAAAGATGGATCCTTCCTTGCTGACTAGTTTAATGGAATAGTAAAGACCTGAGACTTATACTTTTCATCTACGATTTGGGAAAACCACTATTACCTTACAGTGGATTGATTAGTGGGTTGAGAGTTGACAGTCATCCTGTCACTAGTCTTGATGTTCCGACAGGGGGATGGGATACACTATATTTGAGTTTGTTAGGAGTAATACCCACTCGGAGAAGGAGTAGATAAGTCAAAATTTCATATATAAGCGGCATCTTCTTTAATCATGGACATCCACTATATTGAAGATGAACAAGAAGCCACTCATATAGTTAGAGCACTTGTTTTTTATCATACATGTTGTAGTGTTCTTGCATATAACAGCGGAGATATGATGCCTCTGAGGTATGCTTTTGCAATTCAAAAGTAGATTTTCCCTGTGTTTATTGTATCCTTAGAAATACTGCATAATTTGTTTTTATAGATACCTATTACATTTACGTGATTTGGAAGAATGCGTTTAACTTGCTTGGGATGTTGCTGCTTTGGCGCACATGTATTCTGAGCTGGATAGGGGATGTGAAGATCGGCACGTCGAGGATCTATGGCTTCTTTTCAGTTTTACATGTATGTAGTGTATTACATATGCCTCGAGTTCTCGATTGCATTATTTTAATTTATGTCATTTAATTTTTTTATGCAGGTTTGGACATGGGAGCATGTTCATGTATGAAGACCAGTGGTGCGAGCTGGTACACGGATCAACGGAGGATCTTTAGCCTTGAAGTGGATAGGTGTGTGAAATTTTAAGGAGAACGTTCAAACTGCAACACTTGTATTTTACCGTAATGAGTTGGATATACAACAAGTTCATCGGGTAAAAATAACAAGTGTTCCCTATGTTTATAAGTTTGAGTAAATGATTATATGTCCTTTTTTAATAAATGTATATGAATTGGAGGTCATGCGTCGAGGGAGAAATATCACAATTGCATCATATTTGTAGAAGTGGTCAGGCTATTTGAATGAGTCGAATGCCACTAATTTGTTACGATAGCATAGTTATCATGTAGTTGATCGTGTAATGCATCAATTTGGGATGAGACAACATATCCCTGCCTCTGTTGAGAGGATAAATGGTGTCTCTCGACGTAATAAGATAAGAAGTGCCAACATCCTAAATTGATCTACTATACACCGACAATACGTGGATCATTGGGATGAGAGGAAAGCAGCAGTTGTTTTTGAGCATGTGGATCCAAATAGCGATATTTATATACAGTAGTTTTGGACTATAATAAGAAGGTGGAGACAGACACAAATTCCTCCTCCTACAATAGCTTACCAATCACATAGACTAGTAGAAAGACGTCTGGTATGTTAAATAAAACTCTACTAACTTATTATATTATAGATTAAATAGGTGGATACGATCTACATGGAAGGAGTAACTTGGATGAGATTAGACGATCAACAGACTTACCTTCAAGTATGAAGATAAAGGTCGAATATGCAATTAATTACTTTGATGATGCAATCAACATGTTCTCATTAATGTATCAATTCCAAGACCATGACCAATCGTACATGCCCTCACAAGAGCCGCATACTTTGAAAGCATCAGGTTTCATTATTTATTTATTATAAATTTAGATTAAGTTGATTTTCTTTTGGACAACTGATTTTTTTAATTATATGATGCAAATCGTATAGGTATGAATTATGCGGAATATTGCAGGGAGGGATCACAACACCCATCGACGGTTGTGACTTTAGATTTCAATTGGTTATGTATCTATAATTAACTAAAATTAGTGTATAGTATTTTAGGACTATTGTAATATTCTTTATCCGTATTATAGCAGGATACAATGGACATGAGTTGTCACAAGATCAACCAATTGAGGAATCAATTTTTGGAACCTCATGTTGCAACAAATTCCTTATATATTTTTCTCAGTGCCTATATGATTCATTATTGAATATTATGAGAATATATTAGGAATGATTTGTACGGGATATATCGGACAAGGGTACCCGCCAATTCAACCATTATTCGGGTCTTCGGGTTGTTATAGTTGATTTATTAAATTATATCATTCTCTTACTAATTGTTTCATTTATGTGACATCTAATATAATTATTATCTTTTAGATATGAGCTATACAGAATATAACGCTTTAGGGTTTCAATACGATGAAGCTGGATTTCGACCTATTTAATAGAATGACTATTTCCAAAAAGTTATGTTTATCTTCTGTAATATCTACTATAATATGAATATCTCATTCTTACAGGATATGAAGAAGCTTTGAGTCAGTCATAGTTTGCAGGATCATCATTTGTCAGACCTTTGAGCCAATTTGACTCTAGACCCTTGGAACTCACACCGTTTACTCAAAACAATTCGACATATCTGCAAGCAGAATTATTTGCCAGTGTTAGCCTATTCAAGACAACAGACTTCGATAGACAGTTATTTATATACCCATGATAATACCAAACCAACATCCGGAGCCACCTCAAAGACCCTCCCAGGGAATAAGGATCAGTGAGCCTCCTCCATCAGAGCCACCCCGCCAGTCAACAAGCGTAAGGAGTATGAGAGATCAGGATACTCAACCAGTCGAACCTCCATAGAAGTCATCAATTAGACCACATCCTTTGGGGCACATTCCAATACATTCGGAACAAAACACCAAGCATAAAAAGAAGAAGAAGATACATGAGGAGAGTCAAAAGAAAAGAGGAGGTGGAAAAGGAAACAACAAAGGCGGAGGCGCAGGAGGTGGATGAGGAGGTCTAAAGGATTTTTCAAGATGTAGAAAACATAAAATGTTGTAACATATTTTTTATTATGTGTAGACAAATTATTATACTTTTATGATATGAATACAATAGTTGTATTTTTTCAAAAATGATTAATGTTAAAATGTGTAATGGTGAGCTCGCGTATATCATTGTCAATGTCTTTATATTTAGTTTATATTTATTATGATCCGAGATGTCTAATAAAAAATATTCTAAAGCTATATAAAAAATAAAGAATGAAATTAAGTATAGAGATATACATCGTACTTGTTTAATAAAATTATTAATATAATAAATTTAATTGAGTCTTATACATCACTCTTTTATAATAGAAAAATAAATATATTTTTTATTATTTATAGGATCGACTAATAAGTAAAAGGAGCGAGAGGGTAATAATGCAATTAATCCTAGGGCACATTTCAAATCGGCACCTGAGGTGCCGATTTGGGTTGGGCTCTCCAAATCGGCACCTCAGGTGCCGATTGATACATATTTTGTTAAATTCCCTAACTTCATACCTATTTAATTAATTATGAATTATTTAATAATTATTTAAAAAACTCTCTGATTTGTTGCTTATAATATAGCAACGAATACTATATTAATTATCGATTTCAAGAAATAAATTTCACATTGTTAATTTTTGTTGTTATAGATTTAACATTGAAAGTTATCGAATTAATTTCTCAAATTATTTGTGACCATAACTCCGTATTTTTATAGACTTGCTAATGTAGAATGTGAGGGAGGGAACATTCTTGTTGTTGCACTAATATATATGGTACATAGGCCTTAACAATATAATGTGATTTGGAGAAATAATGGGGGGCATGTGCCCCTCCTCATGCATATGTAAGTCCGGCCATGGTTTAGATAACAATGACTTATTATTTGGTTTATTCGTAAAAATTTGTATTACTCATTGTTAAATTTAAAAATGATTAGAAAACACGTCATCGTATAACAATTCTTATTGTTGTTAGGAATATAACAACAAATACAATAATCATTGAAAAATTAAGAAATCAAGTAACAAATATTATTCCTTATTTTATATTTAATTACGGAAGATATGATAACATATGTTAAATATAGGTTGCCTCAAGTCAACTTTATTGTAGTATGATTGTCTTTCCCGCAGCTCAGCCTACTGCTTGGCGGGTAATAAAAAGGTGACTATGGATGTTGCTCTATGTTTAAAAATGCTAGTTATAATTGGGCAAAATTACTGCTGTGTATGAAGGTTAGCTTCCAGGATACCAAAGAGGGGGCCTTTTCTTTAATGATTATTAAAAAAATCCGATACCTCGTTACCCAGATGATTGTAGGCAGGTTGAAGAATTATTTGCTTTGGAGATAATGATGTTAATTACCTTCTTTGCTGCAAAGTATAATATTTCAAACTTACTTAGGAAAATGTTTACGTTGCAGGAAAGGAAGAAATAACCTCATAGGGCCGCACGTCACATGGAAGCACGATGGCAGTCTTTTTTTTTTAGAGGTAAATGGTATTTTCTATATTTGCACAAAAAATAAAAGAGGGCCAGAGGCCATCACATAATGTTTCGTATAGGTTCCCATGGCCACCAAGAGGCCAAGGGATTGAACAAGATATCAACCAAAAATTTTAGGTGGAAAACAGAAGTGTCAGCAGCAACCCAAATCCCAGCAGCCTAAGCAAGAAGGCCAGTAACATCCACCAAAATGAGGCCAATGAGTCGATCAACAGAGATGGCAGCGGGGCCCTTCCACCTACGGTTCCTTTCCCTCCAGAGACTCCAGACCGTCACAGCCAGAGCACAACCCAGGCTCCTGGCTGAATCAGAATTCATCCCCCGTATGAGTTGCAGCCAATTGAGCGAATCCGCTAGATGCATATCATTGTGGGCACGGTGGAAATGAAGCAAGTCACATATCCCAGTCCAAACCTTAGAAGCAAAAGTGCACTCCCAAAAAATGTGATCAGCCGATTCCATGGGGCCATCGCAAAGAAGACATCCACCCGTATTGATCAGCCCCCACCTAGCTAATCTATCCCGGGTAGGGAGCTTACCGCGGACCGCTCTGTAGAGGCAACAAGAGTGCTTTGGAGCTGCATTGCAATACCATACATCCCTCCACCAGGACACAACCAATCCCTTTTGCCTGATCAGGTCGTAGGCTGAGCGGAATGAGAAGACCTTATTCCTAAGACTCCAAGAGTAAGGCGGAGAGGGTCCCGCGATGCCAATATGGGTAATATTCCTAAGCTGCAACATCCGCCTCCAAAAAGGGGAGCCAACAGTTTTTGTTGGGACGTCCCAAAAGTTATAAGAATGGAGATACTTGGACCTCATGTAGGAAGCCCAGATTGATTGGTCAGAGGATAGAAGTCTCCAAGTCCACGCAGTGATCGTGGCCTTGGTAATGTCCCTAAAAGCCCGAAGCCCAACACCCCCCTCCTCTTTTGGAAGGCACATCTTGTCCCACGCAATCTCATGTCTCTTGTATCCCCAAAGGAAGTTCGCACACATGGAGGAGATGCGTGTGATAGCGGCTTCAGGGATAACGGTACCATCAGCCCAATAGAGGAGGATGCCATTAATCACCGAGTTTAGGAGTTGTATGCGACCCGCCATGGAAAGAATCTTTGATTTCCAGCCAGTTAATTGGTCCCTAATCTTATCTTCAAGGGCGCGAACGGCTCGGCAACGCCAAAACGAGTGCGTCAACGGGAGCCCAAGGTAGGTGGTGGGTAGGGAATGACCCAAGAGCCCCGCAGCCAGATTGAAGGCAAAGTCTCCCTGTGCTCGCTTTGAGCAGAAAAGGCGACTCTTCCTAGCATTCATCTTAAGTCCAGAAGCCTCATGGAACTGATCTAACACCCTTTGGATGGATCTCAAAGACTTAATAGAGCATCGACAGAAAAACAACAAATCATCAGCATACACGAGGTGCGTTGGCGCAACTTTGGTTCCCCTGCCCAAGGGCTGAAGGGCTTTCCTTTCCACCTCCTTCTCGACCATCCCGGTAAGCGCTTCCATAGCAATGGTGAAGAGGAGTGGGCTCAAGGGGTCCCCCTGCCGGAGCCCCTGTTCACTTTGAACATGCCATATGGAGCCCCGTTAACCAGCACAGAGAACGAGGTTGTAGTTATACAGTTACGAATCCAATTAATCCAAGTATCACCGAACCCCATAGCATGTAAGCGGTGTAGGATGAAGCCGTGATTCACGGAATCAAAAGCCTTGGACAAATCTATCTTAATGCAGGCGCGCTTTGGCCCCAACTTACGATCAAAATCGCACACCAATTCCTGAGCAAGTCGAATGCAATCCCCAATTCTCCTGCCCTTGATAAAAGCCATCTGGTTCAGCGAGATAAGGTGTGGCAATACCTCCGCAAGCCTGTTGGCCATCAATTTTGAGAAAACTTTGTAGACAACGTTGCAACAGGAGATGGGGCGGAAATCACTAAGGGAGGAGGGGGATTTCACTTTCGGAATCAATGTGAGAAAAGTGTGATTGGCCTGCCTAACCATGCTCCCCCCAGCGTGGAGAAACTCCAAGGCTGCCGTGAGGTCACCTTTGATAATATTCCAATGCACCTTGAAAAATTTGGAGTTGAACCCATCAGGGCCTGGGGCTTTGGAAGCTGGAATGGCTTTGAGGGCGCGCCATATTTCGTCTTCAGTGATTGGTCTTTCCAGCCAATCCTTGGCCGTGGCCGAGAGGATTTTCTTTAGAACCGGGACCTGGTGTGGGAGACTCCCCTGTGTCTGCGGAGTGGAGGAGAGGAGATCCTCGAAGTAAGTGACAGCACAGGAGGCAATATTAGAGGGATTGTCGATACTTGATCCATCCGGACCGATCAAATAAGGGATATGGTTTTGAGATTCCCTCATCTTTGCTGTTAGGAAAAAGAATTTCATCGATCTGTCCCCAAGCTTTAGCCAAGAGACCCTACTCAATTGCCTCCAGGTGTCTTCTTTATCATCCTCCAGAGTGTTGATGTGCTTCTTAACATTCGCCTCGAACTGAGCAAGGTGTGGGTCATGAGGCGTTTCTCCAAGAGCGAGAGAGATAGCATCCAAGAAAGAGGTGCTCGCCTTGAGATCCGATTCTGTACTCGCTGCACTCCTTGCCCAAGCCTTGAGGGCCATTTTGACTGCCCTTAGCTTCATAATTAGAGCATAGAGCGGGTTTCCCCTGACTTCTCCCGCCCAAGCATTTTCAATCAGCTCCAAGTAACCATGCTTACCGCACCAGAAGTTAAGAAATCTGAAAGGTTTTGTACGTTGCCTTCCTTTCACTAGATGTACTGTCAGCAGGAGGTGATCAGTCATTGCCAAGGGGGTATAGGAGAGCTTGGCCAGTGGGAAAAGCTCCAGCCATTCCGAGTTGCAAAGGGCCCGGTCCAATCTAGCAGAAATCCTCGTATGACCCACCGAGGAGTTTGACCAGGAGAGGGGATTGCCTACGGAGTTCAGCTTGATAAGGCGAGCCCTATCAATACAGCTATTAAAGTCCTCAGTAGATCTAGTAAGAGGGGTATTTCCCCCCACCTTCTCTGAAGTGAATCTCACGGTATTGAAGTCTCCCATGAGCAGCCATGGCAAGTTGGATGCGCCTGCAGTGTCTTCAATGTCGGACCATAGGGCCATTCTTCCGGAGGGGTCATTAAGTCCATAGACCACAGAGAGGCGGATACGCAGGCCACCCAGGTTGTCGCAATCCATCGTTGCCATTTGCTCTTTAGTCTTTACCGGGACACAAGACCAAGCATCTTCCTTCCATAGGATCCATACAGGGGCGGAGGGACGTGGGGGCGGGTAGGGGCCGTGGCCCCCCCTCCCAAATTAGAAGTTGTGAAAAGGGTGGTCCCCCCTCATCCCTCAACGATATTCCCATGCCATAAATTTTCGAAAATGCCTAATTATAGGATGTAACGGCCACCTCATGTAGCATTATCTAACAACAATTCCAATTCAATTTTTATTCTCACATGCTATTGTAATTTTTGCTCACGTGTATGTTGTCACATGAATTTTTAATATTGAATCTTATTTTTTTTGTAAATTTGTACTTATATTTTTGGTATTTGTGGGCTAACCTCGCACAAGGAGGCAAAAAAATTAAACCGGGCAAGGAGATAATCCATCCCTCAGATGCAAACCTAGGTTGTCTAAACTGCGTGGTTCTTTCATCTGCACAATACTAGTTGTTGCAATCAAGATATTCTTTACATTAAAATTTCTTAATTTTTTTATGCTAAAATTATCTTTTGAATACATCGACATCAGGAATTAGGATCATATGTAATTTGATTTATGTTGAACTTATTATGATTATTCCGAAATTAGAATTTACTCATTTCCATGATGTGTTATCAATGGTTTCATATACATCACTGTTGGATTTAGATCAATTACAGTTTGCATTAGCAATGTAGCATATGTGAGAATATGTGTGAAAATATAATATGCAACAGTCTCCTCAACAAAATAGGTCTATTAACATGCATTAATAGAAAAATAAGTAATTAATAGTAAAATTACTTGTACTATATCATAAATATGTATGCATTAATTATTCAGTAAGTATTGCCAAGTAATTGCTTCATGAAGTTAGAGTTTCCTAAAATAAAAAGTCATCATCTTGTTACAACCATACAAATTTGTTTCGAAATCCATCAGTTTGAATGGCTATCAATAAAGTTATTTATATTCCTCACATTTGAGATATATGTCTTTTTAGCTAAAATAAAATGTTGTTGATAATTTCTTAAAACCATCGAAATTTGAATCAAAGTCAAACATCAAAATGGAATTTCCATTTTTAGTAAAAATATTAATTGTCAATCTTTACCATGGATCATTTCTACAAATTTAAGGACCACAGTGGGAGAAATTCATTGAAGTATGTATAGTATTGTATTTTTTAATGAGAGCTTATCATTAATTATTAAATACATAGTAATGGAGATCATTCATCACAAAATTATTTTTTATAATTTAAATTCAACAAAAAATGAGAACATGAATAAGGATATGATTTTTATTTTTGTTATGGATAAAAATATATTACAAATATCAAATATTGAGGATATGGATACAAATTTGATTATTTTTTTCTATTCATGTGCTTGAATATGTTAATTATTTACATCGTATTGTATGAATTTAGGTTTGATTGTGGTCAAAAGAATAACAGTTTTTTATTTCAAGAAATCAAGAGTTGACAATTATAATATAGATGTGATACAATCTTTTACAATTTTATTTATTTATTGTGAATGATAACAAGTCATTACTTTAATCAATGATCCATCTCTTAGTGGCCCCTCCTATGAAAAATTTCTGGCTCCGCCCCTGGATCCATATGCGCCCCAGCGGAGTGGCGTTGTGGTAGTAGGCCCAACCATTCGGAATGGTCGCAGCAAATTTGTTGAGGGAGCATGGCCTAATTTTGGTTTCCACTAGACCAATAATTTCAAGATTATCTTTAATCATCTCACGGAGCATCGCCTTCAGTTTTCCGGGTTTATTCAGCCCCCGGACATTACATGTGGCAATAGACATTAAAGAGGAATTTGGGAAGCTGAGGCGCCTCCCATGGCATTTTGCTTTAATGATTGGCATCTATTCTTCTTTTTCTTATAATTAGTGACTGTCTCCCATTGAGGATTAACCACGGAGATAACCGGTGACAGGTTTACATGCCCAGAATGCGCTTCAGCATCACAAGATGTATCCGAATCAGGCACATTAAGGTCCAGCTGAGGTGGACAGGTTCCACGAGCATTATATGTGGCCGCCCGACGTGGGTTTGCAATCTGCTCATGGAGTGCCGGCCTAGATCCCATATGGAAGGGGGCCTGCACGTATGATTTCCTGGGTAGCTTTCCTCCTCCCCTTTGGCCAAAGAGAGAGGTCGAGATGGGTTCAGCATTGGGGAACTGTCCAGCAACAATTGATGGATTTGGATGAACAATGATTGGATACATATAGGAGGCGAAGGTTGTGTGGCGGCAGGCGGGCGGCTAGGGTTTTTTGGAGGTTTTTCGGGAGGTTTTTCTGGAGAGTCGGGTGGTGGGGGACGAGGCATTAGTTGAAGCACTAGGAACACGATGGCAGTCTTTTCCTTGGCTATCTTACTATTGTTGAGCTTGGTGGGACCTGTGCCGTCTCTTCCATTAATAATACGGCTGCTCCTCTCCTCTCCTCTCTGCAGCGGCGCTGGCAACTGCAATGAATGACCGAGGAGTTTCTCTTTTCTCGGAGGAATCCAATGCAGAACCGTCCCGCAATCTCCGGTATGATTTGATTTGATGTGTTCAAAATCGACGGCACCTCGCATTTCGGATCTCGGATGTTTTTGTCTGCCCATCTGAACCTCCTCTGTCCCTTCCCTTCCCTTCCCTTCCATTAGAACCAACAACAATCCAGATCGTTGTCCTCTGTATTACTTACTTGGTGGTAAGGTAATGCCTTTGAATTATAGCAAAGCTCAGAACTCATACAGCCATTAACAAAAATTGGATCGGATTCGAAGAGAGCTCACATGATGCCATTCAACTCGTCAGGGAGAAAAAAGACGAGACAGATGGCATGCAAATAACGGAGAAACTTGCAGGCCAAATATATTCGGTTCGAGAATAAGCAGGAATAAGGATTGAAAAAAAGAAGAATAATCTTTGTTCGGCTGGAGGATAAGAATAAGGTGAAATAAAGGTAGGTAAAGTGGGATAAATATAAAATAAGAGTGAAATAAAGATAAAATAAGGGGAATAATCGTACCACGGGAACCGTGTTTGGAGGAAAATGGCCCCTCATTCTCCTCTATTCCATATCCTTATGCTTGTACCGAACATGCCCTAACGATGAAGCTGGTCGGATACCGATTATAAAAAAGTATAATCATATTCTTATCCATTTTAAAATACGGATATGAATATTGACGGATGTAAAAAAATACGTTAGCGTATCTTTAAAAACGAATGCAAATGTAAAATAAATACGAATCGGATATGAATCATAACAGAAATTGTTAATAGATTAATTAAAATATACATGTTTATGATGGTTTACACATAAAATAGATATACTAGATATAGTAATTTCATAACAATTATATCAAAAATGATGAATGCAATCATAAAATATTGTTACGTGCATTTATAAATAAATCTATTAAATATTTATGTACAAAAATGAATATACGAATAAGAATGCGAATATTAACGAATGTCAAAGTGATATCTATATTCGAATCAATTTTAAAACGAATACGAATGTTAAAATATGTCTAAAACGAATACGATAGCTAATCGGATACGAATATATTCACATTCGTTTTCATCCCTAGTTATATTGATCTAAAGGTTTGAATAGGCTTATATTTGACTCAAAGCTCGCCGATTAATTTCGGATTATAATTTGGACTTGGCTACGTGGGTTGGGTTTTGAATCGGATCGGAACGGACCGCCCCCAATGCTTAACCCTAGATCAAAGAAGCAATCAGCACATGATCTATATATAATGTGGAAAATCCTTCCAATGTACTTTATTATTTCCAAAAAGAAGAAAAGATTTTTATAGTGGAGTTATAGAGAGTTTTACAACCTAGAAAAATTGGTGACCGACCAAAATTCTAGTGGAAATTGTTAATCAAAATCTGCTAAAAAGGGGGCATGTACGATAACCGCTCTAATTACACCCATGTTAACGTGCATGTCAAGTAACGAGTAGCCAGTTTTATCCTGATTTTTCAGGAAGTTAGATTCAATCCACTATTTATCGAATTGCAATGTCTATTTATAAGTTTCATTATTCGAAGAAAGGTTCTTATGACTCAGAAAAATCCAATCAGATTCACGCAAATAGCAAAATTGGTTAGAATCAGAGGCTTGGTCATCATATCAATTGGATTGTCTGTTGCATGAATATTTTTTTCTCCAAAATCTGATTTTGAGTGATGCAAGAAATGGTATCTGATTTGAATGTCCTTCGTTTCCTCGATGTGTGTATGGTCCTTCGTCTAGAGTATAGCATCATGACTCGGTGCAAACCATCATGCTAACCATCGCATTTTAACATATCGATATGTAGTTGTTTACATGGCATCACATATGTAAATTTTAGTATTTTATAAATAATATTTTTAAATGTATAAAAATGAATATTTCGATGAATATAGATCGCTCCGAATGAAGGATATTTTCTTATATTAATTATAAACATTAATTTTTAGTCGAGTTTTTCTACATTTTTAGCATGTGTGAATATGTAACATGATAAAATTTTAAGCTTTTTACTTTCCTACATGAAAAAGTAATATTTATATGAAACTATAGAAAATTCTGAATGTGGATAACTATTTCAAAGAAAACTTAAAATGTAATTCGAAATTTATAAAAAGAAAATAACTAAAGGGATCAATTGCAAATTTTAAACTTTCTTCGACTTTCTTATCTCATATCGAAGATCCTGAAACTGATATGGCTTAGCATATTAGCATGTTGGGAAATTTAACATTCCATAAAGCACTCTACAAAGTCATTCCATTAATGACCAGTGAATTGGAAAAATGGATTTCATTGTAGGAAGTCAACAAATTCTTTGTAATATCTCTTAGAAGGAATATCTCAAATATCACTTTCTTCTCCCTATGAAGCCCAGGCTAATTCCTCCATTGATATGTCATCTGCAATCTTCATGTAACGTAGGTTTTGGTTTTTGTATGTTTCTTTGATTTTTCACGCTATGTACATAAGCCATGTTTTCAATCAAACTAGTTCTCTGCCTCCACCACGCATCAATGATACACGCGGGAGGATCTGTTCACTATATCCTGGACTCCAGACATCAAATTAACTCACTCTTTTTCCTCTGTCCTTGGCGGAGGAGACCCACCATGGCCTTCGCCTTCTACGCACTTTAGAAGCCTCCATTCCATTCACTCCTTTACACACACACTACTTTTGATTGCTTCTAATACTTGCAGGTCTAAAGTCTTCAATGGTTGGATGTTATGGAGCATCACAATTCTAGAGGATCTATGCCAGCGAGCCTTCATCGACCCAAGGTTCCAGCCTTCCTCGATTGTCCATCAAAGCCTCCTTGTCTTCACGAGATTCTCAGGAAGGTCCCTCGACTTTCTATGGAGTTATTGGAGCAAGGAGGAGCAGCAAATACCATCGTCGGTGCCTGAAGTCACGCCGTCGCATGCGGCGGAGTTCTGGAAGAGATGAAGTGTAGTTACCATCCGATCAGGTGGATCGAACGGTCCAGATCGACCCCCAGCCTCCGCCTCGAGCCTGACATCCTCAGTTGAATCGAAGCTACTCCTTGCATATGCAAGATTTGCAGATGAGATTTCACCTTGCATATGCAAGATTTCACCTTGCATATGCAAGATTTGCAGATGAGATGTAGATGACATGCTATGTAGATGAATGAAATGCAAGACTCTTTTTTTTGCAAGGATGATATGCAAGAGTAAATAAGAAGCATATTTTTTATTTTTTTTGTTTTTTTTCAAATCTTTGGTATACCTCCTATGTTACAATAATTTACAAGAGTTTATTAGTATTATACAAATTATACAAGTGTTATACAAGATACAAGTATACATGTATTTTATTTTTTTTTTCAATTTTCACAAAAGTTTTACAAGTATTATACCATAAGTAAAAAAAATTTCAAATTTTACCCACCCGTAATTATTGCAAAATATATACAAAAATACACGAAAAAAATGCGAAAATACGAGCTATGGGTAAAGTATATATGTAATATATACACGCCCCCCTATACTTAGCGTGTGCTATATCCTCAAAGCACGAAAAGGAAGGAAAAAGACATAGCTTGTGCTAAGCGTAGGAGAGATAAAATAACAAAAAGGTATAGAAGTCGCTCCGCCCCCCTACACTTAGGCTCTGGCAGCTTAAGTGTAGAAGAAGATCAAAAATGGGGCGGACGAGGTTAGGAGGGGAAATGGAGGAGTATATACACGGCGGGCATCGGTCCCCCCTATACTTAATCTCTGATCAGATTAAGTATAGGACAAGAGTGAGTATAAAAACCGGTGAGATCTGGAGAATGTACATAGAATGATGAAGAGACTCGGGTCACTCTCCCCCTATACTTAGGATATGATCATCCAAAGTATAGCCATAAAATGAAATGATATGGAGCCAGGGTGAGTGATTTGAATCACTGAGGAGGGAGGGAAATTATATACAAGAAGGATTGAGAATATACAGGGGTCAAGAAGGTTTGTGACGAACCTTAGTGCGAGAGCGAGGGGGTGGGTAATATACAAGTGTGTCGCTGTCGGAATCATCTTCAGATGAATAGTAGTGAGGTGATGGGATCGTCCAACGAGGGTCAACACACGGTTGCTTGCTTAGATACAACTTAAGAACAGTCGAACTGAGCTCACTCATATAAATCACCTTATCCGGACTCGATGAGGATTCCTCTAAAAATTCCTTCTCCGGAATGTTGAAGGAAATTTTCTTGGTCGATTTTCTAGAACCTGAATCATTGAGAGGGAGATGAGAGCGACGTGCTTTGAGAGGTTCGGGGGAACCCCTCGAGGAATCAATTTTCGACTTCCTCTCACTAGATAGATGACTAGAAGAGGGGGCAACCGTGTTTTGATGTGAAGTCAATTTAATCTTGGTTGTTTCCTTTGAAGGTACGGGAAGTGGTGTGGTGCTGACCATGGGTTCCTCATCAGACGAGTCATCGTATAGATTAGAATATTCCTGAAGGGTCAGCACGTGTCTCGAGAAGGTGCCAGTGATCTCAGTTTGCTTGACATTATTGGGCTCTTGTGTCGGATCATCAAAATGGTCAAGACAATCAGCAAAAATTATGTCTGATTCAATGTCAGCTTCTAGTCGTGAGTCCTCCTTAGAAGTTGCCACGGTGGTGGTGCAAGCAGTTGAGGAGGTGTGGGGAGTCTCTGAACCAACGGTCGTCCGGAAAATCGGTCTCTCAGGTGTAGTAGAGAGGTGGGACTCATCTTCCTCTCGATGGTCACGACTGTCAACGGATGTGCGGGTCACCTTAGAGTAAAGTGTATCAAAGAGCGGGTGAGGTCGAAGCGCTCCCAATGTTGTAAAATCAATTTCCCGAGTCTCGCAATCTATAGCCACCTTAGCCAAGGTTAAGAATGGCTTCCTGAGAATAATCGGAGGTTGGAAAAACTCTCGTCAGTGCTCAATGTCAATGATCGTGAAGTCCACCTGGAGTAGAGCACCTTGGAAAGTAATGATGACTGAAATGTTTCCTCTCGACCGTTTGATAGATCGATCAGCCAGCTGAACGATCTCTCTTGACTTTCTGATAGGCCTGAGTTTGAGCTTGTCAAACACAAAGGTCGGGAGGATATTTACTAGCGAGCCATCATCGATTCTCGCATGGGTAAAGATAGTGTCTTTGATTTTAGATTCAACTCGGGGCAACCGCTTCACTCTACGGCTTTTGGTCTTTCTCCCCATCACCAAGGAGGTGGCCATAGACACTATGTGTCTTTCAGTCCTTGTCCTCTTATTACCCGACCTCTTTGGCATCAATTTACTTCTCACAAATCGTTTGAGGTCGGGAAAATGATCTATGGCCTTTATTAAGGGAAGATTAAAAATCAATTCTTTATCAAGTGCTTCCCTTAGGGTAGGATCCAAAATTTTCAAGTCTTTTTCATTTTCTATTTTTATGGAATTTTCTGATTTTTCGATGTTTTTGGTCTTTTGGGGATTTTCAATTTTTTGGTGTTTTTGATGGATGAGTGATCAGACTCTGGATTGGAAGGCAATGGGTTAGTAGAAGAGGGAGATAGAATGGACTCCAGCTGTACACCATGTGTGGGTTCCCTAAAGTTCGCTCGGTTTTCAACATCAGATCTACTTACTTTCTTCTCCACTTTCACACCTGGCAGAAATTGAGTGCAAGATTTCGATGACATCTCTCAGTTTGTTACTGAATGTTTCATTTTTCTCAGTAAGTCTGGAAATGTCATCCTCCAAAATGTTCTCATGACAAATCATGGAAGAGTTCTGCTCAATTGGAGGAGACTGCTGAGATGTTGGGGTCTCATACTCAACATACCTAGACTCCGGTATGTAATGCTGGGTCGAGTATGAGCCATCCAAATGGCAAATATTGGTCAGAGCCTTATATGATGGAGTTAAGGAAACGAGGACTGATAAGTTTAGCTCATGAGTTCACTCCTGTGAATGTATAGGCTCTCCGAATGAAGGCTGGTTAATGGAAGCTCGATCACTAAAGTCAATCAAGTCTGGGAAATGATGATGTGCAGGCATCTCCATTTGGGTTATTCGATTGACCATGTTATACCCTAAGGTCAAGTTGGGATGTGTATATGTGAATTGTTGTCTGGTCCCTACTTGAGGTGAGAATGAAGTATGTGGGGGCATATAATTTTGGCAATCATCCGTCTTAGCAGTGGCTTGCTCTTCATTCGATTCTTTAATTCCTGCAAGCTCTCGAGAATAAGGACAGTCAGCCCAAGATGGAAGTGGATTCGGAGTGTTGGAATATGGAGTACGTGAGAAATGCGAAGAAGTGGAGAAGTCAGTCGAAGTTCTGACTTCATAATCGGGTTGAGGTGGAGTCGACCACAGGTAAGGGTCTCCCGTGGGTGGCAGAGGATACATGGAAGAATGAGAAGGCGAAGATGAACGGTTTGTGGTCGAGGAGGATTGACCAAAGGTCACAGGGTATAGGGACCAATATCTCGACATCTTTGAAGAGGAAAGGATGATTGTAAACAGATGGAGGTAGAAAATGTGCAATTACACAGGATAATACACATAGAAAGACTCAAAGACAAACGCAAGAGCAAACTCCGAGTTCACACTCAACATGGTGAAGGACCCGAAATCGAGTCCGATTAGTCTAATTGATTTTCAGTGTAAATTTTCAGATAAGTAGCAAGAAGTTACGCGGCCTATAAGGGAGTCGGCTAAAAGCCAAATGTGTCTCCCATGTTTAACCTGTCACCTAAGATACCATCAGTACTTACTTTCTTCGCTCCTATCCCAAGTTGATGGATTCAAAGACCTGCCCCTACCTACCTGCAAGCAGGCAGAGGCTGACAAGGACGGAACTTCACCCCTAAGGGTTACTGAAAACTTGTCGCGAAGTACCGCAATTTCGCCCCTATCTACCTGAGATAGGCGGAGGCTATTTGATACTAGCCAGTGAACCTGAATAATTGAACTTGTGATATTTGCTAGAATCAGTCGGAATGTGATATGGAAGGTGGGGATTTGGGCTCTGCCTTAAGGTGTTCACACACACTCAAGTACCCTCACTCATCCTGAAAATAAGGTCGGAGTTAATCTCCCGCAAACAAGGGTTAATTTTAGTTAATATTTTTTGGTCCAATTCAATTAGCAGTCCCGATTTTAAAGATTAGTTGTCATTGATATTAATCCACACAAGCAATCACGTTTACCGTTCAGTCTCAATTCCTTTATCTTAGGTTAGAAAACCGAGAGAGATAGAGAGAGAATCGGAGAAAGCTGATGCAATCGAGAAAACGATGATGAATGCTTGAGTAAGAATACCTACAATGCCTCCAGCTATTTATTATGCGAGATGCAAGACTGAATTGAAATTTTACACTAAATGGAATGCAAGCGATGAAAAGCCGCTCCTAGATAGGCAGTTCTATTAGCGAGTGAAGAATATATTATTTTTGGCTAAGTCCTGCGGTTTAAGTGTGTCTTTTATGTGTGAAGTGTAGTCCTAAATTTTACGAGCACAAACAGTCCTAGGAAGCTCTAAGAGCCGCAAGTGTAGGTCATATTCTACGTAAAGCAATCACACAGCACACGGGGACACGTTTTATTATGACTTACACACGCGAGAACCCAAACGAGAACTGCTGTAAATGCAGACACTTTTTTACAAGCTAAAAAAATGAAAATCTTTCTGCCATCTCAACAGCCGACTTGATCCACGAATCGTCGGCCTCCGATGCACATCGAGATGCGTCGACTTCAAGAAAGCTGCTCTAAGCCCACCGGGCCCTCTCACAAAAAGATACAAAAATGTCAGAGAGAGAAATATAAATTGAAAAAATAATTAGAGAAAAAAATAGAATAATTACAAGGTGGTTCAGGGATCAGACTACCCGAGTGAGTGGAAAACCTAAATCTAATTTTTTAAAGTGATCTTAAGCCGTTTGCCTCCCCGACAACGGTGCCATTTGATAAACCTCAGATCTACCCTTTTAATGTTGTTTAATTGACGATTTCGTTGCAGTCAGATAAATCCGGATCGATAAAAAATAACCGCGTAAATCGATTAATCAACGAATGAATGAATGTGGTTTTATGTTTGTTTAACCTGGGCAAGCCTCAGGGTCGACTCAAGGAGGCAAAGGAACAACTCGGGATCAAGTTAGAGGTATTAGATCGTGGTTTTCCAAGTGGGATTTTTTTGGTATTTTTTATGTAAACAAACAAATGTAGAGATGAAATGGATATATGGATTGTGATGGTGGTAAATGGTGTAGAACAACAACAAAAAAATATGTTAGATAAATAAAACAAGGAAAATGAGAGGGATAGAAGATTACCTGTGGTTGGTGGAGGTTGTTTCCTGTGGAGGAGCATATACACTTCTACTCCAATTATCGTTGCTTCGAGGAGACAGCGGGAAGCTACGAAGCTAGGCTGCAAGCTTGAACAGCTGCTGCTACGTGGTCTTAGAACCACGGATCTCACCGGAACCTCGTCGTTGCTCTACCTGTTGCATCGGCGCTGTCACCAGTGACACATCAAGGGGCTTAAGATCCTTATCAAAGAATGGTGGATGAAGAAAAATAGAGTGGGAGATGAGAATATAAAGAGGAGGAAAGGGAAGTTAGAGAAGGGAAGTAGAAGATGGAGGAGGTGGTGATAGTGGTGGCTTGGAGTGGAAGACAAGTAAGGGAGAAGAGGTAAAAGGGGGATAAAATAAATAATTAATAAAATAATATAGTAGGGTACTAAAAATAATTAAAATAATAATAATAAAATAATAATAATAAATCCAAAAATAATAAAATAAATTTGAATAATAATAATATGGGGTGACATGTGACGGCTCCAGGAGCTGCCACATGTAACTCCTAGAAAAGTCAAAAATTAAATGTAAAGAAAAATTGAAAAGAAATAACAAAAAAGGTTAATTTAAAAAGTGGTCAACACGAAAATTGCTCATCTCGATGAGATCTACAACTTTTGTGAGGGGCTGAAAATCAAAGGAAATCATATGTACAAAATGTATTTTTGGGTGGTATCTTATAGATATAAAATACCGCTTTTTACCTTTTATAATTTTTTGTCATTTCTAAAAGAGAGAAAAATCAAAATAAAGTTAGGAAAAATATGAAAGGAATATTTACAAATTAATTTATTTTTTTGGATTTTTAATAATTAAGAAAATAAAAGGATAAAATGCGAGGGCAAAACGGTCAATATGTACAATATACAAAAGGGGGCTCGAAACCCAAGTTTTGCATACGAGCTCCGATTTTAATGAAATTGGTCTTGTTTCGAAGGTCGTTGAATGTATATTACTTTAAAAGTGAGAAGACCTAATTCGAAGGTTGTATGAGAGAGATGTGTATTTTAAGGCTCCTAGTTTCGAACTTGGATTGGGGTTTTATTGGTCAATTTTACAAGTTAGTATTTTTTTGATATTTTTCTTTTTATTAGTGTTAGTCATATATACACTATAGAGTTGGTTTTATTGGATTTGAAGTTAGCATAAAATATATACAACTAGGTAAAATATGGTGAATATTTACAAGTGAATTGGGCTTCTTATTTTATGCAAATATGAATGCTAAAATGCAGATATTATCAATGTATGCATGAATGCTAATTATGCAATATAAGTGGAAATATGCTTCTATTTACTCGGGAACAAAGCTCTATTTTCAACTTTTAGAGTGATGAATCACAGATTCATCAATAACAAATACTCCAACAATTCTTAATAAGTTTCAACATTCTTTCCTTAGATATATGACCCAGTCTTTGATGCCATAAAAGAGCAGAGCATTCAGCAGATGTATTCTTTTTCACACCCACATTGCATTCAACATAAAATAGGGAATTCATAAATTTATTATCAAGATTAAAATAATAAATATAATTCTCTAAAGTACCAGAATCATAAAAATACTTATTTCTAAATATAAAGAATGATCCATCAGAAATCTTGAAAGAAAATCCTAAAGTATTCAGTCTGCAAATGGAAATAAGATTTCTAACACATTCAGGAACATAGAGACATCCTTCTAGATGAACTTGGCATCCGGTGTCCATGATCAATCTGTAAGTCCCAATTCCATCTATTTGTGCCTTCAGCGTATTTCCCATGAGCAAATGCTGCTCACTTTCCTTTGTGTTCTGTATTGTAAGGAATCCCTGTAATATGTGAGATACATGAATAGTTGCACAAGAATCTAACCACCAAGTATTATTAGGAACATCTGTAATATTTGCTTCAAAGCAAACGGAAACATAATGCATACCTTTCTTTTTGAACCATGCTTTCCATTTAAGGCAATCTTTCTTCATATGTCCGGTCTTCTTCCAAAAGTAACATTTGATTTCATTAGAATTGCTCCTATTAGCTTTCATGGGAGTTTTTCCTTTGTTCCTTTTGCTTGTGTGGTTTTTATTGCTACTAGCCTCTACCGTAGTTTTTCAGTAACCATGAGGTTCACAAAGTGTTCTTTTATCTTCTTTAATCTCCCTTCTTCTTGAAAGAGCATAGCCTTTAATTTCATGAAACTCCACTTATCTTTTAATGTGTTGTAATTTACATGGAATTGCCCAAATTCAATAGGAATAGAGTTTATGATAAACTATACTAAGAACGTCTCGTTGACATCCATCCCCATGGATTTCAGTTTCACGGCGAGATTAGACATTCCAGTTACATAATCCATCATCAAGTTGGACCAGTTGAATTTCTTCATGGTGAACTCGCTCATTAAAGTTCCAACAATGGACTTATCAACTATATCAGACTGGGAGTACTCCTTAATTTTCTTCATAAATTCCTTAGCATTGTTTATCCTAGGCATTGACGGTTTGACATTTTCTGCCATTGACATTTCCATCAAGCTCAAGTAGAGTCTATTCGACCTTTCCCAAGCCTCATAATACTGCCTTTCATCATCAATAATGTTTTCCGTAATGGCTTGTGATTTTTGATCTTCAACAATGCATGGTCTAAATTCATCACTCTCAAATGGAAGAGGATATGTTCTGACCAATCTGCATAGTTAAGTCCGTTCAATCTGACCAAGTTCATAGCTGCTGAAACTGTAAACAATAATACATATGCTCACAATAATGCTTTGAGAAATAAATTAATAATCTATATACGAAAAATACATATTGAAGTTTCTTTCACAATATATTAATAATCACCTTTGGGCAGAATACTAACATATCAATAAATGTATAAGTGACGTAATTAGATATACTTTAATAGATAATTAAATAAATCATGTCTAATTCATATTTTCTATCTTTGGATGTAAAACTCTTGATTAATTAATCAACCTCTTAATGTGCATAATTATGGACAATGATCCATCTTTGGGTGATCTCCTAGTCCATGATTATATTATTCTAATTATCAGTATAATATTATGTCATTAAATTTAATTTGCATCAAAATATGATGATCAGAATATGGGTTCAACTATGTAATGGTTAGATCACTTTGGTGACTAACCACAAAATTGAACGCAATAGTTTTATTCATCAATAATAATGTAAACAAAATATCTTTAAAAAAATTAACGACATGTACGGAGAAATGAATTTAAGGATTAAAAGCCATCCATTTTATGAGTAAATAATTTCTGTAAGCTTTTACTCAATCAGAAATTGGCAGCAAACAAAATACGGAACAACCGACGGGAATCCAAATCGACATAATTTTCGTTGTGAAATTTAAATCATTAAATTCATTAAAGTCAATAATTTAACCTAGCTCTGATATTAGATTGCAGGAAACTTTAGGCACAACATAAACGAATCGACATAAAATAATGATTCACGAGGTACCCCCTTCCATCGCAAACCAAATAACAACTTTTGATTGAGATGATGAAGAAACTGATGGTGATCTTTTCTTCCTCCTTTTCTCCTTCCCTTGACCCCAATCGTTAAGACTCTCTCAGATGGTGGAGAGTTTTAATGGTGGCCCTCTGAATCTCTTGATTTGGTGTGTTGTATAATGAGCCATCACGTCTCTTTTTTAGGGGAAGAGTTGGAGGGTTCAAAAGGATAACAAACCCTATCGTAACTTGATGATCTACTAACCATCAACGTGGATCAAGAAAATGCGGTTACGTTTTATCTATTGACTTGGTAAAATCCAATATTTAGCATCTCATAAATATTTTATATGGACTACATATAGGATAAATTCAAATAATTAGGTGATCAATCAATTACATGAGGATGATCGATCAGTCATATGACCATTAAAGAATTAAATAATTTACATTCAAAAGGTGATCAGTCAAAACTTCAAAACTGATTGATCAATCAATAGACATGAAGCTTAGGTGATCGACTACGTCAAATGGGTGTGTCGAGCAACAATATAGTTGCTAATAACAATCGATCATATAAATAAGGAGAGATTCATCTGTGCATAAATAGTGGCTTTAAGTGATAAATCAGAGCAAGCAAAGTGGTCGCTGGCTATGTTGATTAGATTAGCAAGGATGATCCATCAGCATGGGTTGGGCCTAAAATAAGATAATGCTATATAAAGTTTCTAAGATGCCCATATGTTGTATGTGCATTGATGTTTTTTTTATAACTTAACTATGTTAAATGGTCTTATTTTTATTTGAGTTGTATGTAATTTAAGCTTATCATTTAGAGTTGACTTTGCCTTCCTTGTTAAAGCGTCTGCTCGAACAACTATTCTTTTATCTTTGAATTTTTATCAGTTGTGCCCCTTTGAGATATTGCAATATCAGTTATGCCCCTCCCTTTTCGGGAATATCAGCTGTATCCCTGACTTCTTCCCTTTCTATCATTTGTACCCCTCGGGTTAGTTGTCGTCCATCCATAATACAAACGGACATTAACTTTAGGGACACAAGTGGAATTAATTGAAAAAATGGGTTAAGTGGTCTTTTTCCTCACTCTCTCCCTGCTCCCCCCATCCTCCTCCTTTGTCCGAACCTGTTCCTCCGCCTTTGTCGCCTCAAGCCTCCTCCACCTCCTCCGTCCCTGTCATCCTCCTCCTCCTCACCCCTCCGCCTGCAGCCTCCTCCTCCACCCCTGGCCCCTACCTCCTCTGCCCCAGCCTCCTCCCCCTCCTCCGCATGTGGCCTCCTCCTCCTCCTCACCCCTCCTCTGCTCTCTGGCCTCTGCCTCCTCCGTCCGAAGTCTCTTCCCTGGTGCCCTCCTCCTCCGCACCAAGCCTCTTTCCCAGTGCCCTCCTCCTCCACGCGTTATTCCTCCCCTGCACCCTCCTCCTTCGTCCACTGCTCCTCCTTCATGCCCCCATCCTCCTCCTCTGCCCATGTTCCTCCCCCACGCCCCCTACTCCTCCACCGCCCACTGCTCCTCCCCTACTCCCCCTCCAGATGATAAAAGTAGCAGAGAATGGTCGCCGCCACCACCTTCTTCCTCTCCCGCTCATCTTCTTTGCTTCCTCCTCCACGACCTTCCCTATCCTCCTCTACCGCTCCTCGCATTCCAACCCTCTCCTCTACCTCTCCTCCCTAGCAACCTCTCCCTCCCCTTGCCCTCACCAGTGACCTGCACCAACCGGCAACATTGCCCCTCCCCATCCTCCCATCTTCCTTCCTCCAATCCACCTCTCCCCGTCCCCACCCCATTCCTACTCCAGCCCACCTCCCCATCTCGCGTCAAGGAGGTCCTCCCCTCTGCACCCTACAGGTCTGCCCCTCTTGTTGCACATTCGACGAGGATGGGGTGATATGCGCAGCTTCCGGGAGTACTGCCACTCGATCCCTAGGTCGACCTCGTCCGTAGCACCTGCGAGTTCTGCTTGCCACTCCTCGAGGGTGAGGAGGCAGCGACGGAGGAAGAGCTCCTTGATGGAAGGAGGAGCAGGAGGAATTTTTGGACAGTTATACCCCTCTTAACCTCACCATGGTTTGAAAAAATCATGGTTAAATTCAACTCATTGACGGCTAAAGTAACGGAGGGACACAAGTGATAGACTGGAAAGAAGTCGAGGGCACAACTGATCATTCCTTCGTCTTTTGATGATGATAAACAAATAACATGGGAGATTAATATTTCCACTCTCTCTTCCCTATTGACATGTAAAAAAACTCATTTAAAAATATTTTTCCTCCTATTTTTTCAAGTACAAAAATACATCATTTCTTTTATAGAAAAATATCTCTCCTTAATACGTTTCTGTACGATATTCCATAAAAAAGTATTCATCTTGAAATCCAACGCCTAAAGAACTATATGATACGTATAGAAAACTAATAATAAAAATTATAAAGCGGAAAGATTGCACTACATGACCACGGATGGTAGCCATGTCTGCGTGGTGGGGATCCATCTATAGAGCTGCGCCAACTTACATGAGGTTTTCTTTTCTCTTACGTTTGCTGGTCCTTTTTTTTCCCGGGTACAACTTCAAGGTAGGAGGAGCCTACTTGTCATTAATTTGAAATTCTCTTTAAATGGCAAGACATCGTTTTCATCTGCACCAGACTTTCCATTAAACGGTGATCGCAGTTAAGGAAACCATTTTGTTGATAGACATATTTTGTCTACCATTGTAGAAAGATGTCCGACCCATGTTGTAGGTGTTTGGTGACAGGGCATATTGCCTCAAATCCATGTCCTCGGACATCCTTTTGGATGCTCAAGGGCCGTTGGATGAAGATCCACACACAGCTCCCGAGATTAGGGGGAGGATCCGGAGCTGTTGGATCTTCATCCGCGGATGGAAATCAATCCGTAGTAAGTAGGGTGAGTGTGATATTTTGTGGAGCTTTGAGAAGGAGACAAAGAGACGTTAACAGGAAAGAGCACACCTGCCTTTCCTTCCGTTTTAGAGGGTCTGCTCGAGGAAGGCTGCACCGCAGTGCAGTGCCTCAATGGTGGTGGAATTGGATTGATTAGCCCCCTCCATTATTATTATACGTAACACAGCATCCAAAAGATTTCCGATCAAACTCTCTTTATTTATTTATTTATTTGTTGCCCCTTTTTCCCGGTAAAGTCCCGGAATCGGACGGCCCGCGATCGCTGTCCTGTCGACGTCCTCCACAGTTCTCTACGAAATTCGAATCAACGGCTGCGATCGAGGGAGCCTGGATTCTCCCGCCAAGGCCAACTGGCAACGCTTGTGGGCCACTTTCGAAGGAAATGCCCGATTTGAGGGCTTTGACCGCTTGACCACCTCTTCTCTTTCTCTCTCAAAAAAAAGGAGAAGAAAGAAAGAAAGAAAGTGGAGCAGGCCATTCGCTGGATCCAATGTCTTTGGATGATGGTGTCTCTTCTTCTTGGTAACATAACAGAGAGAAGATGGGTGGATGGTTTGTCTTTCTTTTAGGTGTCTTTTTTCTCTTATTATTTTTATAATATATATAGGACAAAATAGAGTTGCCCTTGGCTCTCTCACTAGTTTTGTCTCATATTTTTTTATTTTTTTGAAAAAAAAAATATTTTTAAAGATTTTTATTATTATATCTTTATATTGTATCATTCCAATTTCATGCCAAGCATACTCCTGCAACTTCCACTAGACGAGGTCGATTTCAACAATTCTGTAATCGTTAAAAAATGACTGTCTAAATGAGATCGTAGGAGTCTCGGTTTCTCACGAAACTTGAATGTCATAATATAAGGATATAGTAATGAATTTTCTTGCATTCATTTTTCAAAAAAATAAAAAAAATGAGAAAATTATTTCGGGGAGTCAATTTAGCTCCCCAATAGCAACCCCATTTTTCCCAATGAATAATATATTTATTTCAATCTCATGCAAATGCATCAACGTTCTTATTATTTCTATGTTGATTATTCCTGAAAATTCATTCTTATAATTCACGTTACATCACATAATATAGAACTATTTATAAACTGTATCCATCAATACTGCAAAATATAAAATTAATTTGATTATTGCAAAGATAATCGTTACAAATTATAATACAATGATATTTATTCACACAAAATCATAAACATGAACGCAATACATATATTTAAAGTCAATGATATAAAATAGTATGCACACATACATAAATGTCTATGATATATAGATACGATAATTACTTAATGTCAAGAATATATTTCAATTATCACCTCGCGATATTGTGATACAAGTTTAATACATAACTATGAAAAAATCAAGACCAAATGAAATGCAGAGAGCAATTATTAGTTGATTGATTAGATTTGAATTGATGCCAATTATAAAGATATGTGATTGAAAAAACATTAGATTGAAATTCTGAGTTGTATACATATAAAAAGATTCATAATTGGAATAATTAATAACTAAAAACTTAAACTGAAGTTACTATGTTAGGTCAAAATAGAAACAAGATAAAATAACATATTTTAGAGTAAATTACAAAAAGCTTGTAAACTGTACACCCAATTTCAATGTCACATGAACTTTAAAAGTTAACAATGTGGTGTCTGATCTATAAGATTTGTTTTAATATGGTCCTTGATTATTGAAGTTTAGTTGATCATTTTATATTTTTAACCTTAAATTACAATAGCTCAAAACAACATTGATACATACATATTATATTGTTACATTTTAAAGTTTACGTAAGTCATTGAAATTGAATGTATAGTTCAGGGACTTTTGTGTAATTTGCTTAATATTTTATTGAGCTAAAATTCTCACCACGGAGAGAAAGAGTAGCCAATGTGTGAGAAATTGCAGTTAATAGCAATGAGTTTCATTTTCGTGATGTCTCTTCTCTTGCTTGACGCAAAACCTCAATCGTAAGAAATTCTCCCAATCCTTTATCCTTCCTCTCAGTTGTTTCAAGTTTTTCTCCATCTTTGCCCTTTTTTCCCTTCGTTATTCTTGCATGCAAGTTTTCCTCGATGGTTAAAACCTCAATGATCAGAGGACGGGATCGTAGTAACTCTCACCAGGTAGTTGAACTAAAGACTAGAATGGATAAGTGCACTCTGAGCCAATAGTTCAGGCTTAACTAAAACCAAAGGTAGGCGACAAAGGTCTCAGATCTATATTATCACAAGACAGGGTCTCAAGCAATCGATGAAGAAGATATATTAACATTTGACGAAGAGCTGAATTCAACAGTCTCTAGAAAGGGCCAAGACATTACATTATTAGTTGTGATGGTTTGTCGATCGAGCGTCAGGCCTGCCTAAGACACCTTGATTGCCCCTCCCTTCCTACATAGTTGGAGTTGTGATGCTTCATCAAGAACTCTCTTAAAGGGCTTCAATTTTGCTCTTCCCTGAGCTTGAAAGAAGCCCAACTCCAAATGAAATACAATAACTAAAATCACTTTGCAAACATTTTAATTTTTCATTTTAATCTTGTATTTTTTGTATCTTTGTACATAATTTCATTCTAATATACAATTTGAATAATTTCCAAAATTTTTGTTAGGTATATAATTGATTGGTTTACTATTTTCTATTGTACTTTGAATTGTTATTACTGTAAGATACGTATTCTTTTCATGTTAAAACAGAAATGAAATATTTGTAATTTTTTTTAAAGTGATTTAGCCACTTTCACTTTTCAATTTAAGAGTTGATTTTGCTTTTTAATTATATAAGCTTTATTTCTCTAAGGTTTTAAAACTTATGGGTCGCTTATTAAATGTGCTTTACCCCTAGTTGAGAAGTAGCTTTGTTTTCCATGAAGCTGATTGTAAAAACAAAAATCATTAAAAATAGTATCTTAAAATTCTCAGAAAATTTAGTACGATGTTAGGTGGGTCATAGAATGATGTGTGAATTGGTTTAAGATTGATAATGGTTTTTGAACCTGCATATCTGCAAAATTTTCTATAAATACTTTAATTTCAAACTTATTCAAAATAAGGATTTCTAGTTGTGAGAATGAGAGAAATCATGTGTCATTAAACTTATATATATAGGGTAAAATGGGGCTGTCCCCATGGGGGGAGCTAACTTGGCTCCCCACGCCATTTCGCTCCTTTTTTATTTTTTTTTGAAATTTCTTCCGTGGATTTTCATCAAAATATCTCTATATTATGTCATTCAAATTTCACGCGAAACAGAGACTCCTACGACCTCCATCCAAAAGGGTCGTTTTAGCGATTCTGCTACCGTTAAAAAATGACTATCTGGATGGAGGTCGTACGAGTCTTTGTTTCGCACAAAATTTTAATAGCATAATACAGGGATATAGTGATGAATATTCACGGAAGAAATTTTCAAGGAAAATAAAAAAAACGGGTGAAATAGCGTGGGGGGACCCAAGTTAGCTCCCCCTAGGGGGTTAGCCTCATTTAACCCATAAATATATATATATATATAGGAGAAACTTCCAATAAGGTGCACCTTTCCTGGATGCATGGAAAGCTACGTCCATTTAAGCATTTTTCAAATTTATTTTATAATTTTTAACTCCATAAATTTAATAATAAATATTAACATAATATGTATATCACAAAAGATTTAAAAAAATATTAGTATATTTGACAAAAAATGTTTGTTACAATATAGATGATATATTTTACAAAACTATATGATCATCATTATTTTACATTATGGAGTTTAAATTTACAAAATTGTTACACAATTTACAAATTTAGTAGTGGCTTTCTGAATTTCAGGAAAGGTGCACCTCATTGGAAGGGCCCCCTATATATATATATATATATATATATATATATATATATATATATATATATATATATATATATATATATATATATATATATACGCACACACACGAGGTAAATCGGGCGGCTCCCACCCCTATTTTCCTCTAAAATTTTTTTATTTTTTGGAAAATAAAAATTTATATATTCATCACTATATCCCTCTAACATTCTATTAAAATTTTGTCAGAAACAGAGGTTCCTACGGCCTCTATCCAAACATCGTCGATTTAAAAAATCATTCGACCGTTAAAAAAATGGTGCCTGTATGGAGGGCTTAGGAGTCTCTGTTTCTGACGAAATTTTAATAGAATGTTAGAGGGATATAGTGATGAGTATACAAATTTTTATTTTCCAAACAAATAAATAATAGGCGAAAAATAGGGGTGGGAGTAGCCCCGTTAGCTACTCCCGGGGAGCGTACTCCTTTTTCCCTATATATATATATATATATATATATATATATATATATATATATATATATATATAAGGGAAGGGTTGCTGTTTTGAGTAATAGCAAGTTATTTGTTACACAAGGCAGTTTCCCCTCTTTATTTGTTTTTTTTCAAAAATAAAATTATGTATATTGATATATATATATGTCCTTCCTATATGTCATTCAAATTGCGTCAGAAACGGAGACTCCTATACCCTCCATCTAGAACAGGTAGATTACAGCAAATTTCAGACCGTTAAAATTTACACGGGCTAGATGGAGGGCATATGAGTCTCCGTTTCTCACGAAATTCGAATGACATGTAGGAGGGATATATAGATGAATATACATGGTGGAATTTTTGAAAAAAATAAAAAGGGAGGGAAATTGCTCCGTGTAACAGCCATCTTGGCTGTTACACAAAACAACTTCCTTTTACTCTCTCTCTCTCTCTCTCTCTCTCTCTCTCTATATATATATATATATATATATAGGGTTAAAGGAGGCTCCCTAGGTGTAGCTAATTGGCTACTCCCACCTCTATTTTTCCTTATATTTTTTTTGGAAAATAAAATTATGTAAATTCATAACTATATCCCTCGAACATGTCATTTCAATTTCGTCAGAAACAGAGACTCATATGCCCTCCATCTAAAGGGGGTCAATTTCAGCAATTTTAAGATCGTTAACATTTGACAGTCTTGATGGAGGGGATAGAAGTCTCGAATTAAATTGAATTTTGATTGACACCATGGTGACATATTGTGATCTAAATTCCAATAGGTTTCATTTCAGAAAAATAAAAAATATATATAGCAGAAAAGGGGTGGGAGCATGTAAATTGGCTACAACCAGGAAGCATACTTCCTTTTTCCCATATATATATATATATATATATATATATATATATATATATATAGGATGGGGAGCTTACACCAAGGTGTATGTAACTTTACATGCACCGGGGCTTATATCTTCCACATTTTTTACTTTTTTGAAAAATACCACCATGTATATTCATCCATATATCCCTCCAATATGCCATTCGAATTTCGTCAGAAACAGAGACTCCTATGACCTCCATCCAGAACAGGTAATTTCAACGGTCTTAGAATTGTTGTAATCGACCTGTTCTGGATGGAGGGCATAAGAGTCTCTGTTTCTGATGAAATTCGAATGACATATTGGAGGGATATATGGATGAATATACATGGTGGTATTTTTCAAAAAAGTAAAAAAAAAATATGGAAGATATAAGCGTCGGTGCATGTAAAGTTACATGCACCTTGGTGCAAGCTCCCCATCCTCATATATATATATATATATATATAGAGAGAGAGAGAGAGAGGGGCGATCCTATGAGATGGGATTTTGGTGAGATGGTGAGATGGGACATTCTGGACCACTAGTTCCAACCAGGAGAGAGAAAGGTAGGAGAGAGAATACAGAAACTTGTGGTCCAGAATGTCTCATCTCACCATCTCACAAAATCCCATCTCATAGGATCGCCCCTCTATAATATACATATATATATATATGGGAAAAATGGGGATGCCTCCTAGGGGCAGCCAACATGGCTTCCCCCATCCTATTTTTTGCAAAATTTTTTAATTTTTTTGGAAAAAATATCACCATGTATATTCATTCCTATATCCCTCCTATATGTCATTCGAATTTCGTCAGAAATAGAGACTCCTACGGCCTCCATCCAGACGTCATTTTTTTAACGGTCACATAATTTTTTAAATCGACCATGTCTACATGGAGGTCGTAGGAGTCTCTGTTTCTGACGAAATTCGAATGACATATAGGAGAGATATGAAGATGAATATACATAGCGATATTTTCAAAAAAAATAAAAAAATTTGATGAAAAATGGGTCGGGGCAGCCATGTTGGCTGCCCCCAGGGGGCAGCCCCATCAACTCCTATGTGTGTGTGTGTGTGTGTGTCTGTGTGTGTGGTTAATCATGTGAGAGCTAAAAATTGTGAGAGCATTGGAGTAGTGATTTTGGATCATTAGATTCTGCTCATATCTCTCCTCTTCCAGTCAACCATGAGAGAGAAGACAGAATCTAGTGGTTCAGATTTACTACTCTCATGCTCTCACAGATTTTGATTCTTACGGGATCATCCATATATATATATATATATATATATATATATATAGTAAAAACTCTATAACAGTTTTGTAAAATATAAACTGCACATTGTAAAAAATGAATTTTGTAAAATATAGCATCTAAATTCAAATCAATATTTCCATCCATTATAATAATATTTTTATAATTTTATTTCACTATACATGTTGTGTTAATATTTATTATTATATGTATGAAACAAGAAATTGTAAAATATATTAGAAAGATGCCTAAATTGAGGGTGGCTCACCATATATATGGTGAGACCCCGCCTCATTTGAAGTTTCTCCTATATATATATATATATATATATATATATATATATATATATATATATATATATATATATATATATATATGTTTAATGGGGTTGCCCCGTGCCATTTTTTTGGCAGTTTTTTTTGTTTTTTTAAATACTGTAATGTATTTTCATCACTATATCTCTCTAATATTTCATTCAAATTTCATCAGAAACAGAGATTCCTACGCCTTCACCTAAACAGGTCGATTACAACAATTCTAAGACCGTTAAAGTTACATGTTCTCAATGGAGGGAATAGAAGTCTTTGTTTCTGATGAAATTTGAATGACGTATTAGAGGGATATAGTGATGAAAATATATGGTGGTATTTTTCAAAAACACCAAAAAAAATCACCGACAAATAATGCGGGGCGGCTAGTTGACTACCCTCGGGAGCAACCCCAAGCAACCCCATTAAACCCTATATATATGTATTTAATGGAGCTACCCCGTCCCCTATTTTTCGTATTTTTTTATTTTTTTGAAAAATAAAACCATGTATATTCATCTATATATCCCTCCAACATGTCATTCCAATTTCGTCAAAAACATAGACTCATATGCCCTCCATCTAGAACATGTAATTTTAACGATCTTAAAATTATTGTAATCGATCTGTTCTAGATGGAGGGCATATGAGTATCTGTTTCTGATGAAATTGGAATGACATGTATGTAACCGATCTGTTCTAGATGAAGGCCATATGTGTATCTGTTTCTAACGAAATTGGAATGACATGTAGGAGGGATATATAAATGAATATACATGGTGATATTATTCAAAAAAATTAAAAAAAAAAGACGTCAACAATGGTGCGAGGCAGCCATGTTGGATGCACCAATGGGGCAGCTCCATTAAACTCTCTCTCTCTCTCTATATATATATATATACACATATATATGGTTGATCTTGTGAGAGACAAAAATTATGAGAGCTTGAGAGGAATGATTATGGACCATTAGATTCTGTCATCTCTCTCCTCATTGACTGCATAAGGAGATAGAAAAACAAAATTTAATGGCCCAGATTCACTGCTCTCATACTCTCGTATGATCACTGTGAGAGCATGAGAGCAGTGATTCTAGACCACTAGATTATGTAATCTCTCTTCTCATTGATTGTAGAAGGAGAGAGAAGAGCAGAATCCAGTGATCTAGATTAGCTGCTCTCACAAATTTTAGCTCCCACATGGTCAACCATATATATAAATATATGTATATATAATATATATAAGAAAGAGGGAGCGTACATCCGGCTCTTTGTTCAATATTTTTTAAATTTTATTGAAATGAAACTTTGGTGGAATTGGATCACCATATACCACCACGTTGTCATTCCAAATTCAACTTATTTCGGGGACTTCTATCATCTTCATCAAGACTGTCAAATTTTAACGACCTCAAAATTGATGAAATTGACCCGTGTAGATGAACGCGTTAGGAATGTTTGTTTTGCATAAAACTTGAAATACATATTTCCCTCATATATTAAGCAAATTTGCCTAAAGTTTCCTTAAAAAAATCCAAAAGTAATGAAAAAGAAAGTCAGGTATGGGTAGTTACTACACCTTAGGTGTAGGCTCGAGCTCTCTCTAGTTGTCCAATAACTGACTATTTCAATATGTGATTGTTTATTGTTGTCGAAATATTACTCAAAGAAGCATGTCCAAGTTGTGGCTGACGCCTAAACTAAGTCCGAATATTTCAATAGTGGAAAGTATATCGACGTTAAATAATTGGAAGAGCGTGTTACGACATCCTCCCCCATGCCACGTCGTTGTTTACTTGTACTTCTTCATGACATGCCCAACTGTCGTTCAACATTATGTTTGAACGACATTTCCCCATTTTTATACGTGATTGTTGTCGATTGACTTCTATTGGAAGTATCTGATTTTCAATTTCTTGGCGTTTGACCATTAACAGCTACGTGGGTAGCAGGGTCCACAAACAACTTCAATCGAGGTTCCCTTTGCTACATACTTCTCCAGTAAATTTCATCCCAATGAGCAACTAGAATAATACACATAAAGCACTCGCAAAGTATCACTTGAGAATTTTTATTAACATTTTGGCTGGTTGGTATCGATTTAATTAAGAGTGAACCTGATAAGTTGTAAAGGTCAGTTTTCTCCGATATTATTCTGGGTCTACTTCAAAGATAGCTTGGGTCTAAAACTTGAGACAATACATAAATACTCGATGCGAAAATTGTCCCTAGCGATTAAGATTAAGTTCATTTTACTATCAATCTCACCATTATCCAAAGAAGTAAAATAACCACACACAAAGTTATGAATTTTCTTTTTAGGAAGTGAAACACCTGAGTTGCTTACGCGGGCAACCCAACTGTATTACAACTTGAAATGATTGCATGGCCAACTCAACCGCGTACAATTAAACATCCTAATAAACTCAATATCAAAGTAAATGTGCAATAAAGAATATGAAGCAAATCTAAAACGATCTTACAAAATGAGGAATGAGCTCATAAGAATCGAACACAGAGAACTAGAGCTATTGGTTTGAAGAACGCAATTGAAGAACGCAACAAAAATAAGAACTTGAACCTTTTTCTCATTGTATAGAGTGGAAAGTAGAGAAACAAGAGATTGTTGCTCTTTGTTGTGTTACAAAATAAGGTACCAGGTCTTACTTACATATCTTAGGATCCCACGGATGTTGGTTCTCAAAAAGTAGTCATTGTGAATAAATTCAGAATTAACAAATATTTTTAGGGATCATTGGTACACAAAATCGATTTTTCAAATACCTTATATTTTCCCTTATTTTTTTATACACAAATCCATTTTTTTCATATCCCTTATATTTTCCCTTCTTTTTATTTTTAAAACTTCCTCTTTTTTTCCTTTTTTATATTTTATTTTTTTCCTATTTTCAAAAGAACTAAAAATTTAAAAATACAAAAGTAATTTTTCACTATATTATCTTATTATTTTAAAATAAACCCATTCTTTTTTTACATATTATGTAAATGTTTTTATTTTACTTTATTTTTGAAAAATTAATAAAATATAAAATTTATTTAATATTAAATTAAATACAAAAGCAAGAAATTAAGAAATAGAAAACAAAAAATATTAAAATAAAAATATATAAAATGTAAATATTAAAAAATGAAAATTAGAGATTTAAAAACATACAATATATTATACTTATTTTATTCACATATTTAGGTATACTAGAAATTCCAAAAAGAAATTAAAATAAAAAACAAGATACACAGATTAAAAACCAAATAAAAATGGCAAAAACATAATAATAAAACACAAACATTATGCATATGCTAAGATTGAGCGTTGTGATTTAGGCATGTAGATGCTTAATTGCACATCATTAGCTACTCGTCTTAGTGTCAACCTAGGGACTTCCACCCGGTAAAAACAGAGCAAACTAACTTGATTATCATTAATAAATAATAAAATAGGTCCTAAAAATAAATTATTGGTCAGTTGTGAATTAGGGTTTCATTTTTCTTGCCCCATATCTCTCCCTACTATATTCCTTGCCGTCCCAGTCATCATTATGGTCTCGGGGTATAGGGTCATAAAATACCTTTGGTATTTTATTTCCTTTTCTTTTCTTTTCTTTATACTTTTATTTTGGATTTAAATACAATATTATATACATTGTTTATACAATAAATAATAGATATTAATTTATGTAAAATAATACTATTTATCTTTATTTAATTAGGTTTAAAGGCCAAAATGAAAGAATAAAGGTGATGAAATGGAGATTCATTACCCCATATACTTGCTTTCGCTACCCCAACAAACGCTTATTTCTAATAATTGCATAAAATAAAATAAAGAATAAGAAAGAACTTGGATTGATTTTAACTCTTAAACTTGTCTTCATAAAATCAAAGTTTGGAGTTCAATCGGACCTTTGGACTTTAAGTTTGGTTGGAACCTTAATTGGGAATCGGACTTGAAACACAATAACCTCTAAGAACCACAAAACTCTGCTCATGTCTCCTTAATAGCCAAGTCAGAATAAGTCAACTCATATGCAAACCCTTATGACTATGAATCTATCTTGGATAGTGTATGTGATATGTAGCTCTCCTCGGCTGAAGCGGTAAAAGTCAGTCTTCTCCAACTTGGTGACCCTAATTCTCCAATCCAACAACTCTTTCCTCGAGAAGCGAGGTATTCCCATTTAAGTTCAAGTACATCTGGCCCAAGAAGAGGAGGTGGAGAAAAAAATGGACGGTAGCCAATGTAGCTACCTATCCTAGGATGCTTGACCAGTGTAGCCAAGTCATCCGGTTGCAGGCTCACATATATATGACTTTGAAGTTCAAGCTTGCTTATTGGCTACATACATGCTCTGACATGAATTGATCTTTCTTGGAATTTTGCCCGTCTTTTCTTTTTGGGGTTTTCTATTTTTCCTTTTTTTGAAAACTATATACAAAAGCATTTACATATGAACTTTTTCCTCTTGAGCTAGTAGGCTATCCCTATTTTGAAGCATTATTGCAACTCGCAACTTATTCATTAGACCTCATGGATATTGTTACGGGTTGGAGTACAATGGCCACAATAGTATGACTTACGATGTTTCCATTGGCTTGGGTCTCATGCCGGCAAATCCAGCCCTCTACCACTTCAACTGAGGTGAGCAAAGTGTAAAGTGTAGGTGTGAAAGCTAGCATTATAAACAAGAGTCGTGTGTGTGTTCCGAAAAATTCTACTTTGGTAGTCATGACGACATTGAACCAAGTCTCATGGTCTCAAATAATTAAGTACAGTAGACCTGAAGCATCTCAATTCCGGTTGCTATAAGGTTCTTGTGATTAAATAGATTAAGGTTCAATCAAGCTCCAATCTTCAGATTTTACTTAGACTTGTTTATTATCAACATCAATCCGAAAAATGCAAATTCTATGAACAATGCATGGAAAATATTTTTGTGATGCAATTTTATTATTTGAAATTTTTATGGATTTTTGAAAAAATTTTGCAAAATTTTAGGGATTTTTAATTTTGCAAATTTTTTGGGATTTTTTTCAAAAACAAAAAAGTTTTTAGGAAAATAAATATGTGCAAATATTTACATGGGAGTTTGTCTTGTTACTTACAAGGATTTATATTTAAGATTTTACTGATTTGTATATACAGGGTTTGTAAATGATTTTTTTGCTTAATTATGTACATAGTTCTTAAAAAAATTGAAAAGATTTTTGCAACAAAATAATTTGAAAAGATTTTTTCAAACATTTGAAAGCTTTATTTTGCAAACTAATTTGATAAATACTTTTTACAAACATTTACAAAATCTGAAAGTCATTTTGCAAATATTTTTCAAATAGTATATATAGGTTTTTTTTCAAAATATTATAACAAATATTTTCCAAACCATTTGCAAATAGATTTTCAAAACATTTTTTTCAAATAAAAGAAAGAAATTTTTACAAACAAAAAATTTTTACAAAGGTTGAAAATATTTTTTGAAATTGTTTCAAAAGATTTTTCAAAAAGATTTTCAAACCAATTTTCAAATATTTTGCAAAAGCATTTTTAACCTGATATATTAATCAATATACACAAAGAATTTTTGTGTTATAATTTGTTATTAATTAGCCATATTATTGAAAATACGAGAGTAGAGTTATGCCTAAAGAATATAAAACCTATATATGACCCCATTATACTTAATTTGAGCTATGTCCTCATATATGAGAGTGAAAAAGGGAAGACATAACTCGTGCTAAGTATAGACTATACTACAACGACTAAAGAATGAACGAATGAGAAGTTGATTACCCCCCCCCCCCCCAAATACTTGGGATGAAATAATCCTATTTATAGCAGGATGTAAACAAATCGGAGAGGGTCAAAGGAGGGAATATACGAAATCATCGGCTCGACCTGCCCCCCCCCCATACGTAAGGTAAAATATCCCTGCATATAGACATAATATAAAGAGTTGAGGGGACAGGTGTGGGATCAAAGAATGAACAACTCGGGGTACACAACCCCCTATACTTAGGAAAAATTATGTCCTAAGTATATTAATGATGAAAGGGGTGAACACCTTTTCGGAAGAAAGGGGAAAATGAAAATGAAATGAAGAAAAAGAATAAAAGAAAGATTGTTCAAAAATGTTTTAGCCCGCTCTGTCCTCTTTATCGGATGTAATGGCTTTCGGCTCATCTTCATACACAACTTGAATATAATCTACAACGTACTGGAAGGTGTCATATTCCATGTATGATTTTAGTAGTTGTCCATTGATCACGAAGGGCTGTGCATCAGCTAACAATCTTGATATCATTACACTGTCGTTGTCACACACATGCTTCACTATAAACGATACAATCCATTTGCTCTTCAACTTCCCTGGAAAAAGCTTCAACTTCACATCGAACAAGCAAAACTTTTGACATGGTTTAAAAGTCTTTCAGCGAATGTGCTTGTCATTCTACTTCTTGACTTTTTCATTGTACATCAGGTTGTTGTCATGTGCGTAGTCACGGAATTCAAGTAATATGTTCAGATCCAACTTTCTATTTTTCCCGACCTTCTTGGAATCCATGATACAAACATTAATTTCCCACAAGGATTTATGAATGAGTTCCACGGGCAGATGGCGTGGCTTGCCATATACCAGGTGGTAGGGATACATTACCAAAGATGACTTGTACACTGTTCTGTAAGCCCAAAGAACTGAGTCAAGCAACTGAGACCAGTTCTTGCGATCTGAACGCACAAGCTTCTGAAGAATTGTCTTAATCTCCATGCTCGAGCATTCTGCCAAGCCATTGGACTATGGGTGATAGGGAGAAGCTACACGATGTTTAATGCAGAATTCTTGAGTTAGCTTCTTCACCTCTTTATTGATGAAACGGCTACCACCATCGGATATAAGAATCTTAGGAATCCCAAACATTGAAATGATATGATCCTTTAGAAAATGACAGACGGTGCGACTGTCGGCAGCTCGATTTGGGATAGCATCCACCCAACGACTGACATAATCAACAACGAGCAGAATGTATTTGAATTCCTGACTGTTCGGAAATTGAACCATGAAGTCAATGGCCTACGCGTCGAACACGTCTGAAATTTGAATATATTTCAAGGGCATTGTGTCTCTCAATCTGATTGTTCATCCCATCTTCCAGCAGTCAGTGCAGTGCTTCACATTATCTTCTGCATCTTTGAACAAGGTCTGCCACCAAATACCGCATTGGAGTACCTTCGCTGAAGTTCTTCTACCTGAATGGTGTCCTCCGAATTCTCGATCTTGGCAATGTATGAGGACACTACCAACTTCCTCATGAGGAATGCACCTTCTCCAGATACAAACTACCCCCTCACGAAAGAGATATGGATCCTCCCACTGGTAGAAATGGGTATCAGACAAGAATTTATCTACTTTCACTTTCAGCCAATCTTGTGGAGTTCTCTTGGACACAAGATAGTTCACAATATCATCATACCAAGGGAGCGAAGTGACTGACAATATGGTTTTGTCTGGATAGGTTTCGGTGATTTGTCTCAATTTTTTCTTAGGAGACTCAGGCTCAGGTAATCTTGATAGATGATTTGCCACCACATTTTGGACTCTAGGTTTGTCTCGGATCTCGAGGTCAATCTCCTGGAGTAGAAGGATCCATCTGGTAAGGCGTGGTTTGGCATCCTTCTTCTGTTGCAAGTATTGGATAGCAGAATGATCTGTGTAGACTATGATTTTGGATCCAAGGAGATGGGATCTGAACTTTCCAGGGAAAAACCTCTGCTAGCTACTCTTTCTCAATGACAGTGTAATTCTTCTGAGCTTCATCTAGTGTTTTGCTAGCATAGTGAATACCAAATGGTGTATTGTCTTTCCTCTATCTCAACATGACACCAAATAGCATAATCTGACGCATCTGTCATGATTTCAAATGGTAATGTACAATCTGGTGGTTGTAAGATAGGGGCTTGAGTGATTAGATCTTTCAATTTAGTAAAGGCTTGGACCACATCATCAACAATAAAATTAGTCTCCTTGCCTAGCAATTTGATAAACGGTCGGGCTAGCCTACTAAAATATTTGATGAATCATCGGTATAAATCAACATGCTCTAAGAATGACCAGACTTGTTTGAGATTGTAGGTGGATCAAGCTTTGAAATTACCTCCACCTTGGCTGGGTAAACTTCCTTGCCACATTTTGATGCAACTTTACCCAGAATGATCCCTTCTATCACCATAAATTGCTCTTCTCCCACGAGAGCACAAAGTTCACTTCATAGCACCTCTGCAAAACTCGGTCAAAATAGTACAGACAATGATCGAGAAATCGTACATGAATACCTCAAGGAAATTGCCCACCATATCGGCAAATACCACTAGCATACATCACGGAAATGTAGCAGGGGCATTGCACAGTCCGAACGACATCCATCGGAAAGTGTACGTCCCAAATGGACAGGTGAATGTAGTCTTCTCTTGGTCTTCTAGCACGATTGCGACTTGATTGTATCCAGAGTTGCCGTCCAAGAAGCAAAAGTAGTCCTTCGTGGCTAGTCTCTCAAGAATCTGATCGATGAAGGGCAATGGAAAGTGAACCTTCTTTGTGATAAGGTTCACACGTCTGTAGTCAACACAGACTCACCACGAGGTAGGCATTCTGGTCGGAATCTCCTCTCCTTTGCCATTCGTAACAATGATGATCATTGAATTCTTGGGCACTACATGTAGGGGACTCACCCACTTACTGTTGGAGATGGGATATATGAATCCCTCATCACACCATTTCTGAATTTCTTTCATGAGAACCTCCCAGAGGTTTGGGTTCAGACTTCTTTGGAATTCGAAGGAAAGTCTGTTGTCATCTTCGAGGTAAATATGATGCGAGCATAGGTATGGATTGATCCCATGGAGATCCAATATCTTCCATCCTATTGCCTCGTGGTTTCATTCAAGAACCTCCATCAGACAAGATTCTTGGTATTCCATCAGATGAACATTGATTATGACCAGACACATGTTTGGTTCTCTCGCAAGGAAGGCGTATTTCTGGTTAGAGGTCAAAGGTTTGAGCTTTGGCAGAGTGGGAACGACTTTGGTGGTGACTTCGGTGATCACTGAAGGTATTGGTCTTTTGTTAGTTCAGTGTCCACCTTTGACAGTTCAGCTTCTTCATTCAATGATTGACAGAATTTTTCAATAATATCCTCGTGATTGTAGAAGTCCTCGATAATCTATTCTTGGTCTTCAGACTCAAGACGCCCACCAGAAATTTGTCAACTGCATCAACAAAGATTGTTATCATTGACAGAGGGGAATTCGACTGCTCTCTCCACTCCATACCTGGGGAAAAGGAACTCATGGATCTCAATGTCATCCATGAGTATATTTGTATCTTGAATCTCTACAAGAAAGTTGCGTTCTTTAGGGCATTTAGGTGCAAGCACACTCATCACTGATGCAACCTTTGCTCGTTTTGGCTCAAGGATGGTTTCTATATGCACTTTGTTGATGTTGGAGCTGAATGTAATCTCTTCAGTGACGTAGTTCACTACCGCATCGGCAGTTCGAAGGAATGACCAGCCAAGGATGATGGAGATGTGGAGAAGAGTTGTGGAGACGTCCATGTATATCATAAAAAACTACAGGGAATTGGATCCCTTGAACAGTGACGATCACATCCTCTAACATGCCCCTAGGCCACTTGACTAATTTCTCTGTGAAGTGTTGAATCATCTTGGTTGCTTTAAGCGGTCCTATCCCGAATTCTGTAAGTAGTCAAGCTAGCATAAGATTGACAGAAGACCTACTATCGAGCAATGGTCACTCAAACTCATGATTGAATATGTTACACCGGATGAGTGGCGTTCCCTTGTCTTTCTTCTTTTCAGGGAGATTGTTGATGGCATTGACAGTTGCCATGGTGAGGATATGCCTTTCATGTTTCCCATTCTAGCTTCTGGAGTTGTGGGGTTGAGGTTAGCACCTTGTTGTGCATGCCTCTTTAAGTCCATTCTTTACTACTGGCATGTACTCCATGGCTTTCAACAATGGCATATTCAAGACCAAGGTTTGAATAATTTCCACAATCGATGGATCAGACAAAGCATTTTTTAAATTGTTTATTTTTGGTCTTTTCCATTGCTTCAGAACATGGATTATGTACATAATCTAAACTTTCTCATTCAAAATCTTGTCCAAATCATTATGTACATGTAGATTAAAAAATATGTAAAATCATCTACATGTTGTGGACTAAAAAGTGCAGGGTCAACATTGTCGGTGAGCTCTAGATCGGTTGCATGTGTTGGCGTCTCCAAGGCGGGTTGGTCTCCACCGGGTCTAGTGATGTTGCTGTCTTTTTGAGTTTTTGCATTTTCTTCATTTTTTTGTAATTTTTCTATAGATGGTGCTTCTTTACAAAATTCTCTGGTCCCATCAGCTAGATTGGCTGAAGATTCTCCATCAGATGCTTTGTTCCTCCCCTTTGTTGTCGCAAATAGCTAGAGCGTCCTACCGCTCCGGAGATACATAACATTAGATAAAAATACATTATTTTCACCTGAATTGGGTTTTGCAGTGCATGCAACATGCTCCTTGCAATGAAAGTTATTCGAGTTTATCTCGACCTGGGCCAGAATGATAGTCTTGATGGTCGTCAGGTCGTTGATCTTTTGGCTCATCTCAGCCATGTTCTTGATGAGAGGGGCTAGACAGTCAAGATCTGGGTTGATCAGAACAACCTCAGAATGTTTGGCCCGATGAGACCGCTGATTCTGCTAGTAGGATGGAGGTTGTTATTGGTAACTCTGAGAATAGTGAGGAGGAGGAATAAAAGAGTATTGTTGGTACTGTGAGGAAGACTAGTGGTGATATAGAGCAGCAGGTTGTTGATAGTTCTGATGTCGGTATCTGGACTGTTGTTGGTAATTGTCTACCTCCAGTTATAACTTTGCTTAAGAGACTGTTGGTGGACCAGGTTGGGCTGGAAGTTCCGTCCTCCTTGTTGTTGGTGATATGGTCGGTTGGCCAGGTTTTGACCCTGTTGGTGTCCCTAAGGACGGGTCAGCTGCTGGTCGTTACTCCAGATGACACTCACCTTGTAAATGAGCGGGGAAGGTGGAGAACAAGACTCGAGGTACTGATGCTGGTACTCACGTAGCTGGTAGATGAGCATCTAATTCTACAGTTTTGATTGCTACTGCTCCGGGGCCTGCATGTAGTATACGTGCTAGACCGAAGGTTGGCTAGGACTCGGTTGAGGTTGTTGTGGCTATGTCTGCTCTTTCTTCTCAGCTAGAGACCTAGGTGCGGTGGTCACTACGTTGCAGGCTCTGATAGTGTTCACCAGTAGCTCCAGTTGCTTAAAAAATATGTCGAGCTTGTCTAAGCCCTTCATTCTCTTCTCGATCCTGGGGAGATTCTCTAGGTCATGCGACCTCTTGTCAATGATATCGACCTTCAATAGGTGGTTGCCAATGATGGTCAAGTCAAAATTGTTACACTTGTCGACTTATCTTGTGTTAGGCATGGGTCCTCAGATTGCTAAAAAAAGTGGGCCTCAACTCGACCCAAGGCCCATGGAAAATTATCGGGCTCGGGTCGGGCTTTCCCGGGTTGGGCCGGGTCGAGCCCAATGCTCCACCCTAGCGGCATTCAAGAGCATGTACTCAACACAGACGTGTCACGACATGGGTACTCGTGTCATGATCTCTACCCCCTCCTCATTGGTGACCATTTGGATTCCTGACTTATCCGAAATAACATGAAGTGGGGCCACACACTTGGAATCAGAAATAGGGTATATAGACCATGCTTTGCACCATTTCTCAATCTCTTTCTTAACTACTTCTCGAAGATCAGGGTTTAGTCTTCTCTGAAATTCATGGGATGGTCTCGTGTTATCCTTGACATATATTTGGTGCGAGCAGAGAGCAAGGTTGATCCCCACAAGATATGACACTGTCCAACCAATGGCATTGCAGTTTTGCTGAAGAACTTCAAGCAACCTAGGCTCTTGTTCTACAGTTAATTTCGAGCTAATTATCATGATAAATCTCTCTTTGGGTCATGCAAGAAATGCATAAGTGTAGGAGAAAGTGGTTTCAGCTCAGGCAAATCTGAATCATTAATTAGGTTCGGCTGAATGGCAGTTGAGTTTGGCTCTGTGTTGGATGATGGTGGATCAATTTGTGATGTGTTGGCTACCAACTCTAATGAAAGGTGAGTCCGATCAAAAAAGTAGTGTGATAATTCAGCCAAAGCGTGTCTAACTTATCATCTATGTCCCTTGATTGCCCCGAAGAAGATGGGACTGACAGATCCAAAGGGATATCTGTGTCATCAAGGGTATACGCATATGTGTCTCTAAGTAAATCAGGCAACACCTGGAAAACTGCACTATGCAGTGCGTTCTCTCCATATGAGATTGTTTCGCTCTATCCTGCTGGAGTATGTTGCAAAGTTTAGTTGTGCTAATCAACTTGCACTCTACCTTTGAAGATTTTGCGTACTCGGTACTAGATTCGGAGTTGGGTCTTTGTCATTTTATCTATTTCATCTGTAAGTCCACTTGTCCACCTGGAGAACGGAACTTTATCATTCCTCTGTCGTAGTTGAATTCTGCCCCTACAGTCCTCAAGAATGGTTGTCCAAGAATGAACTAAAGATTCTCTCTAATGATTGGGGGACTCAATATCAAGGACAGTGAAGTCCACTTTGTGCTCTTGCCCCTCAACCAAGATAACAACATTCTTCACCTCTCCATTAGGTCTATTCATTGATTGATCTGCAAATTGGAGTAGAGATGATGATTTTCTGAGAGGTCCTAACTCCAATTTGTAATTTAATGCTAAGGGCAAAAGATTGATTGAAGAACCGTTGTCTAGGAGAATGCGTGTAAATGCAATGCGATCGATGCGACTCTCCACATAGTGAGCACCCATATCTCTCTTTTTCCTTAGTAGTTGCCGATTTTTGACACAATGGGTAGTGGCAACTGTTAAGACATGAGTCTCCACAAATTGATTCGATTTCTTCCTGCGAGTCATGTAGGAGTGCATCTCATTTTCAATTACTTCTGAAATGCAGGATTGTTGGCCACATACTGGTCAAATGTCACCTTAACTGTGATGTTTTCTTGATAAAACCATGCCATTTCTAGGTCATCTTGAATGATTTTTTCGATGTGTGCTTTCCTCCTATAAGAGCACGGGGGAAAAGAATGGAAGAAGTCGAGACTGGAGATAAAGAACCTGAATCATAAACAGAAACATCATGCTTTGATTTACTTGAAACATAGTTCTTATTACAATGATATTTATTCTCAATTGATCATAAAAATCAAAATTGTCTACATCATGTTGCGAAAAAGATGACAAAGATGAATTAGTCGTAACTGGAGGTGCAAGGTCCTATGTAGACACCATTGGTGCTTTTCTGTTCTTCTGAGCGGCAATCCTCGATCTCCTTGGATATGGCAGTGAATCCAGATTTCTTTCTTCTTCATCCTAAGAAGTATCATCAAGTCGATCTCCTGAATCGTCTCGCTCCATTTCCCTTGCCCGGTCAGGTACGACCACAATCCTTCCACTCCTAAGTGACACATCATTAATATTGTCAAATGAAAGGATCTCGTTTTCAGATCTAGATGAGTCTGAATAGTATATCTGACCACTATATTGATGAGATTGAGATTTGTTCAAGTTCTTAGGGTTAGCTTGAACTTGGGTGGGAATGCCTGTAGTAGGAGCCGTCTGTTCATCTCTCCAACGGGATAAGCAATTCGCGTCAACCCATAGGTCATGAAGTTCATTCCGAAAAGAGCGGATCTCCTCGAGCATCTGTTGTTGGATATCAATAGGTTCAGTCTGAAAGCTGAATCATTGTGAGGGTTGCTTTGAAGATTGACCCTGTGGGACATGGTATTGTTGTCGATACTGTTGGAGTGCATGTTGGTATTGCGAACCATGCTAGTTCACTTGCTATTGGCCCTGTCGGTCGCATGACTGTTGCGACCTCTACGACTGGGACGAACTCGGTGGGAATGCATCATTATAGAAGGTCACATGATGTTGGTAGGATGGACGCCCCCTAGTACCTTGTTGGGCATGGTCCTTAGTATTCGAAATGTTGTTCACTTCAAACATCGGAGGTGGTACTTCTTTGATGATCTCGGCTGCTGGTGGTGGCTGCTGGAAATATTGGACATAGGATTGTTCCTGAGCCCCCGGTTGCGGTGGCCTTAACATCGGCTACTCTTGGACCTGATGTACTCGGTAAATGGGAACAACATATTCAGTCGCAGCATGTATCCCAATCTTGGATACCTTCTCAGTAAGCTCCTCCATTTGCTTTGGTATCTGAGAGATCCTACTATCAATGTCATTCACTCTTTTGTTGATCTATTCCGCTAATACTAGATGGTCTACAATGATGCTCATGTTCGTAATTAGATCCTCCGTTATTTTAGCATCAGTATGTTTCCTTCCTTTAGACTGGAGTGTGTTTAGGGAACCAGGGTACGCCTTGCTGGTGATCTGTGAGCGTCTTGTCTCAGCCGTCTGCTCGAATACCTTCCAGATGGTAACCATACCTTGTGATGTATAGTTTCCTCCACAGACAGCACTCACTAAGCCTTGTGTCTCGTAGTTGAAACCAAAATGGGGTGACTGGACTAAGATATTGTCATCCAAAGCATGACACAGACAGTTTTGTAATAAATCTTTGAATCTATCCCATGCATCACAAAATGGTTCATGAGGCATTTGAGAGAAGTTGGTGATGCGTGTCCTCATCTGATTAGTCCTACTCAAAGGGTAGAACTTCTTTAAGAACATATCCTTGAATTGATTGTATGAGGTAACCGTCACTCCTAGATTCTTCACCAAGTAGTCAGCTTTGCCTTTCAAGGTAAATGGAAGTGCAGTGACATGAATGTACTCTTGTCTGATCCTAGGATGTCTCAGATTAGAGCATGCGACATCCAAGTCCCTTAAGAATGTGTTGGGTTCCTCAATAGCATTTCCATGGAATTGTGGCAGTAGGTTCAAGAAAGGGAGCTTCAATTCAAAATCAACTTCTGGATCGGGAGGATTCATATAATTTCTCACTCTATATTGTCCTAGGTTGTATATTGCATCCATTGGTCGTTCAACCCCCCAAAATTTAGATGGTTAATTTAATCCCTTAGTAAAAGTTGTTGCTTCTCAGATGCAGCTAATCTTGCAAATATCATTTACATCGAGTCTTCATTCTGCTCTTCTTCATTATCTCTTCATTTCAGAGGCATCTTCTTTAGGTTCTCTTCTTCTTCCTCAACTTCAGTATATAAAGGATTCTAAGTAATAGATGGAAAGAATTAGAACGAGAATCATCAAGGTGAGATTCTTCCTCGATGTGGTGAATGAAGAGAGATAAGGTCTGGGTCTGTCCTTCTTCAAGGAAGAAGAAAGAATCATAGAACAAGGATTCAAGGTGGCCTGGAGTAAGAGTGTCTCCGAGCTCTTGAGGATGGGAAGTTTGTGGTGGTTAGTGGAAGGTTCACAGAGTCTGAACAAAATTCTCCACAATCCTCCATTCTTGATTTCAAGCGGTTCGAAAAAAGATTACGGTTCATGAATCAAATCGGAAGTGTGAAGGCACAAATGTTCAATATTTGATGATTGATCTCGATCGACACACACCAACGCAAACACAATTCAAACCCCGGGTTCACCAACTCACACAGTTAAGGCACAAGAGTCCGGCCAATTATCTTTTCAATTTTAATTGGTGATAATTCCAATCTTGCATTCGTAAACAAGTTATTAGGTGCCAAAAATTTTCCTAAAGACTTTCATGAACTCGTATAGCCAGTTGCATCCACTTTCAGCTAGTATGAGTGCAGGTCTAACCAATCGTGTTGTCCTTTAACCATATACTAAGCTAAGGGAGACCGCAGTTCCCTCACTGAGAAGTAGCTAGCCGTTTTAGAATCTGTAGTCTGAATGAAGATTCCGAAGCTTGGCTCTATCCTAAGTGTTCGTCCCTCACTCACTCAGAAAGATAAATAAGTCCAAGGACATGGTTATTCTCCCGCAAAGATTCTTGATTTTATGAGTTAATTAAAGTTGGCTTTGTTTAGCCGTCCTAACTTTAATTTAGATGATCACTGAAGAATCAAGTGAGCAGAAATACACATCTAACATCCAGTCCCAATTTCCTTTAGATCTTAAGTGAAAAAACAAAAGGGAGAAATCGAGAAAAGCTGATGCATGCGAGAAACAATGATGTATGCTCAATTAGAAGACTTATAGTGATTCCTCGCAATCTCCATGTGGGATGCAATACAAGAATAGAACATTATTCTATATGAGATGGAAGCCGACAAAACTACACCTTGCAGAAACTTCTATTAGTTAGGAAGAATTGATTTGAATTTTGACTAAATTGAATGATTCTAAGGCGTGTCTCAATTAAGTGCAATGCGGAATAATCCTAGTAGCTCTAATAACTGTAAGTGCAGGTCTAACCTACGAACCACTCAAGTTGGGCCCCACCCTCACTAGAGAGTGAAACATGTCGGACACACCACCGAAAAAGTCCAAGTCTTATTTGCACACGCTAGATTCCAAACTAAAACTATTATAAATAAATAAATTACAATAATTAAAATTGCGGAAATTAAAATCCTAGACTTTGTGCTCCCTCATGACTCGATCTTAACTTAATATGTGGCTTTTAGGTAGTCGGTAAAGATGCATCGATTTCCAGAAAAAACCACTCCGCTTACACCGTGTACCTCACACAAAAAATGAGAGAAAATGTAAGAGAGTTGACACAAAATTAATCAAAAATAAAGAACAGAAAATAAATGCTGGAAAATAAATAAATGCTGGAAAATAAAATGTGGAAAATTTACAGTGTGGGGGTCAGACTACCCAAGTGTATGGAAAACCTAAAACTAATTTTTTTAGACACAAAACCTAAGACATTTGCCTCCCCAGCAATGGTACCATCTGACGAATTGCTAAACACCCTATTTAATTTGTCATTTTTATGTTGTGGTCGGACACTTAGGAATCAATAAAAAATAACCACACAATTCGATGAATTAGATTAAGACGAGGTTTTTTAATGTTTTTTTAACCTGAGCAAGTCACAGGGTCGAACTCAAGAAGGCAAAGGAACAACCAAGTTAATGTCTATCAAATTTAATGTGCGATTTTTGAGGCGGATGTTTTGGGTATTTTTATGAAATTAAGGAATGCACATGCAAATGTGGCCAATTTTAAGGATTAAAATGTGAACAATGATCAAACGTGTTCCAAAAATTATGAAATTTGGTCGAGATGTGAATAATGATAAATTAATGCATTGTAATTTTTTTGGAATTTTCTAAAGCAATATGAATATTTAATTAATTAAATGGTGTACATAATGTAATTCTCAATAATTAATTATAATAAATATAAAACCTACTTATTTTCAAGCAATAAATTTATCTAAGATATATCACTAAGTGAAAATCCTAAACCTTAAAAATGTGGAATATTATATTTATTAAAAATCAATTATTGAAATGCACAGAATAATTTTTACAGAACAAATGGTGCATGCAAATGCAATTCTTTTTTGGCACAATGTGAAACACAACTGATTCTAATTATGCATTTTTCATAAGAATAATAATTGTTAAACAACTACAAATCAGAAGAAGCTTAGAAAGTCAAGGCGATCAATGATGGCTGGAGCCTCCGGTGTCAATGAAGCTTCAGAAGAAGGTCAAGGATGACAATGCTTAAACCTTCATCTTCCTTGAGCGAAGGCAGAGGAGCCCAACGAAGGATGTGTCGATGAAGAGGGGGTTCCCGATGGAACCCTTGGTGGTAGTCTGGTGGATGAAGGTAATAGAGTATTGATGCAGCCCAACGGTTCCTGGAGTCGAGGCTGTCCCAGGGTCTGGAGGCGACAACTGAATGGAGATGAGGGAAACGACCAACACACGGCCAGGAGACGTCGGGGCAAAAGCATCATCGAAGGCAGATCCTGGAGAATCCAGGAGTCGATGGAGATACTGCTCCCGGGAGCTACGATGCGGAGGAGCGTGAGGCGATCGTTGGAGCAGTGCAGAGCTCGATGGTGAAGATCGTGGTCGAGGGTGAAGGGGGAGCCTCTGATGGTTCCTAGAGATGGGTTTTCTAGAAGAGGATCCTCATAGGAGTTGGTGGAGGTAGGACCTACTGCTGAAGGTGGAGCCGATTGTTGATGGAGGTGAGGTTGATGGGGCTCCCGATGGGGCAGAGAGAGAGAGATGAATGAGATGGAGAGAGAGAATGGGGCGGAGCGATGATGTGTTCGAGAGAGTGCGGAGGAGATGAGAACACCACAGAGGAGGATAAGGGGGTACCTGGAAGGGAACCTCCACTGTCGAAGCTGAAGCGAGAGCATCATCCTTAGGGGACTTGCGATGATAAGATAGAGGGCCTCGGGTCATGCCACACGATTGAGGAAGAGGTGTCTTCGGAGACAATAGGGCCCGATCTTTGTGTTGTCACCATCGGCCGAAGCCCTTGGAGTTTCCCTTTACTATTGTTGTATCAACAGATGAGTTCGGAGAGGGGCGGCAGCGAGGGTTGAATAGGGAGATGGACATGGAGGCTATGGAAGGTCGGATCTGAGATGGGACTCGGATGTGGATTTAATTGGTGCAGAGGATCGGAGATGGATGCTGGTGAGATCTAAAGGAGTTTCGGGGTCGAGAGGGTGGTGCCGGCTGAAAAGGAAGGGCGACGGAATTTGGGGAAAGAAGATGAAACAAAGTGGTCGTCCGATCGGTCAAGATCGGACGGCTGGATGGAATGTCACATGTCGCATGGAGAATAAAAGGAAGGAGGGGTGATTCCAGCCATTGGATGGATACCCCTTCATCCAACGGCTGGAAAAAGAATGAGTAAGTGAGGGAGGAGGCGGCGACACGTGGTGGCTCCAAAGCTGCCATGTGTCGTGCCCTAGAAAAATCCGATATCAAATACAAAGAAAATCAATAAGAAATAGAAAACGACCTCGGATCAAAATATTTTCTTCATGAAATTGTTCATCTCGATGAGATCTACAACTTTCATGAAGAGATCAAAACCAAAATAAGTCATTTGCGTAAAGTGGTATTTTTGGTGGTACTATGTTTATAAAATACCTGATTTTTTGGTTTTGCATTCTGTTATTTTTATATAATATAAAAAATCAAGAAAATATGATAAAATAAAAGACAAATATTTACACATTACTCTAATTTTTTTGAATTTTTAATAATTAAGAAAACAGAGAAGTAAAATAAAGAGGACATATTGTACAGACTCTCCACGAGGACTCAAACTCAATTAGTTTCTTTGATTTTGGTTTTATTTTGGATTTGTATTTCTATAATTTTAATAAAACTTTCTTCATAGAAAATAAATAAAAAGATATAAAATAGAAAGAGTTAATTATGCACATAAAATATCGTGTCAAAATTGGCTAAAATACACAATGTACAAAAGAGGCTTAAAACCCAACTTTCATAAATGAGCTCTGATTCACTTGAACTTGATCTTGTTTTGAATATAATTGAACGTACATTAGTTCGGTGAGTAGGAACAAATCAGACAATTTATGAAGGATATATCAACGTTTTAATCCAATTGTTCTGAAATTAGGGTTTTGATTTATGAGACACTTATTCATGTTAGTGATTTTTTTGCATTTTTCATCTATTATTGTTAGTAAATATTAGGCAAGTTAGCTATTTTATAGGTCAAATGTGCTTAGATTTCTTGGCTTCTTATTTTATGTAATTGTGCATGATAAATGCGATTCTTATTTACATAAGCATGAATGTTAATAATGCAATATAGGGGTTGAAATGCCATTGAATTTTGGGGATTTGAGCTTAATTAATATTTTTTAGAGTGATGAATCACATATTCATCAGTGTGGCGACGGGTTAATTACAACGCCACCCATCTTGGTTTGATTATTTGCTATTAAGTCCCTGTAGGGACCTATTTGGGATGTTTTGTTTATGCTTCATTACAGTTATGCATTTGATTTCAATGTTGAAAACTTGAGAATATATTTTCTAATTGATGTGACTTCAGTTGCATTGCATTTTAATGCAATTGTTGCAACAATCTCTATTGGATAGATGGACTTCATATTCTCAGTGGGAGAGCACTTAGTCTTAGAGAATGTCTCTATGACCTAGATATTAGAATACATTCATTGTTTGTTTCTAAATGTTGGAAATAAACATGAATTCTTGAATAAACCTATCATAAAGAGTTATGATGGATATATTTCAGATAGTAGTCTAACATCTAGTGGACTCCACAAAATTAGAAAATTAATGAATGGTTTATTGAGATTTCTAAAACTGAAAATTAAACCTTTAAAAGATCAATAGGAGGATGAAGATCATTTGACAATGATCTGGCATCAAGTTTTGGACATATGTCTGTTGATGAGATCAGTGGACTAGTAAGATATGAAACTTTAGAATGTCCAAAATTTCAAATCTTACATACTTGTGAATGTAGTATTCAAAGTACAATGTCCAATACACCCTTCTCTGGGAATGGTGTTAGATGACAAGGTATTCAGGATCTCATACATATTGATGCATGTGGATTATCTATATCATAATGAACATTGATGATATGCAATATCATTTAATGATTATTTGTGATATGAGATTTCTCCTCTTCACTTTAGAAAGCTTTGAAATGTTCAAAGATTTCACAATTTTGGTTTAGAACTAAAGTTTGAAGGAAGATGGAATGAATTTGATCTAACTTAGACATGTTAGATGAATTCAAATAATACCTTATGGAGATATGAATTTCATTCCTATCTCAATCCTCCTAATGCACCTAAACTCAATAGAGTTATAGGAAGATACAATTGATCATGTGTGGCATGATTTGATCGATGATTAATATTTGCATAATTACCTCTCAGCTTCCAAGGTATATATGTAGTAGAGACTACAATATATATCCTCATAAGGTTCCATGCTGGTAAACTGGAATTAAGCACTAGAGAGTGCTACTTCATTAGGAATATAAAGGATGGTATTGGATACCTACTTTATAACCCTGAGATTCTTAAAAGATCTCATCTTTGAGAATGTGATTCTGAGAGGATGACTCTCTTGAGAATAAAGATGAAAATGAAGAAAAGGAACTCATTTAATCTTGAGATAATAATGAGGCTCCTGAAATCAGAAACTAAAAGGATAATTAAAGATGAAGCACTAATACTTCTTCAAATAAGTTTGAGGATGTATTCCATGTGTCAGTTAAGTCTGACAATGATCGGACTTCATGTGATGAAGCTCCTGAGGATCATGACATGGAAAGATGGATGTTAGCAATAAAAGTCTAAGGTAGATTTCATATACAAGTGTTGTATATGGACCCTCGAGGATCTACCTATAAGGGTTAGACCCATTAAGGTGTAAATGGATCTTCAAGAGAAAGAGGGAACCTGATGAGAAGGTAGAGACCTTCAAAGCACGGCTTGTAGCCATGAGCTACACACCGAAGAGAAGACATCGCTTGCGATAAAACTTGCTCAGTGAACATGCTTAGACCCATCAAAATATTGCTAACTATAGCTGCACAACTTGACTTTGACATCTTCAAGATGGAAGTCAAGATTGCATTCCTCTATGAATGCCTCTCCAAGGATATTCATAAGTCGTAGCCCCAAGGCTTCATGGTTGAGGAAAGCAAGGTGTGCAAGTTGAATAACTCCATCTATGGACTCAAATAAGGTTCTTGTAGTTGGAACATAAGATTTGATGAAATTATAAATGTTATGATTTCAAATAGAATCTTGATGAACCATGTGAAGCTTAGTGGGAATACCAATGTGTTCATCGTGATAAATGTAGATAATATCCTAATCATTTGGAATGATATAAGGATGATAATAAGTGTTTTATAGACTGGCTATTCCATATCTTGAAATATGATTGCAAGGATATCTCTTAGATCTTAGTTCTGAAGTTGTTAAGAAGCAAAGAGAAGAGGATATTAGGACTGTCACATTTGTAGTACACCTTGGACATATTCCATTCTTAGAAATTCTAAGAAAGGCTTCCATCCCTTAAGATATGGTATTGACCCATCTAAAGGGATAGCACCTCAAAGAGTTGAGGAAGTGAATGCTAGAACTGCTTGTACTTGTGCATCAGTTACAAGAAGCTAAGTGTATGCTAGATGTGTACAAAAGCCAGATATCTGCCATGCAGTGGGAGTAGTAAAGTGTTGCTAATCCTACTATGGAGAGAAAACACTTGATTACAGTAATAACAAAATCTTCATAGATGACAAGATTTTTTGAGATAGTGATCTCAAAGTCTTATCTTAAAAAAACCTAAGACTTTATAGATAGCAATCTAAAAGGTCTTAACTGTGGATACCTTAAGAGATAGTGATCTCCAGGAATAAGGGTATTATGGTAAGGATTACGGAAATACTGATTATGATAATTATTAAGTTGTAGCGTCAAGGACACTATAACTAACAAGATTGAGTATTGGTTGCATGAGATGCAACATTCGCATTAGATGCGAGCATTGTTACTCGGGATATGCAAGTGTCGTAAAAGGACTTGGCGTAGTCTCGCGGGAACAGAGTGACTGATCAACTTACCTAGCTATTTTTTAAATAGCAAATGATTTTCACATGAGTGTGGGTTTAAATGATTATCCCATTAATGACTCTTTGGGCTAGTGGGAGATTGTTGGACATGCGATCCCACGACGAGCCATTATGCAATAAATGTTATTGCACATATCATTCCCTGATCTGAAATGAAGAATAAATAATTTGCATAATAGGTCCTTTAGTACAATTAGGGTTATGTACCATGGCCATCTTAATAATTATACAGATGTTGATTCAATAATTGAATCATAGAGGTTGGTGCTTGGATGAATATCTAAAGAGTTAGATTGATGACTCATCAAGCACCATTAAATGATTATTAAGAGATGATATCCATCCTGAGTAGGAGATGGCAATCCTTTCTCACATAGGTTGATATCTGACCGACCTCTTGATGCAAATCCTCTACATATGAATAGAGATTCAGAGGTGTCAGATTAGTTAGGTCAAAGAGTTGACTTAACGAGATCGAGAAAACCAAAGTCCTATATCGTATGTTGTCACGATACATGCACACATCCTTTGACCGGAGACAGATGTTTTACTATATGTCTAAGTATGTACATTTGGCAGACCAATAGGTTGATGACCTAACCAAGGTCTATACACCAGCGCGCTGGTGTGCATATAAGGGCATATGAGTAATACGATCTCTCAAAGGGATCATACATGTTCACTACTGAACCGGAAGAAATGAGCTCACTCATGAGATATTGGGAAGAATCAAATTCCGTGCATGGTCGTCTTGCTTTGGAAGCTTGACTGAATTTGTAGGTTTGATGTATACTTTTGGAAAGTATATGATCAAGACCTAGGTATGATATATGCTTTTGGAAAGTATATGATTGATACCAACTCCCAATGATCAAATGAGAAACTTACTGATAAAACCCTGAAGTAGACAGTATAAAGTTGATCTAATACTTTTGGTTTATTCTGAGTCTTTCAGTATGCAGGATGTATAGGTGTTGGGAATACATGAGGGTGATGTGATCATAAACGATTGTATAACCATGACGCTTCCATTCCTAGGGAGTGATGAAATGGGTCTGGATTTTAGTGACTCCTCTCAGTAGAGAAGTAATCTGATCTTGGTCTAAATATTGGACATTGATCTGAATGTGATTCAAATGCAATGAGAAGATTAGATTTGTGGTCTTGATTTAATCAAGCATCTATGGGAGGCCCAAAATCTGGATTTGAGATGTGATCTAAATATCCAAGTCACTATACGTGGAACAATACAATCGCCCTGTCCTTATCTCCAAGTATCCGCGTAGAAAGCGCATTATCCTTAAAAGAGTTCATGGATAATTTCATTGTTGATATATGTATCCGAGCATTGAGAAAATTGATAATTGAATGTGATTTAATTATCATGAATAATATGAATTTGATTCATATTATAAGGAGAGATATCTAAGATAATTAAATGTGATTTAATTATCAAAAAGATGTGAATAATGTGAATGTGATATATGTTATTTGTGCACATGAGAAAAGGAGATCCAAGATGATTAAATGTGATTTAATTATCATGGATATGAATAATGTAGATAGCACTATCCATATTAATCATATATATTATAAATGTGATTTATAATATATTAGAGAGAGCATATTGTGTTTCATATTTGTTGATTAATTGTTAATGTGAATTGGATTTACATTCAATGATTAATTGAAAATATAATTACATTTAGTTTTGGGTTGTGAATAAGATTCACATAATTTCAATGGCATGGTTGATATTTTCTACAAGATAATTTGGAATTATTTTTGTGAAAATATTATCAACAAGAAATGATGATATATATCTTGAGATAATGAGATCTCATGATAATTTGAAGAGATGGACCAAGTCCACCAAAGAGGAGTGGACAGCTACAACTCTCCATGAGGAGAAGAATAGCCGTCCCCTCTTATGGGGAGATTAGTTTATTCTCTTCATTATCTTTTCTCTTATCAAAGATGATTTAATTTCAAATTAATTTTATAGATTTATCAATGAAAATTAATTTAAAATAAATCATTAGTTGTTGTGTTTTTACAACAACATCTTAGCCATTGAAAGAAACACAAATCAATCTCATCCATTGATTATGTGTATCCCATGGATTGTGATCCATGGACTCCCAAAACCCTATATAAGAAGAGGCACACATTGCTCTTAGGATGAGATATGAAAAAGGAATGCTCTCTCTCTCTCTCTCTATACACGCCCACTCTCTCCATCTCTCTCATGTGGTCGTCCATCATGAATGCCCTAGAGAGATTCTCCATCGCCGCAACGTTTATGCTGCCCGATCGTTTGCTCGTGGATCTCCGTCTACTTTGGTGTGCCTTGCTCGTGAAGAAGACGTCGTATCTCGTTTGTCGATATACGGAGATCCATGGCTTGGATCATCAACTTGGATTGCGAGAAGAATGCGTCTCATCCACGTGCTCGCAAGCGTCTCCTCCGTCGGATCAGACTTGAGACAGGAGGTCTCTTTGTTTAGAGACTCGACCGCAACCACGCTTCAAGAGGTAAGCATACTACTTGTTTGTGATTTAGACGAAATGATCCGAAAAGTGTTCTTGGATCATGTGGTTTTGTCACATAGAAAATTTTAATTTCTGCTACATCGAGCAACTAGTGCGACTAGTCGCTCCTGATCGCATTCGATGCGATCATCACGCTTCTGTGATGCGCTTGAGGATTTTCCCCTTATCCTTCAAGTGTATCCAAGATGGTCTCAACTAAATCCAAGTCGGGACAGTGGTGTGAACCACTATATGAGGTAATGCCATATGCAATCTGCTCTGTGGTCCTCCCCCTCATAGCGATGTGGAGAAGGTCAGTCATCAAAAATCCATGATTTGGAAATCGCCTCAAAAGATCACGTAACTTCAACCATGAATCTATCAATAGCTCCTGAGGGTCAACTGAGAAATCACGAATACAAGACCGCATCATCTCTGCTCTACGCTAGGGGTAAAATTTCTGCAAAAATAATGATCGTAAATCTCCCCACGTAGCAATCTTCCTTTCCAATCGCCTGTGCCAACTCTTGGCGCTACTCTGAAGTGTAAATGGGAAGATAATCATCATCATGTCCTCAGAAGTGATATCAAAATATGATCGTGATCGACAAATATCCTTAACTCATCGATACGCAAATAAGGTTCCTTGTGCACTTCTCCTGAAAATTTCGATAGCAGATCAATGAACTCTAAATCCAGAATGAAGGGACTCAAAGTAGAAGCGGACTGTGCTTCTTGATATGTGTACTCATCCATCATCCTAAGATAAAAGTCATCTAAAGCTCGCAACTGCTCCATATGATCGCCTAAGGAATGCACTCTCATCTCAGCAAGGTAATTGCTCGAGTCTCGTATTTGGTCAATCTGAACTCTACGGGCGTCACTCACAGCATGTCCCGAATGGGAGGGTGGGTAGGGAGAAGATGGGAAATCGATCGGAGTTCCGACCTCCCAAGAGAGTGGATGGGAATGATGGGCATGAAGATAAGAAGCCACAAAATCCTACTGTAATGGAATGCGACCCATCACGAAGAGAGGGAAATGAAGGTCAGGAGGGTGGGATAGAAGAGACGGAGTGAAGGAGAGAGGGTAGGATAGAAGAGAGAGAGAGAGAGAGAGGGAGAGAGAGAGAGAGAAGGTAACTGCTAATGATTTAAAGATGATCGTAACCGACTCACACCAAAGACATCCAAACACAAAGTAAAACCCCCAATTCACCAACTCTACACAATGTGAAGACCGTAAGATTTGGTCTTTTATCTTTTCAATTTTAGAGTTTAGGGATCAGATAAAAGTTGTACAAACACTTAGGAGGCTTTAATAGGATTTGGGCACTACTCCTTAGTGTGTACGCGAGCAATTAAAAACACAAACAATGAGGGGGTTGCTCTCCCAAAACAATGAAGTGATCAATTACGTTTAATTTTAAAGGTCAAATTCAATTAGCAGTCCCAATTTTTAATTTTTAATTTTTGATATTTTTGGATATTTTCAATGATACATCTAACGAGATTCCCGATTCCCTTTATTCCTATATCAACAAAATAGATGGGAAAACGGAAAAGACAATGCACGAGAAAATATGGATGCAATTGCGAGAGATAAAGGTGCGTACTTGACTCCAGCATTCTACATGCAATATGATCCGCGCAGAAAAATTAAACTATTCTAAATGAATGCAATGCGAGAACCGTCCTAAACAAAACTTCTATTATCGTGAAGCACATATTGATTTGACGAAGTCCAAACGAGTTCTATAGGAACAAATATTCTATTAGGGGCTTTAGACCTAATGCTACATGGCTCAATCAAATAGAAACCTATGTCTAGGAGCTCAAGCACAAAAAAACCACGTGAAATAAATAAAAAAAGCGAAAAAAAACACATAAAACAGCGGTGAGGTCCCCCAAGGGCACCGGCACTTGGCGAAACAGACCCCGAAAAGAGTCCAAGTCCACAAGAGTTCAAAGTCCTAAATTATTACAAGACAGATAATTGTTCTCTCAAATCAAGTAAAAGTCTTCTTCTCCTCCCTGCTCTTCCTCTTGTGCGGGTCCTCCAAAAAGAAACTCCAAGTCGTCTTCCATGCAGTTCCTCGCACAAAAATCCAATAAGAGATGGCCAGGAGATAATTATAAAATAGAGAGACAACTATCACAAAAATGAAAAATGACTACAGAGCCATGCTCCCCGGCAATGGCGCTATTCTGATGACGCAGAAATCGATAAGGTTGAGATGTGTAAATAAATATCACAAATGTAGGTCGTTGTTCTCAACCACTCGAATCGGTCAACGAGAAAAATAATTTTGAACCACTCAAAAGAAGATAAATCAATCATAACAAATGTAAGCGGTTTTCGCTATTCTTTTTACCTGGTATAGGGACTAGGGTCGAACACAAGGAGCACGATTTAAAAGCTATGTAGTCAAATTTAAAAAATGATTTTTAGTGGTTTTTATTTTTATTTTTTTTCAAAATAAGGCACAAAGAATAAAACACACACACCACACTCTTTTTGTATTTTTCAAACTAGTCAAAAATATCAGAAAATTATGAAGAAAATATTTTTGTATTTTATATTTTTTAAAATATTTTTGGTATTTTTTTTCAAATTTTTCTGATGTTTTTATGATTTTCTAAAAATCAAATGGTGGAAAATAAGGGAAACAGTGCATAGCCAAGAGTATTTTACAACTTAAAAATACTTAAGTTGCACAATACTCCTGTAAATTATTTTTGTGCCAAACTACAAATAAATATCTACGAATAGAGACTGGAATCAGATTTTTTGTTTTTTCTAGAGTGTTCTACAATTTTTTTAAGATTTTTCATTTATTGCATTTTTTGGAGTTTTATAAAGAGTTAATGCATGAAAAGACATAAATTAAAAGACAACAATATAAACCTACAATAATGTTTTTGGAATTTTTGTTCAACTTTTTGAATTTTTATGAATATTCTAATTCCAAACAGGCAAAAAGTCACTGTTTTTTATTTTTAAATATATCAAATGACAATAAAAATTCATGAAAAATTTATACAATGATAAAAAAACTACAACAGGAACATACACCGTTTTTGAGAATCTTTCGAATAATAAAAATATTTATTCCATCAAAGAGGTCAAGCAAATTATTGTTCTGAAAATGCATGGACCTAATTATTCAAAAGTTTTTGTACTGAATGTAAACATAGATAAAATACGGGGGAAAAGCTTGCAATTTTACGTATTAAACATGTGCCGCGCACATGACCTTCTGGAGCATGGGTCTTTTCGGAATTTCGGAAATTTTCAGGAGCCTCCTTGCAATTATTCCAATATTTTATTCTCTTTATTTCCTCTTCTTAGGGTTTTGTTTGAATCCTTAGTTCTTATCAAAGAGGGGCAAGGGGAGTGTCGTTGTTGTCTTCAACATTAGGAGGAGGCGGACTGCATGCGATTGGCTCGGGATGGAGGTCGCCGCAGCCGACAGTGAGGGGCCAGCGGGGATGTTCGGACTAGACGTTAGAGAAGCAACGTGCTTGGAGTCGCCACTGGCGTCACGCATAGGCGGAGGTGGCCATCGAGGGTCGCACGACCCCGTGCGGCTGCTGCTGGAGAGGCGGTGGCGTGCACTGGAGATGGGCAGAGCGGCCCAACGGACGACGGAGGGGCGGGCTGCACGCTAGCAGATGCGCGCCGCGTGAACGGCGGTTGGGGGCCGCGGTGGCGAGCCGCCCTGCGGGAGAGATCTGGAGAGGATGGCGTGGACGATGATCCGTACGGGGGTCGCATGCAGACACCTGGAGTGGAGGGGTGGAAGGTGGCGTCAGAGCTGCGGGGCCGCGCAGGCTTGAGCTTGGTCGGGAGGAGGTGCAGGCCGGCACCTCGCATGAGGCGGTCGTGCAGTGGAGGCGGCAGGGGGTGGCGGCTCTACCGCGATGATATTTTTATTTTTCCTGCAGGTTAAAAATAAAAAAATCTACTTCTATTTACAAATTACATATAAAAATTAAAAAAATATCATCTCTTTTAGTTTCTCCTGCAAAACAAAGGTTAGAGAAAAACAATCAAATGTTTTTTTATTTTATTTTTTTATTTATAAATAAAATAGAGTGCGTGAGCGGTTGTAGATCTTGGCGAGACGGAAGAGAGAACATTGTCTCCGGTCATCGTGCATGGTCGGAGGTGCGTAGTTGCGCGAGATAGAATGAGGACATGTAGAGATAGAGAAAATGCCGTGGATGATCGTTGTCGGATCAAAAAGTGTGGTATGGATTTTTTTTATGATTTTGGATATCTAAGATTTAATAAAATAGGAGCAAAAATTAAACCTACGGTTTATCTATGAATAATGATGAGAATTAAAATCGGATCTCACCTTGGGGATGGAAATGCCGTGATGGCCTCGACGAAGGCTGGCGCGCTATCACCGGATGGTTCGGAGGCTGGGCATCCTTCTTCAACAAGACGGCTCTCGGAGATCGGGCTCCTCTCCACCAAAGATTGATCAAGAGGAAATGAGGGAGGAGGAGCCCATTAAAAAGAAGAAGAAATTAAAAAAGGAAAATATCTACAAATGAGGAAGGTTTTTATTAGTGAAATTAATAAAATAAATAAATAAATAAAATTCATAATTAAATAAATTAAATAAATTAAATAAATTAAAGAATTTATGGAAATCAATTAACCACCTTAATGGTGGACATTAAAGGTAAGGAATCAAATATTATATACATGGTAGGTTATAAAATCAAATAATGAGTTAAATAATTAAATATAAATACAAAATTTGTAATTAAGTTAAATTAATTAATTAATGTTAAATATTTAATTTTTTGTGATTTTTATATAAGGAGGTTAGTGGTATACAAATATTATGTCCATATAATACAATATACACATGTACAAATAAGGAAATGATTTTGTATCTTTTTTTATTTTTTAATTATATTTTTTGTTATTTTTAATAAAAATAATAGTTACAAATATGTACATTAAAAATAAATGTGAGTAACTATACAAATGTGTAAGTGGTCAAACTACACAAAATATCCCAGAAAACCGACTTTAACCGTAACTCCAAAAATTATGAAACCACAACCATTTGAAAGATAGTTTAATTTAGAGTATAATAGAAGTGATTTGATTCAATTTGAGCTCGTAGGGAGCCGGAATTGGTATTTCAATTATCGTTTTGCGCTTTTTCTGGCTGTGATTATTGGTAATATGTACATTATTTTACTTTGGCAGTTATTTTTATTATTTATGACACATTTTTATTTACAACTTTTGTTTACAAAAATAATTAATTTGAGATCAAATTATGTACAAATAAAATAGTATAAGTTTTATACAAATATACAGAAAAAATATTTACAAAATATTTTTGGATTTTCGAATTGCAGACCCTATCTCCCCCTACTTTATTCCCGGTCGATCAGGTCAAGTCTTGACCTTCTCTCGGGGTTCGGGTTAGTCTGCATTTATTGTGTAAATACATCATTTATTTTCGTTTCTTTTTTCTTTTCTTCTTTATTTTTTTATTTATGTACAAAAAGTGTTAAAAATGCATATTTAACAAATGCATGCAAAATGGTAATTTTATGCAATTAGTGGGTATTTACAGGTGTTTGACTACGGAAATGAAGCTAAAATAAAAGAATAAAGCCGATTAATCGTGGATTCATCAATATGCATCTATGAAGTGTCGACCTATCCCAACATTATGATGAGGAGAGAATGTAGTCGGGTGGAATTGTTGTTTCGGTCGGTCATTGGTCTCAAAAGTGGTTCGATCATCAAATGTTTTGGAGAGAACTTGGGAATAAGATGGATTAGTCCACGATGAAATCTAATCATGTGTAGAAGTGGGTTGGAGAGGTGGCCAATATGAAGAAGTGGAGACTTCGGTTAAATGATTGAATAAAGGATTGTCATATGAAGAAGTGGTGACCTCGGTCTTTTGAATATATGTATGATCCGAATATAAAGGATTGTCTTTCATGAAGTAGATCGAATTTGTAGAGTGGACTAGATTTATTTGTGGGAGAGAGTCTCCCGCAATTGTTGTAGTATGTCTGATCGAAGGGGGTTTTGATGTTTTGGGTCTGACCGAGACAAATTCATTTTCATAATATATATCGGATGGGTACTCGGACCAATGTCTCAGTATATGTGAAGAAGGTGGATGAGTTGTCATGATAGATCTTGGTTGAAAATGTTCAAGTGGACGGGATACTCAACAATAGAAATCCTAAATTTTAAATCAAGGAGAGTGATGACACAAGTGTACGGTTTTTGATATTCGAGATCGGTTCACGCACACCAATGCAAACACAAATCAAACCCCAAGTTTACTAACTCACACAATGAAGCTGCAAGAGTTTGGTACATTATCTTTTCAATTTTAGTTGGTGATAAATTCAATCTTGGAAAAAATTAGCGAGTTGTTAGGTGCCAGAAATTTTCTTAAAGACTGGTCCGAATTCTTACGACTAGTTGCACCTACTTTCAGCCAGTATGAGTGTAAGTATGGACCGTAAAATGGCTACCCATTACTTAAGGACGGAGCCTTACACAGTGTCCTTTAAACCACCCACTCTGCTAGGGAAATCTGGACCGTTTACTGGCTACCCATATTTCCTCATTGAGAAGTAGCTAATTGTTTTTATCAAATCATTAGGCTGAACGAATATTTTGAAGCTGGGTTCTAGACTTAAGTGTCATTTCTCACTCACTCAGACAAATAAATCAATCCAAGGATGGGGTTGCTCTCCCGTAAAAAGTCTTTTTTTATGAGTTAATTAAAGTCGGCTTTGTTTAGTAGTCCCAAATTATTTAGGTGATCACATGAAAACTTCGATGAGCACAAATGCACATCTACCATCCAGTCCCAATTTCCATTTATATTTACATGACAAAACATGAGGGAGAAATTTGGGAAAAGTCGATGCACACGAAAAACGATGATGTATGCTTAGTTGGAAGACTTACAATGGTTCCTTGCGATCTTCATGTGGAATGCAATACAAGAATTTAGAGATTATTCTAAAGGAATGCAAACTGACAAAACCACACCTATCAGAAAGTTCTATTAGCCATGAAGAATTGAGATAAAATTTTGACTAGAATAAATGATCTATTGCGCGTCTCGATTAAGTGAAGTGTGGCTCTAGGTTCTACAAGCACAATTAATAAATCTTAGAATCTCTAATAGCCGTAAATGTAGGTCTAACCTACAAACCACTCAAGTCGGGCCCCACCCTCATTGGAGAGTGAAACATGCCACGACACACCACAGAAATAGTTCGAGATCTTGTCACACATGCGAGAGTCCAAACGGACACCGTTGTAAATGAGCAATTAATTACAAAAAAAATTATAGAAAATAAATCCTATACTCTATGCTCTCTCATGTCTCGACTTAATATTAATTTAATTTGTGGCTTTTCGGGCATCATGAAGAAGCGTCGGTTTTGGGGAAGAAATCGCTCCACGGGCATCGGGTACCTCGCACGAAAAATAAGAGAGAGGGAGTATGAGAGTTCCACAAAAAATAATCAAAAATAAAATATAGAAAATAAATGCTAAAAAAATTAAACAGATGCTTGAAAATAAAATGAAATTTTACAATGAAAATTCGAGGGGCAGATTACCTGAAAATGTCGAAAACCTACCACTAATTTTTTAGACAAAAATCTAAGCTCATTGCCTCCCCAGCTACGACGCTATCTAACGAGTCGCGAATTCCCTACTTTAATCGGTATGAATAATTAAGCGTTAAAATATGATGATGTGTTTGTCATTTTGTTGTAGGTGGGAAATCGGAATCAATCAAGAAAATAACCACAATTAATCAATTAAATTTTAATCAGAGTGGGTTTTATGTTTGTTTTACTTGGGCAAGTCCCAAGGTCGAACTCAAGGAGGCAAAGGAATAACCTAGAATTATGTCTATCGAATTTCATGTGCGGTTTTCGAGATGGAAGAATTTTGGTCTTTTTAATGCAATTTATGGAATGCAAATGAAATACGGGTCAATTTTAAGGACTAGAAAATTAATCTCCATCAACAATGTTCAAAAATTATGAAACTTGACCGAGAGGTAAATAATGATGAAATAAATGCACTATAATTTTTTTTAGATTTTTCTGACGCAAGATAAACAAATAATGAATTCATGAATGCAAATAGTATGATTTTCAATAACAAATTATAATAAATACTAAGTCTAATCATTTTAAGGATATAAAATTATCCAAGATATATCACTAGGTAATATATCTTAGAAAAACCCTAAACTCTGAAAATGTTGAATCTAATACCTATTAAAAATTAATTAATGAAATAAACAAAATGATTTTTATGGAGCAAATATGCATGTAAATGCAATTCTTTTTGGGCACTATGTATTAACACTTAATTCTATTATTCATGAATTTTCGTAATTTTTCGAGCAATGGTTAATTAATTATGAATTTTGAAGCACAGATTGGGTAAAATATGCAATTTTCCACAATAATATTAATTATTAATTAACCATAGATTATAAAAATATCACAAGCATGCCACGTTGTAGAGAATTAATTGAGGACCACAATGCTATTTTTGAATACTAAAAATGACGCAATGTATAGTTTTAAAAATAAATAGGGAATATAGGGGTGTATTCACAAAATTACAAAATATAAAATAAATACAAATGCAGTATGTGGACTAATATGTAATTATCTAAACCCTGAAGGGGTTTCTGCAAAATTGTCAAGATGTCACGTGAGTATCACATGACTCGTGGAAGGTGAGTCTCTTTGCAAATCGGCGATCCTCCAGGGGGCGTTCAATGAATTTCCAAGAGGAGCACGTGCACAACATGCGCCCTTGAGAAGTGGACCGGGTTGCAAAGTAGAGGTTCTTAAGGGACTTCTTCGTAATTATTCCACACCACATGTGGAAATCATGCGAGCAGGAGTTCTTCAGGAATAGGGTACGCTTCGGGTGGGGGGGGGTCTTCAGTAAGTAACCCCAGGATGGAGGTCGTTGCTCACATGATCCCTTCCGCGCGTGCGCCTCATGTGGGAAGGGCCTTGGGTCAACCCCCCGTGGTGCACGGGCGGAGAAAGTGGAGGCGACTTGGTGGTTGGAGGTGGCTTTTTCGGTTGATGGCTGAGTAGGCTCCTCGATCGAGGAAGCGAGGCAGAGCGGGCACGACGCCGGTCGAAGAAAGTCAATGTCGATGCGGGGTGGCTGGTGATGCAGATGCAGTGGGCGTTGTAGTTGATGGTGATGGTTGCAGGAGGAAGCTAGGTGAAGCTCTACAACGAGCAGAAGGAGTACGTAGTGTTGGTGGTGAAGACGAAATGCGTTGGCTCGACAACGTGAGGATGGCTAGAGCAAGGAGTAGTCGGAGAAGAAGCCGCACTACGATGAGGCATCAGGCCAGGGATCTTTGCTGTGAGAGGATGAAGTCTGGGCTGTCACCAACGGAGTTCGCCCCTTTCAATGTGCAATCAGGGATGATAATCAAAGGAGGGGGGTGTTGTGTTTTATAAGAGAAGAGGAGCCCGATCGGAGAAGGAAAGTGGATCGAGGGGCGATTGGATTCAAGGAGGAGATTGGGAAGGGAATTCGAGGATTGAGGGGAATGGCGATGACAGAGATTTGGATTAGAGGTGGCACGACTCAAAGATGGAAAGGGGGAAGGAGATGGTGGAGTTTTGGCCGGAGATGAAAGGTCGATGGGGACGAGATACGACGACGATCGATTTGGGATTCGAATCGGGTGGAATAGGAAGGTGGAGGAAGATGGCCGGTGAGATTGGGATCGACGATGGCGGTTGAGAATTGCGGGGCGATGACGCATGATTGAGGGAGGAAGGAGAGGGGCGCACGTGCTGGGTACGTGCGTTGGGGGCACGTGCGTAGCACATGCGTGGGTATTTTATTTTTTTTAATTAATTTTGTAATTAAAGTTTTTTATAAGATGAAATTAAATATTAAAAGGGCCAAAAATGATTGACACATGGCAGCTCCAGGAGATGCCACGTGTCACAACAAGAAAATTCAAAAATAAAAATACAAATAAAAATAAAAAGATATAGTAAATGACCTCGTATCAAAAAATTTTCTTCAAAAACGTTGCTCGTCTCAATGAGATCTACAACTTTTATGAAGAGATCAAAACCAAAATCGATCATTTATGTAAAGTGATATTTTTGGGGTACTCCATGTACATAGAATACCTTGATTTTTTATTTTTATTTTTTTTATTTTTAAATAAGATAAAAATGGATAAATATTACGACAAAATCAAGGATAAATATTTACACATTGCTCTATTTTTTGGATTTTTATTAGTTAGAAAAATGAAGAAATAAAATAAAATACGAAAATGACAACTTTTATACAGACAATCAGTGAAAACTCGGACTCAGATAGTTTCTTTAATTTCAAGAATATTTTAGATTTAGATTTTCATGCATTTTTAAAAAAATTTTATCAGAGAAAATAAATTAAAAAGAAATAAAATAAAATGAGTTAATTATGTACATAAAATAATAGGTCCAAAATCGTTAAATACAAAAGATAGAAAGAGGCCCAAAACCCAACTTTCACATGTGAGCTCTGATTCACAGGAACTTGGTCTTGTTTTGAAAGTAATTGAATATACATAATTCAAAAGTGAGTAGGATCAAATCAGACACTATATGAGGAAGATATCAACATTTTAGTCCGGAAATCCTGGAATTAGGTTTTGAGTTTCTGCTCCACTTTTTTTATATATGTTAGTGATTTTTTTGTATTTTTATTTTATTCTTGTTAGTAATATGTGCACAATGGAGGTGTTTTCCAGTTGTTTGGAGTTAGCATGAATTAGTTAAAAATCATGAAATTAGGCTATTTTACAAGTCAATTATATTGTGATTTCTGACTCCTTATTTGATACGATTATGAGGGATAAAATGCAATTATTATCTATACATACATGAATGCTAATTATGCATAATAATGGATAAAAAGCAGATAAATTTTGGGGAACTGCGCTTAGAGTGATGAATATGAGATTCATAAACCCACATTAAAAGAGACATACAATCCTGGCGCTGGTCTAGTGACTGAAAGGATTTAGATCCCACCAACCCAGGGACACTTTGAGCTGAAACCACATCATTTGTCTCTTCTCCCTACATTCCACGGGAATTCTCAAGAACCATATATCCATCAGTAGTAATTTGGCCGCATCTGCGGAACCACTCGCTATCATAATGTCCCGTTAAGCCTAAGCCAAAATGACCGCCTTCCCATTCAACCTTCAGGACAAGGCTCTTTACCGCATCAACCATTTAGGGAAGGTGTTGACGTCCTTGGAGGAATTGAAGTCTGCATTCCTTCACAAGTATTATCCCTTAGATCATCTGAATCAGACGTGGGCCAAGTCATGACATTCCAAAAGACCAGTTTGGTTCAGCATTTTTTGGGGCTTGACTGAGAACAGTTAACGACAGGTGGATGTCACATGTGGAAGATCCTAATTTAACAATGATGAAGACGTAGTGTGGTATTTTTTAAAGAAATAACCGAAGGAGAGGTCACCCTCTCTTCATCTCGTACATATCAGAAACAACTGTAGATCCTTCACAAATATGTCAATATGGTGGGTTCATAAGAAGAGGCCAGGTGCGAGAGCTCGAATCTCAGCATCATAAGTATCCGTCTGTACAAAGTAGACATCATCGAGAAGTGATCATATGACTTGAAAAACTACTTGTGATTGAAAAGAGGATGAAGAATCTAGACAAGCTTGACCAAATTACCAAGTAGCTGGAACTCTTGGTCGACACCATCAACATGTGTCAGTTTGCCTGCCAATCAGTCGAGACTCCTACCGAACCGCAACATCAACTACAGAGCCCCGGGCAGCTGTCGCAAGTTCAGCACGTATACTACCCGCAAGCTGCTGATTATGCACCTTCACAACATCAGCTGTAGTAGCAAATAATGGTCCCGAGCCGTTCTTTCCCCCTCCTCCCCCTCCATCCTATTCAAGAAGTGAACATCGTATGGAACAATATGTGCAACAACGATCATTATTGTTGGATCAGTAGTTTGAAATAGATATAACATTGTAATAATTATTTGAAGGAGCTGGGATATAAGGATGGAGACTGACATGGATGCCATGTTTATTTTCTATTAAGAAGAAGACAATCTCGAAAGAAGAGACCCAATCTCGAGATAATGGTGTCTACTCTAAGCCCAAAAAACACGCCCTAACAATTACTTGCTCAAAAAACATTGGTTTTAATTCGTTGATTCCTCCATTAGATTTGTCCGGAGAACTTGCAAGTATGAGTACAACGAGTTGATGCTTGACTTTGCATTTGTTTGGCTTCCAATTTGCATATTTATAGATCTATAGCTTTAATGCGATCTATGTGTAGCCTCTATTTGCCCAAGGTTTTACCGTGCCTTAATTTGATATGGGATAAATTATGAAAAAGGGTCAATTAAGGGTCTTATCTTTCAATTGTAACAAACAGGGGTCCGAACTTTCAACTTAATAGTTTAACGTCGACATATAAGAGTCGTTGAAGCTTATAGAGGTCTTTATTTCAGACAAAAACATAAGATCAAGCTCCTCTTTGTTACAATTGAAAAACAAGTCCCTTAATTGAGAATCAAGACATAGTTAGGGTCCTTTTTTGTAATTTACCTTTTGATCTAATATCATCATTTCAGGGACTCCAAAAAGGTGCAACATTTACTCTTTAACGTGCAAATCGTTATTCAAACCATATTAGTTCTAGAAGCTCTAATTTTGCAGATGATAACAATTTCTTTTAATCATGAGCGCGTTTGGTTGCATGGTTACCATATGGTAAATTTGGAGAGGGTAACATATTTTTGTATTTTGGTGTTTGGATAGAAAGTAGTGGGTTGAGCGGGTTTGTATTGCAGTTTGAAAAAGAGAGTATTTGTTGTGATGCCATTGTATTGAAATTTGAAAAAGTGAGTAGTAGTTGAGTAATTTATAATTTTTAGATGATATGACATTATAATATATTATTTTTTTATAGAATAACAGAAATATAAATGATTTATATAATTTATTAAAAAAAAGATGAAGAGTGAGCCTCACATGATAGAGGAAGTGTGGGTTTAGGAAGATTACCTCAAAAGGAGGTAACCCCTACACTTAGTATGCACTCCTACTATAATTTATATTCGAACATCATGAACCACACAATTAGTCTGGTGGTAGAGCAGTGACTCCCACAAACAAGAGACCAACATTCGAAACCCTCAACCCTCTTCTATCAGAAAAAAAAGTAAAGACGGGTGGGAGTAAAGGGTTTGACTCTGAGGCCGTGTTCGGTAGGAGCATAAGGCGGAATGGAATAAGGGGAATAAGCCCCCAACACGCTTCCCCGTGGTACGACTATTCCCCATTATTTCATCTTATTTCACTCTTATTCCTATCTTTATCCCACCTTACCTACCTTTATTTCACCTTATTCTCCTTATTCTTATCCTCCAGCCGAACGGAGAATAGACCCTTATTCCCCTTATTCCCCATCCTTATTCCTGCTTATTCTCCTACCGAACGGGCCCTGACTATCTATAAAAAAAACATGTCCTGCTAGTTCACATCCACAGATACGATTATTTGTCGCCCGGAATTTGTTGGATCCTTATTAGCCGAGAGTGGCCAAAGGGAAATCTTGCATAAGTAAGACTAATGTATATATTCTCTTCTATTTAGCATCGGCTATACGTAAGCATTGGGCTTGTATTTTAAATTCCACCAAACGGTCAGATATACCCCAAAGCAAAACAAGGCGAAAGGAAGCATCATTTATGTTACTCTGCAAACTTTTCCAAATCACATTTGGCCAGCGATTCATTCGTTCATGGTCTATATCAATCTGGTTTGTTTGGGTACTCACTGGGAACTTAACAGCGACGGACAAGATCTCCTGACAAAGTTGATACGTAGGAAAAATAGCAAAGAATTATAAGTAAGATATCAATCAAACGGACTAGTTACATCCGCTCTAGACATAATACAAGGCGGCTTATCTCGCCAAGTAGTTAGTTGTTTTTATTTCTGGTCAGCTTCCTCATACCCTGTGTGTAAAACAGGGGATGTAGTGTATGATCATCAACGCCTCCCAGATAAAAGCCGAGCTGTGACTGCTTTTACCAGATAATAATCAGAAATTGATGCGGAAGTAATGACCTAATCAATGGATAAGAAGTTGGGTTAACAACTTAAAGTGACATGAAAGGACAGAGTTGAGGGGCACAAGGCCACCAGAAGCGGCCGAGACGGATGAGGAGGAGCAGAGACAGAGAGAGGGAAGCGCAAAATCAAAGGGCGGGGGTTAGGGTTAGGGTTTCCGCCTCCACCCACGACTTTTCATATTTTCCCCCTCTTTCCTGTTTTTTCAATTTCAATTAATCCGTAAGAATGAGAGAAAAAAAAAAGAAAAAGGAGAAGAGACACCATCCCACCACTCCCATAAAGCCCACTCCCCCCATCCCATGCCCCCACTACTACACTACACTACGCTACACTATCCTCGACATTCCCACCCTCACCCTTCCCTTTTTCCCTTCGGTTAAAAGAGGACGAAGAGGAGTAGCCCCTGACCTTCCCTCTCTATTTGCCACACTGTTCTTCTTCCCCTGGAGGAGACCAGACATCGCCACTGCTACTTATTGCTCCTTAATACCAGTGGTTTGAAGAAGGTGAAATGGCGCAGGAGGTGATGAGCAGCAACGTGGAGATGTGGCTCCCATCCGAGCTCTTTGGTGACGACTTTTTCATGGAGGAGAAGCAGCACCGCCGACGTGCGCAAGAGCTGGAGTACTCTTCTTCCTCTGCTTCTGTTGCTGGGGCCTTTTGCTTCCCCTACGACTGTGATTCCAACCTCAGCTCCCCGCTGGAATCCGAGGAGAGCGACGAGGAGGACCACCTAAACAACAGCGTCGTCGCCAGTCTCACCAAACAGATGGCTCGCTCCTACCTTCTCAACGGCCGATCCCCTTCTTTGGCTCCGACTCCCAACGCCTTCGAGGTTTGTTTGCTTCTCTCTACTCTTTGCGGGTTTTACATGGTTTCTTCTTGTTTGGCTAAAAGACATCTTCTCATGCATGATTATTGTAGGGATCTTCTTCTCTTGCTTGTTCTCCGCAGTCCCCACTCTGCACCGGTGGTATGTTGTCTGACTGGGGCCGCAACGGGAGTGCCCCCTTCCTTCTATCTTCCCCTCCGACACCTCACGAGCCGCAGCCAGACAACGCCTGGGATCTGCTCTACGCTGCGGCGGGACAGGTCAGGAACATGAATCTTAGCAACGATGTAGAGCAGCTCAAGAGAGCTTGTGGTGGGTGCGGTCTTCTTGGACCTCCCCGGAAGCCTTCCTCTCCCCACAAGAACGCGCTACCACCCGTGGGTTTCTACTGTTATGACGGAGCCCAACAGCAGCATCATGCCTTCCAAAACAATCAGGTGGACTGTTAACAACCCTTGTGATACCATTCCCTTAACCCTCGTCTCCTGGACTATATCTGACGGATTTCTCGGGTGATTTTCTTCCTTTTTGCAGTTGCAGCAACTAAAGCAGCAGCAGCATCTGACGCAGCAACAGCTCTCTGCTTTCTGGAGCAGGCAGAATCGCATTCGTCCAAGCGTCGGTTTGGGAAACACTTTTGGGGTGTTCCACCCTCAGGTTCACTCCCGCTCAACATGGCCCCCACTTCCGGCGCAGCAACCCCCACCTCCGACTTTGCCTTGCGGAGGGTCGGGCATGAGGGCTGTCTTCCTCGGTGCCAACGGCGTTCGGAAGAAGTCTTCAGGGACCGGCGTCTTCTTGCCCAGAAGGGCTGGTTCACCTGCCGAACCTCGAAAGAAACCTGGTTGGTCCTCGTTACACTTTACTTTAGCAGTCTCCTTTCTTTTGGCAAAGTTAGACCGCGTGCTATTTTACAGCTGTTTTTTTTCCGATTTTGCTCAAAGCTGGGAGGTTCCTTTCTTTATAAAATGACTCTTTATTTCTTATCGACAATGCTATTTCTTGTTTATTTTTAATGTTATCAGCATGCTCGACTGTTCTGGTACCCGCAAAGGTTGTCCAGGCTTTGAACCTCCACCTGGAAGGCATGGGTGCGCATCACCCTCGCTACCACGGTGGGTTCTTCGTTGACCACGGTGAGACTCCTTTTTAAATCCAAAAATTTCAATGTGGCTCGGCTCTCTTTTAGCGCAGCGTAAAGCACGCGATTCTAAGTTTGTATTTGTTTCTGGTTATGCAGACACCTGCAGTGGTCGAAGCAGTGCAGTTATGATTAACCAGAAGAGTGCCCCTCCCGCACTTCCAGTGAAATCTCAGCTGGCGATGAGCCAGGAGATGCGTCTCCCTCCCGAGTGGACTTATTGACTAACCTTTTTCTAATATAAAACGCTAGTTTTACACAGTAGGAGGTAGAAGTGATGATATATTTCTCAAGTGAAAAAAGCTGGATAGTTGCAATCAAGTGAAAAAAGCTGGATAGTTGCAATCAAGTGAAGTTGCAGACTCAAGAAAAACAAAGAAGCGGTTTTTTTTGGTTTTTTTAGGTAGTAGTTAGCAGTATAGTGGATTTATTTTGGGTCTGGGAAGTTTGGTGGGTGAACGATGAAGTAGAGAAGAAGAGTCCCACTTTCTTATTCTCCACACTGTCTTGTGCTATTTGAAAGTGGGGAGGTCTTTCTGTCTCTGTGGGATCAAAGTTGGCTGTGCGAATCGGAGGAGAAATGCAATAATGTTGCTTTTCTGGTTTTTTTTTGAAGAAAGGTGTGGTGGGCGGGGGGCTCTCTGTTTTTGTGGAATAAGCCTCTGTTTTTAGGTCTTTTCTAATTATGAGTCCATTGTATTTTGGTCTCTCTTTTTTCTCTGGTTTCTATATTTTCACTATAATAAATAAATAGAACAGTTATGCGTAACGGAAACGTCTTAAGCAGGCGGCGTATTATGATTGGATTATGTTTCTTTACTCCATTCCATTTTTATAGCCTTGTAATTAAAGCTGTGCTGGAGTGCATGGTTGCACTAATGGGGAAGGATGGGATGGCATTCGATGTTTAAAGCATCTCTTACACCGTCTCTCTCATCGTTTAAATTGTGTGAAAGTATCGGCAGGTGGAATCCGAGTGTTTGGAAGTAGTTGCTTCTTTCGGCAAAATATCTGGTCCTAATTTTGGTAGTATAATATACTAATATAAAAAGAGAAGAAAAAGAGAGGAGGTGGGGGTCGGCAGTTGGGGGCGTGTGGGAGGAGTGGCTATGGGGTTTGTATGGACGTGCGTTAGCAATGGCTCGGCCCTCGGCCTCAGTTCCGCCCCCTCATTGGGTTACACAGTCAAGTCTTCCTTTCCGCTTCTTCAGTGTTGGCTATTTCCTCTGTCTGTCATTTTGAGCAGTGTGCCCCTGTTTTCGTTTGCCCATTTTTGGAGCTGGGTGACGTTTTCTATTTATTAATTGCACCCTTTCGATTCTTTCTTTCTTTTTAAGGAAGATCTCCTGTCCACAACAATAATGTCGGAGATTATGAAATATTAATGCCTTGCCTCTCTTTATACCTCGAAAGCTGCAGTGCACACTTCCTTTGCTCGTTGTTTAATGCAAATGGACGTGCCCAGCACGCAGATCTCACCACTTTTGTTTTAAGTATGGAGTAAAGTGTTGCCGCCTTCTATTAGATAATTGTATTTAAACGAAACGTCACCGCCTTTCTTCGAGGTTTCTAGGTCTCAACCTCTCCGGATTTTAAACTCTTGACGTTACCACTCAAATCTTAAGCATTTACACTAAAAAAAAGTCAAGTATTTTATTTTTGACATATCTGCACATATATTTGTAAAATAATTTAAATTTTCTTTTAACTTTTTGGATATTCTCAATATTTCCTTATTTTCTGTACTTTTAACTCATATATATGCACACATAAATTCACATAGATAAATACAAATAAAAATACATAAATATATAATATCGATGTGCATCTGTCTCGAATTCACTATAAGAAAATTAATAAATTTTCATCATCTCATTTTTTTTTCATATCGTACTTGAATACAGGCCACTTGATATCATCTTTTCTTCTCTTTTGTAAGGTAAACGTGAAATCTTCGAAAAAAATGAAGTATGATTATAACTTATAAAATTATAATTCATATTCGATTATTCCCCTTATAGTTCCCTCTCTCATTTCACTACATTAATATTCTTCCTATTTTCCTCCCAGTCCATTTCGATGATGCCTCCTTGCAGAATGTTATTCCTTTCCAGCACAATGCCACAACCCCCCTCCCGTCGATGTTACCGTCCATCTCAAACAATGTAACCCCCTATGATAAATCCTTGATTTATCATCATTATTTGAATTTATTATCCTCTTAGCTTAAGTATTTCGTTAACATTAATTAACAATTAACTTAATTTAACAATTAATCCTTTGTCATTGATTAACACTATAAATCTATTATTGTGACTATATTTTATGTATTTCTTTATTAATAAAAAATAAATATAAAGTAGATTAATATTGTACACAATTAATTTAACATTATTCATAAATTTAAAATAAAAAATAAGGAAAGAAAATAAAATAAGTGTTTTTATTACATTAAAAATACTTGCAAAGTTGTTATTATGTACATATAATATAATCTCACTTTGAGTTCCACATTAGAGTAGTAGTCTCATCGAGATCTCCAACTTTTATGTTAATCATTTTTTCTAATTTAACCTCTTTCCTTTTGATTTTATATTTATTTATTGATTTTTTAATTATTTGACTGGGCCACGTGTCCCAACTCGCTCTTGCCACCAAGCTGCCCCTTATTAATTAAACACCTATTTTTTCTGACCGTTTGACCAGCCTTGATAAGCTAATCACAACCACTCATCTCTATAATTAACCGCAAGCGTTTGATGCCCTGATCAAATACAGCTCAGCCACAGTTTTGCGCCTTGATCATGGTCGTCTGATCTCCATCATGCGATCCCTATATCATCTCCTACCTCACGACCCTTAAGCCCTCAGCCTCGCCGACTGCGTAACCACATACATTCTCCAATTTCTACTGGCTACTCACGTTTCTGATAAATCCCAGATTTATCATCATTATTTCTATTTATTATTTCTCTAGCTTAAATAATTTGTTAACATTAACTAACAACTAAGTTTAATTAACATTTAACTTGTTGTAAATAATTAGCTCTAATTATATGTAGGAAATAAATATATTTATCGTGCCTATATTTTATGTATTTCTTTATCAATAAAATCCAAATAAAAATTATATTAATATTGTATATATTATATTTAACATTATTCATTAACTAAAAGAACAAAAAAATAAGAAATGAAATAAAAAGAAGTATTTTTAATACTTAAAAAATACTTGCAAAAATATTATTATGTAAATATAATGTAATATCATCTTGATTTCAACATGAAAGTTGTAGATCTCATTGGGATCTATGACTTTCATGTTAAACACTTGTTATAATTCAATTTCTAACTAATTCTTTTGATTTTAAATTATTTTTATAATTATTTGATTGGGCCACGTGGCCCAATCAGCTAGTTTCTCAAGCCGACCCTTTATTCTCTAGTGCCCATTTTTCTGACCATCCGATCCGCCTTGATCCAATGATCATAGCCATCCATCTGTGCTAAAGCCTTAACGTAGGACCACATCCATCGGAGTGCTTATCACCGCCCATTCATGCCCAAATCTGGGCGCTTCGATCTTAATCCTATGGGGAGGGAATCATCCCCAACCTCCAACCACTCTGTCCAAGGGTTGCGAGTCCAACCAACTGCCCAAACTTGCCTAATTACCCCGACGTCGTCAACCATCTTCTCAACCAACCACCACCTCTAACTTATTTGCCAAATCACTACCAACCACGCCAACTTCCTAACTCATGATAACCCTAACTTCTCCACTAACTGGTGGTGGTTCAAACCACCGCCTGTGCTGAGAAACCACCCATATCTTCCTCTTCAAATAAGGCATCGCCGACGAGATTTAATCTTGTCCACCCTTGAGAGAAAAATCCCTTTGCCTCCAGTTTCCCATTGCGACAACATCGAGGAAACAATGGAGAGAGACGACAACAGAATCTTTCTGGTGCGACCCATGGCCGGAGCAACCACGTCACAACCATGAACACAACCATTTGAGCTTTCTCCACCGACTGGGGAGATCAAGCAAAGACCCTGAGGCCATTTTCAGCCTCGAGCACAAGCCAATTCCTCCAACCGTGAAGCTTCTTCAATCCCAAGTTGTTAGGTTTTTAATTTTCTTGGTTTCTCAGATTTAATACATCGAATCAATTGATTTCCTGATGAATCTCCATTTCATCGCATTTATTCTTTTATTTTGGCCTTAAATCCCTAGATAAATGCATGTATATAGCATTAATTTGCACCAAATAACATTCAATAATTACAATATAACTAATGTAATCATTAGCATTTAATCCCAAATAAAAATATTAAAGGACACAAAATAAAAAAATGACGTGTCAAAGACACTGAATGACCATAGACTTCGAGACCCAATCATCACGATGACTTGGTCGACAAGAAATAAAATAGGGTGAGATAGGACAGAGCAAACTGTGCAGAAACACTTAAAAACCCTCATTTTGATTCATCAATAAATGACTTTTGGACTCTATTTTATTTCCTATTTTATGCCTTAAATCAAGAAACCCTTAACTTGAAATATGTACATAAAAATATGAAGAAAACTGCAAAATTTATCTCACCCAAAAGTAATGCACAGTGCACCAGGGACACACAAAATAAAAGCCGCAAAGAAAACATTCCAGACATGTATCTTCTCAATACAGACTCAAACTTGATAAAACTCACCTTTACTATTCATAAAATCAAATTATCTTTTTAATGAAGATAGTTTCGTTTAATTTGGAGTTAAGATTCAAAAGTCAGCTTTTGGGTCCCTCTTGTACTGTATACCTGTATATAATATTTATTATATGCTTTATATTATTAGCTTCTTTTTATTTTTATATACTTTTAAATATTATTCAATATACATGTGAATAAACAAATAGAATAAAATTATTAATAATATATTAAAATAAATAAAGTAATAATATATATGTAAACAATACTTATATAATACATGTACATATTTATATGGAAATAAGTAAAATCAGAAAAATACAATAAAAATATCTAAATGTGTAATTAAATAATTCATAAATATATAAAATATGTATATACAATAATAAAATACCAAATATAAAATAAAAATAAAATATACCAAATACATATATAAATACTTATGTAGATAGATGTAAATATTAGTGCCTAATGAATAGCCTTGTAAAAATAAATATAAATTATAATAAAATACTACATAAAATAATAAACAATTTTTATATTATGACTTAAAAATAATAAAGTCATTTATTAATTTAAAATCATTTAATAAGGGATTTCCCCCCTCTATTTTTCTGGTTGGTCCACATAGACCAACCAGAAGTGAGTAGTTGTTAACTAGGCGGGTTAACTATCCTTCCCAGCCACCCGCCCGTATCAAAACCTGTGAGCACCTGACTTCTTCCCATTTCACTTCCATCTATATACCCTCTTCTCCGTCGAGCCTTCTACCATCCTGTTCCTCCATCTCCCCTATTCCACGCAAACCCACTATATCTCACCAACCCCTTTCCTTCTCCATGCAACCTTCTTCACCATTTTGCCGCTCAGCATGTCTATAAGTTAGGCTATCCGACTTCCTTTTTCGTTTTGATCCCTCTTAGCTCTTCATAACCCAAACCTCATAGTGCTAGATCACCATGGTGACAGTAGGGAGCTCGCAGAGGCGTAAACATGGAGAAGAAGCAACCGGAGGCGGTCCACCACTGTAGAGTTTCATAACTCAGGCGACGGTCTCCTGCTCCCTGTTCTACGCAGGTACGAGCTGTTAGTTAGGTTTTCTTGTTGCACTTATTTCTTGCATCATAGCTTATATTTAACATTTGCCTTAACGTAGGATCATATCAATCGGAGTGCTTATCACCGCCCATTCATGCCGAAATCTGGGCGCTTCGATCTTAATCCTATGGGTAGGGAATCATCCCCAACCTCAACCACTCTGTCCAAGGGTTGCAAGTCCAGCCAACTGCCCAAACTTGCCTAATTACCCCGACGTCGTCAACCATCTTCTCAACCAACCACCACCTCTAACTTATTCGCCAAATCACTACCAACCATGCCAACTTCCTAACTCATGATAACCCTAACTTCTCCACTAACTGGTGGTGGTTCAAACCACCGCCTGTGCTGAGAAACCACCCATATCTTCCTCTTCAAATAAGGCATCACCGATGAGATTTAATCTTGTCCACCCTTGAGAGAAAAATCCCTTTGCCTCCAGTTTCCCATTGCGACAGCATCGAGGAAACAATGGAGAGAGACGACAACGGAATCCTTCTGGTGCGACCCATGGCCAGAGCGACCACGTCACAACCATGAACACTACCATTTGAGCTTTCTCCACTGATTGGGGAGATCAAGCGAAGACCCTGAGGCCATTTTCAGCCTCGAGCATAAGCCAATTCCTCCAACCGTGAAGCTTCTTCAATCCCAAGTTGTTAGGTTTTTAATTTACTTGGTTTCTCAGATTTTGCTACACATTTTACTTAGGATCTTTCATCGAATCAATTGATTCCCAACCTCTATCATGTATCTATGATGCACTGATGAATCTCCATTTCATCGCATTTATTCTTTTATGTTGGCCTTAAATCCCTAGATAAATGCATGTATATAGCATTAATTTGCACCAAATAATATTCAATTATTACAATATAACTAATGTATAATCATTAGCATTTAATTCCAAATAAAAATAATAAAGGACAATAAATAAAAAATGATGTGTCAAAGACACTGAATGATCCTAGACTTCGAGACCCAATCATCACGATGACTTGGTCGACAAGAAATAAAATAGGGTGAGATAGGACAGAGCAAACTATGCAGAAACACTTAAAAACCCTCATTTTGATTCATCAATAAATGACTTTTGGACCCTATTTTATTTCCCTATTTTTATGCCTTAAATCAAGAAACCCTCAACATGAAATATGTACATAAAAATATGAAGAAAACTACAAAATTTATCTCACCCAAAAGTAATGCACAGTGTACCAGGGACACACAAAATAAAAGCTGCAAAGAAAACATTCCAGACCTGTATCTTCTCAATACAGACTCAAACTTGATAAAACTCACCTTTACTATTCATAAAATCAAATTATCTTTTTAATGAAGATAGTTTCGTTTAATTTGGAGTTAAGATTCAAAAGTCAGCTTTTGGGTCCCTCTTGTACTATATACCTGTATATAATATTTATTATATGCTTTATATTATTAGCTTCTTTATATTTTTATATACTTTTAAATTTTATTCAATATACATGTGAATAAAAAAATAGAATAAAATTATTAATAATATATTAAAATAAATAAAGTAATAATATATATGTAAACAATACTTATATAATACATGTACATATTTATATGGAAATAAGTAAAATCAGAAAAATACAATAAAAATATCTAAATGTGTAATTAAATAATTCATAAATATATAAAATATGTATATACAATAATAAAATACCAAATATAAAATAAAAATAAAATATACCAAATACATGTATAAATACCTATGTAGATAGATGTAAATATTAGTGCCTAATGAATAGCCTTGTAAAAATAAATATAAATTATAATAAAATACTACATAAAATAATAAATAATTTTTATATTATGACATAAAAATAATAAAGTCATTTATTAATTTAAAACCATTTAATAAGGGATTTTCCCCCTCTATTTTTCTGGTTGGTCCACGTAGACCAACCAGAAGCGAGGAGTTGTTAACTAGGCCGGTTAACTATCCTTCCTGCCACCCGCCCGTATTAGAAACTGTGAGCACCTGACTACTTCCCATTTCACCTCCATCTCTATACCCTCTTCTCCCTCGAGCCTTCTACCATCCTGTTCCTCCATCTCCCCTATTCCACGCAAACCCACAATATCTCACCAACCCCTTTCCTTCTCCATGCAACCTTCTTCACCATTTTGCTGCTCAGCATGTCTATAAGTAAGGCTATCCGACTTCCTTTTTCGTTTTGATCCCTCTTAGCTCTTCATAACCCAAACCTCATCGTGCTAGATCACCTTGGTGACAGCAGGGAGCTCGCAGAGGCGTAAACATGGAGAAGAAGCAACCGGAGGCGGTCCACAACCGTAGAGTTTCATAACTCAGGCGACGGTCTCCTGCTCCCTGTTCTATGCAGGTACGAGCTGTTAGTTAGGTTTTCTCATTGCACTTATTTCCTGCATCATAGCTTATATTTAACATTTACCTTAACGTAGGATCACATCCATCGGAGTGCTTATCACCACCCATTCATGCCCAAATCTGGGCGCTTCGATCTTAATCCTATGGGTAGGGAATTATCCCCAACCTCCAACCACTCTGTCCAAGGGTTGCGAGTCCAGCCAACTGCCCAAACTTGCCTAATTACCCCGACGTCGTCAACCATCTTCTCAACCAACCACCACCTCTAACTTATTCGCCAAATCACTACCAACCATGCCAACTTCCTAACTCATGATAAACCTAACTTCTCCACTAACTGGTGGTGGTTCAAACCACCGCCTGTGTTGAGAAACCACCCATATCTTCCTCTTCAAATAAGGCGTCGCCGACGAGATTTAATCTTGTCCACCCTTGAGAGAAAAATGCCTTTGCCTCCAGTTTCCCATTGCGGCAGCATCGAGGAAACAATGGCGTGAGACGACAACAGAATCCTTCTGGTGCGACCCATGGCCGGAGCGACCACATCACAACCATGAACAAAACCATTTGAGCTTTCTCCACCGTCTGGGGAGATCAAGCAAAGACCCTGAGGCCATTTTCAGCCTCGAGCACAAGCCAATTCCTCCAACCGTGAAGCTTCTTCAATCCCAAGTTGTTAGGTTTTTATTTTTTTGGGTTTCTCAGATTTAATACACATTTTACTTAGGATCTTTCATCGAATCAATTGATTCCCAACCTCTATCATGTATCTGTGATGCACTGATGAATCTCCATTTCATCGCATTTATTCTTTTATTTTAGCCTTAAATCCCTAGATAAATGCATGTATATATCATTAATTTGCACCAAATAACATTCAATAATTACAATATAACTAATGTATAATCATTAGCATTTAATTCCAAATAAAAATAATAAAGGACAGAAAATAAAAAAATGACGTGTCAAAGACACTGAATGACCCTAGACTTCGAGACCCAATCATCACGATGACTTGGTCGACAAGAAATAAAATAGGGTGAGATAGGACAGAGCAAACCGTGCAAAAACATTTAAAAACCCTCATTTTATTCATCAATAAATGTCTTTTGGACCCTATTTTATTTCCCTATTTTTATGCCTTAAATCAAGAAACCCTCAACATGAAATATGTACATAAAAATATGAAGAAAACTACAAAATTTATCTCACCCAAAAGTAATGCACAGTGCACCAGGGACACACAAAATAAAAGCCGCAAAGAAAACATTCCAGACATGTATCTTCTTAATATAGACTCAAACTTGATAATACTCACCTTTACTATTCATAAAATCAAATTATCTTTTTAATGAAGATAGTTTCGTTTAATTTGGAGTTAAGATTCAAAAGTCGGCTTTTGGGTCCCTCTTGTACTGTATACCTGTATATAATATTTATTATATGCTTTATATTATTAGCTTCTTTATATTTTTATATACTTTTAAATATTATTCTATATACATGTGACTAAAAAAATAGAATAAAATTAATAATAATATATTAAAATAAAATAAAGTAATAATATATATGTAAACTATACTTATATAATACATGTACATATTTATACAGAAATAAGTAAAATCAGAAAAATACAATAAAAATATCTAAATGCATAATTAAATAATTCATAAATATATAAAATATGTATATACAATAATAAAATACCAAATATAAAATAAAATAAAATATACCAAATACATGTATAAATACCTATGTAGATAGATGTAAATATTAGTGCCTAATGAATAGCCTTGTAAAAATAAATATAAATTATAATAAAATACTACATAAAATAATAAACAATTTTTATATTATGACTTAAAAATAATAAAGTCATTTATTAATTAAAACCATTTATTAAGGGATTTCCCCCTCTATTTTTCTGGTTGGTCCACGTAGACCAACCAGAAGCGAGTAGTTGTTAACTAGGTGGGTTAACTATCCTTCCCAGCCACCCACCCGTATCAGAACCTGTGAGCACCTGACTTCTTCCCATTTCACCTCCATCTCTATACCCTCTTCTCCCTCGAGCCTTCTACCATCCTGTTCCTCCATCTCTCCTATTCCATGCAAACCCACTAGATCTCACCTACCCCTTTCCTTCTCCATGCAACCTTCTTCACCATTTTGCCGCTCAGCATGTCTACAAGTAAGGCTATCCGACTTCCTTTTTCATTTTGATCCCTCTTAGATCTTCATAACCCAAACCTCATCGTGCTAGATCACCTTGGTGACAGCAGGGAGCTCGTGGAGGCGTAAACATGGAGAAGAAGCAACCGGAGGCGATCCACCACCGTAGAGTTTCACAACTCAGGCGACGGTCTCCTGCTCCCTGTTCTACGTAGGTACGAGCTGTTAGTTAGGTTTTCTTGTTGCACTTATTTCCTACATCATAGCTTATATTTAACATTTAATCAGTAGTTTAAGTTTAATTTTAGGATTGTAATTCGATGGAGCCTTAAGCTCCAGCTAAAAATCACCGTGCTTCCTATCCTTTTTCACCTCATCATCACCCTCATCTTCTTCCCTGACGTCTTCTCCATTGAATCCCTCTCATATCCCCACTGATTTCACTCAAATCAGAGCGACCGAGCTCGCTCCTCCACCCCTCGTCGGAGCTCATCCATTTACACCATTCACCGTGCTACCCGCTTCACCTTCTGGTCGAGGCTCTTTGCCTCGAGCAGTCGAACCTTTTTGTGCAGGTCTTGGACATATACGAACCACCTGGGGATGGATCAACCCCCAACTCGGAGCCCCAGGTACCTATGCTACTCCAAGCCCCTCCTGATGGGGCCCATACTCGTTTGTCCGACGTGCACACATGATGTAGCTTTAGGAAGCTTTTGCGCTTGTAGGAGAAGAAGGAGGAGCTCGGAAGAAGGAGATATTGTCGATCCAAACTTGCCCAGGCCTGAGTTCATCCAAGTTCTTCCATCTACCTCCCTCGCTGTCGGATCAAAGAAATGACCCAGATCTAATCTAGGTTGTCCAATATTAGGCGAACGTTGCACGTCCAACACCATTGATCGAGCCAGGTGGCATAAGGAGAAGCACCTGATTAAGCGCTGTGGGTAAATTTATTAATAACCCCTACTTTTTGTATTTTTATTTAATCATGTAAATATTAAGTAATAGTTATAAATTTATGTCATAATTGCATCAAACCTCTGCACTTTCTTGGTATTTGCAAAATGGTCCTGTGTCAGGTCACCTCACGTGCTCACGCACGTGAGGGACTTCACTATTTTGCACATTAGACCTCCCGGCTTTATATATTTAATTTTAGTCTTTTAAATGGTCAATTACGTGAAACTTTCTGGATTATTTGCATGATGAGCCCTGAACTTTATAATAGTTGCAAAAATACCCCTACCAACATTATATTTCATTTGTTGTTCTTTTACTTTTATTAATTAATGTATGCTATAAATGTTGAGAAAATTATGTGCCTGATATAATTCTCATTCACGCCATATTTTTATTTTAGCATTTACTTTATTATTCCATTTATTAAAAATCATTGAGGAGCTAAATATTCCATGTTTAAATATAAAAATACAAAAAATTATAAAACTAACTTGAAAAATTACAAAGAATCAAAGTATATATTACTGCATATTAAACCTCCTGACCAAAAATCACAAAAGATATAAAAAATAGTAAAAATTACAAAATCTTAAAAAGTATATAAAATTCATTAAAATTTCTATAAAATTATAAAAAATAGGTTTCTATCATATATTTTTATTTATATTATAAATTATATATTAAAAATAGTTTTGGGAATTTTTGAACTATTTGTCTATTTTTAAAATACACAAGAATCTGTCCTATTTGTTATATATACTATTTTGACATTTTTAATACTTTAAAAATATATACAAATTATCAAAATCTATATAAAAAATAATAAAACATAGAAAAATAGCAGAGATACAAAATAATTTATTTTCTGAAATTTGAATATATAGCTATACTTAAAATTGTAAAACCTTATATGCTTATTGTATTACTTATATTACTTATTATTAGTATTATTACTTAAAATTATATAACATATATTTGAAATTCTTAAAAAATAAAAAGGACTATTCATGTTTATATTTCCCTCTATTTTTATATATTTATTTATTGGGATATTTAGCCCATGAATCCTATTAACTTTGTAAATTACCTTCTCAACCTTTGAAATGACATAATTCCTCCCCGACTCGTAAACTTGATAACTCTTACCCCATGAACTCCGCGGTTAATATGTTTGAAGCTCGTGAGGGATATTAGGGTAATTTACAGGGTTGATTGGGTAATTATGTTGTGCAAAAGATCGTTGAGGTAATTTACAAACTTATAGGGTTCATGGGGTAATATCCCGTACTTATTATATACCATATATGCTATTTATTATATACATAGTACTATATATACATATTAATTTCATAGAACAAAAAAAATAAAAATTGTAAAAATAAAAAGAAAATAACAATTTAAAATATAAAAATATAAACCAATTTAAAATTGAAAAAATAAATATATTTAAAAACAACAAAAAATAAAAAAGATAGGAAAAACACAAAAATAATAATTATTTATTTTTTTAAAAGATAATAATTATATACCTCCTGAATTTGTATATTTAAGTTTAGTCTTATAAATGGTCAATTAAATGTTAACTTATGGGTTGTTTGCATGTTGAGCCTTGAACTTTATTATAGTTGCAAAAATACCCCTGCCAACATTGTATTTTATTTCTTATTCTTTTATTTTAATTATTTAGTGTTTGGTATAAATGTTGGGAAAATTATTGTTTGTGCCTGATATATTTCTCATTCATGCCATATTTTTATTTTCGCATTTACTTTATTTTTTGTTTATTATAAATCATTGAGGAGCTAAATATTCCCTATTTAAATATATAAATACAAAAAAATTATAAAACTAACTTGAAAAATTCCAAAGAATCAGAGTATATATTACTACATATCAAACCTCCTGACTGAAAATCACAAAAAATATAAAAAAACACTAAAAATTACAAAATCATAAAAAGTCTATAAAAATCAGTAAAAATTCTATAAAATTAAAAAAATAGTTTTCTATTAAATATTTTTATTTATTTTATAAATTACATATTAAAAATAGTTTTGGGAATTTTGAAATATTTATCTATTTTTAAAATGCAAAACAGTCTGGCCCATTTATTATATCTAATGTTTTGACATTTTGAATACTTAAAAATTTATAAAAATTATAAAAAATTATATAAAAACCATAAAAACAAAGAAAAATAGTAAAACCACAAAATAATTTATTTTATGAAATTTGAATATATAGTTATACTTAAACTTGTAAAACCTTATATACTTATTATTAGTATTATTACTTAAAATTATATAGCATATATTTAAAACCCTTAATAAATAAAAAGGACTATTCTTGTATATATTTCCCTCTATTTTTATTTATTTATTTATTGGGATATTTAGCCCATGAACCATATTTACTTTGTAGATTACCTTCTCGTCCTTTGAAACAACATGATTCCCCCTCGACCCCGTAAACTTGCTAATTCTTACCCCATGAACCCCACAAGTGATATGTTTGAAGCTTGTGGGGGTTATTTGGGTAATTTACACGGTTTATGGGGGTAATTATGTTGTGCAAAGGATCGTAGAGGTAATTTACAAACTTTATAGGGTTCATAGGTGTAAATATCCCGTATTTATTATATACCATATATGTTATTTATAATATACATATTACTATATATATACATATTAATTTCTTAAAACAAAAAAATGAAAAATTGGAAAAAAAGAAAATAAAAAAAATTAAAATATAAAAATATAAAACAATTTAAAGTTGATAAAAATAACTATATTTAAAAACCATAAAAAAAATCAAAAAGGCAGGAAAAGTACAAAAAGCATAATTATTTATTTTTGTTAATAGATAATAATTATACCTATCCAGTTTGCTCTCAGTCATTCGACCCCTATACTTTGTCACCATATACATATTTGTAGGGTATAATAAATTTTACTCTGCATCTTATTTATTGTATTATCGTTATTATGCGTTGATTGTTGTCTTAGTTTACCGATGACGTTCCAAGTACCATGAGAGCAGCCGCCACAATGATTGTTGGATCTGACTTCTTGGACACCACATTCCCTCCAAGACTGGATGCTAGGTACCTCATCAACCTGACTAAATAAATGGCACCGTTGCAGGGGAGCAATGCTCAGGATAGTGTATACCTAGTTGTGCATATTTATCTACATTTTATTTCTTTTTATAAATAATTGTTTATCTTTTTCTGACTACATTCTTTGTTGACTTCTTTACGAGGGCTCCCTAAATGAGGACAATCTTCTAGATCCTATCTTGGCGGAGACCGGCTCCTTCACGAGCCGGTAGGAGAGAGCAAGAATAAGTCGAGGATTTGAGAAGAGTAATGTAGTGAAGAATTTTTATTTTTATTTTTGGGAGAGAGAGACTCAAATAAGTTGTAATAATACATGTACAAGGACATTTGGACACTCAGACATAGCAAGCCTATTTTACCTGGTGTTTGTTTACCTGGGGGCTTGCATCGATTTTCTTGCATTTTCTCGCTTTCTACCCTTTTGTTCTCCCTCAATTCCCACTTGTTTTTTAGGGATTTTGTCACTTGTACCCCTCCGAGATATCGCAATATCAGTTATACCCCTATCTTTTTGATAATATCAGTTGTGCCCCTCACTTCTTGCTATTTTATCACTTGTGTCCCTCGGGTTAGTGACCATCCATCCACAGTGCAAACGGACGTTAACTTTGAGGACATAAGCGGAATTAAAATTAAAATAAAAGTTATGTGGTCATTTTATACCCTCTTTCCCATCCTCTTCTTCTTCCTCCTCTTCCCCATCCTCTTCCTCCTCCTCCAACCTCCTCCTCCTCCGCCCCCGCCCCCGCCCCGTGCCGCCCAGCTCTGCCCCGAGCTCCCCTCCCCTCCCTGGCGTCGCCCCCTGCCCCTCCCCCGGGCTGCACCCCTCCCAACCCCACACCTCCTCCCCTCGCCGACACAGCATCAGCACCCCTGCGCTTATGCTCTCCAGCGTGGAGTTCCACCCGCAGATGGAAAGTCTTTGAAGCGTAAGCCATCCAGTGCAGGGAGGCCCTCTATCGCCCTCTCCATGAACTCGCTGTCGTTGAGTTGATCCATATCTGTTGCGCACGCGCACACACTTATATTTTCTAGATCGACCCAATTTTCCAAGCAAAATCAGACCATCCTATGTATATATAGAGAACGCATACCTTTTAGAGGCGCGAAGCCTCTTTCGACGAGATCTCTGAACAAGTAGTAACCCCATAACCCACACACGCTTGCAATCCACAGAAAGACATCCGGAACGCCGATCTCATCCGCAGCCTCGAGCGTGAAGTTCATAACGGAATCGGAGATTATGCAGGTGATAGGTGGCACACCAGAGGAAGGGTCATTCTGCTTACAAAGAAGGTTGCGGAAGGGGACGAAGCAGGAGGTCATGGTGGACTTGCAGAGGGAGGGGATGTCCTGGGTCATGGTGGCATCTTCGGACTTGGGAAGGCCGTCGGGGATGGCCTCGAAGCGGAAGTCGAGGAGGCCGTCGAGGGAGGAGGGTCCTCTGGACTTGAGGAGGCGCCTGCGGTTGTACTCCGTGTTGACGAAGGTGATGTGGAAGCCCTTTGAGTGGAGCAGGAGCGCCAGCTTCAGTATGGGCGTGATGTGCCCCTGCGTGGGGAAAGGCACACACACGGCATGAGGCTTCTCTGCCCCGAGCTCCCCTCCCCGGCATCGCCCCCTGCCCCTCCCCCGGGCTGCACCCCTCCCAGCCCCACACCTCTAGGACTTTCAGTTTTTTTAATTTGAGATAAATTTTTGATTAATTGATTCATGAAAATTCATTAAAAATTCAATAAAATTCACCGTTTGAACCGTAATGAGTGATATATCCGTAAAAATACAAAAATTTTAAAGATTTTATGAATGCATAAATGTGTAATTAAGAGAGAGAAATTTTGAAGAGAAAAGAAGAAGGACAAATGGAGGAGGAAGAAGATGAAGAAGAAGTCTAGACAATAGTACCCCTCTTAACTGCACCAAGGATTGGAAAAACCATGGTTAAGTCAACTCATTGACGGTCAATATGACGGAAGGGCACAACTGATGATGGAGAAAGAAGTGAGGGGCACAACTGATATTATCAAAAAGATAGGGGCATAACTGATATTGCAATATCTTGGAGGGGCACAAGTGATAAAATCCCTTTTATTTATTTCATCCATTTTGTGTTTTATTCTTTACCTTTATTTGTTTTATGTGAATGGGCCTTTAGATTTTTAGACTTTCTTGACTTGGTAATTTAGGCCCAAAGCCCTAATATCAACATCTGCATATAGTTCTTCGCTTGGACCTAGATCAAATTAAAATTGTGCTTCACGCTAATAATAATTCCTACTTAGGGTGATTTCATTGGCTTGCATTTCATATAATGTAATTTAAATTCTTGTCTTGCATTCTACATGGAGAGAGTTGGGAAGTACTGTAAGTCTTCTTACTGAGTAATCATCATTTGATACAAGGGTGAGATTTCCATCATAGTATCCACTTGCATTGCTTTTTCTCTATCTACCTCGATTTTGGTATCACTTAGATTTTAAAGGAAATACAAAAAATCATTAGGAGAATTATTCCAAAAAATACTAAAAAAGTGAATACTCAAATTAAAACAAGGGGTTGTTTAATAAACTTTGACTAAAAATAAAATTCGTACAAACATTCGTTGTATTGGGTTCATGAAGCCCACATTATTTTCAGGTGCCTTCCAAATAGAGTGAGGCATGAACCTAGGAGAATAGAGCCAAAATCCTAACTTAGGTACTTCCACATTATTCAGGAAGTATTGATGCTTCTATCGTACATGGGTGACTAGGGCTTCGTCTGCTTGCATACTTAGTTTGAAGTATTGAGCTTAGGCCATCCCCTCACAGGGGTGTCTGTCTCATCGTTCCACGTACGAGAACCCCACTAGGGGGAAGTATTGATTTCTCCTATTGCCTTCCTCTCCATTCTTTGGTTGAGTAGTGGATCTAGACCCAATAGCAAGGATTCTCTTAAATTGTACATGCTATAGGTTACAAAGGAAGTGGGAAGTATGAGATACTCTTCTGGTAGTACACACTCTCCAATAGGGCTAGCTTCTAAGGACTTGCAAAAGGATTGCCTGATAATAAAATAAAATTGAATAGATAAAAATAAGCGAACTCTTACGGCTTCACTTGACATGAGTTGGTGATCCGATTGCTTTGGGTTTATTTGAATTAGGTTTTAGGTCAAAAATCCAGTCCCACACACTTGCGCCCTTTTTCATTTCATCTATTTTTACTTCTTTTTGCCTTGCTCACTTTGAGCTTTCTTGTATTCTCCTCTTCATTTCATCTATTGTTTATCACCATATTCCATTTCTCATCTACTCCACTTATCTCTCAGGATGTCAACTCATGGATGGTTTAGTCGAGACCCCGACACCTACATCGATTCCATGAACTTGACATTTTCAATAATTCAAGGCGATTCCCAAGAACTCGATTCGGATCTTGCGAACCGATCTCCAGACTCATCATCATCTTCTCCAATAAAGTAGGATCACTCATCCAGACAGTCGCCCCTTGACGAGCCGTGAAAACCCTAAGTTAATTTGCATGAATTATCGTTTAATTATCATTTCAATGTAGGCAGGAATTCAGAATCGATCAAGAAATAACCATAATAAATTAATCAATTTTTAATCGACATGGTTTTATGTTTATTTTACTTGGGCAAGTCCCAAGGTCGAACTCAAGGGGGCAAAGGAACAACCTAGAATAGTGTCTGTCAAAGTTCATGCATGGTTTTCGATGCAGTGTTTTTTTTTGATATTTTTAATGTAATTTTGGAATGCAAAATGCAAATGTGGCCAATTTAAGGGACTAAAATGCAATTTCAATCAAACGATGCACGAAAATTATAAAACTTGGTCGAGATGTAAAATATTGTGAAATGACTGCACTGCAATTTTTTTGTAATTTTTGGATGCAAGATAAATATTTTATGAATTTATGAATACAAACAAAGTGAATTTCAATATATAATTATATTAAATATAAAATATATTTATTTTAAGGGATAAAATTATCCAAGATCTATCATTAGGTGATCGATCTCAGAAAAATTCTAAACCTTAAAAATATGAGATTTAATACCTATTAAAAATAAAAGATTGAAATATGCAAAATGGTTTTTATTAGGGCAAACCATGTATGCAATGCAATTCTTTTTTAGCACGATGTGAAATATAATTAAACCTCTAATCCATGATTTTTAGTAATTTTCAGAGCTATGGTTAATTAACTATGAATTTCTAAGCATAGATTGGGTAAAATATGCAATTTATCACAATAATATTAATCATTAATCACCCACAATGAGTAAAATATCGCAAATATTCCACAATGTAGAGAATTAATTGAACAACACAATGCTATTTTTGGAATGATAAAATGATGCTTTAAAGTGGTTTGAAATAAAAGGAAAACACATGGGTATCAATGCAATATTACAGTACTTAATAAAGAAGAGAAAACAGTGGAAGGACTTTATGGGAATTACCATAATCTAGGAGTGGTTAACTGCAAAATTTCTAGAGCGTCACGTGCGAAGCACGTGACCTCTGGTGGCGGGGGCGTTTATGTGATTTGACAGAACTTGAAGGCCTCCTTTGCAAAAGTTCCAGTAGGTCACGTGCGATGCAAGTGACCTCTGGGTTGGGGCTTCATCAGTAATTTATGAGACTACCAGGGGCGTCAATGAAAGTTCCCCCAACGAATGTGGTATGCATGCGCACGGGGGTCTTAGGCCGCGTGCCCGGTAGAGCGACAGAGGCGTTGGTGAAGCTTCTGGAGGCGGATTGTCGAGGGCTGCTCCTCTGGTAGATGGGAAGAGGAGGAGGCGGAGCTCCTGTGGCCGGCAAACGTCCTGCATACGTTGGAGAAGTGGGAGCAAGGTGGAGCGGGTGGTTGGAAATGCACCGATGAAGAAGGCATCTCCAGCTGTGATCGTTGGCGTAGGTGCTGCTGGAGTTGATGCAGGACGAAGTGTATTGTGACTGGAGGAGGGGGATGCTCGTTCTGGCTGGAGGTGGGGGATTTCCTGGATTGTTGCTCTGATGTTAGTGGTGAGTAAGCAGTGGAGTGGAACGGTAGATGGAGGATGTACGTTGACTCAACGACACGGCGCTGGAGCAGGGGCTGATGTGCGGAGGAGCGCGGCTGCATCGGTGTCGAGGATGGACATCGGACCTCGCCGGGTTGAAGGTAAAGGGGTAATGCTGTCACCACCGTCCCTCCTATGTGAACGGCTATCGACGGATGCGGATCATGGAGGAGCGGCGAGGGTTAAATAGCAAGCGAGACGCGGTGATGGTTTTGTGATTCATGGGATGGTGATTTGATGATGGGGGTCCGTGATTGATCAAAGGAGATTGGATTGAGATTGGGGTGGCGGCTAGGGAAGGAAGGTGGCGCTATCGGGATACAGTGGCAGAATCCACGGAGGGGGCGAGGCTAGAAGAGGAAAGGCGGATGACAGAGATTGCAGAGGAGGGGCGACGACGCTGCCCAAAGAGGAAAGGGGTGAAGGAAGGAGAGGACCTCTGGGCCGTCCGATCGGCCGAGATCGGACGGTCCCAGATGTGCCACGTAGTAACATTATATATTTTAATTTTTGTTTTTATTATTATAAATTTTTTATATTTTTTAATAAAATAAATTTATAAAAAAGCTCAAAAAATGGGTGACACGTGGTGGCTCCAGGAGCTGCCACGTGTTAGCCCAAAAAAATCGAAAAATAAATATAAAGATAATTAAAAAGAAATAACAAATGACCTTGGATCGAAAAATTTTCTGCATGAAAGTTGTTCGTCTCAACGAGATCTACAACTTTCATAAAGAGAGAAAAACAAAAATTGGTCATTTGCACAAAGTGATATTTTTGGGGTATCCCATGTACATAGAATACCTTGATTTTTAGGGTTGCTATTTTTTTTATCATTTTTAAACCAGATAAAACTCCGAAAAAATATGATAAGATCAAATATAAATATTTACATATTAATGCATTTTTTGGGTTTTTATTATTAATAAAAAGAAGAAATAAAATAAAACACGAAAACTGCAACTTTTGTACAAACTGTTAGTGAAGACTCGAACTCAGTTAATTTCTTTGATTTCATGCTCAGATTGGATTTGTATTTTTACGCATTTTAATAAAAATTTTATTCAAGAAAATAAATGAAAAATAAATAAAATAAAACAAGTTATATATGTACATAAAATACTAGGTCAAAAATCGCTAAAACACAAAATGTACAAAAGAGGCCCGAAATCCAACGTTCACATATGAGCTCCAATTCACTTGAACTTGGTCTTATTTTGAAGGAATTTTAATGTACATTATTTCAAAAGTAAGTAGGATCAAATCAGACACTGGATGAGGAAGATATTGAGGTTTTAGTCCGAGAATCCTGCAATTAGGGTTTGGGTTTTTGGTCCACTTATTTAGGTTAGTGATTTTTGTAATTTTTATTTATTCTTGTTAGTAATATGTACACAATGGAATAGCTTCAGGTCATTTGGAGTCAGCATGAATTAGTTAAAAATCAATGAAGTTAGGCTATTTTATAGGTCTATTTGTCTGGGATTTTTGGCTTCTTATTTTGTGCAATAATGAGTGATAAAATGCAATTCTTATCAATACATGCATGAATGCTAATTATGCAGAATAAATGAAGAAATGTCAATGATTTATGCTTAATTAGTGACTTCTAGAGTGATGAATCTGAGATTCATCATCCCCCTATACTTAAACCATGCTCATCCCTGAGCATCAAAAGAAATGCAATGAGGTGAAATGAGATTGGGTTCCATACCAAGACCATGAGCTGAAGGTGAAAATGAACTAGACCCAACCTTTGGATTATTAGTTTGGCAGAACTTCTAGGAGACTTAGAATTTTAAAATCAACAGCCTTCAAGTTCTACACATCATTGTCACAGTTTCGACTCAGAAGTCATCTTAGATCAAGCCTCCTCCCAAAGCATCCCCCATGAACATTGAACAATCGACTCATGTGTGTGAAAGGTTTTAGCTCTTCCCATCTAGAATGCTGGACTACCATGCAAACCTCTTCTCCAGTAACACATCCTCGGGGAGTCAGGTATTTCCTTCTAAGGTCTGTCGCGCTATGTTCACAATCGAATAGAGGGAGAAATTAGAAGAAGTGGAAAAGAATTGGAGGGTGACCAGTGTAGTCACCTCTCCTTGTCAAGCCGGCCAGTTTAGCCAAGTCTCCACCAAGATCTGCAGGTTTTCTTGAAGCTTGGATATTTTTTGGTCAAATGTTTATTTGGTAGTAGGCTTCTTTGGATTTGAATTTTGGTAGCTCTGCTTGGATCTTGTTTTGCCCCTATAGATATGGAATCTTTTTTTATACATGTTTTGGGGTCTTCAAAAAAATTGTGCCCAACCCTCCATCCATTTTCTGAAGCTTTATTTCAACTCGTACTCCGGTCTTTAGATGTCCACGCTACCAGAAAAGAAACTCACACAATCTTCCAATACCCCGTTTGAGTTGAGCTAAGTGCATAGTGTGAGAGTACAAATTAATTCCCTATTCCAGAGTCGTGCCCAGAATAAAGAGACCAGGTTAGACACAAAGAGTCAAATGTTGTACATTGTCACGTGGAACTTGAAGAATTAAATCATAGACCTGAAGCTTCTAAAATCCTCTTTATCGGTGAAATTCCTATGAAAATTAGGTGGATTAAGGTCAAGTCCAGACCACTTTTAGTTTTTGCTCATAACTTGGTTCATAACCCAAGGACTTTTCACAAATGCAAATGCATGTAATGCTGGATGAAGTGCAGGTGTATGGAATGCATACATTGTTTTTGTGATTTTTATGAATTTTTTTGGAAAAAATGTTTTATACAACAATGAATAAGAAGTCATTTTTTCAAATTTTTTGGTTGGACACAGTCAATGTTATTAGCAAAACTTCTCTTCTTTTTTTGTTTTTTTTTCAAGTTTGTTACCCACCCCGTAAATACATATAGAATTATGTGAAAGTACGAGCTATGGGTAAAATATACACACAGTACTCACACCCTATACTTAGCGAGTGATGTGTCCTCAGAGCACAAGAAGCGTAGAGAAGATATAGCTCGAGCTAAGCGTAAGAAAGTGAAAAAAGAAAAAGATAGATCGGTTCGCCCCCTATACTTAAGTTGTGAACAATCTAAGTATAAAAGAAGAGCGAAAATGAGGCAGTAGGGGTGTGTGAATGAAGAGAGCATGCACTGATGGGCATCGGTTTCCCCTATACTTAGGCTCTGGTTAGCCTAAGTACGGAAGAAGGGCGGAAATTGAACGATCATGAGAAGGATTGGACGAGGAGAGTGGTACATATAGATGGCACCGGTCCCCCCTATACTTAGACCTTGGCCTAAGTAGAGGAAGAAGATGCACAAGGAGACCGATGGGGTCAGGAGGGAGGGAGGTTAGCCTATGATTAAGGCGATTTTCAACTGATCATTTTGTGAGCATGAGGTGGGAGATTGTAATGATAAGAAGGTGATGAAGCATATGATTCCCAACTATTGTTAGTGTTATCCTCAGAAAAATCATGTTGAAGAGTAGATGAAGCGTTTAAATCAGATGAAAGGTAACCATCATCTGAGTTGTCCTCAGAGGAATAGTATTTGAAAGTGGAGGCACTCCAGATATTCTTTTTCTTTAGTTGCTTCAGTTTTTTTCTCAGAATATATTCCTTTTTGTGATCAAGAGATTCATCCTCAGATGAATATTTAGAAGCATCGATCTCAGTATGGTCATAAGAGATTATTCTAGTATATTTAATGAGACCAGGAGAATCGGCATTGGATGAATAATAGTGAGGAATAGGAGTCGTCCAACGGGAATTGAAATTTGGATCCTTATGTAGATAGGGTTTTAGAGCTGCCGACCAGACCTCACTCATGTAGATTACCCTTTTCGGGCATGATGAGGAATCATCAGACGATTCCTCTTCTGGAAGGTCGAAGGTGATTTTTTAGATGAAGGAGCAACCATTTTATTTCGTGTTGTCTTAATGTTGGTGCACTCCTGAGTTGGATTGAATTGGTCGAGGTGGTTAGAGAAGATTTTGGCCGACTCAGGATGCGCCCATGCATATGTCTCAGGATCATAATAGAAATCCTTTCCCATGGTGAGAGCATCAGAAAATGGAACAGTGGGGAGAGTCTCTGCATATTTATTCTCAATTGACTTGATGTTGGTGCATTCCTGTGTCAGGTTGATTTGATCAATGTGGTCAGAGGAGATCTCGGCTGACTCAGGATGCATCCATGCTTACGTCTCAGGATCATATGAGAATTCATTTCACATAGTGAGAGAAGCGGGAAATGGAACAACGGGAAGAGTCTCTAAACCAATAGTCTCCACAACAACCGATGTCTTGGGTGTAGCAACGGGGTAGGGCTCATCTACCGCTTGATGGTTATGGTTGTTGACGGCTTCGTGGGTTACCTCAGAATATCATGTTTCCTCAAAGACTGGTTGAGATCGAAGTGCTCCCAATTCTGTAAAATTAATTTCCGGAGTCTCACACTCAATAATTGCCTTAGCCAATGACAAGAATGGCTTTCTGAGAATGATCGGAGACTGGATGAATTCTCCTTGATGCTCAACATCAATGATCATGAAGTCCACTTTGAGCGGAGCACCTTGGAATGTAACAATGATTGAAATGGTTCCTCTCGGCCTCTTTATCGATCGATCAACTAGTTGAACGATCTCTTGTATCTTCCTGATAGGTCCTAGTTTGAACTTGTTAAATACAGAGGTCGGGAGGATATTGATTGGTAAGTTGTCATCCATTCGAGCATGGGTAAATATTGTGTCTTTGATTCCACAGTCAAACATGGACAACCGCTTCACTATGCGGATCTTGGTTTTTCTCCTCAACACCAAGGAGGTGACCATTGACAAGATATGTCTTTCAGTCTTTGTTCTTATCCTGCCCAACTTTTTCATCATTAATTTGCTCATTACAAATCCTTTAAGGTCGGGAAAGTGTTCAATAACCTGTATCAAGGGAAGTTCAAAAATCAATCATTTCTCCAATGCTTCCCTTAAAGTAGGATCCATATTCTTCAAATCCTCTTTACTTTCAATTTTTATGTATTTTTTTGATTTTTTTATTTTTTGAGAGTTTCTTAATATTTCAATTTTTTGGTATTTTCCGTGTGGTTTGTAGACGTGGTGCTTTCCATAGATGATGACGGGTTTTGATTAGCTGAGTAAGAGTTAGAGTCATCCCTAGGGGAGTAATATGCAGAAGTGTCACTGTCGGAGTCGTCCCTAGGGTGAACATTGTCTATGAGTTTCTAAATATCCTCAGGGTTCTCAACATTATCCAATTATTTCATCCTCCACTTTCATACTCGAGCTTCCATAAAATGAAATTAGTCGGTCAGTGAAATTTTTGAATTTTCCTTCCATTAGTTCATATCTCTTAGTTATCCTCAAAATATTATCCTCCAAAGAATTTTCAGGATCAATCATGTGAGCAGTCTGTGTGATTTCTTTAATTTGAGATCCAGTCAATGCATCTTCCATTTTCATGTATGAGCTGGTAGAAGATTCTCTTGGACTATCCATTGTATGACTGTTATTTTCTAAAAATTTCTCCTTAAAATCTTGGAAGGAGTTTGCTGGATGTGAGGGCCACTATCGGTCTCATACTGAACATGTTGTGACTCAGACATGTATTGTTGATTTGAATAGAGTCCATTCCTTTGGTCATGACTAGTCAGACCCTTGTACCATGGAGTTGACATACTGGATTTATGTATGTCGATATCATCGGTCCAGTCCTCATTATGAATGTCATATCTGAAGATGGGATTGTCACGGTTAATCCAAGATGAAAGATTATCAGGTGCGGGCCAATCCTCTTGATCTGTTCGGATTCTATTTTATTCCCAACGGTCAAATTGAATTGTGGATTTGTGAAGTATTGGCCCGATCCAACAATGTGGTGAAGAGAGTTTGAAGTCAGTTGGAGTGGTTATCTCAACCGATCATTCGTCTCAACAATGATTTGATGTTCAAATGGTTCATGAGTTCCGATGAGTAATGGGTCAATCCAAGATGGTAGTTGCTCATTTTTGTTCAAGGATGGGGGGGGGGGGTGGAATATGTGAAGAAGTGTTAACTTCGATCGGATTTGTCCTGTGGTTAGAGTCTCCCACGAATGATGGATTGACAGTCACATAGTATGAAGGATGGATTGTATGATCAGAATATAGATGATTGACATACGAAGAAGTCGAGACCTCAATCAACTGTTTATTTGTATGATCCAAATACAAAGGATTGTCATTCATGAAGTAGATCAGATTTGTAGAGAGGGTTGGATCTCTTTGTGGATGGGAGTCTCTTGTGAAAGTTGGAGTATGCCTGTCAGAAGAGGTTTTGGATAATTTTGGTCTGACCGAGAAGATTTCATTTTCATAGTGTAGATCTGATGGATACATGGTCAAATGTCTTGTCATCTTCGAAGAAGGTGGATGAGTTGTCATGATAGATCTTGGTTGAAAATGTTCAAGTGTACGGGATACTCAATAATAGAAACCCAAATTTTAAATCTAGGAGAGTGATGGCACGAGTGTGCGGTTTTTGATCTTCGAATTCGGTTCACGCACACCAATACAAATACAAATCAAACCCCAAGTTCACCAACTCACACAATGAAGCCGCAAGAGTTCGACAATTATCTTTTCAATTTTAATTGGCGATAAATCAATCTTGGAAAATAATTAGCGAGCTGTTAGGTGCCAGAAATGTTCTTAAAGATTGACCCAGATTCTTATGACTAGTTGCATCCGCTTTCAGCCAGTATGGGTGTAAGCACATACCGTAAAACGGCTACCCGTGTTACTTAAGGACAGAGCCTTACACAATGTCCTATAAACCACCCACTCTGATAAGGAAATCCAAACCATTTACCGGCTACCCGTTATTTCCTCACTGAGAAGTAGCTAATCATTTTTAGAATAAGTAGTCTGAACGAATATTCTGGAGCCGGGCTCTAACCTTAAGTGTCGTCTCTCACTCATTCAGACAAATAAATGAATCCAAGGTCGGGGTTGCTCTCCCATAAAAATTCTTGATTTTATGGGTTAATTAAAGTTAGCTATATTTAGCAGTCCAAATTTTAATTAGGTGATCACTGAAAAATTAGGTGAGCAAAAATACATGTCTACTGTCCAGTCCTAATTTCCATTAAAATTATGTGACAAAATAGGAGGGAGAAATTTGGAAAAAGCCGATGCACGACAAATAATGATGTATGCTCAAATAGAAGACTTACAGTGATTCCTCGCAATCTCCATGTGGGATGCAAATACAAGAATTGAAAAATTAATCTATATGAATGCAAGTCGATGAAAAACGCACCTAGCAGAAAATTCTATTAGTCGGGAAGAATTGATTTGAATTTGACTAAGTTGAACGATCTAATGTGCGTCTTGAATAAGTGAAGTGTGGTCCTAGGTTCTACGAGCACAAACAATAAAATCCTATAAGCTCTAATAGCCATATGCGCATGTCTAACCAACGAGTCACTCAAGTCGAGCCCCACCCTTACCGGAGAGTGAAACATGCCATGTCACATCACTGAAAAAGTTCAAGGTATTGTTATATACATGAGAGTCCAAACAGACACTTCTATAAATGAGCAATTAATTATAAAAATTAAAATTGCAAAAAATAAAATCCTAGACTCTACGCTCTCTCACGACTCGACTCAATCTTAATTTTATTTGCGGTTTTTCGGGCGTCGGTGAAGATGCGTCTGTTTTTATGAGAAACCACTTCACGTATGTTGAGAACCTGATGAATATGTGATTCATCACTCTAAAAGTTAAAAATAGAGACTTATTCCCGAGTAAATAGAGGCATATTTCCCTTTATAATGCATAAATAGAATTTGTTCATGCATTCATAATACCTGCATCTTAGCACTCCATTTGCATTTAAATAAGAAGCCAAAATCCCTTGTAAAATATACACTTATCAAAATAACCTCTTCCTTATAATATGTACTCCTTAGTTAATAATATAGGGAAGAAAGCCAGAAATCCCCTTTGTAAAACAACCAATAAAGCCCTAGAACCCCTAGACCATAAAATGCCCATAGATCCTTCATACCAACTTCAAAATAGGTCTTCTCACTTTCAGATTAATACATATTAAAAGACCTTTAAAATGAGACTAATTTCATCCAATTTGGAGCTCGTATGAAAAAGTTGGGTTTTTGGGCCTCTTTGTATACTACATGTATGTATATTTGTATCTTTGTATTTTTTGTATCATATTTGACCTCATCTCCGTCTTTGGTCAACATAAAACTTGTAGATCTCATCGAGATCTACAACTTTCATGTTTTGAGTTTTTCCAAATTCGGCCCCCTCTTCTCTCTAACCTTGTTTCTTTGTCCAACCAATCACAACAGGCCACGTGGCGCCATCTGGTTGCGCCACGCGACACGCTCCCCTTGCCCAAGCCGTCTATGCTCTCAGCCGTTGGATGGTCTTCCAGATCCAAGGGCCACACCGCCTCCACGTACGCCTCTCATCTCAACCGCCAGATCAAGTCCCCCGCCTCATCTCAACCGCCCGTTTGCGCCTCTTCATCAGCGCGCCACGTGGCGCGTGTTGCGCCCTTGGATGACGCACTCCATCCCTCCACCTCAACCGCTCAGCCCGCCGTGCATCGCAGCCCTTCAATCTTCCTCAGATCTGATCTCCGCCGCTCGTCAGCGCCCTCTCCTCCGCACGACACCTGGCGCCATCACGTCCTTTGGATTAAGCAATTCCTGATGCAATCGACACCGCTCGCGCGTACTTCGCCCCCATCGCGCCACGTGGAGGGCTCCTGACGCTCAGATCACCGCGCCCAGATCTCCATCCTACCGCTCCGTCCCGCCTCGATCACCACTGTTGGATCACAAGATCCAACGGTGGAGACTTCATCTTCCACCTCCAGCGCCCCTCTCTCCCACGTTCTCCGCCTTGCGGGAGGGGCAACCCCTTCCTATTCTCAGCCGTGCTCCCTCCACCGTCGACGACCACCATCACCTCCACGTCCTTCCCCACTCGTCCCTTATCCTCGCCAGCTACTCCATTGCCCACGTCGACCTCCAGCGACGTCCCACGAACCCCTTAAACCTCGCCCCATCACCAGCCTCTCCGAGACCTCCAACCTATAAATACTTGCCCTCCGGCCGATTTCAGACCTATCTGCCACCCCTGAGAGATACCCCAAGCTCGGAGCATCCAATTAGTGACAATAATTGCACGAATCCTTGAGCGAAGACGGTTGTCTTCTCCGGCGAGATCCTCGGCCCACCGCCGTGTCGCGGCCACTCCTCCGAGCCGCTGCTTGAGCTCAGGGACTTACCGCCCCTTCGAGCGACGATCTGGACCTCGATCTCGAGCTCCAAACCCCAGGTAATTTCCTCCACCTTCGTTTAATCTTATTTTTATTTTTTGTTTCGATTTCTCCCTTTTTATTCTCCGTCCACGACCATCTCCTCGCATCGCTTTCACTCCGCCGAGCTCCGCGACGGAGCTCTCATCCTCGCGGACCCCTTCACGCCCTCAGACACTGCATTTCGCTCTCCACCATCTCCAGCTCCGCTACTTAGCCAGAGCACCATCGCCAGACCATCTCCGATCCACCTTAGGCCTCGCCGACCATCCCCACGTCTCCACAAGTGCACCACGAGCCTCGGCTATTCTTCTAACACCTGCAGGTACCTATCTTGTGCATTGGCCGGAACTTCACCGGAGCTCTTTTGGAGCTTCGTCGCCAGCGACCTCCGACGCTTCTCGCCAGCTCCTGAGACCACCAACACCATCTTCGCACCGCCGCGCTTCTTCTGGGATAGCTCCGGACTGCCGGAGAGCATCACCGACATGAGGAGAGACGGGCGGAGCCAAGGCCTCTTCGCCGGAGCTCCGCCATCTCCTCCGCAGGCGGCGGAGAGCCATCGAAGGAGAAGCCCCAGATACCGTTCGATCATCTGATCGAACGGTCCTTAGCTCGCCACGTCATCGACATCTGGAGCAGCCAGGAGTCGTTGGATCTGTCGTGATCCGAAGATCAGCATTCAGCCACGTCGCCCCTTCCATCGCGATCCAGTGCCCGTTGGATCTATCAAGATCTGACGGCCTACAATCGCGCCACGCGTCTCCCTCCAGCAGCCATTGGATCATTCCCGATCCAACGGTCTTCAGCACGCCACGCAGAGAAGTTCGAGCCTCTTCTCCGACCCTAGGCTCGGACTACCCGAGGCTACATTGAGCCTCACTCCAGACCTCCAGGAGCTTCTGAGCCAAGCCCCGAGCCTCATACGCTGCCCGAGCCTAGGCCGACCACATGAGGAGCACGTGCGGCCTGGGTATTTTGCACAGAGGCCTGATGAATCCACGATTCATCATCTCAATATCTTGATCTTAGCAAAATCCCCGAGTAAAATCCCAGAAAAATGTCCATAAAATCCATAAATTAACAAAATGACTCTTGTAAATAAAACACACTAATTATTGTATATTAGATTGTACAAAATAAATTACGCATAAAAAGCCGCAAAAATAAAGGAGTTTTATACCTGTAAATAGCCCGAAACTTCATGGATTTTTAATAATTTCATTTCAACTCCTTTTTACCTAATTCTTTCTCTAACTTGTTTATAAAAATGTATATAAAAATATAAAAATACAAAATAAATTTTACCTCAAATAAATGCTCCTAGATCCCAAAGATAAAAAGCCGTAAAGTCCAACTTCCAAGCTAAATTCCCGCTCCGTATGAACTCCAAATTCACCAAACTCAGTTTTAAAGTTCAAGTTAGAAAATTATCTATCCAATGGAAGTAGTTTCATTAAAATCGGAGCTCGTTTGCAAAAGTTGAGTTTTGGGACCTAGATGTACATTGTACACTATGTATATATTCATACTTTCTTCATTTTTTATTATATCTTTCTTAATTATTAAAAATACAAAAAAATCATACTTATGTTGTATTTTAATTATACTATTTTATTGTATTTTTTCGTTGTAAATATCTCTTATTAAAAAGACAAAAAAATTACATATTAGAAAAGTAAAAAAAATGTACATGGTGTTTTGTCTTCTTTTGTAAATTCTCCACTATTTCTCTTCTCTTTTTATTTTATTGTATTTAAAGTAGACAACTTTATTTATTTATTTATTTATTATTTAATTTCCATTCTCTACAATAACCACCAATTCAACTCCATTATTCCACCATTTTTTCCCAACTTCCCATTCAACTCCATTAATAAATCAACCTCCCATTCAACTCCACCACTTTAATAACCTCTCATTCCATTCTCTTTATATACCTCTCATTCTCCTCAATTTTGCCTTGGATCCATCTTTATGTGAGGAGAGCCAAGTTCCCAGAGTTGAATCGGTGACAGCGACGCAACCGCGGTCGAGCGACGACGGCCCTCTCTCCGGTGTGATCCGTTGGCTTTTTGGCCAACATCGCAGCCGCAACCGCGCACTGCTCGAGCTCATCACACGTCGATGATTTGAGCGAAGACCGTGCTCTCGTGAGCACTTCATAGGCGACCACGTACATCTTAGGTAAATTTTCCCTTCATTTATCATCTTGTCATTTTTGCATTTTTTTTAGTTCATCATAGCACCACTCATCATCTTCCAATTGTTCTACTCCATCACATTACCATCATCATATTTTTTTTTCCATCATGATTCATTCCCTGTTTTAACAAAATTAAAAAAAATATATAAAAAAAATTAAAAAAAGGTTCTTTCATTATCACCACCATCACACCATTTGTTTTCTTCCATTTGTTTATATATCTTCATCTTTGTAACCATCATCATCATATAATTTTTTCCCATATGTTTGTGTCTATATTTCCTGTTTAAAGAAAATTAAAAAAAAATAAAAAAAATCTAAAACAAAAAAGATTCTATTACAGCAAAATAGGATAGAAAAAAAATTTAAAAAAAACAAAAAAAAAGAACGAAGGAAGGAGCAGCAGCGGCAACGCCGCCGCCCCCTCCTCCTCCTTCCCACCGCGTAGGGCCCCCGCCGCGGCTCCCCTGCGGCTTCCGCCGCCCCCCATCGCGGCTACCTCGCCGCGCCTCCGCCTCGCCACCGCGGCCTACCGCCGCGGCGCCGCCGGCCCCTCCAGAAGCCCAGTGCCGCCCCTCCTCCTCATCCATCTCCGTGGCCGATCTCCCGCCGTCGCCGCCTTCAGCGGACCTCCCTCGCCTCCACCTCGCCTGCGCCCGGCGTGCGCCGCCCTCCTCGCGGCCGCGCGCGACCGTACCGCCGCCGCCGACCGCTTCCAGAGTTGGGTTCACCCTCCCCATCGAGCTTGAAGGAGGAAGAAAGGTTTCCTTTTCTCTCATTTTTTATGGTAAAAATTGCATAAAATTTTTGTAAAGTTTTTATAATTGCAAAGAAGTCCCTGTACATGTTTTCTTTTGTAATTTTAGTTTCTATATTTGCACCGACACCCCTGTGTTCACATTTTAATTTTGATATCAACCTGGCATCTTTTTATTCAATGAGAAATATTTTCATGTTGAGCGACTAATTCTCTACATTTTGAATATTTTATTTGTATTTTTGGAGTAATGGATAATTAATTAAAATTGTTTAACTGAAAATCCATATATTTTACCCATTCCGTGCTCTTAAATTTATATCTCACGCATAGTTGCTCTAAAAATTCCACAAAAATTATATGTGATGCCTTGATATGTGTTTAATTTTCTGTCCAAATTTCATCTAAAATGGAGTTGTCTTGTGCCTGAAATAAATCATAGAGTGAAATTAGTATTTGATTTTTAATTAAATCCACATATATGCTTTTCACGAAATTTCAAATCTCCTGGATTCTTCATGAACATATCTACTTGAGATAATTTGTATGTTGATTAATTTGATAACATGGATTAATTAGGAATTATTTACTCACTGTCACTCTATTTTCACTAAAAAATCCATAAAAAATTCATAACTTGTCAAAAAATTTTAAAAAACTTACTGTAGCTTCCTTTCATCATGTTTTCATTCTAGTAATTTTTTCATAATTTTTGCTTACTGTTTGTGTGAGAAATTGCGAAAAATCCCATAAAAAGTGTACTTTTTTTAGTTATTGCATTTTAACCCCTAAAAAAAATGTGTTTTGTCTTCCCCACTGGATTAGGACTTTAGGAAAAATATAATTTGGCTGAATTAGATTAATTTAACAATAAAATTAATTTGGCCTTGTTGTATGCTTTCTTAGTGTCTTAATTCACTTGCATTCACCTTTCACCTTTGTTTTTTTTTGCATTAAAAAAATCTAAAAAAAACCGCATGGAAATCTAGACCTAAATTTGCAAATTAATCTCAAGTTGTTCCTTTGCCTCCCTGTGTTCGACCCCGGACTTGCCCGGGATATAAATTAAAGCCGAGACACTCTTCATGGAGATCTTCTCTCGGTTCTGACCGAATCGCTAAGTACACGTATTACAACGAACACGAATTAATCATCGTATTTAGCGACACGTCAAGGCCCTCGGGACTTTTTGAAATTACAAAAAGGGAATTTGCAAAGGGGACACTTGCACCCCTTTGCAAGTTCTTAAAAAAATTTCAAGTTCCGATTATTGCATTTAAGTCCTTGTTCATCATTTGAGTTCATATTTCTATTTCTGTATTGCATTCATACCCCTGCATTTACATATTTATTTTATTATCATTCTATTATCCATTTTTAATTCCGAAAGTTGCATTGTGTAGTATAACTCTTGTTCTACCATTTTAGCATTTATTTGTATTTTTCTGATTTGCAGAATATTTATGGAAATTAACTTGGTGAAAATTGCATCATTTTGCCCATGTTGATTGAGTAATTTATTGCGCACGGTCTGCTTATCGAAAAATCTTTGAAAAATCATCATTGGTAGTTTTAAGTCTATGCTACAACATATCCAAAATTCATCCCATTTGCACATATACTTTGTCCTAGAAAAATATTTAGTGGAAACCTTAATCGATTTTTAATTAATCAACCGTGAAGTCTTTTAAGGAAATTCAAGTTGATTTGGATAGCTCTTAATTAGATCTATTTGGATTAATTTTATTTCTAAGAAATATCATCGTTTGGTAATTATTAAAATTGGTTTAGTCATTTTCACTAAAGTCTGCATATTTTATTATCCGTGCATATAAAAATTCCAAAAAAATTAGGTTTATCTCATTTCATCCCATTTAATCATTTGACCAATTTTTATAATTTTTAGACATCATTTGATACCTTAACTGAATTAACTTCAAATTGGCTTGATTTTTGCATGTGTCTGCATAGAAAATAAAAAAAGAACAAAAAATATTCTCCGAAAATCACACATTTGGAAATTTGCTAAAAATCTACCTAAGGAGACAGATGCCCCCCTGAGTTCGACCGTGGACTTCACCAAGTAAAAAAAATATGCCGCTTGAAATTAACTCGAATCTAATTTAAGTGGTTTTTGATATTCCCTCTCGTATCCGACTGCAACGAACACTTATAAATTAATTTGGACATTAATCTGACCGGATTAACATAGGGTGCGGGGGCGGTTATCAAAATGGCACCGTTGTCGGGGAGGCACTGCTTAGGTTAAATTTTAGTCAAATTCCGAGTGTTTGATTTTCTTTCCCCGGGTAGTCTGACCCCCGGGTTTCTTGTAATTATTTTCTCTCTCTTTTATTTCTTTGCATTATTTTAATTTTGTGTCACTCTCTGACCTCAATTTGTTTTTGTGCGAGGAACGCGAGGAGTCGACGACGCTTCGACAATCGAGCATTTAAAATTATTGAGTGAATGAGAGGCTTTGTAAATTTTCATTTTAATTTCTTTTTTGCATCATTTCCAGCGGTTCTCGTTTGGGTTCTCGCGCGTGTAAGTATAGTGGAACTGTGTCCCCGTGTGCTGTGTGGGTGAATGTAACTTAGCTTGCACTAGTGGCTCCCCGAGCCAATCTAGGAATTGCTTGTGCTCGTAATCATTAGGACCACACAACTCACTTAAAAGACACACTTAGACCGCATGACTTAGCCAAAATAACCTGTTCTTCACGCTAATAGAACTGCTTTTCTAGGAGCAGCTTTCATCGCCTGCATTTGCATATTGCATCCCGCATAAAAAAAGCGAAGGGATTACTTAAGTCTCCTGAACTCAGCATAACATCATTATTTTAACTTGCATCAGCTTTTCTCAATTTCTCCCTCTGATTTTCACATTTAATTAAACGGAAATTGGGACTGTCCGATAAGTGTGCTGTGTGGTTGACTTAATCAGTGAGAACTTAACTTAAAATCGGGACTGCTAAACAGTATTGACCAAAAAAAGAATAAAATTTGAAAATTGTTTGCGGGAGATTAATCCCCGACCTTGTTTTTTGGCTGAGTGAGGGTACTTGAGTGTGTGAACACCTTAAGGCAGAGCCCAAATCCCCGCCTTCTTCACGTTCTGACTAATCCTAGCAAATATCACAAGTCGAATAATTTCAGATTCATTGACTAGTACCAAGTAACCTCCGCCTGTCTCAGGTAGATAGGGGCGAAATTGCGGTACTTTGCGACAAGCTGCCAGTAACCCCCCGGGGTGAAGTTCCGGCCTTGTCAGCCTCCGTCTGCTTGCAGGTAGATAGGGGTGTGGTCGTTGAATCCATCGACTTGGGATAGGAGTGAAGAAAGGAAGGACCGACGGTATCTTAGGCGACATGTTAAACAGGGAAGACGCATCCGGCTTTGAGCCGACTTCCCTATAGGCCGCGTAATCCTTGCTATTTTGCTTGAAAATCATACTTAAAAACTACAAGATAAATTGGACTCAATTTCGAGTCCTTCACTGTGTTGAGTGTGAACCCAAGGTTTTGGATTGATTTGTTTACTTCAGGTAGGAGTAAAATCATATCTTCTTCTTGCCATATCAAGATGAGCGACTGGGGAGATCTCGACTCTTTATTCACCGATCTTTCTATGAGTCTCCCAAGTAACTCATTTTCATTGACCCAAGCGCACCTTGGACCACCCAAGACTCATGACCCTCTTGAGTCTTGGTTCCCTATCACTAGGGTGGTTACTCTCAAACCAACCCTTTCCTCTCCTCCGTGATTATCGAGGAAGACCATTGCCTCGGTAATCCCTTCCTTGATTTGTCCTCTGACACCGATCTTATTTCCCACACAAGACTAGAGGACAAAATGCCGCCTATAATGCTGGGGGATGATATGCAAATTCTCCACTGGCACGTGCTCCTCAGGTCGACTTCGCGCCACGTCGCCACTCAGCCGAGCCTCACAGATGCCGCCAAAGCAGCCACCACCGGATGAGGACCAACTACGTCAAATTCTCAATCGCCTTGCTGAAGCCGAACAAAGAAATGCAGATCTCACGGCTCGGATGGGACAGATTATAGTAGCAGGAGGTATCGACCGACCAATGGTCGATGCCTACAATCCGGCGGAGAACGAAATACAGAATTGGTTAGCACCAGCAGTTCCCGCCGAGGCATTTGAGCTGAAGTCCCACTTCCTTAGTCTGCTTCCGAAGTTCAACGGGAATACCAATGAAGAGCCGTATACCTTCCTCCGTGACTTCGAACTGGTTTGCAACAATCTTAGCCATCCCAATGTTTGCCAAGATTACATTAGACTGAAGGCCACCCCATTTGCCTTAGGTGATAAGGCAACACATTGGTTGAAGAACCTAGGGGTGATATGTACTAACTGGATGCAGTTCAAGGACCTATTCTTGAAAAAGTTCTACCCTCTCAGTAGGACTAACCAAATGAGAACGAAGATCGCCAGCTTCTCCCAAGGACCTAGTGAACCCTTCTACGATGCGTGGGATAGGTTCAATGACTTAGTGCAGAAATGCCCTTGCCACGACATTTCTAAGGCGATCTTAATCCATACCTTGTTCTGTGGTCTAACCCCAGATATGAAGGGGTTAGTTAGTGCCGCCTGTGGAGGAAGCTATCTGAACAAAAACGAGCACACCCTATGGAAGATAATGGAGCAGATGGCGGAAACTGGCAGGTCACAGGCCACCAGGGCCTATACGTTGTCTCCCTCAATCCTATCCAACGAGACAACCAGAAGGACTGTAGCGGATCTGACAGAGGACCTCATCCCCAGTATGGGGATGATTGCCGACAAGCTAACCATGGTCGAGCAGATCCACAAGAGGGTCACTGACCATGAGTCTCTCTCACGTCTACCAAAGCAAGTGGAGGAACTCACAGAGAAGGTAGCCAAGATGAAGTTACCTGCCCCTTCTGCACCACCTGCACCTGTGCATCGAGTCCATCTTGTGCAGGAGCAGGCACCGAGGCCTCACAGTGGCTGGGTGGAGGATCAGAATTACACCCAGCAGGACCAGCACGCACCTTTACAAGTAGAGACTGGATATGAGGAGCCTCCGCAGGTGTTCGAGATCAACGGGTTGTGGTACAGCCGTGACCCTGTCAGTAGACAGTCGGGGATGGGGAATGGTCAGCCTCACCGACCTTCCCCAGCTTACCAAGCAACCAACTCCGTCCCCGCACCGCACTTTCAGTCCAGGCCAGAACAAGTGTACCAGCCTCAGCCGCACCAGCAGTAGAAGCGCACATATCAGCAGGGCCCAGCACCGTCCCACCAGCAGCAGCAGTATCGGCATGGCCAGCAGAGCCAGTATAGAACCTCGTCTGCAAATCATCCAACTCAGCCCACCGAATTGGAGTCCCTCACCTTGGTGATCCAGACCCTGTCTGATAGGGTCCAACAGATGCAGAATGATACCTGGACATGAGAACCTATATCAATCAGGTCTCTCGTACCCAGGACCAACAGATGGCGCCAAAGACCCCAATTCCCGCACAAGTTCAGGCCAACCCGAACAGCTTACACCATGGCCAGAACCGACCTCGAGATCAGGTATATTATTAAAATAATTATTTGTCTAAACATGAGATCCTTTCGTACGATAATGTAAATCATATGTCCCTCAGGAGCGGAAGGACCGTGAACATACCTGATCGGGCATGGGCACAGAAGGAAGGATCCTCCGAGTCTCTACCTGAGGAGAACTTGGAGGAAGAGGAGGAGCATCACCACCCATCGCCGGCAGAAGAAGAGGACATCTGAGTCCTCGAAGCAGCAGTCCCGCATCCGCATGGAGTCCGACGAAACCGATGAAGAGCCCGCACCTCCATCTGAGGAGGATCGTCCAGCAGTCGCGGAAGAAGCATCACCGGTTTCGCCACAGCATTTTCTTTTCAGTCAGAGTCAGAGTCCTAGTTTGTCAAAGAGTCCGAGTCATGTAAATAACTCAGTTCCTGATCTTAATGGGAATCTTTCAATTTCCGAACATGAGTTGGAGTCAATAATCCCTTTCCCCTCGAGCTCTCAAGGGTGGAAGGAAGAAAACCAAAAAAATCCAAAAAGATGACCCTGAGATGGCAGAGTTCTGCAATAAACACATCAAGGTCACAATCCCCTTGAACAAGTACATGGAGATGACCCCTGCATTCCAAAAATACCTTAAGGTGAGATGCACACCTACTAGGGTTAGCAGTAAGACCAAAAGCCGTGTTGAGAAACACGTTTTATCAGTAGCCATGCAATAAAGAACTCATTTCCAAGGAAACGAAGAGACATGGGTGCACATTATGTAGTGAGTCATGTTGATGACATCACGTTTGCACGCACTCTCCTAGACAATGGTTCCTCCATCAATCTGATGCCTACAACCCTCTATGAGCGGCTTAATCTCGGACCTCTTAGGAAATCTAGAGCCCTTCTACAGTTTGCTGATAAATCAACTAAGAGGTCCCAAGGAGAATTGAGGAACATTGTGATCAAAGTCGAGGGGCAAGAATACGTGGTGGACTTCACTGTCCTGGATATGGAAACCCCTCGTAATTGGAGAGACTCCCAGATCATTCTAGGTAAGCCCTTCCTCAGAACAGTAGGGGCCTTATTTGATTATAAGATCGGGAAGATTCGGTTCCAAACTCCAGGCGGAGATGAGGAACTCGAAATGAAGCAGACAAGATGGCAGAGACCGGATTCAGAATCCAGCACCGAGTACTCTTCTACCGAAGCAGACTATGAGCATGTAGACACAGTTGGGCCATGGAGACAAAACCCAGCCAGCACCGATGAGTCCATCCCCTCCGGAGATGATCCAGTGCATGAGTCAGTTTGCAAGGTCCTCAGAGACGAGTACAGCTCAGAACCTGCATCGTCCTACATCTTCGATGACGTAGAGACCCAGTTGGGTCTATCTGTCCTCCCCTCTTTAGGATAATCGAAAGATGAGGATGACGAGTCGGACGTGGCTTTTGTCGATTGCATGGAGACATTTGACGATCCGACTCCTGAGCCGAACAACTTGGTGGCAGCTATTATAGAGAAAGATCCAGCCACTTCCAACACCGCGCCGGATCAGATTGAGCCAGACTTCTTAGACGATCACACTATTCCTGAGCTCAAACCCTTACCCACAACCTTAAAATACGCCTTCCTTGCGGGTCAGGACAAGAAATTTCCTGTCATCATCAGTTCGCGATTGACCGAAGAGTAGGAATCTCGCTTGCTAGAGATCCTAGAGAAAAACCGCAAGGCGATAGGCTGGAGCATTTCCGATCTCCACGGGATAAATCCTGCTCTGTGTTCGCACCATATTTACTTGGAGATAAATCCAAACCCTCTCGTGAATTCCAACGTCGTTTGAATCCAAATTTACGAGAGGTCGTGAAGAAGGAGATAGAAAAATGGTGCAACGCGGGTTTCATTTACCCAATCTCCGACTCTAAGTGGGTGGCCCCAATCCATGTTGTCCTGAAAAAGTCAGGAATTCAGACGACCACCAACGAGGACGGAGAGGAGATCGTGACGCGAGTACCCACGTCGTGGCGCGTCTGTGTGGATTACAGACACCTGAATGCCGCGACGAAGAAGGATCATTTCCCCCTACCGTTCATTGATCAGCTTAGAGAGACTAGCAGGGAAAGAGTTCTTCTGCTTCTTAGATGGGTTCTCGGGCTATAATCAAGTAGCCATAGCTCCAGAGGACCAGGAAAAGACCACATTCACATGCCCCTTTGGTACCTATGCTTTCAGGCGCATGCCTTTTGGGTTATGCAATGCTCCAGGTACCTTCTAAAGATGCATGATTGCTGTATTCACCGAAATGGTCGGCGATTTCCTGGAAGTCTTCATGGATGACTTCTCGGTCCACGGTGATTCCTTCGATTCCTGTCTTAGGAATCTGGACCGAGTCCTCAAAAGATGTTGTGAGGTTAATCTGGTGCTCTCCTGGGAGAAAAGTCACTTCATGGTGACGGAGGGCATAGTGTTGGGTCATGTCATCTCCAAGAGAGGAATGGAGGTTGACCCTGCCAAGGTGGATGTGATCAGACGACTCCAGCCACCAACCAACATCAAACAGTTGCGGTCGTTCCTCGGGCATGTTGGATTTTATCGGAGATTCATTAAGGATTTTTCTAAGATTGCCCGACCGCTAACTGAGATTTTAGGCAAAGACATGGAGTTTATTGTTGATCACAAATGTCTTGAGGCCTTTAAGCTATTGCAGGGAATGATAATGGACGTACCCATCCTACAAGCCCCAGATTGGTCTCTACCTTTTGAGATCATGACGGACGCCTCAGACTATGTTGTTGGGGATGTGTTAGGACAAAGAAGAGATGGCGTCCCGTTCGCAATTCACTACGCATGCAAAGTGCTTGACACCACTCAGCTAACTATACAGTTACGAAAAAGGAAATGCTTGCGGTAGTGTTTGCCTTGGATAAATTCAGATCTCACCTAATTGGATCTAAGGTAACTGTGTTCACTGACCATACGACACTACAGTACTTGATGGAGAAGAAGGACGCGAAGGCGCGTCTTCTACGATGGATTTTACTTATCCAGGAGTTTGACTTGGACATCCGTGATAAACTTGGAAAGAAGAACGTAGTGGCCGATCATCTCTCTCGTCTCGAAGATCTTAATACTTCCGAGGATTCACCAATTCGAGACTCCTTCCCTAACGAGTCGATTTTTGTTGTCGACTCACTCCCATGGTACGCCAATATCGTGAATTATCTTGTCTCCAAGAAAGTTCCCGAAGATTGGCCCAAGAGCCAAATCGACCGACTGAAGTCGGACGCTAGACACTACCATTGGGAGGATCCGATCCTTTTCTTTGAAGGACCGGATTGTGTCTGGAGACGATGTATTCCTCCGGAGGAATACCAGAGTGTCCTTTCTTTATGCCACAGCTTAGAGGCAGGAGGGCACCACTCCGGGAAGAGGACCACATGGAAGGTACATCAGTGTGGCTTCTACTGGCCGACTCTGTTTCGCGATGCCACCGCCTTCGCAAAGTCATGCCCAGTATGTCAGAGAATGGGAGGAACTGTCGGTTCCAAGGATGAGATGTCGATGCAGCCGGTCATCATTTGTGATGTCTTCGACGCTTGGGGCATCGATTTCATTCCCTGTTAGCCACAGGTTCGAATATATCCTTCTTGCGGTAGACTATCTATCCAGATGGGTGGATGCTATCCCGCCCCGAGCTACAGACAGCAGGACTGTCTGTAAATTCATCAGAGAGCACATCATCTCTAGGTTCGAGATCCCCAAAATGATGATATCAGATGGGGGTAGCCACTTTGTGAATCGGGAGGTGAAGAAACTCCTGAAGGACTACGGCATCGAACACTGTGTCGCGAGTCCTTACCACCCACAAACCAATGGTATGGTTGAGGTGTCAAATAGGGAGATGAAAACCATATTGCAAAAGCTTGTCTGCCCGGACAGGAAGGACTGGTCTCAGATCTTGGATCAAGTCCTCTGGGCGTATCGGACAGCTTACAAGACACCGTTAGGAACCTCCCCATTTTGAATGGTATTCGGAAAGCCGTGCCATTTGCCCGCAGAGTTAGTGCACAAATCAGAGTGGGCAATTAAGAAGGTCAACTGGAACACACACCTTGGGCAGAAGCAGAGAGACATGGATTTGAATGAGCTTGTGGAAGTCAGAAACTGCGCATATGACAAAAATTTGGTGTACAAGGACAAGGTGAAGCGTTGGCATGATAGGTATATCAGACGAAAGACCTTTGTTCCCGAATAGAAGGTATGGTTGTTCAATGCTAGGATGAAGATCTTCCAAGGCAAATTGAAGTCCAAGTGGACATGCCCATTTGTCGTCCGTACGGTGCATGATAGTGGATGTGTTGAGATCTCAGATCTCGCAGATGACGCACCGACATTCCTAGTGAATGGACACCTGTTGAAGCACTTCATCGAATCCAATGAGCAGTTAGTCCATGTTGAGGAGATTGTATTCATGCGCGAGACAGATTCAGCAGATACACCTCGAGCCGCATATGAGACCTTGCAGTAGTGAGCTCCAGCCATCCGCAACATCTCGAAAGATTCAGACCGACTCAGCTGTATATATCATTCTTCTTGTACATCCTAACCTCTCTCCCACACGACTCTAGTAACCCATCCCCGCCTCATTAGATCACTATCTTGGACTATACTTAGGATAACCAGACCCTAAGTATAGGGGGGAGGAGTCACTTGAGTCAGTTCTCTGTACATTCTCCAGATCACATTGGTCCTCATACTCACTTCCATCCTATACTTAGGCTGAACTGAGCCTACGTATAGGGGGGACCGATGCCCGCATTGTATATTCATCTAGTTCTCTTCGTGACCTCGTCTGCCCCACTTGCTGTCTTTCTTCTACACTTAGGCTGCCAGAGCCCAAGTATAGGGGGGCCGGTCGATTTCTGTACATTTTCATTTCTCTTTAGCTCTCCTACGCTTAGCACGAGCTATGTCTTTTTCCTCGCTCTTTGTGCTATGAGGACATAGCACACGCTAAGTATAGGGGGGCGTGTATATATTACATATATACTTTACCCATAGCTCGTACTTTTACGTACTTTTGTATATATTTTACAATAATTACGGGTGGATAAAAATTGAAAAAAAAATTGAAAAAAATGTGTATATACTTGTATAATACTCTTGTAAATTGTGTAAAATAGGAGGTATACCAATTAAAAAAATTGAAAAAATAAAAATAGGCTTCTTATTTACTCTTGCATATCATCTCTACATCTAAAAAGAAAAGAAAAAGAGTCTTGCATTTTCATAGCATGACATCTCATCTCATCTGCATACTTTGCATATGCAAAGTGAAAAGTTAGTGGGTTCTGAACCAAGTTATGAGTAGATATTGAGGATGGACTTGATTTGACCTTAATCCACCTAATTTCAGAGGAACCTTATAGGAACTGGAGTTAAGATTTCTCAGGTCAAGTAACTTAAATCTTCGAGTCCGCAAGTCTATGTTCACATGTCATCTTGATTAGTCTAAGTAGAATATCCCGTGCATACGCAAGATTCTTATAGACAGTGACCTAACTTGGACAAGCACAATGCACGTAGCTCTTCATTGATGAGGTGGTGAGGAGGTAGAATCCTTTAGCTTGGAGTAGCACACGGATGGAAACATCCGTCCTCCTCTAGGGAGGGTAGTGCATCTCAACCTAGTCTGGTGGTGCTGACATCTAAGGACGGGATGCTGTGGGTTGCAATAATGCTTCAAAAGAGGGATAGTCTACTGACTCAAGAGGAAAAACTCCTGATGTACATGCTGCACCTTGTATGAGTTTGAAAAAAAAATTGCAAAAAAAAAACTCCAAAAAAATAAGACAGGTCCAAGAGAAAATAAAATACATGTCGGAGTCTGTATATTAGTAAAGAAATGCAGCTGGATGACTTGGCTACACTGGTCAGGCATCCCGGGATAGGTAGCTACACTGGCTACCGTCCATTCTTTTCTCTACCTCCCTCCTCTTGAGTTGGTTGCACTTGAACTTAGAAGGGAATACCCCGCTCCTCGAGGAAAGAGTTACTGGACCGGGTTATTGAGTTACCTTGTTAAAGGAGGCTAGATCCGAGCCATTTCTGATGTGGAGAGTTACATATCACTTACATAGTACAAGTAAGAATCATAGTCATCAGAAATGTACGTTTGAGGATTTGTTCTGACCTGACTATTAAGGAGTAGTATTTAATAGAAGACTTGTGGAACTTGAAGTCTGTTAGGTCTTAAGTTCAGGTCCAAATAAGGTTCCGCCATACAATTAATCCAAAGGTCGAGTCAAGCTCCATTTTTAACTTTTGTTCATGACCTTGGTATGGAACCCAAAATCATTTCACTCTTGCATTTCATTTAGTTGCTCGGGGACGAGCAGGGTTTAAGTATAGGGGGTTGATGAATCTGTGATTCATCACTCTAAAAGTTAAAAATAGAGCCTTGTACCCGAGTAAATAGAGGCATATTTCCCTTTATAATGCATAAATAGCATTTGTTCATGCATTCATAATACCTGCATCTTAGCACTCCATTTGCATTTAAATAAGAAGCCAAAATCCCTTGTAAAATATCCACTTATCAAAATAACCTCTTCCTTATAATATGTACTCCTTAGTTAATAATATAGGGAAGACAGCCAGAAATCCCCTTTGTAAAACAACCAATAAAGCCCTAGAACCCCTAGACCATAAAATGCCCATAGATCCTTCATAGCAACTCCAAAATAGGTCTACTCACTTTCAGATTAATACACATTAAAAGATCTTTAAAATGAGACTAATTTCATCTAATTTGGAGCTCGTATGAAAAAGTTGGGTTTTTGGGCCTCTTTGTATACTACATGTATGTATATTTGTATCTTTGTATTTTTTGAATCATGTTTGACCTCATCTCCATCTTTGGCCAACATGAAACTTGTAGATCTCATCGAGATCTACAACTTTCATGTTTTGAGTTTTTCTAAATTCGGCCCCCTCTTCTCTCTACCCTTATTTCTTTGTCCAACCAATCACAGCAGGCCACGTGGCGCCATCTGGTCGCGCCACGCGACCCGCTCCACTTGCCCAAGCCGCCTCTGCTCTCAGCCGTTGGATGGTCTTCCAGATCCAAGGGCCACACCGCCTCCACGTACGCCTCTCATCTCAACCGCCAGATCAAGTCCCCCGCCTCATCTCAACCGCCCGTTTGCGCCTCTTCATCAGCGCGCCACGTGGCGCGTGTTGTACCCTTGGATGACGCACTCCATCCCTCCACCTCAACCGCTCAGCCCGCCATGCATCGCAGCCCTTCAATCTTCCTTAGATCTAATCTCTGCCGCTCGTCAGCACCCTCTCCTCCGCACGACACCTGGCGCCATCACGTCCTTTGGATTAAACCATTCCTGATGCAATCCACATCGCTCGCGCGTACTTCGCCCCCATCGCGCCACGTGGAGGGCTCCTGACGCTCAGATCAACGTGCCCAGACCTCCATCCTACCGCTCCATCCCACCTTGATCACCACTGTTGGATCACAAGATCCAACGGTGGAGACTTCGTCTTCCACCTCCAGCACCCCTCTCTCCCACGTTCTCCGCCTTGCGGGAGGGGCAGCCCCTTCCTATTCTCAGCCGCGCTCCCTCCACCGTCGACGACCACCATCACCTCCACGTCCTTCCGCACTCGTCCCTTATCCTCGCCAGATACTCCATTGCCCACATCGACCTCCAGCGACGTCCCACGAACCCCTTAAACCTCGCTCCATCACCAGCCTCTTCGAGACCTCCAACCTATAAATACTTGCCCTCCGGCCGATTTCAGACCTATCCGCCACCCCTGAGAGATACCCCGAGCTCGAAGCATCCAATTAGTGACAGTAATTGCACGAATCCTTGAGCGAAGACGGTTGTCTTCTCCAGCGAGATCTTCGGCCCACCGCCATGTCGCATCCACTCCTCCGAGTGGCTGCTTGAGCTCAGGGACTTACCGCCCCTTCAAGCGACGATCTGGACCTCGATCTCAAGCTCCAAACCCGAGGTAATTGCCTCCACCTTCGTTTAATCTTAGTTTTATTTTTTGCTTCGATTTCTCCCTTTTTATTCTCCGTCCACGACCATCTTCTCGCATCGCTTTCACTCCGCCGAGCTCCGCGACGGAGCTCTCATCCTCGCGGACCCCTTCACGCTCTCAGACACTGCACTTCGCTCTCCACCATCTCCAGATCCGCCACTTGGCCGGAGCACCATCGCCAGACCATCTCCGATCCACCTTAGGCCTCGTCGACCATCCCTACGTCTCCACAAGTGCACCACGAGCCTCGGCTATTCTTCTAACATCTGCAGGTACCTATCTTGTGCATTGACCGGAACTTCACCGGAGCTCTTTTGGAGCTTCGTCGCCAGCGACCTCCGACGCTTCTCATCAGCTCCTGAGACCACCAGCACCATCTTCGCACCGCCGCGCTTCTTCTGGGATAGCTCCGGACCGCCGGAGAGCATCACCGACACGAGGAGAGACGGGCGGAGCCAAGGCCTCTTCACCGGAGCTCCGCCATCTCCTCCGTAGGCGGCGGAGAGCCATCGAAGGAGAAGCCCCAGATACCGTTCGATCATCTGATCGAACGGTCCTTAGCTCGCCACATCATCAACATCTGGAGCAGCCAGGAGCTGTTGGATCTGTCGTGATCCAAAGATCAGCATTCAACCACGTCGCCCCTTCCATCGCGATCCAGTGCCCGTTGGATCTATCCAGATCTGACGGCCTACAATCGTGCCACGTGTCTCCCTCCAGCAGCCATTGGATCATTCCCGATCCAACGGTCTTCAGCACGCCACGCAGAGAAGTCCGAGCCTCTTTTCTGACCCTAGGCTCGGACTACCCGAGGCTACACCGAGCCTCACTCCAGACCTCCAGGAGCTTCCGAGCCAAGCCCCGAGCCTCATACGCCGCCCGAGCCTAGGCCGACTACGTGAGGAGCACGTGCGGCCTGGGTATTTTGCACAAAGGCCCTCGGGACTTTTTGAAATTACAAAAAGGGAATTTGCAAAGGGGATACTTGCACCCCTTTGCAAGTTCTTAAAAAAATTTCAAGTTTCCGATTATTGCATGTAAGTCCTTGTTCATCATTTGAGTTCATATTTCTATTTCTATATTGCATTCATACCCCTGCATTTACATATTTATTTTATCATCATTCTGTTATCCATTTTTAATTCCAAAAGTTGCATTGTGTAGTATAACTTTTGTTCTACCATTTTAGCATTTATTTGTATTTTTCTGATTTGCAGAATATTTATGGAAATTAACTTGGTGAAAATTGCATCATTTTGCCCATGTTGATTGAGTAATTTATTGCGCACGGTCTGCTTATCAAAAAATCTTTGAAAAATCATCATTGGTAATTTAAGTCTATGCTACAACATATCCAAAATTAATCCCATTTGCACCTATACTTTGTCCTAGAAAAATTAGTTAGTGAAAACCTTAATCGATTTTTAATTAATCAACCGTGAAGTTTTTTAAGGAAACTCAAGTTGATTTGGATAGCTCTTAATTAGATCTATTTGGATTAATTTTATTTCTAAGAAATATCATCGTTTAGTAATTATTAAAATTGGTTTAGTCATTTTCACTAAAGTTTGCATATTTTATTATCAATGCATATAAAAATTCCAAAAAAATTAGGTTTATCTCATTTCATCCAATTTAATCATCTGGCCAATTTTTATAATTTTTAGACATCATTTGATACCTTAACTGAATTAACTTCGAATTGGCTTGATTTTTGCATGTGTTTGCATAGAAAATAAAAAAAGAACAAAAAATATTCTCCGAAAATCACACACTTGGAAATTAGCTAAAAATCTACCTAAAGAGACAGATGCCTCCCTGAGTTCGACCTTGGACTTCACCAAGTAAAAAAATCCGCCGCTTGAAATTAACTCGAATCTAATTTAAGTGGTTTTTGATATTCCCTCTCGTATCCGACTGCAACGAACACTTATAAATTAATTTGGACATTAATCTGACCGGATAAACATAGGGTGTGGGGGCGGTTATTAGTACCTCGCAAGAAAAATAAGAGAGAGAGAGAGTAATAGAGTGTTATAAAAATTAATAAAAAATAAATAAAGAAATAAATGCTGGAAATAAAATAAATGCAGAAAAGAAAAGAAATAAAAAAATGGAAAATATACAGTGAATATTCGGGAGTCAGACTACTCGAATGTAAAAACTAAACACAACAACTTTTTTAAACAAAATCTAAGCTATTTGCCTCCCCGACAACGGCACATCTAACGAGTCCGAAAATACCCTCTTTAATTAGTGTGAATTAAGCTTTACTATGTTGTTTAATTACGTTGGGAATTCAGAATCAATCAAGAAATAACCACAGGAAATTAGTTACTTTTTAATCGATGTGATTTTATGTTTATTTTACATGGGTAAGTCCCAAGGTCGACCTCAAGGAGGAAAAGGAACAACCTAGAATTTTGTCTATCAAAGTTTATGCACGGCTTTCGATGTAGTATTTTTTTGGTATTTTTAATGTAATTTTGGAATGCAAAATGCAAATGCGACCAATTTAAGGGATTAAAATGCAATTTTAATCAAATGATATCTGAAAATTGCTGAAACTTGACCAAGATGTAAAATATGGTGAAATGAATGCATTGTAATTTTTTTGGAATTTTTGGATGCAAGATAAATATTTTATGAATTTATGAATGCAAACAACGTGAATTTCAAAAATTAATTATTATAGATATTATACCTATTTATTTTTAACAGATAAAATTATCCAAGATCTATTACTAGGTGATCGATCTTAGAAAAATCCTAATGCTTAAAAATATAAGATTTAATACTTATTAAAAATGAAAGATTGAAATACGCAAAATGATTTTTATGGGGGCAAACTGTGTATGTAAATGCAATTCTTTTTGAGTACGATGTGAACTACAATTAATCCTCTAATCCTTGAATTTTTGGTAATTTTCAGAACTATGGTTAATTAACTATGAATTTCCAAGCACAAATTGGGTAAAATATGCAATTTATCACAAGAATATTAATCATTAATTAACCACATCGAGTAAAAATATCACAAATATGACACAATGTATAGAATTAATTGAACAACACAATGCTATTTTTGGAATGATAAAATGATACAATAAAGTGATCCAACATAAAAGGGAAACATAGGGGTATCAATGCAATATTACAATAATTAAATAAAAAAAGAGAAAACAATGGAAGGAATTTATGGGAATTACCAGAATCTAGGGGTGGTTAACTGCAAAATTTCTAGAGTGTCACATACGAAGCACGTGTCAAGCTTCTGGAGGCGAACTATCGAGGGCTGCTCCTCCGACAGATGGCGCGAGGAGGCAGAGCTCCTGTGGCCGACAAACGGCCGACGGACGTTGGAGAAGCGAGAGCAAGGCAGAGCAGGTGGCTGGAAATGCACCGATGAAGAAGGCAACTCCAGCTCTGATCGTTGGTGTAGGTGCTATTGGAGTTGATGTAGGACGAAGCATATTGCGACGGGGAGGGGGGGATCCTCGTACTGGCCGGAGGTAGAGGATATTCTGGATTGTTACTCCGATGTAGGTGATGAGTAAGCGGTGGAGTGGAACGATAGATGGGGGATGTACGTTATCTCAACGGCATGGCTCTAGAGCAGGGGCAGATGCGCGGAGGAGCGCGGCTGCAACGGTGTTGAGGATGGACACCAGACCTCGCCGGTTGAAGGTGAAGGGGCGGCGCTGTCGCCACCATTCTTTATACATAGATGCGGATCAAGAAGAAGCAGCGAGGGTTAAATAGAAGGCGAGAGGCGGCGATCGTTTCACGATTCGCGGGTTGGTGATTTGATGATCGGGGGCCCGTGATTGATCAAAGGAGATTCAGATGAGATCGGGGTGACGACTATGGAAGGAAGGTGGCGCTATCGGGATACAGTGGTAGAATCTGCGGAGGGGGCAATGATAGGAGGAAAGGCAGACGACAGAGATTGTAGAGGAGGGGCGGCGACGTCGCCCAAAGAGGAAAGGGGTGGAGGAAGGAGAGGACCTCTAGGCCGTCCGATCGACCCATATCGGACGGTCCCAGATGCACCACGTGACAACAATATATTTTTTTAATTTTTATTTATAGTATTATTATTTTAGTTTTTTTAATAAAATGAATTTATAAAAAATCTTAAAAAACGGGTGATGCGTGGCGACTCCAGGAGCGGCCGCTTGTTAGCCCCAGAAAAATCGAAAATAAATACAAAGATAATTCAAAAAGAAATGTCAAACGACCTCGGCTCAAAAAATTTTCTTGACCAAATCTCGACGAGATCTACAACTTTCATGAAGAGACCAAAACCAAAATCGGTTAATTGCATAAAGTGATATTTTTGGGGTATCCCATGTACATAAAATACCTTGATTTTTTGGTTTTCTATTTTTTTGTCATTTTTAAACCATATAAAATCTAAAAAATATGATAAGATCAAAGATAAATACTAACACATTAATCTATTTTTTTTGGATTTTTATCAATTAACAAGAATAAGAAATAAAATAAAACACGAAAACTGCAACTTTTACACAAACTGTTAGTGAAGACTCGAACTCAGTTAATTTCTTTGATTTCAAGCTCAATTTGGATTTGGATTTTTGCGCATTTTAATAAAACTTTTATCAAAGAAAATAAATGAAAAAGAAATAAAATAAAATAAGTTAATTATGTACACATAGGTCAAAAACCGATAAAATACAAAATGTACAAAAGAGGCTCAAAACCCAACTTTCACATATGAGCTCCAATTCACTCGAACTTGGTCTTGTTTTGAAGGCATTTGAATGTACATTAGTTCAAAAGTGAGTAGGATCAAATCAGACACCGGATGACGAAGATATTGAGGTTTTAGTCCTAGAATCCTGCAATTAGGGTTAGGGTTTTTGTCCATTTTTAGGTTAGTGTTTTTTTTGTATTTTTTATTTATTCTTGTTAGTAATATGTACACAATGGAGGTGGTTTCAGGTCATTTGGACTTAGCATGAATTAGTTAAAAATCAGGGAAGTTAGGCTATTTTACATGTTAATTTGGTTGGGATTTTTGGCTTCTTATTTTGTGCAATAATGAGAGATAAAATGTAATTCTTATCAATAAATGCATGAATGCTAATTATGTAGATAACAAAAATAACATAAAAAAACTAAGTAAAAATTATAAGGAAAACAACAAAAATAGATCAAAACATAAAAAAGACAAAAATATCTTATTTTGATATTTTAGGGTATTCATAGCTATATCCATAAATATAGAGGGTGACATCTTTATATATAGTTATAAATTATTCTATTATTATTAATAGTATTATAATTATCAAAAATACCAAAAATATTTTTTTAAAAAACTTAAAAAAAATAAAAAGGACTGTACCTTAGGGTATTTTCCAGATTTTATAAATGTTTTATATTTTTATTATTTATCTCATATTTAAAAAAGAGAAAGAAAAATAATAAAAAATCTGAAAATATAAAATGAAAAAATACAAAATTAAAAATTATAAATATAAAAACAAAAATTCATCAATATATATAATTAAAAACCCACACAAAAATACAAAAAAGAGACTAAGAGGACTTTTTTGGAATCAAGTTTCCAAATCTATTTTGTGTGCTCCATGTGTTTGACATTCTACATTACTTGCCCTATACACATCTTTTGTAGAGCTATAATAATTTTTAATTCCACATTTTTCTTTGACTTGCTTGATTTATTTGTGGGTTAATTGTTGATTGATTTAGGGTTTCGTGAGCAGTCACCTCAGCGACAACATATTCTTGCCTTGTGAGAATACTTTAGACCCTCATAAAAACCTAGTTATCAAATGGCGTCGTTTTCGGGGAGCAACAACACATAGACTGGTTTTGCATTCCTCTTGTCTATTCCTCATTTATTTATTTCTCACCTTATTTGTTTTTATTTGGAATTGTCTAACCCTCTTCTTATTTGATTTTGCTGCAAGGGACTAGAGATCGAGGTAGTCTCTCCTAGGAAACCTATGCTTCCATGTGAAGCAGAGTTGACTTTTAAACACAAATCGATAGGAGAAAGCAACAAAAATGGATTTGGAGAATTTTTGAAGACAATGCCTTTTCGTAGTTTATTTTTATTTTATTTTAATTTCATTTCACTTTCTAATTCAAGGGAGAGAGACACACTGATTTGTAATATTTTGGACTCTCAAGACTGTTCGACAATTTTACGAGATCCAATGCCCGGGTGATTGTTCAACTAGGGGCCTCGCTGATTTTCTTCATATGTTTAGCTCTTATTTTATTTCCTGAGTTTTTTTTAATTTTTCTATACTTTGTGTGATTGAGCCTTAGCATAGGGATTGGTTGCTTGATAGCTTAATTCTAAAGCCCTAATGAACTGCATGTTCCCATAATTTCACGCTTGGACTTTAATCAAATTAATTCTGGACTATTTGGACTTGAGATCATGCGTCATGAGAGACTCCACACAGTGCTTGCAGGACCCGTTGTGGTGGGCACCGAGTAGTCTCCAAGACCAGACCAGAGGTTTCTTTTCTAGATGTCCCATACTTGTTCTTCAAGTTAATAACAATTCTTGTATTAGGAAAATTTCATCGGCTTGCATTTGCATATAGTATAGGTTTCAATTCTGCTGGGCATCCTGCATGGAGAGAGCTGGAAAGCACTGTGACTCCTTTAACTGAGCATTCATCATTGATTTCTTGCTTGCATTGATTTTCCGATCTCTCCCTATGATTTTAAGCATCTAGGATCTACAACGAATTAAAAACTTGTTAGGCATCATGCATGAAAAATAATAAAAAAAGTGATAACCAAATCAAACTGGGACTGCTAAATTTACCTGACTTTAAAATAAACATAATCGGGTTCATTGTATTGGGAAGAGCAACTCCCTCATTGTATGCAGCTTCTTATTTAGGATAGGCACATACACACTAAACTTAGAGCCCCCATCCCAGGCCTATTCCTACGTGCTCATACAACTATTTGAAATTCATAACTCTAAAATCGAAAGATAATTGATCAAACCCTTATGGTTTTCACCGTGTGAAGTTGGTGAATTGGAGTTTGCTTGGTGTATTGTTTGTGATCGGTGAATCCAAGTGCGTTCATTTTTACTTCTAGTTAGCAGACTTCGAGTCATTTTTCTCTTCTTCTTTTCTTCTTTTCATTTTCTTGAGTCCATATTCATCATGATTATGGGTCGTCCTTATCTTCATCATCCGAATCTTGCGGTTTATTTTCACCTATATCACCTCATGTCTGCATTCATGGTCCAACTCAAGATGACTCTCTTCTTGAGCCACAATTTTGCCTCGTCCAGTTTGACCTCAACCCTTGTGCAGTTGGAGTCTTATCCGAACTCTTGTCTTGTATGTCTTCCCCACTCTCCACGTCTCCACAGTGACACCTTCCAGTACCCTTAGACATGTTGTACTAAATAATGAAGCCTGCATTGAGGACACTGTTGACATTTTTGAGCCAGGCAGACTTGAGGTTGGAGTGAGTGTGCTTCCATTGGCGGATTCTAGATCTGATTTATGTGATGCTATTATTGAAGTTTCTTCGAATTCACACCTGGTCAAGGATGTGATATCTGAGGTAGTACAAATTTTGGAGGCTGATACCGATGTTGTGTGTTTCCAGTTTCCCATACCGACCCTTGAGTCGATTATGCACATCATGTTTTAGGAGCATATTTTATCATCTCTATCGGTACTTTCAGAGATGGAGTTGGAACCCACATTGCTAGATCCCTCTTACCAGCCGATCTATTTCCCTCTTCCCGACTGTCCTATCCCCATAGAGCACATTGTTGAACTTGATCGATACTATGACCCATTCTAGTGGATATTGTTTGGAGAGGAATACCATTTTGACATGTCCCATCTTAGTAGCCCCACCCATCCACCATATATCCTTCCGATTGATGAGTGCGATTATTTTTTCGAGGATGAGAGTATAGATGCCATCATGACCTCACTTCCCAGTGATCAACTTGCATTACGTCCCGAGGGTTTTCTTCAGGTGGATGCAATATCTTCTAGGTACTCAATCATCCCCACTAATTGTGCAACCGATCTGTCGATTATAGAGATAGAGTCCTTAGATTTCTGTGACTCCTTTGAGTCCGCTCTCCTCGATGACTCTCGAGAGGACGAGCCATGTTTTGTGGCATTCGATGTTTTTTCTGATTGATCAACCTTATGTCCATCAGTTGCCTAGTTGCTTAGAGAGTCTCCCGATCTTTACTTGTTGTATCTTTATGAGACTATGATTGACATGGATGATTCCATCACTGCTCCATCCTTCTCCATATTTGATTTTCTCGGCTTTGATCACTCACTCCATTCTTCTAAGCCGATGATTTCTTCTGAACCATCGAACCATGGTTTAGTTTTTGGCTCTCTTATCCCGGTGGTATATGCCAACATGATTACATATATGAATGTTCTTTTTTATTTCATCATCGTTCTCACTTTGGGACGATGGTAAGACTACGACATCTGTCTGATCGATGCCATCATGAACCTTGACACAATGTTATCCTATTTTTTACGCCCAACTAGGGGCGTGAAACCTAGTGCTCGTTGAGAGGCACCTCAACAAATCCACACCTCTTATACATATGTGTTTCATATTTAATTCTTTCTTTCTTCTGTCTGTCCTACACCTCAGATCTACCGTATGATATATGTGTCTATACTTAGGATGTACTTTGTCCTAAGTATGGGGGGGGGGTAGACTGAGTTGTTATCTCTTCATCCTGTTTCATCACTCCTGTTGTTTTCTATACTTAGGGATATCTTGCCCTAAGTATAGGGGAAGTGATGCATACATTTCTCCAATGTATTTTTTTTATTTTTATCAGTTTCTTGATCCCCTCACATATCTCCTCTCTTGTTAACATTCCTGCCTATACTTAGGGATATTTTACCTTAAATATAGGGGGAGACAGGTCGAGCCAATGATTTCACATTCCTACCCTTGTCCCTCCCTGCCTACTATCCAATCTTTTATACTTAGGATTATTTCATCCTAAGTATAGGGGGGAATATCAACTTCATTTTCGTAGATTCTTTAGTCATTATAGTTTATGAATCACTAAATGCATAGATTAATTTGTATTTATTGTAGCACGAGCACTTTGCGGATCATGCAGAACAGAATAAAAGATCTCCGTGAGGAGGATTTGGTTTGAATTTATAAACCTGGGAAGTTCAAGGTCGAACACAAGGATGTGAGAAATTATGTGATTATTTTTAAGTGTCAAATATTTAATATAGTAAGTTATAATATGATTATAGTGAGTGGATGTACAAATCGCAAACTAGGTAGATTTTTAACACATTTTTATGCAATTACTTTATATGAAGGCAAAGATGCACAAACAATACAATTATGAAGATCACATTAACAACAGACTCACACCAAAAGACTTGTACTAATTATAAAAACTCCCGAAATTTATTTAATATTAATTAAGGCATGAATCAGGAAAAAAAGGTGATTTGAGTATTAAAATCTTTTCAACACAATTTATCCTTTAAGTTGACTTAAATGCTTAATTGTTTAGCAAGTGATTAAACCACTTAATGACTTAATAACATGGATTAAAAATAACTACCAATAAGTCATTAACATTCACTATGAGTATCAAGATCAATTCCTCACAATTTCGTTTAATGATCAAATTAAGCACTTAGGATAAGAAATAATTCAAGCATGACTTTTTAACCAAAATTCATACTAAATTATGACAAAATTAGGAGCATCAAAATATCTTTCCAGCAAGACCAAAATAAATCATTTGGATTTATATATAGAAAGATATTCAATGTTTAATCCATGGGCATTTTTGCAATAAAAACTACAAGTTTTATAACAAAACAGGACAAATGGACTGAAATGCAAATAAAATAGCCTGTAGGGGGTAATATGCAATTTACACAAGGCAGGAGGACTTACTGCAATTAAAAGAAACCAGAGGACGTGCATTGTAAATTACTCCATCACGTGCGCGATACACATGACCAGGCTAGGTTCATGCATTGAGGTTCGATCCACATGGCACTCGTTAATGCTTTGGTTTTTGCTAGGATGTAGGTTCATCTCACGAACCTCAGGGTCGTACTGATGCTTTGGAGTAGCGATGTGGCGATTTACTAGCCATCAGATCTCACCCAATAACATGGATCTAACGGCTACTGCACCTTGCCTGTTCTTCCTCTTACTCCGCAGGAGGTAGAGCTAGGATTGGGCTCCGACGATGTCGCTCTGTCTCCGCCTTGCTCCTCTACTAACGCTTAAGGTCAGATGACCTTGTGGATGTTACCGTGAAGATGGAGCGACATTGAGGAAGACATGGAGACCTTCGAGTATCCTTGACAATGAAGTGACTCTACAGATGTAGATTGAGATCAAAGCTTCCCCATGATCTCTGATCAATGAACTCTTTAGCCCTGAGAGATGTTTTTGATCAGGTAATTGAAGAGTACTGTGAGCCTTGGATGGAGTTGAGTTGCTCCAGTCGATGCTTGAATATTCCGGCTAAGAATCTAAGCTCAGTCAGCCGAGGATGTGGCTGAAGCACGACCAGTTTGGTCGAGGATCTCACCGGACTTGTACGTCCATCGTCGCTCTCAAACTCAACCTCTCAATATCACTGGAGGAGGGTGAGGCTAGGGTGCAACTCTCAGAATGGTGGATAACGGTTGATGGAGGTGATGAAGGTGTTTTGATGAAGTGGTGGTTTAGAAATTGTCGATCGAAGGTGGTGGTTTCAACCACCACCCACGAGGAGATGAGAGAGAATGACGAGGAGTTAGGGATATAGCGTGAATTAGGGTTAACTACAAAAAATGATGCGTTTGGCGTGCATGTATTTATGTGCCCTGAGCGAGCACATGTGCTCGCCCGACTCTTACCGAGCATAGGAGGACCACATGCAGTCGCCCATGCAGCTCGCTAGTTTGAATCCTGAAGAGCGGTCGGGTGGCATGCGTTTGCCAATTTGGACGAGCACTTCTATTGCACATGTGCTCACCCGTACGTGCTCGCTCATTTGAATTTTTATGCGCAGAAAATATGAGCGCTTGCAATATATAGGAGAGCACTGACAGACAGAGGGATGAGCACATAAATGTTCTCACCCAAACCCTTAAACAGAACGTCAGCCTCCCTTTCTTCCTCATTCTAACTCGCATTTCCCCCCAAAAATCCCCTCCGGCAAACCCCAAATGATCGTCTCCACCACCGCCGACCCTCCTTTGTGTGTTTCAAGTAGATAAACAGCTACCCTTCAGTACATTACTTCATCTTGTCTCTCATTTTTAAAAATCTCATTGCATATTAGTCTTATTTGGATAGTTTTAGGTTTTCAATTTTTTGTTTCTTGTTTGTTATTTTGTATATTTGAATGTGTTTTATATATTTAGGATAAGACTTGATTACTATATTCTTGTTATATTTGATTGTGATTGCCTCATTTATATGTAAAATTTTATACGTGGTAGGTGTTCGATAAAATGACGCAACCAACAATAGGTCAAAACTTTGTAGTATATGAAGGATAGGAAGTCCCTTATAACATTTATACTTGTTAGTATAGTTGATTTTTTACAATGACTAAAATTGTGAAATAGGAATATCATGCCATGATATTGTATAATTGTGCTTAAATAATTAACATTAGGTATAACTTGTGAATAAGATTAGGTATAATTATCTCCATGCCTACAAACATCCTCTTCATAGACTGTTCATATGAGTTAGACTATTTCATCTAGTGTGCATATGAGATGATAAACACCAACATTTCTTCTATGATAATTTATTATCACATTAAATTCTAGTTAATGTGACAAAGTATATCACATTAACTTATAGTTAGGTTGATGATAAGGTTAAAACACTAACCACTAATTATTATTAAATCACACAAAATCATTCACACATAGTGCGTCCCTCCACACTGGGTGGTGTGTGGACCTGCACAGCGGGAGGCGTGTGCAACACATTGAAGAATTTGATCATATCCAACTGTGTTATTTTTTTCATAGTACTATTGGACTCACTTTGGGATGGCTAATCTCAGTCCAATGGTCGTGGATTTTGATGTTTGCAGGTGGAGAAATCTTTTTTTGCAGGTATACTTCCAATAATATTGATTTAAATACTTTATTAGACACTAATTTAGGATCGCACTTATCCATATCCCCATCGTTAACAAACCATATTTACGTAAATGTCCGGCTAACGTAAATGAATAAATATTTTAAGATTATTTTATAGTCTCATTTGTAGCATGTACAATTGTATGACATAAAGTGATATTAAAGTATTACATTTATGTTAACTTTCCTCAGCTCAGAGATCCCGGACTAAGGGGATCCGTAAGTATTCAAACTTACTAAAGGTGATCGTTGTCACAAGCTGTTTGTTTTTGATGGAAATTCGGTTCCATAACCCCTTCCTCTTCGGTATACCAAATCAATCATAATTTACTATTGAAATAATCACTAATATGATTATTTTGAAAGTTGATTGCGATTGATTTTTGAGGTATACGGGAGAGGTGCATGGTTATGTTGCCGAATTTTCCTCAGAAATAAGCAAGTATGTGACAACGGGCATCATTTAGTAAGTTTGAATCCTTATGGACGAGCTCAAGTGATAACATAATTAAGACACTTCTCTTCTCATCTTTTATAGAGAGTATAATAGGTTTAGGTCAACAATGGGTTAGGTTTAGGTATTCTTCACATGATCTCATAGATTAACTCAAAGTTTAATCTTCCCATCTCATTTGACAATATGAATTGTTTCATTCAGGTTAATCAATATGACTAATAGAGAGTGGATGTACAAGCGTGTAGTAGATGGACGTGTTACAAATACCTTTCAAAGAAGTATTCATGAATTTATATAATTTGCTTACGTACAAGGTTCCCGTGTTGTGGATTCAACTATCTTATGTCCGTGTCAAAAAAGGTGTTTAATGAGGAACAGATCTAAGGATGAAACTCAGTTACATCTTTATAAAATGAGTTTTATGGAAGGATATCAGATTTGGTGGAGGCATGGTGAGGATTATGAGGACAAGATGAATGAGTTAAAAGAAGCAGACAATATTAATCTATTTGTAGATATGGTTATGGATGTTGCGGGTCCTGATTTTAACACTGCTTTTCTAGATGATGAAGAACCATACGGAGAGTCTGCAGAATTCTATGAGTTGTTGAAAAAAGCAGAAGAGCCATTGCGGTTGGGTTGCAAGACATATTCAAAACTCTCTACGGTTTCGGATCTTCTATCGATGAAGATGGAGTATAATATGACTGATCGTAATTTTGATGCAATCCTTAAAATTATCAAGAAAATGTTACCAGAAGATGCAATATTGCCTGATAATTACTACAAAACAAAAAAGATGATGCGGAAGATGGTTTAACGGAAGTTAAAATAGCATCTTGTATAAATCACCATATTTTATATTACGGTGAACACCAACATTTGATACGGTGTCCTGAATGTGATGAGTCAAGATATCAGGAAGCAAGGAAGAGTAGGACAAAAAACTCAAGAAAGATTCTATGCTATTTCCCGTTGACGCCAAAAAAGAAACGACTATATTATTGTAAAGAAACGATGAAGCATATGACATGGCATGCAGAACAAAAACTCGATGAGTTCATGGAGCATCCATCCGAGTCTGATTGTTGGAAAGTATTGATGTCATCTTTTCCTACGTTTTTTGAAGAAAAGAGGAATTGCGTTATAGATTTATGTACAGAAGGGTTTAATCCTCATGGAAGAAGTAAAGATCACTCTTGGTGGCCAGTAATGACACCATACAATTGATGACGCACCTGACAACTGGGTTAAGTATGTAAATAAAAATGGTCGTCGTGACCCAAATCACCAAGCGCGGTCAATCGAGAAAAATAAATGCAAACCACTTAAGAAAAAGATAGAAATCGAGAAAATAAAGTGTAAGCGGTCTTTCGCTATTCTTTTTACCTGGTATAGCGACCAGGGTCGAACACAAGGAGCACGTTTGAAAAACTCTATAATCAGATTTCAGAAAAAGATTTTTAGTGTTTTTTTTATTTTTATATTTATTTTTATATTTTTCGAATAAACACAAACTGAATCAAAGCACACACACAAACTCTTTTTGGTATTTTGTAATTTTTTTATAAATGGAAAATGGACAAAAGTTGGACAGAAAATAAAACACGACAAAATACAGCTACATGAATTTTTATGGAATTTTTAGACAATTTTATGAATTTTTATGAATTTTCAAAGTTCTGATAAGTAAAAAGGAATGTTTTTGAATTTTTAAAAATATCAAATCAACTCAAAATGCTATGAAAATTTTATACAATGAATAGGCACATAAGAGGAGTATTCACAAATTTTAACGGAATTTTAAGAGTAATAGAAATATTTATTTCAATGAAACAAGCATGCAAGTAAAAGTCTGGAATCACTTGGACGTAAATGTAATTATGAAAAAGCTTTTGTACAAAATATTAACAGAAATAAAATGTAGGGATGATAATGCAATTTACCCAACTGTTTCTTTGTTATTTTAAAATGCCTCTAGGGCTTCCTCGTTTTTGTTCTTCACAACAGGTGGGAGAGAACGATGGTCCGCCGCCCCTCTTTTCTTCACGCGGATGGCGAGGGCGGAAGTCGGCGGAGGTCGGAAGGGATGCGGTGGAGGGCACGGGCGGCGTAGCCGCAGTCCACGCACAGAGGCGGTGCTGAGGAGAGAGAGCGCGGGCGTGCCTGCGGGGAACACGGAGGAAGGGGAGGTGCCGCGCGGGCGCTCTGGTGGTCGGATCTGGAGGGAGAGGGCCGCGAGGCCTGGGTGCCGCCCTCGCGCAGGAGGGGCGCGGTGGAGCGCCTGCGCGCGGGAGGAGGGCTCCGTACGTGTGGGCTGCAGGTGGAGGCTCGCCGCCGAGGTGGCCGGTGGCAGCGGGGGGCACCGCCGAGGGCGCGGGGCTGGAAGAAGGCCGCGGCTGGCTGGCATGGATCCGCCACGAGGCAGGAGGGTCGCTGGGGAGCGGCACCGCCACCACCTGTGGAGGGCGCGCACGCTGCTGGGGCGCCTGTGCAGAAATCTTTTTTTTTATTTTTTTTATTTTGATTTTTTTGTTTTTATTTTATGTACCCTGCAGGAGAGGTTAAGAAAAGCATTTTTTTTGTTTTTTTAACAGCAAATGCAAATAAAAGATAAAAGGATTTTGTTTTTTTTTATTTTTTTAAATCCTGCAAAACAGATGGTTAGAGATAGAAAACAAACAAAAATGTTTTTTTTATTTTCCTTTATTCCTGCAAAACAATGGTTAGAAACAAAATAAATATATGTTTTTTTTATATCCTGCAAAAATAAAGATTAGATAACAGGATATGATTTTTTTTAAATTTATTTATAAACAAAGATTGGAATGTATGAATGAGCAGATCTAGGTGATGCGGGAGATAGATCCGAGGCTCCGGTCACCGTGCGTGACCGGAGGTGAGAGATTGCGTGAGGTAGAACGTGAATATGTAGGGATCAGAAAATGAGATGGAAATCGGTTTCGAGGCAGAAAAGTGTGATGGAATTTTTTTAATCTAAAAACTAATTACTAATTCTACACAAACACTAAACCTACGATTTACCTAAGGAAAAAGACAAGTAAAAGTGGATCTCACCTCGGGGATCGGACAAGCCATGATGGCCTCGACGAAGCTCACGCCGCTGTCACCGACTGGATCGGAGGCTAGGACCCTCTTCAACAAGAAACCTCTCGGAAACCGGGCTCCTCTCCGCCAAAGATCGATCAAGTTTGAATGAGGGAGGAGGAGCCCATTAAAAAGAGGCAAAAAATCAAAAAAGGAAAATATCTACAAAAAAGGAAGGTTATTATTGAGTGAATTAAAATAATTAATTAAATAAAATAAATAAATTAAATAATTATTTACAAAATTCGGAATAAATTAATCAAATAAATAATTGAATTAATTGAAAATCAATACTCCACCATAATGGTGGCCATATAAGGTGTGTAATCAAATCTACATATATGGTAGCTTATTAAATCACATAAATCCACCAAATCAATTATTTAAATACAAATTTCGAAATTAAATAAAATAAATTAATTAATGTTAAGTAATTAATTTTTTGGTGGATTTTATAAATGGAAGTTAGTGGATTAAATAAAATAAATTAATTTTCCTTATAGGTGCAAATAAGGAAAAAATTTTTATACAAATTTTTTTTATTTTTTTAAATTTTTTTTCTAATTTTTATTTTTATTGAAAACAATATTTATAATATATACATTAAGTAAAAATAAATATTAATAATTATATACAACAAATATATGGGTAAACTACACAATACACCCCGGAAAACCGACTTTTTAACCGTAACTCCAAACAATACAAAACCACATCCATTTGAAAGATAATTCAATTTATAGTATGATGGAAGTGAGTTTGGTTCGATTTGAGCTCATATGGAGCCGGAATTGATGTTTCAATTATTGCATTACGGCTTTTTCTGGGTGTAATTATTGACAATATATACATTTTTTTTATTTTATAAATATTTTTATTATTTACAACACAGTTTTATTTACAACTTTTATTTACAAAAGTAAGTGGTTTGAGGTCAAATTATATACAAATAAAATAATGTAAGTTTTATACAAATCTACATAAAAAATATGTACAAGATATTTTTGGATTTTCTGACAGATAACCTTATCTCCCCCTACTTTATTCCTGGTCGATCAGGTCAAGTCTTGACCTTCTCTCGGGGTTTGGGTCAGTCTGTATTTATTGCATAAATACTTCCTTTTCTTTTTCTTTTCTTCTTTATTCTTTTATTTATATACAAAAAGTGTTAAAAATACATAATTAACTAATGCATGTGAAATGGTAATTTTATGGAATTAATGGGTATTTACAGGTATTTGACTAAGGAAACGATGCTAAAATAAAAGAATAAAGGCGATGAATCGTGGATTCATCAACAATCTACCCTCATGATTATGTAATAAGAGACAGTTTATGTTTCTATCGTTGTGGTGCCAGGACCTACACATCCGGGAAAATACATCGACGTTTATTTACGTCCTCTCATATATGAATTGAAAATGTTATGTGTTGATGGAGTAGATACATATGATGCAAATAAAAGTCAAACATTTAACATGAAAGTATCTCTACTTTGGACGATAAATGACTTCCCGACATATGGAATGTTATCTGGATGGAGTACGCATGGACGTAAAAGTTGTCCATATTGTATGGAAGGTATTAAATCATTCCAGCTTCAACACGATCAGAAATCATGTTTTTTTGATTGTCACAGACGTTTTCTTTCAAACAATCATCCATATCGAAGATAAGTGCAGTATTTAAAAAGAATGCAATTGATCTTACAGATCCACCGCCATTTAAGACCGGCGATACGATATTATCAAGTTTGGAAGAATTGGAGAAATCAGTCTTAGAGAATGGGGATAAAACAAAATATTTTTCTGATTTTGGTGACAGTCATAATTGAATTAAGAAGAGTATATTTTGGGAATTACCATATTGGAGCAAGCTACTGATACGACACAACTTAGATGTTATGCATATAGAAAAATGTCTTCGATAATATATTTTATACTGTTATGAATGTAACCGGCCGCTCAAAAGATACAGTAAAGTCTCGTCGTTATTTACAAATTATATGCAATCGGCTGGAGTTGCATATTAAGGAACATGATAGTAGAAGGGTTGAACTTCCTAAAGCGAAGAATACATTAGACAGAAATCAAGTGAAGCTTGCCTGCGAATGGACAAATAAATTAAAGTTTCCAGACAGATATGCATCAAATTTTTCCAATTTGGTCGATTTAAAGAAGTTATCATTTAAGGGAATGAAAAGTTATGACTGCCATGTTTTCATGAAAAGATTTCTACCGTTAGTGTTTAGAGGATTGTTACCAAAAAATGTTGTCGATGTTCTATCAGATGTCAACAGATTTTTTCAGGTTCTATACTCGTCACGCGTACACCAGACGGAGATGGAATATCTTGAGAAAAATATTCCTGTGATTATGTGTAATTTGGAGAAGATATTTCCACTGTCATTTTTTATTCGATGGAGCATCTGATGATTCATATTCCATACAAAGCAAAAGTTGGAGGGCTCGTATCCAGGAAGTCCTCCACCGAATTCGTCATTCCATCGTCGCAATGAAAGCCCCCTCCCGCCGCCCTCCCCTTTCTCTTTTTTTCTTTAATATTTGAATAAAATGTTTACATGTTTTACATAGGTTCATGTTCTTTCTCAAAAGAAAGGTCCGAAATAAAAGTAAAGTTGAAGGATCAATAAGTTTGCAATATATTTATGAGGAAGTCGCAACATTTTGCGCTAGGTATCTTCCAGAAGATGTGGAGACAATCCACAATAGATTTAGGAGGAATGAGACAATTTACTCGGAGGAAGAACCTTGTATCAGTGTCTTTTGTCAATCCACTCAGCTCATAGGAAAGGCAACATAACGTTTTTTATCGAAATAGGAGAAGGATGCTGCAGAGTTATACGTATTAGACAATTGCGAGGAAATAACATCATATGTTCAGTACGTATCTGTATTACTTTATGTATATATGTAAATTCCTTTTTTACGTAATATTAATGTTTCTTTTACTTATTTGAGGGAATTTAGAAAGAAAATAATCGAAGAAAATCCTATATATTTATATGATGAAGTTCTGAGCATCTATATGAATCAATTTTCAGCTTGGTTTGAAGACCAGACAAAATGATTGGATGGTGGTGATTATTATAAACATATTTTAAAATATTTTGAAGAAGGTCTGGTTTATAAGGTTCGATCTTACAACTCTTGCTGCAGTAATGGTTATCGTTTTCATACCTTCAATTCGGTTAAATATTTAACAACTCAGAAACACAAAGTGAGGGTTCGTGGATCTTGTTATGAGGAAGATCATATGAATTATTATGGAATTTTAAAGGAGATAAAAGAAGTAGAATATAGTATTCCAGGCTTTAATAAAGTAGTTCTCTTTTGGTGTGGTTGGTACGAACCCAATGGAGGTGTAGTACTCGATAAGAGCAATAACATTGTCGACGTGATATCAAGAAAATTTATACGCAGATTTGAACCCTTCATTTTAGCTTCTCAAGAAGATCAAGTTTGTTATCTCCCATAAGTGTCAAAGAAGAGAAAGAGCGTTGAAACTTTAAGTGTCATGAAGATAAATTCTCGAGGCTATATTTCTAATGAATACACTCATCATGAAGATGATATAATAGAAGCATTCACACCGACTCACGAGTGAATAAACGTAATCGAAGAAGTCCCAATCATCAAATCGACTCGATTGGATGATAATGGGGTGTTATGTGTTGACTTACAAGATGATTCGGACTCCACAATGATGATTCAAAAAACTCAGAAATCAGAGAAAAATGCTTTAATCCAACAAAAATGCATGATGAAGATTAACTGTAAGTTTTATTAAATTATTATACTCGAATTAGCTAAAATGTTCATTAATAACTATGTATTATATCATCACTACAGTCATGGCAGGTTTTGGACGTGGCGGGTCTCATAGATCTCATCGATCCAATCGTCCATCCTCCACAGACAAACCTTCTTCTAGTAGGCAGCCAACCCCGGATGTTGTTTTAGATTCACAGTCTGACGAGGTCCGACGGGTCATAGCCTACTACGAGTCCCTTGGTTATCCTCCTCCACCCTTTTATGTAGGCGCCTATGGAGAGCCATCTACCTCAGCCGCTCCTGCTGCATACTCGGTCCTGGCCCTGATAGCTGCAGGGACATCGATGGATTCTGATTCTCCTTCTTCTGAACGTCCGAGCACCTCCGTGCCTTTACCTACTAGAGCTAGACAGACTTCTGCATCCTACACTTTGTTGGAGGTTACGGCCAATGGGAGGTACGATTTTAATAATTTTTATCATTTTAATTTTACCAAACAAATAGATTGTTCAAAATTTACAAATTTTAGCAAAATATGCAGGGATTTTTTTAACAACAACAGGGTGGCAAAGGAAATAACCAACATAATCAAGACACACTTGACTAGTATGCAATTTTGATGGTGTCGCATCCCTGCTACCGAACAGGAGAGATTGTTTGAGATGTTTTTGTTAAGAATATTTTTTTAGAAATGATAAAGAAATTTTTTGTCACGTTTTCTTCTGATATTTTATAGTAATTTTCAGAGTAGGTATCACCTAATTCTGGGTCTGGGAAAGGAGGCTTATCGTCGAGCCTTTATTCGTTTGGTGGAGAAGAGAATGAGTGATACATTTTTCAAGGAAAGGAGAGACTCGCATGCGAAGTCAGGATGCGAGGAGATGAATTTTGAAGAGATGAAGAGGTTCCCGCTAACATGGTGCACGGAGGACAGGTATTGTATTACTTCGATAATTTATGATGTCATTTGTGAAAAAATTAATATTCATAATATATTCCTTGCAGATGGGTGGGTTTCTGCAATGCATTAGTTGTAGATGCGGAGGTTGGAAAGAGTTCAACGGCAGGAAGGATAAACCATAAAAAACAAAGGACTAAATCGACAAGTGTATCTAAAAGCCACAATCAGATTAGAGCAGGGCTGGTACTTTAATACAAAAACTAATTTTTCAAATCTAATTTAATATAGTACCATTTTGTTGTTAATTTTTAAAATTAATTTTCAGACAACTAGGTTGGAAAGAGAAACCCTCATTTTCAAGAGTGGTGGTCTAGGTCTCACATGAATGGGAAAGAAGGAGAGTCTCAATGGTCCACTCCTAGAGCAGGAGAATTGTTCGTTAGTCTTTTAATTTATTTGCAATTGAAAGATAAATTATAACTTATTCTTCTCTTTTTCAATTTGTATTTCAGGATCGTTATTTGGCACTATCTGTAGAAAAATAGGGTGATGATCCAACTGGAGAGCGAACACCATTTGATAAAGCAATTTGGAAGCTGATATAGATAAATATTAATTTATTATATTTATTTTTTATATATAAATGCATATTAAACAATCAAAACTTTATAAGGTGTTGGAGGAGAGGGACGTTGTGGCGAACATGAAGCAGACACTTGGTGGTCTTTCTCCATACTATGTGGAGGAACATCATCATTCGTATTCTACGTACATCCAGCCGTCGTAGACACAACCACAGTCGTCGCAACCATTATTGCAAATGGAGTCGCAGATGGCGATGATGGTGGAGCAGGTGACGAAGCTCCGATGGTGGAGCAGGTGACGAACCATCATTCTAAGTATTCTACTTAGAATAAGAAATAATTTCATATTTCTATATCTTCAAAATGCATATAACATGTATATATCTTCCATAATAAAGGTCACAAGGGCGTGCACCTCAATCTGAGGAGAATGAATAGGATGACGAAGAGGAGGAGGAGGAGAATGACCCTGAAGAAGAGGCACGCATGTATGCTAGGTTCAAAGAGAAGGAGAAGGAGAAAAAGAAAGCAAAGGAGTGTTTGATATCAAAAATTTTTAGATCAAAGAAGAAGTGATTGATTGTTTTTGTGTTGTTCTGTTCTGGAACATTTAGCAAGTCTTTCAATTTGTATGAACTTTGATAGTATAATTAGTTGTACTTGTAATTGTGGATTTTTTCGAGCATATATTTCTAGTATTTATCTCTTAAATATGAATGTTTAGTTTAAGTTCATATATATTGTGTGAGTTCAACATGTCAAAGTTAGTTAATTTATTTGGCGAACTGGCATATTAAAGATACTCTTATCGACTCTATTAAGCAAATGCAATGGTTTCTTGGCAGGTTATACAGGTTCGACGGGGATCTAAACTCCGCTGAACCTGTTTATTTTTTCAGCACTTCAGTATTGGCGAGCACATGTTCTCGCAAGGAGCTCTGGATATAATCGCCATATTACTTGGGGGCGACCATGTTGGTGATCGCAACTGTGCACGCCTACAATCGGGCGAGCACATAGATTCAACAAGTGCCCGCCCACTGCCCTGGTGACTCTCGTATCAATGACCACGCATGGAGCGAGCGCTTGTGCTCGCCCAGTATAAGGACGTGCACATGGCGTGCATTTGACGTGCACATTACGAGCCAACATGTGCACATCAATCACGTATTTTTTTGCAGTTGAACGATGAAGCATTTGGTGGTAATTTCGAGGAAAGAATATGTAAGTGATGGTTGGAGGAAAATGGAGAAGTTGCGGCCGACGAAGGGATGCGACGTTGGAGGATATGTGCTGGAGGTGAACGACGACGGAGAACCGTTGGATCAAGATCCAACGATCAAGAATCTAGAGCTAAGAAGTAGCTTGGATCGTTTTGATCAAATAGATTAAATGGCCCAGATCTAGGCACCAACAGACGGACGAGATGAAAAAGGCAGGGTGATCAGATGATCAAAAATTGGGTGCGGGTGGAGACAAAGGAAGCGGGCCACGTGGGCAGCCCAGAAGGCATCACATGACCTAAAAATATCAAAATTCAATTCACTACCTCAAGAAATGACCGAGAAAATAACTCTCTTTATGTGTGTTCTGGTGCATCTTGCATGCATCTGTGCAACAATTCAAAATTCACTTATCTTTAAGAGTCCATATTTTATATGCCAACCACAAGTCTTGATGGGTGCACTCGACATTGTATTCTGAATGACAATGTCACATTTTCTAGATATAAAAAGAAAAGATCTTGGATGTTGTTCTCTTCAACCATCATATCTTCTGTAGTTTCTCGTCACCACATTTAGATCTATGCACCATATGCTTTTGTTGAGTTGGAGCTTAACTTCTAAATAGACTGCATATATCAATATGTATGAATTCTAAGACACCTGAAGCATTGTTGAAACCCCATCTCCTTGCTTTGAGTTGTTTTCTTTGAAGTAGTCGACACATACCTTTCAAATATATAAAATCTAATGAATCTATGAAGCTCTTAGAGACAAGTAATTACATTCTTGATTTGGATATGCGACCCGAAAGCTTGTACCATATTGGTGCTAGATTTTCTGAGGTGATTTTTTCTTAGTAACTCTTGATTCAACAACCATAGATTCATTCTATGAGAAAGAAAGGTAAAAAAAAAGCTTATTATAAAATAAATTAAGGAGACGATATTGATAACAACATATTGAAACAATGTTTTTGATTGAAAAGATTATAATGCACCCTCTATTTCAGATCGAGTTTTAAGTCCTCAAGAGGTATCAAGGTGGCATTTTTCTTTAATTAAAAAGACTAAAGAAAATGTTGAGTTGTCATGAATCCTAACCTATTTGTTTCGTACGGATGGTATTTGTGGTCTTCTATGAAGAGATAAAGTGAGATGAGGATAAAGCATCTTAGGCCCTGTTCGTTTGGGGTATAAGGAGGAATGGAATAAGGGGAATAAGCCCCCAACACGCTTCCTCGTGGTACGACTATTCTCCATTATTTCATTTTATTTCACTCTTATTCCTATCTTTATCCTACCTTACCTACCTTATTTCACCTTATTCTCCTTATTCTTATCCTCCAGCCGAACGGAGAATAGACCCTTATTCCCTTATTCCTCATCCTTATTCCTGCTTTTTCTCCTACCGAACGGGCCTCTAGGATGGATATGTATATTCATGTTGAGTGCCTTGTAAATTGGTGAGAGGATCTTGGGAAGGGATCCATCTTATCTTGATACATATACCTCTCCATATCCCATTTTAAAATATAGAAAAATAGACGAAAACCCTTTGTTGCTTAGGCCCCTTCTTCCCGGTGGTTTTTCCCTTCAATTGTTTGTGTGCTGGTTTTGATTCAAAATTCAGATGGAATTTGCTGAAAAAACAAATCCTTGCTTGTTTATCCCACATGACTTGTGAGGGAGGCTTGTCCCCAAAGTTCTCTGGGGCGGTCTCTGTGCTGAGGGATCGTCCAAAACTTTGTAGCACCATCCGGTTGTACTTACTTATCCATGCAGTGACAGTTATCTCCATCCATGTGATGTGGTCAAAAGCAAAAGGTTGGTTGCATCACCCGGTCAAGAGCTCCGCACTTTCTTCTTTTCCTTTCCTTTCCTTTCCTTTCGAGTGCGGCACAATCTCAACATACTACATAGGATGCCAATTAGGTGAAAACAACTTGGATCGCAAGGCAACATCTCCTACAGTATACTATATGGACATTCGAACACCTGCCTTGAACATCCTTCTACTGCTCTCGCTCACCTGTTCATTTGACTGCTTGCTCTTCTATTCTCGCTCATATAACAATTCTAATCCAGACAAGGATTACCTTCTGTTTATATATAGGATCATCAGACCCGACTTCTGGATGGAGGATCAGATATCCTCCAGGGTCAAACGATCGACACAATCTCAACATGCATGCCATGCTGCTGTTCAGTTTACAGGTTCTTGCAGAAAACGGTGACCCGTGATGGATACTGTTGAGGCTTGCGGTGGATTATAGGGATTTTATGAAATCATCCGATAATTCGCACTAGATCGTGTATCATTTGATTTGTAGGGACTTTTGTATCCGTTGCTGTGTCTCTCCGCATTTATTACTGATTCATTAACCGGTTCTTAATTAGGACGGTCATATTAGATCTATATAAGCCGTCGGTACAATGAGAGCACAATGAGGACAGCATGTGCAAAACAAGGTCCAGAAGAAATCGGAGATAAACAATTGGCTATTACCTACAAGGTAAAAAAGAAGCCATTTCTTTCCAATATCAACAACAAAGAGAAATTGCGTATCATTTAAATGAGAGTAACATGAAACGATCAAACATACAGAAAAAGCATTAGTATCAGTTAACGTAATTCACGGTCGTGTATCTATTTAAAAATCTCTCTGCGTAATTCCTAGTTGGGTATACACGCGATCGCTTGAACATAGAAGATATTGGAACGATTTATCTAAGTGCCTTTCCTCATAGATCTAGGGTAATTATAATCAATATCACATCATGAGTCGCTCTTTTCGAAATTCTTCACTATATCATCTGTTTTTAAATATATAATAACGAATATCATTGATTGTAAAATGCTATAAAATTTAGTGACAGTCCGATGCTTATCCATTCGTCAAATTGCACACTAATAGTGGCAATTTGATCTAATACATCCAATTCCTATCATGATTCATAAATAATTTTACGTTCCTACAGTTAGGGTGGAGCATTGGGTCGGGCCGGTCCGGACCCGACCCTGACCCGACCTGCAAAAGTCCGAGCTCGGCCCGAACCTGATGTATAAATGGGCCGCACTCGAGTCCCCATTTTTCAAAAATATTATGCTCGAGTCTGGCCGGGCCCGAACCCGAAGTACAAATGGGCCGGACCCGAGCCCTCGTATTTCAAAATATCATATTAGAACTAAATTCGGAGACACGGATTTATAGTCACAATACATCCAATATTTCCTTCATCCATCAATAGCAATATTATATCGTAACAATACATCCAGTATTCATGTGTTATGGATGAATTATATCCATAACAATAAATCGGAATCAAGGTGCAACTTCATGGAATCAAAATAAGTGCGGGTTGAGTCCGACCCGAACACGACCCGAACCCGAGCCTGATCCCGCAGGCCTTGGGCCAGGCCCGGGTCCTCAGTTTGCTGAAAAAAGCGGACCTCTACCCGACTCAAGGCCCACGGAAAATTGATGGGCTCGTGCCGAGCTTTCTTGGGTTAGGCCGGGTCGAGCCCAATGCTCCACTAAAATGGGTGCAGGGCCATACATAATACTAATGGGCTGGGATCTCAGAATTGAACAAACTTAACAGGACATGTTGATTATTAACGCCTACCGAGTCTGTCTGACCATTCCCATTGGTATTTTACTGAGCTCGAGCCCATCAAGTGCTATAAAAGCCCATCGGCCCCTTTCGCAGAAGAAGGGAACGCTTAAGATGGCCAGTTACATGCACAAGTCAAAATACTTAATACGACGATCGAACGATTAATATATAATCGACCAAATTCTAAGATACACATCCGTTCTCCTCCTCCCTCTTCTTTGCAAATTTTCTCTTTCTTTCTTCTCTCCCCCTTTGTCTATATCATTGGAGCCTTCTTAACAATGATGATAGTGAAGATGACGATGATGACGATGACACTGACGGTATATGATAATGATGCGAAGATGATGGCTTCCATCCATCGGTTTACTCTAATTCGGCCATTTCCAGTTTAAACATCCAATTATAAGAGCAACATGCCCGAGTAGATCTTGATCCTGTTTTTCATTTGTATCTACATGCATTTTTGTTTCTAGATTTAACTAATTCTTTCCTCTTATTATCGCTCGTCCATCACAACTTTCACACATCTCTCCATCCCAACACAACGGGCATCGCATGGCGGGTGGGGAAAGTGCCGGCATGACATGCAATGTATGGAGCGAGCAAGAGGATCGTATGATGTAGTATTCCCTGTTGTAATGCATGAGATGCGTCGGATGAGAAATGGACGACCCGAATAGTGGAGCGATAGTGGACCTTGGCTGGAGCGAAGCCCTCCTCAATCACCAACGTCCCTGTTAGAGCATGCAATACGAGGAGAGCAATAGTGGACCTCGCCTCCATCACCGACGTGATAGACAGACGGTGGATCCTTCTGGCCTCCATCATCAACGTCACCGCCAACAAGGAGTTTGTCCTCAACCATTGGAGAGGACGATGATATCCTCCTCCAACGCTAACACCGCCACCATCACCGACATGATGCACCTCAATCGGCACTGTTCCTTTCCCTACCAAATTTCCAACCCTCACCGTCGCCGTGGGGAATGATGCCTTTACTTTCTTGATCATGTATTATATAAGTATGTACGTGTGCATGTATCTTACACAGTTAATTGCTGATTTGACAAATTTTTATGTATTTTTCCATGTTTTTTTCTAAAAAATAATCAACATATTGCCAACTATTTTTTTTATTTTACAGAAAATTGTACTAAATTTACAAAGAAAATATATTTTTAGCATAAAACATCAGAGTTTACTCTGCTAAACCGTATTGGTAGGAAAGGTTAAAAAAATAATCAATATATTGTTAGTATGCTCTTAATTTTACAAAGAATTATACAAATTTTACACATGGATGAAGCAGATATTGCACTAATTGTAAAAATTGACAAAGAAAGAGGAAGAGAATTGGAACATAGAGCTTAGGTTGTCAAAAACGAGGAGTGGAATGGGCAGTGGAGGGAATAGAGCTGATGGGTCAAGTAGAAAATCCAATTAACACGAGTATGGCGGGGGGTTTTACTTAAATGGTGAGAGAGAAAAAAATATACCTAAAATGGGTACGGCTGAAAAATATTTCCCAGAGTAGGTATATATCGGCAAACCGTTTGCCGCTTCATGTTTCGCGCATAGCAAACGGTTTACCGTGCCACATGGACGGACGGGAGGGGGCGGGGAATTCAAATTTTACCGTCCACGTGGCGCGGCAAACCGTTTGCCGCGCGCGGAACATGAAGCGGCAAACGGTTTGCCGATATATGTCTATTATGGGAATAATTTTCAAGCCGTCCTTATTTTGAGGAATATTTTTCAAAGTTAGTACCCCAATGAGTATGGCTACGTGTGTCCCTTAAGAAAAGGACCAGAGACGGTTGCCAAATCATCAAAATATAAAAGCTTAAAAACATGAGAACTACTTCGACTCGATGACCTATTTGAAAAAGTGATATTTTCACATAACACACATTGGAAGGTTGCAGAAGGCAAAGGTATCAAGGAAATGTCAAAGTGGAAGTCGTGAAGGCGTGAATACTACATATAAAATGGGACAATCCTGTCCTATATAAGTATACATGTTCAAGGTCATATATCCAGTCGCCCTATTTATCGATGTATCATGAAACATTACATAAACTTAGTAAAAAATACCATGACAATTGAGCTCCTTAATACTATAGATCTAAGAATAGGAGCATTTCAAAATTCTGCAACGGCATAAAAGGAGAGAACTGAACCTCCGTGTTTTCAGGGGAATGACTACCATCAACATGCATTATAAATTTACAAGATAGATGGGGCTAAAGTCTCTTAAATTATCCTTCATCACCACATAAGTGATGAGATGTACCCAAATCAACCAATCACTCTACATTATCAGGAAACCTATATTCTGGCAATATTAGTAATTATTAATAATCTAATTTTAATAAATATTAAGCACATATATTTCCAAGAATCAAAATTACCCTAGATATGAGATGATCCATAGATTTTTTATCTTTGTAAAAATACTATGTATTTGATCAATTAAAATTCAATTACTCAGATAAAATATTTGCTTATTTAGAGCACAATATGTATGCAAAGGACGTGATTTTTCAATATAAGTTAGAGAACAATTAATTCTAGCTAATTTGATTTTTGTGGAATTTTTGGAGTAAGGAATAATTCAATACGTATTTTAGAAACTCAAATGAGAAAAATATGCAATTTATAAACACTACAACAAAATTTAGCTATGGTGACGGTTTTTTAAAAATCCATCACTAAATTAGCCGTTGTTAAATATATTACGATGATATTATTCATTGCGAAATGAGTTTTCGTACTCAAAATTAGCAACTGGTATCATATCTGTCGTTATATCATTAGCAACGGTCCACCGACGCTTATCCGTTGCTATTTTTCAAAATATCAACTAATCGTCGCTATTTTTTTAGTTCAAAATTTAGCGATGATTAGTTAGAAGTTTGAAAAATAGCAAGGGATAAGCGTCACTAGGTGGATTGTTGCTAATGATATAACACATATATGATATTCGTCGTTAATTTTGAGTACGAAAAATCATTTCACAACGAATAATATCATCGTTATATATTTAACCACGGTTAATTAAGTGACGGATTTTGAAAAAACCGTCACTATAGCTCAATTTTTTTAGTGACACTAAAGAAATTATAATAAATTAATCACGAGTCACAAAAACAATGAATCAACTATAGTAAAGAGAATTAGCTTCTTAACCTAATACAATTTTTATAATAAAAAAATGAAATGAAAATGATGCTCATACTGATACTCGAATCTAGGGGTCTAAATGGAAAACAATGAATAAACATGAAGAAATAAATAGTGCTCAGGCGCTTCTTTAATCACCGAATAGTTCAGGGGGGCTATTCACAATATTTGCAGGTGGCGTGCCTTGCACGTGATGGACCTTTTGGTAATGACCAGGAGGTGCGAGGTTATGGCCATAATTTATCCCGTCTCACGTGGACATCCTACATGAGGTAATGCTCCTGAATGTAACGAAGGGTGATCTTTTCCTTCCTTTGTCTTCTTCGCTCAACACCTGGGAAGAGCATCACACTAGATCTCCGGCCGTGGTTGTTTGCAGAGCAGCAATCGAGGTGCTGCTCATGACGAGAGGGGCTCCTACTCTACGTGTGGCGGCGCACGATGTGGGATGGCAGAGGTCGTGAACAAGGACGATATCATGGTGGAGGAGCTGCTGGAATGACTCTTGAAGATCCGTACCATTGCTTCTTGGTGTTTGGTTGAAAGCTCCAGATTCACTATTTGAAGGGGACATGGATCCCGTAGATATGTGCGAGGTTCGGCCAAGAAGCGGAGGGGTGGTCATCTTCCCCGATCAACTGCATTGCGAGGTGTTGTTCAGATGGTAGCGCCGTGGGTGGCTCGAGGAAAGTGGACTTCGATGGAGTCTCGCTTGCTCGAAGGTGGTTCGTCGTTAGCTGCTACGGAGAAGATGGATCTTCCCCTGTAGTCGAAGGTGGGAGGAGCCTGGTTGTGTCCCTGGATGGAGCTGCTGGTTCCAATATCGATCTGGAGGGAACTCGCCTGGAAGATTACAACTCGAAGACGACGAAGGAAGTGCTGCAGTAGGTGAGTGACATCATTCATTTCTAGTGACGACAGACGGAGGAGTCCGGGAGGACTGAGTGCTCCATGGATTCACTATTGATCGACTCTTTGCAGTTAAAGTTTTGTAGAATGTGGACCTGCAGAGAGGGATCGAGACTCGAGCCAAGCTCGGTCGAGAGCATGCATACAAAAATAAGGGGTACGGAGCTCCTCCTTAAAGTGGAGAATTCAGAGCTGGACAATGGAAGGTTTCGTAGAGTAATAAGAAAGAAGATGAGTGGATTAGAGGGGATGAAGGTGATTGTTGGTTGAAAGTGCTAGTTGGATTTTAATTTTAAACAAGAAGAAGTTGGGTTTCTAGAAAAAGAGTAGTAGTAGAAGAAGAGAAGAAAGGCGGGGAAGAAGATTGGAGATGAAGGGATAGAGAAATACTTGGAAGAAGGATCGTGGGGTTCTCCAGGAAGAGTTGCCTCGAGTGCACGGAGGGATACATGAAGCTGGGAAGCTTGACTCGGAGTTGTGCTGCATCGTAGTGGTGAATTCGTGGAAGTCACAGTAGATTGGAGGAGAATGGGGTTGTTGTTGCCTCTAGGCCTCTACCTGAGCTGTCACCAGAGGTGGGTCGAAGCTAGTAGCCCTCACTCTTATGAATCGCGGATGATCGGAGATGTTCAGTGGAGGGATGACATGAAGGTCGGGGATGAGGTGATGTTGAGGGAGAGAAGGAGGTGATGCAGCTCGGTCGAGGTTTGCACAACACATGAGGAGGAGCGGATAACTGACTTGGCCGAGAAGAATAGAGGTGGAACACGGGGTCGTGGTCGTTCGATCGGCCGAGACCGAATGATCATGAAGAAGCCACATGGTTGAAAAAAAAGAAAAGAAAAAGAAAAGGTGAAATGATATCAACAAGTGGATGAAGGGGTATCTCATCCAACGACCGAGATTAGAGGCTGCAAGAAGAGTAGGTGGGGCAACACGTGGGGGCTCTAGTAGCCGCCACGTGTCGCTCCTAGAAAAATCAGAATAAGAAATAAGAGAAAAATAGAAAAAAAATAGAAAACGATCAAATAAAAAAGTAGTCTTGAAGAAAGTTATTCGTCTCGATGCGGTCTACAACTTTTATGAAGGGGTCAAAACCAAAATAAGTCATCTGTACAAAGTGCATTTTGGTGGTAGTCTATTTACAAAAAATACATGAATTCTTTTTATGTTTTGTATTTTTTTATGATTGTTAAATAAGAAAAAATCAAAATAAAATCAAATAAAATATAAAAGAAATATTTATATATTAATCTATTTTTTTATTTTTAATGATTAGAAAATAATGAAATAAAATAAATGGTACTTATGTACAAATCGTATATACAGACTCACAAAGACTCTTTTTTCTTCAATTTTCTTAGTGTTTTAACATTGAAATTTTACACACTTTATTAAAACATAAATAAAAAAAAATAAATGATAAAGAAACAATTCAAAAAATTTAATTATTTACATAAAATTTTAAGTCAAAGTTGGTCAAAATATACAACATACAATGAGGATCCAAAACCCAAGTTTTACATATAAACTCCGATTCTTTTGAATTTGATCTTGTTTTGTAGATAATTGAATGTACATTAATTAAAATATGAGTAGGGGTTTGATGAATCTGTGATTCATCACTCTAAAAGAGATTAGTTAAGCTAAGTTCTACAAAATTCATCTGTATTTTATCAAATTATATTGCATAATTAGCATTCATGCATATGTAAACATTAATTGTATTTTCTCATACATAATTGCATAAAATAAGAAGTAAAAAATCCCATCTCAATTGACCTGTAAAATAAGCTAACTTCTCTGATTTTTAATTAATTCATGCTAACTCCAAATCACCCGAAACCATCTCCATTATGTATATATTACTAACAATAATACAAGAAAAATACAAAATAATTATTGACAAAAATAAGTGGACCATAAATCCAAACCATAGTTTCAGGATAAACGGACTAAAATGTTGATATCTTCCTCATACAACGTCTGATTTTGTCCTACTCACTTATGAACTAATGATCAAGTTCAAGTGAATCGGAGCTTATATGTAAAGTTGGGTTTTGGGCCTCTTTTGTACATTGTGTATTTTACCCGATTTCGTCCTATTATTTTATGTAAATATTTGACTCTTTTTATTTTATTTCTTTTTCATTTATTTTATTTAATTAAAGTTTTATGAAAACATGCAAAAATCCAACTCCAAAATGATCTTGAAGTCAAAGAAACTAACTGAGTCTGAGAGTTCACTAACTATCTGTACAAAAGTCGTCGTTATCGGACTTTATATTATTTCTCCCTTTTCTTAATTATTAAAAATCTAATAAATTAGAGTAATATGTAAATAACTATATTTGATTTTATCATTTTTTATTTTTATCTTATTTAAAAATGATAAAAAAAAATAAAAAATCCAAAAATAAATGTATTCTATGTACAGAGAGTACCACCAAAAATACCATTTTGTGCAAAATGACCTATTTTGGTTTTAGCCTCTTCATGAAAGTTGTAAATCTCATCAATACGAACTACTTTCGTGAAGAAAATTTTTGATCCGAGGTCATTTGCTATTTCTTTTCTATTTTTCTTTGACTTTTTGTTTTCGAATCACCCATTTTTTGCATTTATATATTTCGTTTATTTAAAAAAATAAAAATAAAAAAAAGCAAGCACGCCATGTGGCACCCATCTAGTCGTCCGATCTCGGCCGATCGAACGACCACTGCACCTTCTCCTTCCCTCTGCCTACGGCCAATCTCGGCCAATCTCCCTTTCCATAGCCAGTCACCGCCTCTTCCCGATGTCCTTCCTCATAGATCAACGTCGCCTTCCCGATTCACCTCCACCTTCAAATCTGGAGCCGTCGCCCAACCAATCACCCAATCTTCTTCCAATCAATCACCCCGTCCACCTCCCATATCCAACCACTTCAATCTCCATCGACCGCCCCCCCAGATATGTATCCCCATTGGATCACATCTCTAATTCAGTCGTCGCGTCATCGATCTCCATACCTATATAAAAACCCTCACCACCCCTCTTCGAAATCCATCTGTTGATTGCACAACGAAGAGGGCATCGATGGTGACATCCTGATCCCCTCTTCCTCGATGGGATCCAACCAAGGTTGTCACATCCATGCCTCCTTCAAGCAGCTCTTCTACTCCGGGCTATTCTCGTCGTCGAGCCAATGCAGTCCACACTCTGCCTCGTGTCCTTCACCAGCGATGGAGGATCTCTCCTCTTCCAGGAACTCCACCTCTCTGGTGCTCCATCTTCCAGCAACACTTCTCCGCCTCAAGTACCACCATCGACACTTTGACCTGCAGCATCTCCACTTCTGCTACTTCTCCGTCCGCAAGCAGCTTCACCTCAACCACTCCAACAACTGCTCGTGTCACTGATGAGCACGAAATATGACCAAGACCCGGGTAAAGGTATAAGAACAAGGGTCGTTGCGATCCGGATCTCAATACTCAGCTCAACAAGAAAATCGAACCAAAAATAATAAATCAATTAATGAAATCAAGCAGCGGTCCTCGCTATTTATTTAACCTGGTATAGCGACCATGGTCGGACACAAGGAGCACGAATTGGCCGAGACGGCCTACGAAGTAGTCAAAAGTGAAAATAAAATAAAAGAAATATTTTTGTTGGATTTTTAAATCTTTTTATTTTTTTTGTATTTTTAATAATAAAGAAAATATAAGAAAATGGATAAAAAGAGCAAATCCAACTTTTTTTAAACACTCAAAAAATGCTCAGAAAATTGAAATAAAATAGTTTTTGTGTTTTTTATATTTTTTAGGTGTTTCTGGTGATTTTCTGGAAATTTTCTTATTTTTAATTGATTTTTTAAAAATCGAGAAAAGGGAAAACAATGACAAAATATACAGTCAGATTTGATAGGCTAATTAAAAATAACTAATTAGCCTCAAAAAATCTGATGGTAATTTTTATGAAAATAAATACAAAAATTAAGCTACAAAAAAGAGTTTGCATTTTTTTGAGTTTTATAGAATTTTTAAGAATTTTTGTGAGGGTTTTAGTGTTTTTTAATCTTTATGATGTTTATAAATCCAAATAACACCAAAATTGAATTGAAGATAAGAAACAACAAAACAAACAAACATCAATTTTTTTAGATTTTTTAGATGAATTTGTATATTTTTCTTTGATTTTTCAATTCCAACAGTAACAAAAATACATGTTTTTGAATTTTCAAAAAAAGCAAAATAACTCAAAAATTTTCCAAAAATTTAGGGAAATTTTTACACAGTGACAGGAGCCAAATTTCCAAATTTCACTGGATTCGGGTTTGATTTGATATTTTATTCAACCAATACAAGGCATACAACACACAAGGACCTAAGTGCAAGAAAACATAGTTCCAGTGCCAAATAGCCAACACATATAAAAAGCCCAGGGCAAAAGTTGCAAAAAGCCCAAACAAGCACGAGGCAAACACGTGATTCACACTCAGAGGGACTAAAATGTAATTCCTATTTATAAAGTTGTAAACAAAAACAATAGAAAGTTCAGAGATAAAAGTGCAAATAGCCCAAAAGAATCACGTGTCGCATCACATGCCTCACTCAAACAGGGACTAAAATGCGAATAAAGTAAACACAAGGTACCAGATGCAAATGTTCCAAAATAAAACTAACTACTAAAAATATTTACAGGACTAAACTGAAATATAAAAACTAAGAAGGGCCTAAGTGCAAATTACCCTCTTACTAAGATCTGACGGACGAGGGGTGTCCACGTGTGATCGGACGGCTGAGGTGCGTGGTATCCCTTCGTCGATGGATGCTCCAAATGAGGTCCTCAGACGATCAGATGGCTGCTAGCTCCTCACGAATGGATGGACAAGATCGGAACTGGGGAGAGAAGCTCGATCGGACGGTTCGGGAGGCTCCTGGAAGAACTCCTCACCGGCGAACCGCCCGACCGTGGCGCACGATGGAGACCTCCTCAGCTGCTTCTATGATGGGGAAATCGGTGCTGGCGATGCTCCGCAGCGAATGGTGTGCTCCGATAGGGCTGAGAGAGTCATGAGAGATCCGACGACGAGAAGGCTTGGAGCTCCTGTGCCTGGACCAGTCGGACCCCCAAGTGGGGTCCTTTGACCTGCAGACCTGCACAGAACAAATCCTGGGTCGAGGGCAAAGTGCCTCGACCCGGTGAAGGGTCGAATGGGTGGACGTAGGAGGCGGGACGACACTCTCCGGCGAGGCGACGATGGAGGAGAGCGGTGGTCCTGCTCCGGGGCGAGTCAGGATGATCGGAGGGGCGTAGAAGGTGTAGAGGAGTCTCATGAAGGTGATGCGATAGTCGGATGGATGATCGGAGCGGAGTGGGTTGGCCGGAATCGGCCGGCGGCGCAAAATACGAATTCGGGAATGGAAGTGAATCTAAGGGATGGCTACCTGATGATCGAGAGCGTCTATGGGGGAGATGTTGCATCTCCTGGTGTCCTTGCCTCAATGGAGCGACGTCTCCAGAGCCTCGAGCTCGCCGGTGGCAGAGCGCGGGTGTGAAGACCACCGGATCTGAGGCTACCGACCTTGGTCCTCGCTGCAATCGATCCCTCTCGCTTGCTGTCACTCAAGGAGGAGGAAGGGAGGTCCCGGGAACCGAAGGGAATGGCCAAAGATGCGTGAAAAGCGTGGCGGAGCTGGGCTAAATAGTGAAGAAGGGTCCAATAAGATGGGGATCGGGCGAGCATTCCAAGGAGCGGATCCCTAAGAGGAGAGGCACGCGAGGATCATGGATCGTTCCTTGGCAATCAAAGCCTTGGGTTTGAGCAAATGGTGGTCGGATCGATTCTAAATTACTTGGAGAAATCGGGTCAAAAATCAGATCCACGAAGGATGTGGTCCAAGGGGAGAGTTGACCGGGGGTCAACAATCCCCTTTGGACCAATCAGGTAATTCCATTGGAAAATTATTTGGAAAAATGGAATAAAATAGGAAATGAACTTATTTCAAATTTTTACAAAATAACAAATATTTATTTATTTTCGAAGAATTTTTTAGTGATTTTTATTTATTTTTTTGAAAAATAAATTAGGTATTTACATTATATTATTTTTATATATAGGTATGTATACCTATGTATTTTTGAATTTTTTTAATCTTTTATTTATGTACTTTATTCAAATTTTATATTTTATTTATTTACATCATAAAATGTGGAATATAAAAATATTTTTATTGGATTTTTATTAATTATTAACAAGGGGAAATAAATAGGTATTTTATTCTATATACATGGTCTATGTACACTGATGAGAGAGAATTTTATTTATTTTTATTTTTTTATTTTCCCATTTTTATTTTATATTTATTTTTACAAATATGTAACAAATATGGGAAGCACAAATATATTTTTATTTTTAAAAAATAAATTATTTACATATAGAGGAATATGTACACCATGTTGAGTCACCCTATCTCTCTCTACTTATTTTATTTTGCGGTCAGGCCCTTGTGGAGCCTTCCCTTGGGTTCAGATCACTCAATATTTATTCTAAATATTTCCCTCTTTTTCTTTATTTCTTTATTCTTTTATTTATGTACAAAAACATGCTAATTATTAATATTTACACAATTCATGCTTTTTGCTAAATTATTCTATTTACACAAATACACATGGTGTTTTGCACAGATTTTTAGCTAAAATAAAAGAATAAAGAGTGATGAATGAGGATTCATCATCCCCCCTATACTTAACTTTGCTAGTCCCTTAGCAAACACTTATTTGAAAAAGAAGTGAAAAAGAAAAGAAAAAGAAAAAGAGGGGAAAAATGCATGGATCAATGCTGATTATTAAACTTGCCTTCATTAAATTGAAATATGGAGCTTGATCAGATCTTTGGATTATTAATATGTTGGAACCTTATTCGGCCTTAGGTTTAAAACTTAACAGCCTCTAAGTTCCACTAATCTATACTCAAGACTCCTCAATAATTCAGATCAGAACAAGTCTACATACACAAACCCTGAAGACCATGACTCTTTCCTTGTACAGTGTAAGTGAGGTACAACTCTCCACCTCAGAAGTAGCAAAATGACAACCCTCCCTAAAACTCTATGACCCTAGTCTGACCACTCTTTCCTCGAGGGCGGGGTATTCCCTTCTAAGTTCAAGTTCAACCGGTTCAAGAAGAGGGGGAAGAAGAGAATGGACCATGGCCAGTGTAACCATGTATCCCTAGGAGCTCAACCAGTGTATCTAAGTCTACCTGCTGCAAGCTTCATAAGATGGAACATGAGTCTCAAGCTTTGCTTATTGCACTATATACACTCCGGTGGGATTATCATTTTCTATCAGACCCACCACTTTTTTGGAGTTCTTTTCTTTTTGCATTTTTTTTCGATGTGCATCTGTACAACATATCTACAAAGTGTAGCATATATACATAAGTAGTTTTTCCTCTTGAGTCGGTAGACTATCCCTCTTTTGAAGCATTATTACAACCCACAACTCCTGTTGTTAGACCTCATGGCAACCAGACCAGGTTGAGACGTACTTCCTTCACTATAAGAAGAAGAGAGGTTCTGCCTAGAAGTACTACCCTCATATGCTACCCCAAGTCAAGGAAGACTGCCTCCTCACCACCTCATCCGTAGAGAGCTCGGTGTAAAGTGCGGGTCCAAGTCAAGCCATTGTCTATATGAGTCATGTGTGTGTTGTTAAGTGCTCTACTTAGGCTCATCGAGATGACATAAGATCATAGCCTAGTGAACTCAAACAATTAAGTCACCATGGACCTGAAAAGTCTCAACCATAAATCCTCTAAGGTTCCTCTTAGAATTAGGTGGATTAAGATCTTAACCAAGCTCCATTTTCCAATTTAATTCCAGCCTAGTTTAAATATCAACTATGATCCAGGAAAAACTATACAAGTATTTACAAAGATGCTATTTACAAAATATTTACACATGTGCAAAATTTTTGAAAAATGTTCCGAAAACATGGATGTATGCATGAATTCAAGTTTTGCAAAGTATGTACATAAATTTACACAAGGTTTTTGCAAACTTTTGATTTTCAAAACATTTTACAAAAATGTTGTACTATATACATAATTTTGATATCAAATATTTACAAGCTATTTACACAAAAGATTTTTACAAACATTTTTACAAAAATAATTGGTACAACTAGCTATGCATGTGCAATAAAAGAATTTTATTTACAAGGAAAATTTTTAAAATTTTTTTGGATATTTGGGTTTTAGCCATTTTATTTATTAACACACTCACACAAAGTACGAGTTATGCCTAAAGTATATATGGAATATATACACACCCCCCTATACTTAGCTCGAACGATGTGCTCAGAGTCAAGAGCGATGAAGAAGACATAACTCGTGCTTAGTATCGGGAAGTGAAAAGGAAGGCTATATACAAAGATGAATGAAAGAATAGAAATGCAAGAGATCTCGTGGTTTCCCCCTATACTTAGGATCAAATAATCCTAAGTATAGCAGGCTGTACACAAAGGGAAATCTGAGTGAGAATGTACAAGGTCTACCTCCCCTATACTTAGGGTAAAATATCCCTAAGTATAGGAAGCAAGAGGTAAAAATGAATCAAAAGAAACTCAAAAGTCTCACACCCCCCCATACTTAGGTTAAAGTGCACCCTAAGCATAGCAACATCGAAGATGTGAATGGGGTGTTGGACTGAAGAATGGTGTGATATGGACAACTGGATCTATACAAGTCGGGAGAACAGTGATTATCAGGCGTGAGATGCAATAGATGTGAGTCAAGAGACCACATCTCACGTAAAATGAATCGGGGAAACGTCAACGACCAGCGGCTCATGATCTAGATATGGCTTGAGCCGCTGCCTGTTAACACGAAAGGTACTCTCAGAAGACAACTAAGATATATCAATACTCCCGTTGTCGTGTACCTTTCTAACCAAGTAGGGTACCTTCCATTTGCTCTGTAGCTTCCTTGGAAATAATCTCAACCTGGCATCGAACAACCATACTCACTGTCTTGGCTCAAACTGATGCTTGTGGTTGATATGAGAATCATGCCACTCCTTCACTCTCTCCTTGTACTGTAGGCTGCTCGAAAAGGCTGCATCACGAAGCTCCTCCAGGGCTGCTAACTCTGCCCTCCTATGGTCTCCTACACTCACTGGATCCATGATGATGTCTGTAACTGCCCAGAGTGACCTATGTCTAAGCTCAACAGGTAAATGGCAGGACTTGTCATAGACGAGGAAAAAGGGAGACGTCCCCAACGGTGTTTTGAAGGATGTTCGATATGCCCACAAGATCGAGTCCAAAAGCTGTGACCAATCCTTTCGATCAGGGCGGACGACCTTCTGCAATATAGTATTTATCTCCCTGTTCAACACTTCAGCAAGACCATTGGTCTGAGGATGGTACGGTGTGGCTACTCGATGGTCTAAGCTGAACTCGCTAGCAAGGGCCTTTACCTTGTCGTTGACGAAATGAGACCCCCCGTCAGATATCAACACTCGAGGTACCCCGAACCGTGAAATGATATTCTTCCTCAAGAATATGCAAACAGTCCTAGCATCTGCTGTTCGGGCAGGGATGGCCTCAACCCAACGACTAACATAATCAACGACCAACAGAATGTACTCAAATCCCTGACTCCTAGGGAATGGACCCATGAAATTGATGCCCCATGTGTCAAAAACCTCACAGAAGTGAATGGGCTGCATCGGCATCATATCACGCTGTCCACAAGTGCCCATCCTCTGACAGTCAGTACACCTCTTCACGAACTCATCAGAGTCCTTGAAGAGGGTAGGCCACCAAAGCCCGGATTGGAGCACACTCTGTGCCGTTCTCCTCCCAGAGTGATGTCCTCCTCCCTCAAGCTTGTGGAAGTAAGTGAGGACAATGTGGTGCTCCTTCTGAGGAATGCCATACGCTATCCCCTCCTTCGTGATAAAGGAAGGGATCCTCCCAATGGTAGAACTTGGCCTTCGCGAGAAAGGTCTCAAGTCTCTGCCTGGGCCAATCTTGTGGGACTTTCTTGGCAACAAGAAAGTTCACAATATCGGCATACCACGGGAGAGAGGCAATAGCAAGGATCGCCTCATCTAGGAAGGTCTCACAAATAGGCTCAATCTGCTCGGAATCCTCAAGATACTCCAATCGGGAGAGATGATCCGCCACCGCATTCTTGACTCCAGGCTTGTCCTTAATCTCTATATCAAACTCCTGGAGTAGAAGGATCCATCTGGTCAATCTGGAATTGGCATCCTTCTTTGCCATGAGGTATCGAATGGCGGTGTGATCAGTGAAGATGGTCATTCTAGATCCAATGATGTACGATCTGAACTTATCTAGGGCAAACACAATGGCTAGCATCTCCTTCTCAGTGACTGTGTAGTTCCTCCGAGCTGCATCCAAAGTTCGGCTAGCGTAGTGAATAGCAAAGGGGACTCCATCCCTCCTCTGTCCCAGCACGGCCCCTACGGCAAAATCTAAGGCATCCGCCATGATCTCGAATGGGAGAGATCAGTCAGGCGGCTGCAGGACAGGAGCCTCGACAACTAGACTCTTGAGAGTCTCAAATGACGCTAGACACTTATCATCCACAATGAACTCGGTGTCTTTCATAAGCAGAACAATCAACAGTCGGGCAATCCTGCTGAAATCATGAATGAATCGTCGGTAGAAACTGACGTGCCCCAGAAAAGACCGTAACTGCCGCAAGTTGGACAGTGGACTGAGTTTCCTAATGATATCCACCTTGGCCGGATCAACCTCCATGCCCCTGTTGGAGATGATATGGCCAAGCACCGTCCCTTGAGTCACCATGAAGTGACTCTTCTCCCAAGAAAGCACCAGGTGCACCTCAATACATCGCTGGAGGATGCGGTCTAGGAAGTCAAGACAGGAGTCGAATCCGTCGCCGTAGACCGAAAAGTCGTCCATGAAGACCTCCAAGCACTCCCCTACCATGTCCGAAAAGATGGACAACATGCACCTCTGGATTGTCGCTGGAGCGTTGCACAATCCAAAGGGCATCCATCTGAAAGCATATGTCCCGAAGGGACATATAAAGGTAGTCTTGTCCCGGTCCTCTGGCGCAATCACCACCTGGTTGTATCTGGAGTACCCATCCAAGAAACAGTAATGGCTCTTCGCTGCCAGTCACTCAATGATCTGATCAATAAAGGTAAGGGGGGAAATGATCCCCTCTTGGTGGCCTGGTTGAGTCTTCTGTAATCTACGCAGACCCGCTAAGAAGTGGGTACCCGGGTAGCGATCTCCTCTCCAGACTCGCTGACAACTGTAGTGATGCCCATCTTTTTGGGCACCACATACAACGGACTGACCCACTTGGAGTCAGAGATGGGGTAGATAAAATCGATGCTCCACCATTTCGAGATCTCCTTCATGACAACATCTCGAAGGTTCGGGTTCAGCCGCCGCTGGAACTCACGCGACGGCTTCACGTCCTCCTCGAGATAGATATGGTGGGAGCACAGGGCCGAACTTATCCCATGGAGATCGGCTACACTCCATCCTACCGCCTTGCGGTTCTTTTCAAGAACCCCCATCAGACGGGATTCCTGCTCTCCAGTCAAATCTGTTGAGATAATGACTGGGTACATCTCATGCTCGCCCGCAAGGAACCTATACTTCAGCGATGAAGGAAGCGGCTTCAGCTCTGGACAACACTGTGCCGGTGGATCTGGCCTCTGAAAGGTCTGAGTGAATGCGGCCAAATCTGTATGGGAGAATGGAAACTCTCTCTCGCAATCTGTATCAGGCGAAGGCTGCTCTGCTGGTATGTCTCTGCTCTGAGTGGTATCAGCCTCCTCCCTAGCTGTCGGCTCTATGGAAGTCAGATACGGTATCGAGTCATCAAACTCAACCCAGTCGAAATCTGACTTCGAGGGATCTGAATTAGAATCACTAACAACATCTGCCTCGCGATCGGGGACCGGCTCTGCTGCCTGAAATGTATCCTGGACCAAGGGTGTGCTATTCAAGCTCTCCTCTGCTGTCATCTGTGCATCAACAACCTCTGAAAGTGAGAGGATGGCCTGTGCTGCTGGGTCTGCCCAAATTGCCTCATCATCTGTGATCACAAAGTCGCAGTCCTGGTGGATGTCTCACCCTGTATTTGTCATCTGCCTTGAATCTGAAGTCTGCTCGGAGCAAGCTGAATCTCGGGCTCTAGTCTCCTCGTTCGTCTCTATTTGTACACTCTCACCCTCGATGCGAAAGTATACCTTCCCGCTATCATGATCGGATATCGCCTTGGCTGTGGCCAAGAACGGGTGTCCTAAAATGATGGGGTTATCAGTCACGGACTCAGGGATCTCCATGACCAACACAACGAAGTCCACGGGGAATTTCAAGCCCTGAATCGTGACGACAACGTCCTTCAGCAACCCCTTCAGCCTCTTGACAGATCGATCAGCAAACTGAAGGACCATCCTGCTCTGTCGTAGAGGGCCCAACTCGAAGCGGTCGAGTAGGGCTGCCGGAAGTAGGTTGATCGAAGACCCACTGTCTAATAGAGTACGATCGAACCTCTTCTCCTGAATGTGGCATCTGACATACGGGGCTCCTGCATCTGGCCTCTTGGCTGGAAGACGGTTCTGGATCGCGAAACAAGTGGCACGAGTGAGCACATGGATCTCTGACTGGTGGTTCCTCCTCTTCCTGCTGACAATGGTCCTGTCTATGAGTGATCTCTGGAGTAGAGGTATGTGCTCCAAGGCCTCCTATAGAGTCAGCTGTATGTGGAATCGATCTATCATCTATTGGCTGAACTCTATCTGATGGTTCTTTTTGGGATTTTCTTTTTTCTGCCCCTTAGCCAAATGGAGTACTCTAGGAAAGGGGACTACAGGGTCCTTCTCAGATGAAGGACTAGGATAGGATCTAGGCTGCTCAAGCATGACAGAATCCACGCATACATCATCAATCACCACTGGTGGATCAGAATAAAACAAACCCTTTCCTTTATTCACAGAAACGTCCTGAGGTACATGAACAGATGGAAAAACAACATGACTAGCAGTAGAAGTGTTGGTGGCCTCAGCGCCACACTCGATGTCTGGCTGTACGACATCAGTACCGTGCTCTGGCTCGGCATCACGTCTGGTGGCATCAGTACCACCTCCTCCATCAGGTGAAATGACAGCCTCAGTACCGTCGGCTGGATCAACGTCCCTGGTGGCATTAGTACCACCGTCATCATCTCTGGCAGCCTCAGCACCTCTCCTCTCCTCGCCTGGCGCTCCTGAAGTGGCCTCGAGTCGTCGCTCAGATGAGGCGCCGCCTGCTAGCATCCTACCGCTCCTAAGTGTAACAAAATCATCATCAAACATGTATGCAAACATATCACCAAGTGAAGCACTATGAGTGGTAATCTCAGTGAACTCTACCTGCTCAGACTTCCTCTTGAGGTTGTTCGAATTCGGCTCGATCTGGGCAGGGATGGCGGCCTTCCCTCTCATGATCTCCCTCATCTCCTGACGAAACTCGTCTATCTCCCGTCGATATGTGGCCTGCTGCTTGGTCATGAGGTGGGCTAGGTCATCCAAGGCGGGGTTCTCATAGGTCAACCCATGAGAACCTGACGAGTAGCCTCGCTGGTAGTGAGGCTACTGCTGCTGCTGGTGAGGGTAAGAGGTGTACTGCGGCTGATGAGGCTGCTCTCGCCTCCAAGGTTGTCCCTGCTGATAGGAAAGAGGACCATACTGCTGGTAATGACATGACTGCTACTGCTGATGTACTGGGGACTGCTGCTGCTGATGTTGCTCACGCTGCTGGCCATACTAGCCACCCTGAGCTGGAGGCTGCTGCTAGGAACTGCTGGCCGACAAACAGAATCCGGGATGGTCTCGTCGAATACTGGGCTGGGGTAGGTCGTACCAAATCCCGTTGACATTCATCAATGGCTCCTGCTCGTACGAAGGCGGGGGAAGTACTGCCAGAGGCTGATCCGGCTGGTAAACCACCATCTGAGTGTCTGGGAATGGTGGTGACTGGTAAGACTGTGGCGGTTGCTGGTACGACTCCACCTGGACATGGTGAACCTGTCTAGGCTGGCTGGAGTGCTGGGACGAGCTACCACTGCTGCTCGGATCTCCTCGTGACCTGAGACGGGGCTGAGAAGCCGTCTGTGCCTCCTTGAGACACATGATCTGTGTCTTCAGGTCACTCAGCGTCTGTGCCATCTGATTAATCTGCATCACGCCCTGACATTGCTTCTTATCTATCAGCTCGATCCAGTCCAGCTTCTCGCTGATGATGCCCATGTCTGCGGCTGTAGACTCGGCCTGTGCGGCTACCGCGAATGAAGTGGAAGTACCGACATCGACCCGTGCTATCCTCTGGTACTACACGGTCTGTGCCTGGGGGCGTCCTTGAGTGTAGAGGAGGGTCTGGGACATAATTATATAGTTCTCGGCCATCTCCTCATAAATGGCCCAGACCTGATCCTCATCTCTGGTGAAGTAGGAACCGCCGTAAGAAGCGTTCACCAGGCCCTGCAGCTCTGGTGTCAACCCGCAGAAGAAGCTCTGAACTAGGTTCGGCTTTGTGATGTCGTGGTGCGGGCATCTGTCTGTAAGCTCTCTGAACCTCTCCCATGCCTCGTGAAACTGCTCGTTGGGGAGCATGGAGAAGTTACTGATCAGGGCCCTCGCTACATTGGTCCGCCCGAGTGGATAGTACTTGTTCAAGTACTCAGTGCAGAGTTTCTCCCAGGTGTACACAAATCTACCTAAATGCTTCATCCAGTTGGCTGCTCTGTCAGCAAGGGAGAAAGGGAAGGCAATCATACGGATGGTGTCCTCGTCCACCTGCCGATCGTGGACGGTGCTGCAGATCATCTCGAACTCTTGGAGATATAGATGGGGCTCCTTAGTGGCGAGCCCGTGGAAGCGGGGGAGGATCTGAAGTGTCTGTGGGGGGAACTTGAAGTCCCCCACGATCGTCGGAAGCACCACCCACCAGTGTGTAAGTGTCGACCTGGAGTTGTGCAACTCCCGCATCGGTCTGGCTCCTGCTGCTGCTGCGGCCGGCTGGCTGGCTCATCGGGCTGATCGGGTATCTCTGGCCCGCCTCGTACGGCTCTCTGCTTCTCTCGATCGGCTCTCATCCTCTCCATCTCTCTCCTCATTTCAACCATGAAAGCCCCCTGGTCCCTAATCTGCCGCTGCATCGTCTCGAGGGAGGCTGTCAAGGTGTTGTTGATCGCACCCTGGTCCAGGACGTAAGTCTGCTCAGCTCGGGGACCTCCAGTGTGGTCATCGTTGCTGCTGGCCATGGTCTCTACAAAGGCAATCTGTCTGTTGTCTCTCATCTAGCACTAGCATATCAGGACTGGTAGAAGGGTGGTCAAGGGGGAACAAGGTAGAATCGAACTCGGGTTCAGAGAGCGAGTCTCGGCTCTCACGAACCAACCTAGATGAATGGGCTGGAGTGCTAAAAAACGGTGCATCCAGAGGCTGCTTAAGAGACCTCGTGCCCATCATCCTGATCTAGAGAGTCGGGTGGATGAGATATGGAAACACACAAGTTGAGCAAACAAAACCCTAGGTTCACCTACTCAACACAGAGCTCAAGACCGTAAGGGTTCGGTCAATTTATCTTGTCAATTTTTATTTAGGTGATCATGTCAGAATATCAGAGCGGTTACGTGAGCTAATCGGAATCCAACGCCCCCAAGAGACTGTCCCGATCCCGAACTAGATCTTTCCCAGCTAGTACAAGCCGCGGACTGTTTACCGGCTACCCGATCGGCTTGTTCTGTTAAGGATATCGCGGCCCACTTTACTGGAGACCGGAGCGATCCTCACTGGAGGACGACTAGCCCAGAAGCAGTAGTCTGAAAAGGGGTCGGATGTGGCTCTAGCCTAGTGTGCGAGTCGCTCTCTCGCTCATCCAAACAAGACAATGAGGGGGTTGCTCTCCCCAAGACAAAATTTTTTATGTGAGGTGTTTTTTAGGGTCAAGTGTGTTTAGCAGTCCCAATTTTATAATTTCTCTTTTTTTAGGTGTTTTTCAAGCAAACAACGTCTAACAAATTTTTCAGGTTCTCCTGATTATTTTAAGTCCATAAAAAGGGGGAGAAGATGAAAAAGCCGATGCACGATAAAATCAATGATGCATGCTGAGTAAGAAAGGCGTACGTGACTCCAACACTCTACATGCAGGATGATCCGCGCATAAAATAAAGACTGAAAATAAACTACCTATATGATGTACGAGGAATCGACCTTAAGCGAAGCAGTTTCTACATGAGAAGAACTGATGATTAATGGGTTAACAGGAGGGGTCGGTGTCCGGTCTCGGATGTCGATCGGTGCCTGCCACAACGGGTCCTGCTAGCTCTATATACGACTTCTAGCGGCGCGTGACCCCTCGGGTGACCAGGTTAGCCTTTTCTTTATTAATTTTTAATTAGGTCCAATTACGATCTAGTAGGCACAGGCAAATAATTGGGTGTTTGGATCCTAATCAATTACGGCTCAATCAGCGAAAATCCTAAGCTAAGGCCAAATCCGCTCAAATCAGATAAGCAGTAAATAAAATGCGATAAAAACAAAGCCGGCGAAAAACCGCGGTGAGGTCACCCGAGCACATCGGTGCTCGGCAAAACAGACCCCGATAAATCACCAAAGTCCAAGTCTCTATCCCTCTATTATTACTAATAAATATTCTGCAAAAAGTAAACTAAGCTAACTACGACCATCTACGCGGCTATTCCGCAGCTCCCGCACTCCTGCTTGGTTCCTCGCGTCCTCCTGCGGCTCTATGCAGAAAAGAGCCGCCTCCGTATCCTGCGGTTGCGACGATTCTTAGAGAAGAACCGCCTCGATCCTCGAGCCTTCGCAAGAAAACAAACAGAGGTATCAAACACAGATTATTATAAAAATAATCAAGACAAAATAAAATAAAGCAAACTATATGCAAAAATAGAAAAAACACACAAAAATAAAACAAACAGAAACAAAATAAAATAAAAATGAAAATGAAAATAAAAAGAAAACAGAGAAAATCAAAAAGCCGTGAAAAGCCGCGGGCGAACGAAAAGCCGCAGAAAAAGCCGTGAAAAACAAAACCGAACAAAAATGAAAAACAAAGACTACTAAGCTGAGCTCCCCGGCAACGACGCCATTCTAATGAGCATGAAATATGACCAAGACTCGGGTGAAGGTATAAGAACAAGGGTCGTTGCGACCCGGATCTCAATACTCAGCTCAATAAGAAAATCGAACCACCAAATAATAAATCAATCAATGAAATCAAGTAGCAGTCCTCGCTATTTATTTAACCTGCTATAACGACCAGGGACGGACATAAGGAGCAGGAATTGGTCGAGACGGCCTACGAAGTAGTCAAAAGAGAAAATAAAATAAAAGAAATATTTTTGGTGGATTTTTAAATCTTTTTAATTTTTTTGTATTTTTAATAATAAAGGAAATATAACAAATTGGATAAAAAGAGCAAATCCAACAATTTATTAAACACTAAAAAATGCTCAGAAAATCCAAATAAAATAGTTTTTGTGTTTTTTTATATTTTTAGGTGTTTTTGATGATTTTTTGAAAATTTTCTAATTTGTAGTTGATTTTCTAAAAATCGAGAAAAGGGAAAATAGTGACAAAATGTACAGTCAGATTTGATAGGCTAATTAAAAATAACTAATTAGCTTAAAAAATCTGATAGTAATTTTTATGAAAAGTAAATACAAAAACTAAGCTACAGAAAAAGAGTTTGTATTTTTTTGAGTTTTATAGAATTTTTAAGAATTTTTGTGAGGTTTTTAGTGTTTTTTAATTTTTATGAGTTTTATAAATCTAAATAACACCAAACTTGGACTAAAGCTAAGAAACAACAAAAGAAATAGATACAAATTTTTGTAGATTTTTTAGATGAATTTTTACATTTTTCTTTGATTTTTCAATTCCAATAGTAACAAAAATACAGTTTTTGAATTTTTAAAAATAGCAAAATAACTCAAAAATGTCCCAAAAAGTTAGGAAAAATTTTGCACAGTGGTAGGATCCACGTGTCCAAATTTCATTGGATTTAGGTTTGATTTGATTTTTTATTCAACCAATACAAGGCACACAACACAAGGACCTAAGTGCAAGAAAACATTGTTCCATGGCCAAATAGCTAACACATATAAAAAGCCCGTGGCCAAAGTTGCAAAAAGCCCACACAAGCATGAGGCAAACACGTGATTCACACTTAGAGGGACTAAATGTAATTCCTATTTATAAAGTTGTAAACAATAACAACCAGAAAGTTCAGAGATAAAAGTGCAAATAGCCCAAAAGAATCACGTGTCGCAGCACGTGCCTCACTCAAACAGGGACTAAAATGCGAATAAAGTAAACACAAGGTCCCAGATGCAAATGCTCCAAAATAAAAACAACTACTAAAAATATTTACAAGACTAAGAAATATAAAAACTAAGAAGGGGCCTAAGTGCAAATTCCAAAAACTTCATCATACACTTGACTCTCAACAATATCAGTAGAAGATGAGGATTCAGACATGCCTTCGTCTACCAGTTTCTTTGCCATTTCCTACGTCACAACAAATCGCTTTAGAGTATGCCTGAAAAGCAAAGCCACCATAAGATAACTTTGAAAATGTCTACATACCATTTTCTCACGTGAAATTTCATTGATAAACATTTTTGTTCCATCACTATTCTTGTCCTTTTTCGTGTGTGTCATTTCAAAAAATTCGATCTTTCCAGGATCTCGTCCTTTTTCTTTGAACTTCAAATTAATAAAATACAATATATTAGACAAATTAATTCTTCTCAACACTAAAAAAGAAACGTAGATAAATGAACTTACAAACTCATGCTTCTTTCTAGCATAACTCTTAGCACCAGTAGTATGTAAATTTGTTCAACGCTCCAAAGAAATATGTTTTGCTAACTTTCTAGCAATAGAATGTTTCTGCAGAATAAATATCATATAGCATTATCTGAATAATCGTGTTATTGACAAGTATTTATCAATGAAAGCTAAATTATCATGAGAAATTGAAATCACCTTACTTTTTTCTGAAAACCAATACTCGATTAAATGTTTCCATTGTATAGCATCGACACCTTCAGGAACATGACTAATAATCTATATAAAAAATACAAATATTAGTCATAAAAGTTCTTCTATTACATAAAAATTATTATACTTATAACTTTGTTCTTATATAGATTTTACCTGAAACTTTCTTATTTCTCTATAAGTGTCTCTTCTAAAACAACTTGTGGGGCAAATTTAGCTTTAAGGGCATGCTTGTATCCTCTCCATTTTTGATCAAGAGATTCCAGAAGCCAACCATCCACATAAATTTTTTCAGGAAAAATGAATTTCAACTGTTCAGACAAGATAGGCATAATGAAATGGAGAGAATAAATAAAGAGACTCACTAGAACAATATATTTCATATGGTCCATACCTTCACTTGGGTAAGAAGATAACTACCATACACTTTTTTCAATTTTCTCCAATCATCAAAATCCAACGGACACATTGTTCCATTTCGGGCCACGGTACCCAACCAGCTACTCAATATTCCAGCTGCTTTATCCACCGGTTGGGCTAATTCATTGCAATCAACGACAACCTTATGTCCATCTGGTAGTGACCATACTTCCCTAGCATATGTTGATCCTCTCCTTATTCTTACATTTCCACTTTGATCTTAAAAGACACAAAGTAATTGAACACCATAATCATAGTTAAATAATGGACGAAAAAAAAGAAAAGAACAAACATATTTATCACCTAAAATCTGCACATTCTCATGTAAAATATCTCAAGGATCTGAAATTATTCGTTCCTCTTGATCTTTCACATTATTAGCAACAAAAGTATATCCTTGTGGATTGCGCTTATCTTGAGAAGATATATGACAGTCATTTAAAGTTCTTTTCCGAGCCATGAGATCTTCTGAACTTATTAAACAAAGAAGTAGATCAAAGTCAAAATATTTAACAAGAATTTGCTATATAGAGATGAAGACGTGAAGACAAGAGAAAAGATAACATGTGTAGAAAGATAGACATTAAAACAAAACAAAAAAAATCCATCAATAGCTATATCAAAATAAGCAAATGATATATCATAACGAGAAAAAGGAATACTTACCATACTTGGAAGTTCAATGTCACAATCCCTTCTAGTCCATAATTGAAACGATCTATGCCATATCAAACAAATCCCTAGGTTTTGTGATAATAACATGATGCCAGCCTTTATCTTTAGGATCTTCAACATAGAATACTTGTCTTGCTTGTGTTGAGAATATGAATGGATCGTCCTCTAGATGTTGGCCTGTATGTATCAATCTCAAGAAATTTACACTAGTATAACCATTTTGTATCTTCACTCCTTTAATAGACATAACATCCATCCAATCACAACGAAATAGGACAACCTTAATTTCTGAAGAGTAGTTAAACTCATACATACCAGTGAGAACACCATAATATGATTTCTCGCCTACTTCAACCATAACTCCACTATTTTGTGTATTTCTAAATCTCTCAATGACTTTAGTGTAGAATCTAAATCCATTTATAAGAAAAGAGTTGAAACTTCTAACGACATTGTATGGACCTCTTGCTATAGCAATTAATTCATCTGAATATTGATCCTTTGTTGATCTTGATACTTAAAAAATATAAAATTAAGACGCAAATAACAAAGGATGCATAAGCTACAAAATGAAGAAAAACGTACATAAAGCACAACCTTTCTGGAAAACCATGATGGAAAATGTTCAACAAGCCATTTTTGCTCCATCTTATAAGTAACTTGATTGGGATGATATCCCTCACGCATCTCAATTAGGAAATCACTGTATGATTTATAAGTTTAAACTATTATAAACAAATTGGTTGAGTTTTTTCTAGATAAAAAAGATTCTGAAAAGTGAAAACTATCATTATGCATACCTACGGAAAGAATCAATCCCTTTATAATGTAGTAATACATAACTGTGTGCTTGAGCAAGAGATCTGTTGTCAAGGACTATAACATTTATCTTCCCAAGAACGCAACCGCCACTCTCAAACAAAAATCCAGTCAAGTTTTCAGTTTGTTCATTGTTTCATGGCTGACGATTGAACTTTGTCTCTATATCGACAAAATATCTTGAGATAAAAGGCAAGCATTCATCCGCAATATATCCCTCAACAATTGATCCTTCTGGATAAGCTTTATTCCTTACATGAGACTTCAAGTGACACAATAGTCTAAGAAAAAGGAAATAGTTATTATTTATATAAAAGGTAAATATAGATAAAATGAATCATGTTTAAACTAGTTGTTCTCACCTCTCTATAGGATACATCCACCTATAAACCACAGGACCTCCCAACTTGATCTCATCAATCAAATGAAGCATCAAGTGAACCATAATCGTAAAAAAACATGGCGGAAATATTTTCTCCATTTGGCACATTGTAAGCACGATACGAGATTGTAACTGATCAAGCTCGCTTGGATCCAATGTCTTTGCACACAAAGACTTAAAAAAATGGATAGTTTAGAAACTATAACCATAATTGGCCTCGGCATAGAAGCTTTGAGAGCAATGGGAAGAATATCTTGCATAAGAATATGACCATCATGACTTTTGAGATTAAGAAGTTTCCTTTCTTTATGATTTACAGATCTAGAGATGTTTGAAGCATAACCATCAGGAAATTTGATATTCTTCAAAACTGACAATAAAAGATCTTTCTGTTTTATATTCATTGTATATGAAGCTGGAGGTAAATAAAACTTGTCATTGCTGACAATAGGATGTAGTTCCTTTCTTATACCCATATTTTGCAAATCAAGACGAGCTTTGACATTATCTTTACTCTTACATGATATATCCATCAATGTTCTGATCAAGTTATCAAAAATATTTTTCTCTATGTGCATGACATCCAAACTATGTCGAAGGAGATTGTATTTCCAATATGGAAGGTTGAAGAAGATGCTTCTTTTTTTCCACAAATGAAAAATAGGATTGTGTGACACATGTTATATCACAAAAATTATCAACATCAACCAAGTCATCCACATCTTCAAAGATACGCTCTTGACGTACTACACTAGCAATTGTTTGCATGTTTTCATCCCTTTGTCGTTTTTTAGACATCCCATATATCTTTCCATAATTGAACTTAAGTCCATGAAATTGCCTTTCAATGTCAACTCCATATGGTGTAACTGGAGGTAAACGAAGCTCTTTGGTACCATCAAATTGCTCTTCTTGAAATCGAAATGGATGATTTGGATCTAGCCATCGACGACAACCCATGTAACAAAACTTGCCACTATGAGACAACCATTGAGAATGAGTTTCACCCATGCAATATGGACAAGCAAATTTTCCCTTTGTACTCCAACCACTTAGATTTCCAAGTGCGGGAAAATCATTAATTGTCCAAAAAAGAGCAACACGTAGTTTGAAGTTTTCATTTGCATACGAATCAAATACATTGATACCTTCCCATAATTCTTTGAGCTCTTCAATTAAAGGTTCCAAGAAAACATCAATATCATTACCCGGTTCCTTTTCTCCAGGAATAATCATTAAGAGAAGTATCGAAGATTGTTTCATGCAGACCCATGGTTCCATATTATATATAACTAATACAACTGGCCAGGTACTATATCTTGTACTCATTGTTCGATAGGGGTTGAAACCATCACTTGCTAATGCAAACCTTACATTACGAACTTCAGATGCAAAGTCTTGATAACGAGCATCAAATTCTTTCCATGCTAAACCATCAGCTACATGTCTTTGCGACCCTCGGCATGCCATCTCATTGAGAATGTTGTCTTTGATGAACAATATATCCTTTTAAGACGTGGTTTCAAAGGAAAATATCTCAATACTTTAGAAGGCCTTCTTTTAGCCATCAAATTATTCTTGTTAATAGTTGCATCACTATTCTCCAAATCTAACCAACGAGATGCATTACACACATCGCATCTATCAAGTTTTTCCCTTCCACCCCTGTAAAATAGTATGCAATCATTTGGACAAGCATGCATTTTCTCATAACCAAGGCCCAACTTTTTGATAAGCTTCTTTGCTTCTTAATATGTAGGAGGAAGCAAATCTTTTTCAGGAAAAGCTTCATTCAATAATTCAAGCAACATATCAAAACTTTTAGCAGACCATCCATTTGAGCATTTAATGTAATACAATCGTAACATGAAGGAAATCTTAGAGAAGTTCTTGCAGCCATTATAAAGTTCCTTATCATTATTTTTCAACAGGTCACTAAACTGATTCAAGAAACTATCATCTTGCAAAGTAGGTCCATCCTTGATCTCATCTTCATCGTCACTCTGAACTAATGAGGAGTCTTCTGGACATATTGGGCTCATATGTTTTGAATTCTCAACATCTTTAAATAATCCTTTTATGTCAACTCGTCCTATAAAATTAGTTTGGTCATTGCGATAAGACTGGTCAAAAGGAGAGCTTGCATAAAAAGGAGGACAACCATGGACCACATTATGCCCTTCACATATGCTCAAGTCTGATCCACCATGAAACATAAGGTCTTGTTCTCCATGAAATGTCCATTGTACATAGTTTGACAGAATCCCAAAATGAAGTAAATGAAGATGGACATCCTCTGTATTTTTCAACTTCATATTAAAATATTTTGACCAAGGACAATACATTTTATCTCCTTTAAGACCATTTTCAACAGCATATTCAATGAATGCTCGAACTCCATTTTTGTATTCATCGCTACAAATAGACTTCTTCATCCAAGTTTTATCCATCTTCAACTTAATATGCAAAATGACAACTCTACAAGAAAAATAAATGTGAAATCGTATGATACATGAAAGGATATCAACATTAAAAAAATCTCAGTTTATTGCAGTGAAAAATCATCCATAATAATTTCTCTCTAACATAATGAATCTTCGGATTAAACTACTATAACAATGTATTGCAGTGAAATATCTTTTTCTTTCTCTTTGAGGGTTAGGAGATAATCTACATTTTGATGGTTCAGAGAAAAAGAGATCACATATCGTTCATTGCTGAATATGTTAACGATAATATAATTCGTTGTCAAATTATTTTTGCTCTTGAAATTAACGATGAATGCCATATTAACATTCTGATGAGTATGAGTTGAGGAGTAGTTCAAATCAGAAGAAAGAACTGATCAATAGTTTTTTCTGTACTTGATAGCTAGATAGAAGCAGGCCTAGTTGCGCCAGATTTCTGAAAAGTCGCAACTATTTGATAAGGATTGAATCCAAATGATCACAACATGCTAGTAATTATCATATGCCATACTATAGTTATGGATATTGGTGACAAGATCTAATTCCTTTGAGGAAATCAGAGATAAGTGCTTGCTAGAATCTGCTGACAGCAGAAATCTTCTACTACTGCTATTGAGAAGAAGAACATCTTGATAATTTATCTTTCCGTAGATTAAAGTAACAGGAATGATGACCTCGTTAATTTCCTTCTAATCTATTCCTTAATGTTAAGATGTAAGTTTTTATTGCGGTAGAGGTACTCTCTCGTCTCCCTTATTCTCCTCCGCAGCATCGCGCAAATGCTGTTTGATCTGTGCAACACAAGTGAGACAGTACAATCGTCCGTAGAATTTTCTACAATAACATGATCAAGGTCGTAGGTGTCTACCCTCCTCTCCGTGAGTAAATATGTTCAGAATACGCATTCCAATGGCTAGCGGCAGCAGTAAATAATTCCACCAAACCAATTGTTGCGTAACATTCCACAGAAAAAAGTGAAAGCGAAAAAATATGATAAAAAGCAATCGTTACTAGGGCAAACGGGGAGGGTAGCGCAGGGCCTCGGAGCTGATCGGGAGACGGCGACAGAGAGGGGGAGTGGCGACTGCGTGGCGAGGAGGTGGCAGCATGAGGAGAGGGTGGGGATGTGGGTGCTGGTGGCGAGGAGAGGCGTGGCGGCAGCGTGGTTGTCGAGCGGCAGTGGTGGCGGCGCCGGGAGGTGAAGGGGAGAGGCAGCAGAGGGAGAGGAAGGAGGTGTTGGTGCTGGCGACGGTGGGGGGGAGAGAGAAGAGGGTGGCGGAGAAGTGTGGCGGGGTTAGGGTTCTACACGGGTGATAACTGGGAATAGAAAATAAGGAGGAAAGGGAGCGAGCGCGCGAGAGGAAGGGGTGATTTTTGTTGTTGGGGAAAAATGAAGGCAACAGATGTTTTTCCGTTGTAATGAACAAAATGGTAACGAATACTTTTTGTTGCCATGGAAAAAAAGAAGACAACGAATTGTTTTTCGTTGTTACAAAGAAAAGAAGGCAACGAATGTTTTTTCCGTTGCTATGGAAGTAAATATGACAACGGATATTTTTTTCGTTGCTATGAGAAAAAGAAGATAACGAATATATTCGTTGCTATGATAAATTTACAACGGTTTATAATAATCATCGCTATTTAATTATATTTAGCAACGAATATTTATATTCGTTGCTACATATAAACTTAACAACGAATATGATAAATCGTCATAATAAAATCGTTGTCTAATGTCCCCTTTCTTGTAGTGCCCCGTGGACCAATCAGGTAATTCCATTGGAAAATTATTTGGAAAATCGAAATAAAATAGGAATGACCTTATTTCAAAATATTTACAAAATAAAAATATTTATTTATTTTCAAAGAATTTTTTAGTGATTTTTATTTATTTTTTGAAAAATAAATTAGGTATTTACATTATATTATTATTATATGTAGGTATGTATACCTATGTATTTTTAAATTTTATTTTTAATCTTTTATTTATGTATATTTATTCCAATTTTATATTTTATTTATTTACATCATAAAATGTGGAATATAAAAAAATGTTTATTGGATTTTTATTAATTATTAACAAGGGGAAATAAATAGGTATTTTATTCTATATACATGGTCTATGTACACTGATGAGAGAGAATTTTATTTATTTTTATTTTTCTTTTATTTTTCCCATTTTTATTTTATATTTATTTTTACAAATATGTACAAAACATGGGAAGCACAAATATATTTTTATTTTTAGAAAATAAATTATTTACATATAGAGGGATATGTACACCATGTTGAGTCACCCTATCTCTCTCTACTTATTTTATTTTGCGGTCAAGCCCTTGTGGAGCCTTCCCTTGGGTTCAGGTCACTCAATATTTATTCTAAATATTTCCCTCTTTTTCTTTATTTCTTTATTCTTTTATTTATGCATAAAAACATGCTAATTATTAATATTTACACAATGCATGCTTTTTGCTAAATTATTCTATTTACACAAATAAACATGGTGTTTTGCATAGGTTTTTAGCTAAAATAAAAGAATAAAGAGTGATGAATGAGGATTCATCAGTCACCACCGCCCCGACGTCCCTTGGTCGTATGTCGGCCGTCGAAGCAGCCACATCATCTGCGCTCGCCTGAGGCCAACCTCGACACCAGCTCACTCCGCCCGTTAATAGCTCGACTCTATCGTGCTCTTCTTCCAAGGAGCCTCACGTGACTCGCACCCCCTCCTGGGGAAATTTATAAGGTAGGCCCTTGGAGGTTAGCCATATTCTATAGTCATCCCTGCCAACCAAGGTCATGTGCTTAGCACGTGACCCCTAGACTTTTTTCATATAACCCCTCCTGGGTTTAGGCAATCTCATTTTGTCCCATGTTCTACATTTCCTAGTTATTTAGTTATTGTATTTTGCAAACCGAACCTCATCTTTCACTTGTAATTTGAACTGCTTTATTGCATCATTTTAATATTTAAAAATTGCATCTTGTTCTGCAATTAATTCTTCACATAGTGGCATGGTGGTTATATTTTTACGCTCTATCATTAATTAATAATAATTGTTTATGTGGAATATTGCATACTTTGCCCAATTTGTGCTAAAAAAATCATAGATAATTAACCATTATTCATAAAATTACTAAAAAATTCTACATTGTGCCCAAAAAGAATTGTATTAGCATACATCATTTGCTCTATAAAAATAATTTTGTGTATTTCAATATTTAATTTTTAACAGCTATTAAACTCAACGTTTTTATGGTTTAGGACTTTTCTGGGATAGTTCATTCATGATCTATCTTGGATAATTTAATTCTTGAAAATAAATAGGTTTATATTTATTATAATTAATTATTTTGATTCATGTTAACTGCATTCTTTAGTTCATAAGCTATTCAACTTGCATCTAAAAATTCTAAAAAAAGTTGCAGTGTTTTTATTTCATCATTTTTCACATATCAGCTAAGTTTTATAATTTTTGGACTTTATTTAATTGAAAATTGATATTTAGCCCTTAAAATGTGCTACATTCGCATCTGCATTCAAAAATGCACTAAAAATACCAAAAATATTCTACCTCAAAAACCACATACGAACTTTGATAGACATTAACCGAGGTTATTCCTTTGCCTCCTTGTGTTCGATCCGGGGACTTGTTCATGTTAAATAAATATAAAATCGCTCCGATTAAATTTGATTCATTAATTAAGTGGTTATTTCTTGATTGATTCCGATTACCCACCAACAACACAAGCGATACATTTATATTCATGCCTAATTAACTCTTAATTTTGCGAATTAACAAAGGGTTTTTAGGACTAATCAGGGTTCGTATGAGATTATATATGAGAGATATTTGCGTTTGCGGTTTTTTTATCCAAAAACTTGGGTTGGGTTTTATTTCACATATATACATTTTAGTATTTTTATATTTTTTCATTTATTAATGTTAGTATTATGTGCACAATATAGTTTATTTTACTTTATTTGTAGTTAGTATATAGATGATTATTTAAACAAAATTTTTGATTTCTTATTAATGCAATTATGGATGCTAAATATGCTATATTATTTGTATATGCATGAGTGATAATAATGTACTATTAATTCCTAAATGTAATTAATTACTTGGTAATAGAGCTCTATTTTTATCTTTTAAAGTGATGAATCACATATTCACCAACTCCCTATACTTAAACCTTACATGTCCCCGAGCAACTAAAATGAATGCATAAGTGAAATGAGATTGGGTTCCATACTAAGGTCATGAACAAAAGGTGAAAATGGAGCTTGACTTGACCTTTAGATTAATAATGTGGCAGAACACCTTATGAGAATTAGGATTTAAAAATAACAGCCTCTAAGTTGTATAAATCATAGTCCAAATCCGACTCAGAAGTCATCTTAGATCAACCCCCTCCCAAAGCATCCCACATGGACATTGAATAATTGTCTCTTGTGTGTGAGGGGTGTTAGATCTTCTTATGCAAGATGTCGAACTGCCATGCAATATCCTCCTCCAGTAACTCATCCTCAGAGAGTTAGGTATTTCCTTCTAAGTTCAGGTACGTGCTAGTTCACGACAAATATCATGGAAGAAGTCTAGAAGAAGAGGAAAAGAGGTGTAATGTGATCAGTGTAGTCACATCTCTTGTGAAGCTTGGCCAATTTAGCAAAGTCTCGACCAAGATCTGCAGGCTATCTGAAGCTTGGATCATTGTGGTCAATGATGTTCTTTAGGAATTGGCTTCTTTTTAGCATGAATCGTGGTGTCTCTTGATGAACCGTACAATCGGGCCCTCTAAGAGTGTTGTTTTAACACTTGAAATTGTCATCGCAGTCGGGCTGGGCTCATCAAAAGACCACCTCATTTAAATATAACAATAAAAATTAGATGGTCATGTATTTATTTTACTTGGCAAGATACCAAGGTCGAACTCAGGGACACGAGCCTCTCTCGTATTAGTCAGATTTTTATCTATCTAATTAAGCGTTGAATTAAAGAACATAGGTCAAAGTATGCATAAGAATGGGGCAATGCATTTAAAACAAACATGCATTTTTATTTTCTTTTTATCATGCAAGTAAATGCGATAAAATGCGACAAGAATATGCCCGAGACCATAAGTAAATGAGCCATTAAAATATATGTCCAATCAGGGTAACACAATGAAGCAATCTTTATTCAGGTAAAAATAGGCATGAGTATCAAAGCACTTAATCAATAAAATACTTCTTCAAATTTCGTAGTGTCTAATGTGAAATGAAAGCATGCCATAAGGAAGACAACAAAGAGAGCTTCAAAATGCCACTGAAATCACCTGAAACGGAGTTACGAAACTCAAGATATGCAACAATGAAGACAAGAGCATAAACGCAAGAAAACATAAAAAGATAACTACAAACAGATCCCTGGGAGGACTAAAATGGAATAAAAATAAAAAGTGAGGCCTTCCCTGTAAATTGCCCACACGCACAGGGGTATTTTTGCAATTTCAAAAACCTGCGAGGGTTTCAATGCAAAATATCCACTTTGCACGAGCGTTGCACGTGATGAAGGACATGTCTGCAAAATAGAGAAGAAGGCGGGGCTTCCCTGCAATTTGCCCAGAAACGCACGTGCTAGGCACGTGCTTTCCAGGTTCGGTAGCTGCTCTGGCTCGGAGTAGGCTCGGGGTAGGCTCGGACGGCTCGAAGCTCCAGGAAGGCTCGGCTTAGGCTCGGGAGCTCCGAGCATGATGTTCTGGCGCCAAGGCTCAGTTCTTCTCTGAAGTTGACACGTGGTTGCTCGATCACCGTTGGATCTCTAAGATCCAACGGTATCTGAAGTCGTTGGCGTGGCCTCATCGGGACCGTCAGATGGTCACTGGGGTACGACCATCCGACGGTGACTGTGCTCTCTCCTCCATCTTCAGCGGGCGGCGGATTCAGAGCTCCGGCGAAGGAGCTCCTCCTCCGCCACTTCCCTCTGGCATCTTTGAACCTCGCCAGAGCTCCAAGAACGGTCGTCGAGGAAGATAAGAGCTCGGGGAAGTCGCTGGTCATCCTGACTAGATCCATCGGAGCTCGCGTGACAAAGGCGGGGCTGACGAGATTTGCTCCGACGACATTCCGGTCATTGAAGCCAATGCACCTGCAGGTTACTTCCAGCCATTCTATGCATGCAGGGGAGTTAGTGTGCGTGCGTGTGAGTGGAGTGAGGTTCCGTGCGAGTGAATGGAGGTGAGGAACCGGAGCTCGATCTCCGGTAATCGGAGATGAGGTTGGTCGAGGTGGTCAGAGGCGAATAAGGAGGGATTGGGTGATCGGAGGAGCGTGCGTGAACGGTGGGGTGTTGGCGAAGATCGGAAGGGGTTCTATGGAAGATGAAGATGGGTGTAGCGGCTTACAAAATTAAGAGAAAATAAATGAAAAATACAGAAGTGATCAGAAGCTTACCTGAGGTTGGGCGGAGGTAATGGCCTGGGCTCGAGGTCATCGGAGGACCTCGGGGTCATCGCTGAACTCCCCCGGCTACGGGGAGCAGCTTGGCGGAAGCGAAGCTCCGCGGGCCTGGCCTACCATGGCCAGGGGTCGTCACCGGAGGTACCTTCGTCTTTGCGCTCCTCTCCGCCCCCTTGCTGTTACCGAGGGGCGGAGGCTTGCTAGGAGATACCTCGTGTAAAGGTGGACGTCGGTAATTGGAGGGGGAGGCAAGGTATTTGAAGGTGGTAGTGGCGGAGGTGATAGGTGGAGTCGTGGAGGGCGAGGGGAATATGGGGTGATTGGAGAAGGATCGTGGACAATGGACGTGCCCGCGAGGAAGCTGGGAGATGGGAGAACATCGTGGGGTATTTGGTTAGTGGAGGTGGTGGTTGTAGTCGTGGAGAAAAAGGGAAGGGGGAAGTGCGTTCGCGAGATGGAGATCGTGGAGTCCGGAGGTTGCAGACGAGGGCTCGATCGTTGGATCTTGCAATCCAACGGCTGAGAATATGGCGCTAAGGAGCGACTGAGATTAGATCTAGACTGAGTGGTCTAAGCGTCAGGATCGTGCCATGTGTCATAATGAAATCAAGGCACGAGTGGACGGATTAGATGCGACGGTAGTGCTGATCGAAGGGTTGAGAACACAGCGGGAATGTGGGGTGGAGATCGCAGCTCCCAACGATGATCTGATGGTGGAAACACTGACACGTGGCGTATGCAGAAGAAGGCGGGTGCGAGCGGCTTAGATGAGCTCCAGCGCTTAATCAGACGGTTGATGTCACCTGTGGGTTGGACGGATGGGATCAAGGCTCCAAAGCCTCCATCCAACGGCGATTGGCGAACGTGGCGTGGCGCGATGAGAGGCAGCCACGTGGCTCAACCAGAATGAGCCACGTGACCCAATCAGATTATTCAGAAGAAGATGATGGAATATGAAGGAGCAAATGGCCGAATTGAGAAAACTCAAAACATGAAAGTTGTAGATCTACAAGTTTCATGTTGGCCAAAAGTGGAGATGAGATCATCTGTAGATACATTTAGGGGTATTTTGAAGGCTAAAAATACCACAGGTTTTAGTTTTGCCATTTTTTTGATTTTTTATTTATTAGGGACTCAGATAATTACAGGACTTTATCTGGATTTTATTGACACGAATTTAAGCAAGGGGGTTAATAATGCGGAATTAAGATGATGAAATTGGGTTTCATCACCCCCTATACTTAAACTGTGCTCGTCCTCGAAGCATCAAAGAAAATAAATAAGCTAGATTAACCCCCTTGTGCATGTGAGTACAGGATCCAATCTGTTCAAGTTCACTCAACTTTAGAGGTCCAAAATTCTAGAGTTCAACCCAGCCTCAATCAAGAGGCACCTAATTCCTCTAATTCTCCAGACTCTCTCTGATGTACATATAATCTAAAGGATATGAATTTTAGTGTTGACTGCAATTCCGAGAGTAGAGTCAAATCGTCACCCAAAGTCTCGACCCAAGAAATTCTTCTAAGGACCCAATCCTCAACACTAGGGATTAAATCAAATCTTGCATCCAGTCCACCGTCTCTTTAGTTGTCAGCCTTACAAAATGAAGATGGATGGCCAGTAATGGAGGGCATGGGATTGTGTCATTTCTTCTCTCCCTCTCATTGGAACAAGGATTCTATCTAGTGCCTTTTTACTCAACGCATTTTTTTGGTGTTGATCAGTGCATCCGTCAAGAGAAGTTGGAGCCGTCTGCAATTGTTTTCCTGGGAGTACACCGGGGTGTGCCTTTTTTGAGTACCTATCGTACCTTCTACACCAAGACTTGTAGCGTTTATGATGCAGAGCCCTTTTTTGGTGCAAGCCCGACTCCTGGTCCTAATAGCGGTGGTCCAAGTGGACACTTTGAAAAGTTTGGGAGCGCTCGCCTTTGGTGGAAGCTCTTTGATATTTGACTTTGTGGAATGAGCTTTTCTTTGGAATTTTATTGACTTGTATAATTTTTGGCTAGCTCCACTGCTTTTACCAAGAGATGGCGCACACTGATCAACACATTTTTTATTTATTCACACCCTGGCACTTAGGTCAATATCAAGAGATTAGTATAAGAACCAAGTTCTCATACTGGCTAATATTACTAACACTCAGGTTTCATGAAGCCTCCAAAGATTTTATCCCATCCTCGAGCATCATTAGATCAAGTCCAAACTCGACTTCCTCATCCCAATTCCTCAAGTGAAAAGTCAACTCATCTCATCAAAAACTGTAGTCGTGCATGTGATGTGTTGATCACATTCTTTATGTTTGAGACTAAGCATGGAATATAGCATGCAAATCTAGAAACCTAGGGAAATGTGGATGATTAAGTCTATGACCTGATGGCTAAGGTCGGTTAACCTAAAATCTCAAAGTCCTCATAAAACTAAGTCTCCTTGATCATTTCAGATCCTGGGTGGAAGTGTAAGTGTAGAGGATTAATCCAACTCCTTCATTCAAAACAAGATTTTTTTTAGACTTCAAGAGATCTTAGGACTGCCTAAACTCAATTGAGCATCTGCATTCAGCCAGTATGGATGTAAGTACAGGTCGAAGCCCGTTGCTTCAGGACGGGGCCTTACGCGATGTCCTCTAAACCATCCAATCTGCTAAGGGCGAACCCTCACTGAATGCGTCCTTACTTAATTGGGCTTAGTAGTCACTAATGGCTCCTAAAGGATTTTTGAATTTTTCTCATTTTTATGGATTTTAATAGAAAGTTAAAACACATGTTAGACTCTCCTTTCCTTGAAAAGAGATAGAAAATTTTCAAAACCAAATCACACAAATAAAAAAGTTTTCAAAACATTTTCAAAAGATTTTTTCAAAAACAAGGAAAAATCATTTTTGAAAAATATTTTTATAAAAATAGTGTAACATAGTATAGAAAAAGCTGTGAAAAACATTAGATTCTTCTTAGTCCCAAAGGATTTACTTTAGCCAAAAAGTTTTAAATTTTTCAAAATTTTCAGATTATAGCTAAAGTAAGTATACTGTATATACGGTATACCCCCCTATACTTAAACTTTGCTATGTCCTCATAGCACTAGATGTTACAAGTCCATAGGTCCATTTAAATATAGAGAAATATAGGGAGCTAAGAGGGGCTCCCCCTATACTTAGGTTAGAAATAACCTAAGTATAAAGGCAAGGAAAGGAGAGTAGAGAAAATCACGGGGACTCGGGTCCCCCCTATACTTAGGCTGAAATTAGCCTAAGTATAAAGATGGAATTTGATATTAGAGAGGGACTCAAAGGTGAACGAAGAAGATGGATGGATTTAGAGCGGATGAATCTACGGAGATGGATGGAGTGACTAAGGTTTTGGGGAGTGTATCGAAGCAAACATGGCTCAATCAAGCAAGAAAGACCCTCAAATTCACCAACTCACACATGAAACCAACCGAGGTTGGTTTATTATCTTGTCGATTTTATTGGTGATAAAACTTTTGATGCCTATGCGGAGAAAAAATTTAAGTAAAAATCAATGCGTAAACGAGGGTGTTGCTCTCCCAAAAGCAAATTTTACTCCATTTTTGGTTGACTTGCAATTAACAGTCCTAGTTATTATTTAATGTTGTTACCGAATTAAGGTTAGCACAAAATCAAGCAATCATCATCTACCGTTCATTCCTATTTTCCATTAATCCTAGGTGATCAAGTTAGGAAAGAGAAATCGAGAAAAAACCATGTATTCGATAAAAACCACGATCTAGGCTAAGCGGGAAATCATGCAGTGACTTGGCGAAAATACGTAAAAATTTGGGGGTTGTTTTGAAAACCATCATGATATGTATGCAAGTCGATAAAAGCCGCACCTAACATGCTTCTATTAGCAGGAAAAATGTCTATTGATTTTGACTAAGTGAAGCGAGGTTAAGTGCGTCTTCGATTACTAGTGTGTCCTACCTACGAGAAAGCACAAGAAAATGAGAAAATAGATTAAGCTCGGAGAGCCGCGTGCCTGGTCCTAGGTCGACACTCAAGTGGGGACGATCCCCACACAACCACGGTCGTTCGATTACACTCGCGAGTCTTCGATCGAAGACCGCTGTAAAAGACGAATTACTACAAGTTAACATGACATGCAAAAATAAAATGCGAGACATTTTTTTCTTTCTTTTCTATTTGCTCCAAGTATGTTTCTACGGCTCTTCGCAACGGAAGCACCATCTCCTCGCCTCCTTGAATCATCAAGGGCCCTGCCACAAAAACAATGGTTAGAGATCGATAGAGAAGAAAATTTTACAATGCAAGACAAATTGACAAATTGACCTATATAAAAGAAACACTAAATTAAATAAACAAAAATCCAAAAATACAAGAGATGAGCCGTGTCCCCGGCAACGACACCATTTGATGAACCACACACTCGGCCCTCTAAGAGTGTTGTTTTAACACTTGAAATTGTCATCGCAGTCGGGCCGAAATGGGCTCATCAAAAGACCAGCTCATTTAGATATAACAATAAAAATCAGATGGTCGTGTATTTATTTTACTTGACAAGATACCAATGTCGAACTCAGGGACACGAGCCCTCTCTCGTATTAGTCAGATTTTTATCTATCTAGTTAAGCGTTGAATTAAAGAACATATGTCAAAGTATGCATAAGAATGGGGCAATGCATTTAAAACAAACATGCATTTTTATTTTCTTTTTATCACGCAAGTAAATGCGATAAAATGCGACAAGAATATTCCCGAGACCATAAGTAAATGAGCCATTAAAATATACGTCCAATCAGGGTAACACAATGAAGCCGTCTTTATTCAGGTAAAAATATGCATGAGTATCAAAGCACTTAATCAATAAAATACTTCTTCAAATTTCGTAGTGTCTAATGTGAAATGAAAGCATGCCATAAGGAAGACAACAAAGAGAGCTTCAAAATGCCACTGAAATCACCTGAAACGGAGTTACGAAGCTCAAGATATGCAACAATGAAGACAAGGGCATAAACGCAAGAAACATAAAAAGATAACTACAAATAGGTCCCTGGGAGGGACTAAAATGCAATAAAAATAAAAAGCGAGGCCTTCCCTATAAATTGCCAACACACAGGGGTATTTTGCAATTTCAAAAACCTGCGAGGGTTTCTGTGCAAAATATCCACTGTGCACGAGCGCTACACGTGATGAAGGATCTGTCTGCAAAATGGAGAAGAAGGCGGGGCTTCCCTGCAATTTGCCCAGAAACTCACGTGCTAGGCACGTGCTTTCCAGGTTCTGTAGCTGTTGTGGCTCGGAGTAGGCTCGGGGTTGGCTCGGATGGCTCGAAGCTCCAGGAAGGCTCGGCTTAAGCTCGGGAGCTCCGAGCCTGATGGAATGGCACCAAGGCTCGGTTCTTCTCTAAGATCCAACGGTATCTGGAGTCGTTGGCGTGGCCTCATCGGGACCGTCAGATGGTCACCGGGGTTCGACCATCCGACGGTGACTGTGCTCTCTCCTCCATCTTCAGCGGGCGGCGGATTTCAGAGCTCCGGCAAAGGAGCTCCTCCTCCGCACTTCCCTCCGGCATCGTTGAACCTCCCCAGAGCTCCAAGAACGGTCGTCGAGGAAGATAAGAGCTCGGGGAAGTCACTGGTCATCCTGACTAGATCCATCGGAGCTCACGTGACAAAGGCGGGGCTGACGAGATTTGCTCCGACGACATTTCGGCCATTGAAGCCAATGCACCTGCAGGTTACTTCCAGCCATTCTCTGCATGCAGGGGAGCTAGTGTGCGTGCGTGTGAGTGGAGTGAGGTTCTGTGCGAGTGAATGGAGGTGAGGAACCGGAGCTCGATCTCCGGCGATCGGAGATGAGGTGGGTCAAGGTGGTCAGAGGCGAAGAAGGAAGGATTGGGTGATCGGAGGAGCGTGCGTGAACGGTGGGGTGTTGGCGAAGATCGGAAGGGGTTCTATGGAAAATGAAGATGGGTGTAGCGGCCTACAAAATTAAGAGAAAATAAATGAAAAATACAGAAGGGGATCAGAAGCTTACCTTAGGTTGGGCGGAGGTAATGGCCTGGGCTCGAGGTCATCGGAGGACCTCGGGGTCATCGCTGAGCTCCCCCGGCTACGGGGAGCAGCTTAGCGGAGGCGAAGCTCCACGGGCCTGGCCTACCATGACCAGGGGTCGTCACCGGAGGTACCTTCGTCTCTGCGCTCCTCTCCGCCCCCTCGCTGTCACCGAGGGGCAGAGCCTTGCTGGGAGATACCTCGCGTAAAGGTGGACATCGGTAATTGGAGGGAGAGGCAAGGTATTTGAAGGTGGTAGTGGAGGAGGTGATAGTTGGAGTCGTGGATGGCGAGGGAAATATGGGGTGATTGGAGAAGGATCGTGGACAATGGACGTGCCCGCGAGGAAGCTGGGAGATGGGAGAACATCGTGGGGTATTTGGTTAGTGGAGGTGGTGGTTGGAGTCGTGGAGAAAAAGGGAAGGGGGAAGTGCATTCGCGAGATGGAGATCTTGGAGTCCGGAGGTTGAAGACGAGGGCTCGGCCGTTGGATCTTGCGATCCAACGGCTGAGAAGATGGCGCTAAGGAGCGACAGAGATTTGATCTAGACTGTGTGATCTAAGCGTCAGGATCGTGCCACGTGTCATAATGAAATCAAGGCACGAGTGGACGGATCAGATGTGAGGGTAGTGCTGATCGAAGGGTTGAGAATGCAGCGGGAATGTGGGGTGGAGATCGCAGCTCCCAACGATGATCTGATGGTGGAAACACTGGACACGTGGCGTATGCAGAAGAAGGCGGGTGCGAGCGGCTTAGATGAGCTCCAACGCTTAATCAGACGGTTGATGTCCCCTGTGGGTTGGACAGATGGGATCAAGGCTCCAAAGCCTCCATCCAACGGTGATTGGCGAACGTGGCATGGTGCGATGAGAGGCGGCCACGTGGCTCAACCAGAATGAGCCACGTGGCCCAATCAGATTATTCAGAAGAAGATAATGGAATATGAAGCAGCAAATGGCCGAATTTGAGAAAACTCAAAAATGAAAGTTGTAGATCTCGATGAGATCTACAAGTTTCATGTTGACCAAAAGTGGAGATGAGGTCATCTGTAGATACAAAATATTTTTAGGGGTATTTTTAAGGCTAAAAATACCGCGAGTTTTAGTTTTGCCATTTTTTGTGATTTTTAATTTATTAGGGACTCAGATAATTACATGACTTTATCTGGATTTAGTGACACAAATTTAAGCAACGGGATTAATAATGCGGAATTAAGATGATGAAATTGGGTTTCATCAGCTCTGCATTGATCTTTTTATACCCTGACGGATATAGAATCTTTTTTTCCACTCATGTTTTGAGATCTAAGAAAAAAATTGTGCTAGTATTTCATTCCTCATACGGAGCTTTATTTCAACACATTACTCTGATCTTTTGATATCCACGCTAATAAAGAAAAAGATATACAATCCTCCAATACCTCGTCTAAGTTGAGATAAGTGCACGGTGTAGAGTATAGATTAATTCCCTATCCAAGAGTCTACTCAACATGAGGTAATCATGTTAGACATTAAGAGTCAATGTCTAGACATTGTCTTGTGAAACTTGGAGAATTAAGTCCACCACCTGAAGTTTCTAAAATCATACTTCTCAGTGATGTTCCTCTGAAAAATTAAGTGGAGTAAGGTCAGGTCAAGTCCACACTCGGTTTTTAGTCACGACTCGATTCAGAAACCTGATGACTTTCCACTTATTCATATGCATGATATGCTAATTTTTTTGTTTAATGAATGAATGAGAAGTAATGAATGAGAAGCCTTATTGAATTTTTATAGTACATCCAATTTTACAATAATTTACAACACAAGTATTAATTTACAAGAATTCACAATAATTTTACACCAAGACTATTATTTACAAAAATTTTACAAACTTATACAAGATTATACAAATTTTACAGCTGGTATATAATAAACATGTATACAGTTTTTACAAAACTTTTTTTACAAGAATTATATAAATTTTACAAGTGGCTACCCATCATGTATTTATAGATATTATACACATACAATACATGAAAGTACGAGCTATTGGTAAAGTATATATGTAATATATACACACCCCTATACTTAGAATGTGTTATGTCCTCAAAGCACAAGAAGCAAGGAAGAGATATATCTCATGCTAAGAATATGAGAGTGAAAAGAATAGAAGTATATAAGTTGACCTACCCCCTATACTTAAGCTCTGGTAAGTCAGAAGAGCAAAAAAGGAGCGGTCAAAGTCAATAGGAGAATGATTGAATGAATATACATGGTGAGAATTGGTTCCCCCATACTTAAACTCTTGTTAACCAAGTTATAGAAAAGAAGAAAGTGTGAGGATTGATGAGGTTGTGGGATTTACAATGAAATGGAGCTAATAAATGAGATACTTGGAAATGTTGGGAGTAGTGAAGTCTCAAGCATTCCATGTAGGTAGATCATGAGATTCTGGGATAGGCATGAATGAAATCTCTTCTACACAGGCCAATTGCTCATCTGATCCTATGAAATTCTTAAGCAATTGCCCGTTCACTAGGAATTATTGTGCACCATTGTAAGATCTGAAATCTCCATATTGTCGTTCATGTTCCACTTCACTAACGATGAAGGACCCCATCCACTTGGACTTCAACATACCCTGAAAATCTTCAACTTGTCATTAAATAACCATACATAAAATTATTGCACTTGATATGCTGATCATGCCAATGCTTGATTCTGTCCTTATAGATCACATTGTTATCATATACCTTGTTTCATATTTCTAAGAGCTCATTCAAATTCATTTGTCCGTTCTGCTATCCTTCATGATGCCCATTCAGATTTGTGAATCAGCATAGCGGGCAGATGGCATGGCTTTCCATATACAATCCCGAATGGGGACATTCCGAGCAGGGTCTTGTAAGCAGTTTGATATGCCCATAGAACTTGGTCCAAGAGTTGAGACTAGTTCTTCTTGTCAAGGCGGACCAACGTCTGCACAATGTCCTTCACTTCCCTATTCAACACCTCTGCGATGCCATTCGATTGTGAGTGGTATGGACTAGCGACACAGTACTCGATGTCATAGTCCTTTGTTAGCATTTTCACTTCCCTATTAACAAAATGGCTACCATGTCAGATATGATGACTTTGGAAATCTCAAATAATGAAATGATGTGATATTTCACGAACTTGCAGACAGTCTTGCTGTATGCAGCTCAGACAGGGATAGCTGATGAATACTCATTCATCACTCTTTATTTTTATATTTTAGCTACAAAAACCTTTGCAAATGCATGTATATATTTGTAAATACCAATAATTACCAAAAGCATGCATGGTGTAAAAAGTAATAATTAGCATGTTTTTGTGCAAAAATAAAAGAATAAAGATTAAAAAGGAAAAGAGGAAATATTTAGAATAAATATTGAGCAACCTAACCTAAGGAAGGGCTCAGCATGGGCCTGACCGCATAAAAGCCAAAGTAGAGGGAGATAGGGGCTAATGTGTGTAAATATATTTGTAAATATAATAAAAATATTTTCCTCTAAAAATAGAATAAAATGGCTTGTCTATATTATATATATACTTATTATAAAAATCAAAACAAAAATAGAAAAATTAAAAAGAAAACAAAAACACTCCACTTGTGCATATCCACCATGTACAAACAACCACTCCTATATTTATTTCACCCTATAAATAAATAAATTAAAATTCCAATAATTTTGTAAATATTCTATCTTTTATGATGTAAATAAATAAAATAAAAACAATAAAAACAAAAACAAAATAAAAAGAACAAAGTTAAAAACCAAAAATAATATTGTAAATATACCTTGTACATAGATGTATATACTTACCCTTGTTTATAAATAATAAAAATAAAATAAAAATACCTTTTTATTCCTAATTTTATGCTATAAATAAATAAAATAGAAAATATGAATAAAAATGCAAAAAAATAACAAATTAAAAATCAAAAATTAAAAAGGCATATTGTATATATACCTATATATAACTATATCGTGTAAATACCTTATTTTTATTTTGAAAAATTAATTAAAAATCACCAAAAAATAGAAAAAATTAAAACAAAAATATTTCATGTTTTAAGTTTTTCTTAATTCGGCCTTTTTCTATTTTATTTCGAATTTCCAAATAAATATGATCTGGAATTTTCTGATTGGTCCACGGGGGACGTTGACCTCCGGTCAACTGCCCCCCGCGGACCTCTTCCTCGCAGGTCTGATTTTTTCACCGGACTTCTCCCTCTTCCCCACTCCACATCCGATAGCTCCATACCCATACCCAGGGTCTGTTTCACTCACGACACATCCGACACCCTCGTCGGCATGCCCGCCTTGGGGTCCGTGCTCCACGCTGCCCTACCCGATCGATTTTAGCCGGACCCCTGGGCATTTCAAATCCGAGCTCCGCCACCCATTTTTGCATCTTTGGCTCCCCATTCATTCATCCCAGGACCTCCACAGCCACCCCCGAGGTGACAACTCCTGGTTGGCCGTGTCGTAGAGAGGAGAGAGTGACCGGACCTCTGATCCGGCGAGCTAGCGCCGCCGTGCTCCGCTTGAAGCAAGAGCTCGAGCCTCGGGCCACAACGACCCCCGAGGCGACGACCTAGAGCACCCCCAGCTCGCTCACAGTCGATTCCTCCATCCAGGTATCTTTAGTTCTTTCCCCTGTTCTTTAATTTCTAGTTTGCCCCAAATCTCTGCCGTCGCCGACCATCATCGATTCCGACCACCCCCACCTTCCATTCGATCATCGGACCGCACCTCACACTCGCCTTCTTCCTGCGCACGTTCTACGTCCCTCCACTCGACCCAGCTTGCACAAGAGCTGGGGATTCGAGCTCCACCGTCTACCCCTCCCCGGAGCTCGACCACCCCGCCTCACCGACCACCGTCACCCCTCCTTACGGGGTCGAGGAAATTTGCCCTCGACCCGCGAGTTTGCTGGTGTACTTTGTAGGGACATCCGAGCCCATCTGAGGGCTGGGACCATTTGGAGCAGCAGCTTGAGCTCCGCCGGCTCCGCCTGAGCTCCTCGGAGCTCCGTTGGGCCATCGGAGACCACTAGTCGACGCGGGAGCCCACAGAGCTTCTTCTCCGATCATCAGAGCCCCGCGAGGAGGCCGGGAGTGCGCGCAGCGGGCCGGCGAAGGTCACCAGCCATCAGTTCTTCCTCGACCTTCAGACACCGTTGGATCGTCCTCCAGCTCCAGATTCCATCCGAGCCATCCATTTCAGGAGCGCCAGCACCGCACGATCGTGAGGAGAGTCGATCTAGACCGTTCGATCCAGACGAAAAAGAACCACCTGTTCCCGACCGTCAGATCAGCGATGTGGCAGCTTCCCAGCCGTTCGATCGCGCCGAGGGCTTCCTTTGCTGCGAGCCACCAGTTCTCCACCGTTCGATCCACCACGTGGCAGCCATCCGCCCTTGGATATTAAATAAGGGGTAATTGTCCTTCGACCCTTAGCTTTAGCTTTGTTTCATTTTAGTCCTGTAAATATTTTTAGAATTTTATTTTACGTTTGGTAATTTGCACTTTGGACCCTGTCATTTTCTATATTTGCATGTATGCCCCTGCCTGTAGAGTATCACGTGCATCGACACGTGCTTTGTTGGGTAATTTGCATGCGTAGCCTTGTAGTTTTGGATTGTTAATGAATGAATGAATCTTTTTAGATAATTGCATTTATACCACTGTCATGATTAATTTGTGCATGTGCGTTATATTAGTGGGTAAATTACACTAAGGTTCCTGGGCTTTTAATACTTGTTATTATTTAGCCCAGAAACTTTATTTCTTTTCAATTAGGTCCCTGTGTGCCCCAGACACGCGCCTCGTGCGTGACTTCTTGGCATTTTTGCACCGGACCCCCTGGAACTTTCATTATTTGCGTACAGGTCCATGTGCACTGTACCTAGATTTTTATTTTGAATAAAATATCAAACTCACTCCAAATTCAATGAAAATTGGATACATGGCTCCTGCCATGTTGTAAAATTTTCTAGAATTTTTGGAGACATTTTTGCTTTTATTTGCTATTTGTAAAAAATTCAAAAACAACCTTTTTCTTTACTGTCTGATTTAAAAAATTCACAAAAAATATTAAAACTCATCTAAAAATTACAAAAACATTGGCTACTGTGTATTTTAGATTGTTTGATTTTCTGACCAAATTTGGTCATTTTTCATTATATAAAACTCATACAAATTACAAAACACTAAAAACCACATAAAATTCTAATCAATAATCTAAAAATCCAAAAATAATAATTCAGGTGCCTTAATTTTCCTTAGACTTTCTAGTTTATAGGAAAATTACCTCCAGGAGTAAATAGGCCCTTTTGCATTTTAAATTGGCCTTCTACACCTGACTGGACAGTACCCCCATTTCCCAGCTTTGTTTTATTTTTAGAAAATTAATAAAAATCAGAAAACACCAAAAATTCATTAAAAATAGTAAAAATCATAAAAAGTATAAAAACATTTTTATTTGAATTTTTGCTTGATTTTTGATGCGTTAAATAATTATCTGAGTAGGCTTGTTTCCTTGTTTTCTTTATTTTCTTAATTAATTAAAAATCCAGAAAAATTATGAAAATTAAAAATCCACCAAAAATACATTTCTTTTATTTTATTTCTTTTTGAGACTACTTCGTAGGCTGCAAGGCCATCACGTGCTCCCTGAGTCCGACCCTGGTCGCTATACCAGGCTAATCCAATAGCCAGGACCGCTATCGCTTTTATTTGATTTTTCTCTGATTTTGGTGGTATGATCCTCATTTTCTTGATTGACCGAGGGACTCTTGAGCGACTGAGGTCGTAACGACTTTAGTTCTATTTCTTCATCCTTAGTTTCTCGGGTTTTTCGGCTCATCAGAATGGCGCCGTTGCCGGGGAGCACGGCTTAGTAGTTTTTATTTTTACTTTATTTTCTTTTTCGCGGCTTTCCGCGGCTCTTTCTGAGTTCGCGGCTTTTCGCGGCTTTTTGTTTTTTATTTTATTTTATTTTGTTTTATTTTCTTTTCTTTTATTTTATTTTCTTTTCTTTTTGTTTTTGATTGATTTTGCTTATTTATTTCCTTTGCCATTTCTGCACATATACCCCTGTTTTTATTTCCTGTTTATATTTGATTATTTTATCGGTTTGACACTTTGTTTCTTTCGTGCGAGGGCCCGAGGATCGAGGCGGCAGCTTTCGTGAAGCCGGCGCAACCACGGGATTTGGAGGCGGCTCCCTTCTGCACGGAGCCACAGGAGAGCGTGAGAGAGAGCTGAGTGGGCGAGGACTAGAGTAGTTGGACTTTATTTCAGTTTGATTAATTGTAATAATACATGGACACTTGATGGACTTGGACTTGTTTAGCGGGTCTGTTTCGTCGAGCATCGGTGTGCTCGGGGGACCCTTAGGATTTTTCGCGGCTTTTCGCGGTTTTGTTTTTCTTCGCTGCCTTTTACGGTTTTACGCGGTTTTTCCTCGAGCCCCTAGATTTAGGATTTTTTGCTTGACTGGGCCGTAATTAGTAGGATCCCCACACTTAATTGATTGCCTGTTCCTATAGAGCGTTAATTGGATCTACTAATAAATCATTAATAAAAATAACTGACTCACTCCCTTCATAGCCTACGTGCCGTAGCTTGCCCTGCCAAGCGCTGCTCCTGAACCCGATGTGTCGGGAGGAGGAGGGTAGATCGAGACCGGACCCTTTGGCTTGAAGGATCGGTGACCAGTTAGACGGTTCTTCGAGTAGAAATTGCCTGTTTAGGACTCGGCTTTTTACCGCTGCACCATATAGGTAGTTTCTTTCAGTCTTTACATTTCTGCGCGGATCACTTTGCATGTAGAGTGCTGGAGACAGGTACGCATTTCTATCTTTGCATGCGTCATTGATTTCATCGCGCATCGGCTTTTTCGTCTTCTCCCCCTATTTTTGACTTAATAATCAGGAGAACCGAAAAATTCTTTAGGCCTTTTGTTTTTATTGAAAAAGATTAAAAAACCATAAAATTGGGACTGTTTAAGATATTGACCCTAAAAGACACCTGATCTAAAAATTTGTCTTGGGGACATCAATCCCCTCATTGATTGGTTTGATTGTGCGAGAGAGTGATCCGTACACTAGGTAGAGCCCTCCGGTGCTATTCCCGACTGATTACTGACTCTTTCGTGCGGGACAGTCGGTTGGGGTAGTATCGGGTATCCTAGCAGGTCACGTAATCGCTCTGATAGATTGATTGTTCACCAAAATAAAACTTGACAAGATAATTTGACCGAGCCTTTACGGTCTTCAGCTCGCGTTATGTTGGTGAACTGAGGGGTTTGTTTTCTGATCATAGTTTCTCCAGATCCCATCCGCCTTACTCGCTACATCACGATGATGGGTAGACGATCTCTTTGGCAGCCTTTGGCTGCACCGCTTTCGGGCACGTCTACCCGTTCATCTAGGTTGGCTCGCGAGAGCCGAGACCCGCTCTCCGAGCCCGAGTATGATTCCGCCTTGTTCCCCCTCGACCCCCTTTCTTTTGGTTCCGAGAGACCAGTGCCAAAGGAGAGATTAGCAGATTTATCGGCACCTGAGTTCGGATCATTTGATTTTGTAGACACCATGGCCGGCAGCTCTGACGATCGCAGTCGAGGTCCACAGCCTGAGCACTTCGTGTTGGACCAGGGTGCGATCAACTCCACCCTGATCGCCTCCCTCGAGACAGTTCAGCAGCAGTTGAGGGATCAGGGAGCGTTCATACTGGATATGAGGAGAGAGATGGAGGAGATGAGAGCAGAGAGAGCAGCAGAGAGACAGGCCGAGGATCCCAGAGGATGCAGCAGCCGCAGCCGCCGCCGCCGCCGCAGCGGCAGCCGCCGCGGCAGGAGTAGGAGAGCCACCGAGACCGATGCGGAGTTGCACAACCCCGGATCGACACTAATGCATCACTGGATCGTGCTACCAGCTATCGTGGGGGACTTCAAGTTCCCCCCCAACACCTTGCAGCTTCTTCCCCGTTTCCACGGGCTCGCCACCGAGGAGCCCCATCTCCACCTCCAGGAGTTCCTTATGATCTGCAGTATTGTCCACGATCGTCAGGTGGACCAGGACACCATCAGGATGATAGCCTTCCCCTTTTCCTTGGTAGATAGAGCAGCCACCTGGCTGAAGCATCTGGGGAAGTTTGTTTACACTTGGGAGCAGCTCCACACCGAGTACTTACACAAGTATTATCCACTCGGGCGGACCAATGCAGCGAGAGCCCTTATCAGCAACTTCTCCATGCTCCCCAACGAGCAGTTCCATGAGGCATGGGAGAGGTTCCGAGAGCTGACTGATCGATGCACGCACCACGACATCTCCAAGCCCAACCTTGTGCAGAGCTTTTTCAGCGGGCTGACATCAGAGCTCCAGGGCTTGGTGAACGCTTCTTGTGGCGGGTCTTACTTCGCCAAGGATCACGACCAGGTCTGGGCCATCTACGAGGAGATGGCGAGAACTACATGGTGATGTCTCAGACCAGGTTGTACGCTCAGGGCAGACCCCAGCAGCCAGGACCCGTGCAGTACCATCGGATAGCACGGGTCGACGCCGATCCATCCAGTTCGTTCGCAGTAGCAGCAGCACAGGCAGAGTCGTCAGCTGCGGACATGGGCATCATTAGCAAGAAGTTGGATCGGATGGAGCTGATAGAGAAGAAGCAGTGCCAGGGCATCACTCAGATGGAGCAGATGGCACAGACTCTAAGCGACATGAAGACCCAGCTCATGTGTCTCTGGGAGGCACAAACGGCTTCCCAGCCCCGTCTTCAGTCGCGAGGCGATCACGGCAGCAGCAGCAGCTCGTCCCAGTGCTCCAACTCACACCAGCAGCCTAGACAGGTTCACCTTGTACAGGCGGAGCCGTACCAGCAGTCGCAGCCACCCTACCAGTCACCACCATCTCCAGACTTGCAGATGGTGGTATACCAGCCAGATCAGCCTCTGGAAGTACTCCCGCCAGCCCAGTACGATGCAGAGCCGTTGATGGATGTCAACGGGATTTGGTATGACCGCCCTCAGCCTGGAATCCGACGAGACCATCCCGGATTCAAGTGGGGGAACGGAGGTACCCAGCCCCAGCAGCAGCCATCTGGTCAGGGAGACCAGTACAGCCAGCAGAGAGATCACCAGTCGCAGCAACAGCCCCCAGTGTACCCACCACCGCAGCAGCAGCAGTCGTCCTATGGTCCTCGTCCCTATCAGCAGGAACAGTCTTGGAGGCGTGAGCAACCTCACCAGCAGCAGCATCCACCAAACCCATACCGCTCTCAGCAGCAGCAGCACCAGTTCCAGCAGCCTCATTACTAGAGAGGCTACCCGTCGGCTCTCATGGCCCACCTTACGAGAGCCCTACCTTGGACGATATAGCCTGCCTCCTCACGGACCAGCAGGCTACCTTCAGACGGGAGATGGACGAGTTCCGCCAGGAGATGCGGGACATAGTGAGAGGGAAGGCCGCCATCCCTGCCTAGATCGAGCCGAACCCCAACAGCCTGAAGCGGAAATCTGAGCAGGTAGCCTACACTGAGTATGCCACTCCTAGTGATCCATTTGATGATATGTCTGCAGTCCTTTTTTATGCTGATTTTATCACACTTAGGAGCGGTAGGACACCACAGGCGGCGCCTCGTCTGAGCGACGTCATGAGGATACACCTAGAGCGCCAGATGAGGAGGAGGAGAGCGGTACTGAGGCCGCTCGTGATGATGATGGTGGTACCGATGCCACCAAGGATGCTGATTCTACAGGAGGTGCTGAGGCCGCCAATTCACCAGTTCGAGGAGGTGGTACTGATGCCACCCGGGATGCCGAGCCAGAGCGCGGTACTAAGGTCGCGAGACGTCCAGTTGATCCAGCCACTGGTGGTACTGAGGCCACCAGAGTTCATGTAGAGAGATCTGTTGTTTTTCCTTCCCCTGATGTATCTCGGAACCATGTTATGAATAAAGGAAAAGGTTTGGTTTTTTCCGGTCCCACTGTGGTGCTTGATGTATGTGCGGATCCGGCCGTCGAGCCGTCTAGACCTTTTCCTAGTCCTTCATCTGAGAAGGACCCAGTGATCCCCTTCCCTAGAGCCCTTCAGATGGGGAAGGGGAAGAAAACAGAAAACCCCAAAAAGAGAGACCAAGAGGAGTTCAGCCAGCAGATGATAGACCGATTTCACATACAGCTGACTCTTCAGGAGGCTTTGCAGCACATCCCCCTTCTTCAGCGATCGTTGAGAGACAGGACTACAGTCAGGAGGAAGAGAAGGAACCACCATTCGGAGATCCATGTGCTGACGAAAGCCACATGCTTCACGATCCAGAACTGTCTGCCGGCCAAGAGGCCAGATTCAGGAGCCCCTTATGTCAGATGTCACATTAGAGAGCAGAGGTTCGACCGGACTCTATTAGATAGCGGATCGTCTATCAACCTCCTTCCGGCAGCCCTTCTCGACCGCTTCGAGTTGGGCACCCTTAGACAGAGCAGGACAGTCCTTCAGTTTGCTGATCGATCTGTCAAGAGGCCGAAGGGGTTGTTGCGAGACGTTGTCATCACTATTCAGGGCCTGCAATTCCCCATGGACTTCGTAGTGTTGGACATGGAGATCCCTGATTCAGTGACCGATACCCCCATCATTCTCGGTCGTCCGTTCTTGGCCACAGCCAAGGCGATGACTGACCATGATAGCGGGAAGGTATACTTTCGCGTCGAGGGCGAAAGTGTACAAATAGAGACGGTTGAGGATAGCAGAGCCAGAGACAGATCATGCTCAGAGACCACCTCAGATACAGAGCAGCTGACAGATGACGGGCTAGACATCCACCAGGACCGTGACTTTGTGATCACAGACGATGAGGCAGTATGGGCAGACCCCGCAGCACAGGCCATCCTCTCATTTTTAGACACCGTTGGTGCAGAGATGACAACAGAGGAGAGCTTGGAGAGCACATTCCTGGTTCAGGATACTTCAGTGGCAGCAGAGCAGGTTCTTGACCGCGACACGGATTTTTGTGATGATGGTGGTACCGATGCCACCTTGTTTGATGCAGATCCCTCGGATTCAGAGTCTGATTGGGCAGATTGCGAGGATTATATGCCAGACCTGAGTTCCACTGAGCCTACAATTGAGGAGGAGGTAGATGCCGAGCAGATCAGAGACAGTTCAGTTGAGCAGCCTTCTTCAGATCCAGTTTGCGAGAGTACGTTCTCATTCTCCTAGGCAGATTTGGCAGCATACATGCGGCTTCTTTCGAAGCCAGATTTGTCAGCACACAGCTGTCCAGAGCTGAAGCTGCTCCCTACTTCGCTGAAGTATCGATTCCTTACGGGTGAGCCTGAGATGTACCCAGTCATCATCTCCGCCGATCTGACTGGAGAGCAAGAATCCCGTTTGATGGGGGTTCTTGAAAAGAACCGCAAGGCAATCGGATGGAGCATAGCAGATCTCCAGGGGATTAGTCCGACCCTGTGCTCCCACCATATCTATCTCGAGGATGAGGCAAAGCCGTCGCGTGAGTTCCAGCGGCGGCTGAACCCCAATCTGAGAGAGGTTGTCATGAAGGAAATCTCAAAATGGTGGAGCGCCGATTTTATCTATCCTATCTCCGACTCCAAGTGGGTCAGCCCCTTGCATGTGGTTGATAACCGATTCTAACCACTCGGGTATAAGGTACTAAATGGTCGTTGCGACCCAAGCAATTAGACTCGATCAATCCAGAAAAAGAGACCACCAATAAAAGATAAAATCAACTCAAAACAAGATAGCGGTCTTGCTATTTTATTAACCTGGTATAACGATCAGGGTCGAACTCAGGGAGCACGTAATGGCCTCGCGACCTACGAAGTAGTCAGACAGAAAATAAAAGAAAAGAAACATGTATTTTTGGTGGATTTTAATTCTTTTTAATATTTTTTTGGATTTTTAATTAATTAAGAAATCTAAAGAAAACAAGCACACAAGGCAATTCATCTATTTATTTAATGCACTAAAAATCAACCAAAAATTCAAATAAAAATGTTTTTGAGTATTTTATAATTTTTACTATTTTTAGTGAATTTTTGGGATTTTTCTGATTTTTATTTTAATTTTCTAAAAATGAAATAATGCACAAAAGGAAGAAACTGTCCAGCAGAGCTTGAGGGACCTAGATAAAATATCTAGAAATCCCCAATAAGCCTGGAGGTAATTTTCCTATAAAGAGAAGAGAAGAGGGAAAATTTAGGCACCTTAATTATTATTTTTGAGTTTTTAAATTATTTATTAGAATTTTTAGGAGTTTTTAGGTGTTTTTCAATTGTTATGAGTTTTATATAATGAAAAATAGCCAAAGTTGGCTAGAAAATTAAGCTAGCCAAAGCAAATAGTAGCTAATTTTTTTTGTAATTTTTAAGGTAGGTTTTAATATTTTTTGTGATTTTTAAAGTCGAACAGTAATGAAAAATGGATGTTTTTGAATTTTTAAAAATATCAAACAAAACAAAATGTCTCCAAAAATTCCAGAAAATTTTACAACATGGCAGGAGCCAGTGTCCAATTTTCATTGGATTTGGAGTTGGTTTGCTATTTTATTCAAAAATAAAGCTAGGTACTGTGCACAAGGACCTGAGTGCAAATACCAAGAGTTCTGGGGGGTCCGGTGCAAAATATCAGGAAAACACACGCGTAGCGCGTGCCTGAGGCACTCAGGGACCTAAATGTAGAAAACAAGTTCCGGGGGCTATTTGGTAACAGGTACCAAAAGTCCGAGGGCTCGTGTGCAATTTACCCACAAATAAACGCACATGCACAATTAATTCACGCACAGGGGTATAAATTCAATTATATAAAACTAATAATTCATTCATAGCAAACCAGACTACAGGGCTAATAATGCAAAATACCCAACAAGCACGTGTCGATGCACGTGCTACACCATACACAGGGGTATATAAGCAAATAAATTAAAGCGCAGGGTCCTCAGTGCAATTATACCAAAATAAAACAACTATCTAACTTATTTACAGGACTAAATGCTAAATAAAATAAAAGGCAGGGCCTAAGTAATTTACCCTTTATTAATGAAGCCGTTGGATGGGCGCCACGTGGTGAATCAGACGGTGAGGGACGACTGGCGCTCCAACACTGGGCTCCTCGCACGGATCTGACGGTCCAGGCGCTGCCACGTAGAAGATCAAACAGCGGACGGAGGCGGTGGCTGCATCACGCTGGATCGACGATGGAGATCGACCCTCAAAAGATCTGGCGGTCGATGCTGCTCCTCGAATGGACGAACGAGATCAAATCTGGAGCTCGGGGTCGATCGGACGGCGGAGAGAGATGGAGGACGAACTGGCCTCCGGCGAACTTCGCCGAGGTCGTGATGGCGCTGGCCTCCTCCTGGGAGCCCTCTGACGATCGGAACGGGAAGCTGCGGGCCCTCCGCGTATGCTGGAGGTCTCCGATGACCCAACCGAGCTCTGGGGAGCTCAGCAAGGTCGACGGAGGCAGAGCTGCTAGACCTGATGGTCCAAGCCCTCAGATAGGCTTGGATGAACCTACAAAATGCACCAACAAGCTCGTAGGTCGAGGGCAAACTGCCTCGACCCCGTTAGGCGAGGTGAAAGTGGTCTGGGAGTCGGTGCGGGCGAGCTCCGACGAGGGTGTGGACGGAGGAGCTCGAGCCCCAGCTCCTATGCGAGCTGGGTTGAATGGAAGTGCGAAGAATGTGCGCGGGAGGAAGGCGGAGGCGATGGTAGATTCCGATGGTCGAACGGATAGTGGGATGTTCGGAATCAGCGAAAAAACGACGGCGGCGCGAATTGGGGGTAATCGGGAAATTAACGAAAAGGAAAGGGAAATGGGTCTACCTGGGTGGAGGAATCGACTGGAAGGAGCTTGTGCAGCTCCTTGGTCCTTGCCTCGAGGAGCGTCGACCTCCGAGGCTCGAGCTCCTGCTCTGGGCGGAGCACGGCGGAGCACCACCGCCGGATCAGTGGTTCCTGCCCCTCTCCTCGCTGCGACAGCACCTGGAGCAAGCTGTCACTCTCACTCGAGCACTGGAGGTCACTGGTGGTGGAGCAAATGAGCCAAAGGATGGAAGAAAAGGGTGACGGAGCTCGAGCTTTATACGGTGGAAGGTCCGGGAAGATGTGAGCGGGTAGGGCAATGGAATGCGCGGATCCCGAGGCGGGGGCTCCGGCGAGGGTGTCGGATGTGCTGGGATCGACACGGACCCGGGGTTTAGGAGAATGGTGATTGGGTTTAGGCGCAATAACCGGAGAAATCGGGTCACCCGCCTAAAACCCGTGAAAGGTGGTCCTGGGGGGGGGGGGGAGTTGACCGGGCGGTCAACAACCCACTGGACCAACGGGAAGAGGCCATTTGGAAAAGATTTGTAAAATCATTAATAAATAGTAAATGGCTGATTTATTAAAAAGTCAAAACATGAAATATTTTTGTTTTCATTTTTTCTAATTTTTAGTTATTTTTAATTAATTTTTCAAAGTAAAAATAAGGTATTTACATTATATAGCTATATATAGGTATTTGTACAATATAGGCTTTTTAATTTTGATTTTTAATTCGTTATTTTTATACATTTTTATTCCCATTTTATATTTTATTTATTTATATCATAAAATAAGGAATAAAAAGATATTTTTATTTTATTTTTATTATTTATATACATAAGTGAAATAAATAGATATGTACATATATATACATGGTATATTTACAAAGTATTTTTGGGTTTTTAATTTTGTTCTTTTTATTTGGTTTTTGTTTTAATTGTTTTTATTTTATTTATTTACACCATATCATATAGAATATTTACAAAATTTTTAGAAATAAATTTTTTTATTTATAAGGCTAAATAAATATAATATGAATGGACTATATACATGGTGACTATGCACATGAGTGATGTTTTTGTTTTCTTTTTTAATTTTTCTATTTTATCTTGATTTTATATTTATAAATATATACAAATATTTACAAGCCAATTTTAGTCTCTTTTTGGGAGGAAAATATTCTTATTTTATTTGTATATATATTTACACACATGAGCCCCTATCTCCCTCTACTTTGGCTTTTATACGGTCAGGCCCATGCTGAGCCCTCCCTTGGGTTAGGTTGCTCAATATTTATTCTAAATATTTCCCTCCTTTTCTTTTTGATCTTTATTCTTTTATTTTTGCACAAAAACATGCTAATTATTATTTTTTACACAATGCATGCTTTTGGTAATTTTTTATATTTACAACTATATACATGCATTTGCAAAGGTTTTTGTAGCTAAAATATAAGAATAAAGAGTGATGAATGAGTATTCATCAGTGGTGCCCAAGAAGACGGGATCAAGGTTGATTTATTAAACTTGCCTTCATTAAATTAAGGTATGGAGCTCGATCAGATCTTTGGATTATTAATGTGTCGAAACCTTATTTGGACTTAAGCCTAAAACTCAACAGCCTCTAAGTTCCACTAATCTATAACCAAGACTCCTCAATGCTCCAGATTAGAACAAGTCATCAATCACAAACCTGAAGACCATGAATCTTTCCTTGTCCTGTGAATGTGAGGTCTAAGATCTCCACCTCAGAAATGGCAACTTGACAACCCTCCCCCAACAAGGTAACTCTATGACCTCAATCTGGCCACTCTTTCCTCGAGGAGCGGGGTATTCCCTTCTAAGTTCAAGTTCAACCGGCTCAAGAAGAGGAGGAAGAAGAGAATGGGTCAAGGCCAGTGTAGCCATGTACCCTTGGGAGCTTGACCAGTGTAGCCAAGTCTCCCTGCTGCAAGCTACATAAGGTGGATCATGAAACTCAAGCTTTACTTATTGCACTCTATATACATACTCCGGTGGGATTATCATTTTCTATCAGACCCACCACTTTTTTTGGAGTTATTTTCTTTTTGCATTTTTTTTCAAGTGCATCTATACAACATATACATGTGCAGCATATATACAAGGAGTTTTTCCTCTTGAGCCAGTAGACTATCCCTCTTTTGAAGCTTTATTGCAACCCACAACTCCCGTCGTTAGACCTCATGGCAACCAGACCAAGTTGAGACGCACTTCCTTCACTAAAAGAAGAAGAGAGGTTCCTCCTAGAAGTACTACCCTCATATGCTACCCCAAGTCAAGGAAGACTGCCTCCTCACCACCTCATCCGTAGAGAGCTCGGTGCAAAGTGTTGGTGTCCAAGTAAAACCATTGTCTATATGAGTCATGTGTTGTTGTTAAGTGCTCTACTTAGGCTCATTGAGATGACATGTGATCATAGCCTAGTGGACTCAAAGAATTAAGTCACTATGGACCAGAAAAGCCTTAAACCTAAGCCCTATAAGGTTCCTCTTAGAAGTTAGGTGGATTAAGATCTTAATCAAGCTCCATTTCTCAATTTGATTCCAGGCTAGTTTAAATGTCAACTATCATCCAGAAAAATTATATACATATATACAAAAGATGCTATTTACACAAATTTTTACAATCATGCAAAATTTTTGAAAAATGTTTTGAAATCATGAATGGATGATGCATGAAGTGCAAGTTTTGCAAAAAGTATTTACACATATTTACACAAGATTTTTGCAAACTTTTGATTTTCAAAACATTTTGGAAAAATTTTGTACTATATACATAATTTTGATAAGAAAATATTTACACAAACTTTACACAAAAGATTTTTGAATCATTTTTACAAAAATAATTTGTATACTAGCTATTTATGTGCAAATAAAAGAATGTTTATGTATATGAAAAATTTTTAATTTTTGTGATTTTTAGGGATTTTAGCCATTTTATTTATTAACACACTCACACAAAGTACGAGTTATGGCTAAAGTATATATGAAATATATACACACCCCCTATACTTAGCTCGAACGATGTCCTCAGAGTCAAGAGCGATGAAGAAGACATAACTCGTGCTAGGTATAGGGAAGTGAAAAGGAAGGCTATATACAAAGACGAACGAATATCAAGAGACTCTCGGCTTTTTCCCCCTATACTTAGGATCAAGTAATTCTAAGTATAGCAGGCTGTATACGAAGGGGAAACCAAGCGGAGAATGTACAGGGTCTACCCCCCCTATATTTAGGGTAAAATATCCCTAAGTATAGGCATCAAAATCAGGGGTAGACAGAAACAAAAGAAATACCCACAGGTCTCACATCCCCCCTATACTTATGGTAAAGTGCTCCCTAAGTATAGCATAATCAAAAGATGAAGAAAGGGATGTGGGACTAAAGAATGTAGTGATATAGACATCTGGATCTATACAAGGTGGAAGATCAGTGAAACTCAGGCGTGAGATGCATTAGATGTGAGTCAAAGACCACATCTCATGCAAAATGAATAGGAGCAAGATCAACGACCCGCGGCTCATGATCTAGAAATGGCTTGAGCCGCTGGCCGTTCACTCGAAAGGTACTCGCAGAAGACAACTCGGATATATCAATGCTACCGTTGTCATGTACCTTTCTCACCAAGTAGGGTCCCTTCCACTTGCTCTATAGCTTCCCTGGAAATAAATGAAGCCTCGCATCAAACAACCATACTCTCTGACCAGGCTCAAAATGCTTGTGGCTGATATGAGAATCATGCCACTCCTTCACTCTCTTCTTATACTGTAGGTTGTTTGAGAAGGCGGTATCTCTAAGCTCCTCTAGGGCTGCTAACTCTGCCCTCCTCTGGTCTCCTACACCATCTGGATCCATAAGTATATTGGTAACTGCCCATAGTGACCTGTGCCTCAGCTCAACAGGTAAATGGCACGGCTTGCCATATACAAGGCGAAAGGGAGATGTGCCCAATGGCGTCTTGAAAGACGTCCTATATGCCCACAAGACCGAGTCCAAAAGCTGTGACCAATCCTTTCAGTCTGGGCGGACGACTTTCTGCAATATAGTCTTGATCTCCCTGTTCGACACCTCGGCTAGACCATTCGTCTGTGGATGGTAAGGTGTAGCAACACGATGGTCTATACCGAACTCGCTAGCAAGGGCCTTCACCTGGTCGTTGATGAAATGAGACCCCCCATCTGAAATCAAAACTCGAGGGACCCCGAACCGCGTGATGATGTGCTTCCTCAAAAATCTGCAAACGGTCCTCGCATCAGCGGCTCGGGCGGGGATAGACTCAACCCAACGACTAACATAGTCAACGACCAACAGAATGTACTCAAATCCTTGACTCTTAGTGAATGGACCCATGAAATCGATGCCCCATGCGTCAAAAACCTCACAGAAGTGAATGGGTTACATCGGCATCATATCACGCTGTCCACAAGTGCCCATCCTCTGACAGTCAGTACACCTCTTCACGAACTCATCAGAGTCCTTGAAGAGGGTAGGCCACCACAAGCCGGATTGGAGCACTTTCTGTGCCGTTCTCCTCCCAGAATGATGTCCTCCTGCCTCAAGCTTGTGGCAGTAAGTGAGGACGCTATGGTGCTCCTCCTGAGGAATGCACCGGCGCCAGACGCTATCCCCTCCTTCGTGGTAAAGGATGGGATCCTCCCAGTGGTAGGACTTGGCCTTCGCGAGGAAGGTCTCAAGCCTCTGCCTGGGCCAATCTTGTGGGACTTTCCCAGCAACGAGAAAGTTCACAATATCGACATACCACGGGAGTGAGGCGATAGCAAGGATCGCCTCATCTGGGAAGGTCTCACAAATGGGATCAATCTGCTCAGACTCCTCAGGCTGCTCTAAACGGGAGAGATGATCCGCCACCACATTCTTGACTCCAGGCTTATCCTTGATCTCAATGTCGAACTCCTGGAGTAGAAGGATCCATCTAGTAAGTATGGCCTTGGCATCCTTCTTTGCCATAAGGTATCGGATGGCGGTGTGATCAGTGTACAAGGTCACTCTAGATCCAATGATGTAAGATCTGAACTTACGTAGGGCGAACACTACGGCTAGCATCTCCTTCTCAATGACGGTATAATTCCGCTGCGCGGAATCCAATGTGCAGCTAGCGTAGTGGATAGCAAAGGGGACTCCATCCCTCCTCTATCCCAGCACGGCCCCCACGGCAAAATCGGAGGCATCCGTCATGATCTCGAATGGGAGAGACCAATCGGGTGGCTGGAGAACAGGAGCCTCAATAACACACTGCTGGAGAGTCGCAAAGGACGAAAGACACTTGTCATCGACAAGGAACTCGGTGTCTTTCGTCAAGAGGTCAGTCAATGGCCGGGCAATCTTGCTGAAATCATGAATGAATCTCTGATAGAAACCAACATGCCCCAAGAATGACCGTAGCTGCCTCAAATTGGACGGCGGTGCGAGTTTTCTAATGACATCAACCTTGGCCGGATCAACCTCCATGCCCCTGTTGGAGATGATATGGCCAAGCACCGTCCCTTGAGTCACCATGAAGTGACTCTTCTCCCAAGAAAGCACCAAATGGACCTCTATACATCACTGGAGTACCCGGTCTAGGCAGTCAAGACAAGAGTCGAATCCGTCGCCGTAGACCGAGAAATCGTCCATGAAGACCTCTAAACACTCCCCTACCATGTCCGAAAAGATTGACAGCATGCATCTCTGAAAAGTCACAGGGGCATTGCATAGCCCAAATGGCATGCGTCGAAAGGCATATGTGCCGAAGGGACAGGTAAAGGTGGTCTTCTCCTGATCCTCAGGAGCGATGGCCACCTGGTTGTAGCCCGAGTACCCATCCAGGAAACAGTAATGGCTCTTCCCTGCCAGTCTCTCAATGATATAGTCAATAAAAGGCAGGGGGAAATGGTCCTTCTTGGTGGCCTGGTTGAGTCTCCTGTAGTCAACACATACCCGCCAAGAGGTGGGTACTCGTGTAGCAATCTCCTCTCCCGACTCACTGATCATAGTCGTGATGCCCGTCTTCTTGGGCACCACATGCAAGGGGCTAACCCACTTGGAGTCGTAAATGGGATAAATAAAATCTGCGCTCCACCATTTTGAGATTTCCTTCATGACGACCTCTCTCAGGTTGGGGTTCAGCCGCCGTTGGAACTCACGCGACGGCTTCGCCCCCTCCTCGAGATAGATATGGTGGAAGCACAACGCTGGACTAATCCCATGGAGATCTGCTACGCTCCATCCGATTGCCTTGCGGTTCTTTTCAAGAACCCCCATCAAACGGGATTCTTGCTCTCCAGTCAGATCGGCGGAGATGATGACTAGGTACATCTCAGGCTCGCCCGTAAGGAATCGATACTTCAGCGAAGTAGGGAGCGGCTTCAGCTCTGGACAGCTGGGTGCTGGCAAATCTGGCTTCGGAAGAAGATGTGTGTATGCTGCCAAGTCTTTCTGGGAGAATGAAAACGAACTCTCGCAAACTGGATCTGGAGAAGGCTGCTCAACTGAACTGTCTCTGATCTGCTCGGCATCTACCTCCTCCTCAGCTGTAGGCTCTGTGGGACTCAGGTCTGGCATGTGATCCTCGCAATCTGCCCAATCAGACTCTGAATTCGAGGGATCTGCATCAAACAAGGTGGCATCAGTACCACCGTCACACAAGGTGGCCTCAGTACCACCGTCACTAGAAATCGTGTCGCGGTCGAGAACCGGCTCTGCTGCCACTGAAGTATCCTGGACCAGGGCTGTGCTCTCCAAGCTCTCCTCTGCTATCAACTCGGCATCAGCGGTGTCTGGAAATGAGAGGATGGCCTGTGCTGCAGGGTCTGCCCATGCTACCTCATCGTCTGTGATCACAAAATCACAGTCCTGGTGGATTTCTAGCCCAATATCTGTCAGTTGCTCTGTTCTGTACTGGTCTCTGAGCATGCTCTGTCTCTGGCTCTATAGTCCTCGACCGTCTCTATTTGTACACTTTCACCCTCGACACGAAAGTATACCTTCCCGCTATCATGGTCAGTCACCGCCTTGGTTGTGGCCAAGAATGGACGACCGAGGATGATGGGGGTATCGGACCACTGATTCAGGAGCCCCATATGTCAGATGTCATCAAAGACAGGGTTGGCAATAGTTGACGAACAACCGTCCTTCGCACAACCGCTTCGCGACCTCTTCTTGACAGATCGATCAGCAAACTGAAGGACTGTCTTGCTCTGTCTAAGAGTGCCCAACTCGAAGCGGTCGAGAAGGGCTGCCGGAAGGAGGTTGATAGACGATCCACTATCTAGTAGAGTCCGGTCAAACCTCTGCTCTTTGATATGACATCTGACATATGGGGCTCCTGAATCTGGCCTCTTGGCCGGCAGACAGTTCTGGATCGCGAAACACGTGGCTTTCGTCAGCACATGAATCTCTGAATGGTGGTTCCTCCTCCTCCTCCTGACTGTAGTCCTGTCTCTCAGAGAACGCTGAAGAAGGGGGATGTGCTGCAAAGCCTCCTGAAGGGTCAGCTGTATATGGAACCGGTCAATCATGCTCTGGCTGAACTCCTCCTGCTCTCTCTTGTTTGGATCTTTTTCTTTTTTCTTCCCCTTCCCCATCAGAAGGGCTCTAGGGAAGGGGATCACAGGGTCCTTCTCAGATGAAGGACTAGGAATAGGTCTAGACGGCTCGACGGCCGGATCCGTACATACATCAAGCATCACAGTGGGACCAGAGTAAACTAAACCTTTTCCTTTATTCACAACATTGTTCCGAGGTACATCAGAATGAGGAAAGACAACAACTCTCTCAGAATGAACACCGGTGGCCTCAGTACCACCACGGGCTGGCTCTGCTGGACGTCTCGCGGCCTCAGTACCGCGCTCTGGCTCGGCATCTCGGGTGGCGTCAGTACCACCTCCTCGAACTGGTGAAACGGCGGCCTCAGTACCGGCGGTGGGATCAGCATCCTTGGTGGCATCAGTACCACCGTCATCATCATGAGCGGCATCAGTACCGCTCTCCTCCTCCTCATCTGGTGCCCTGGATGTATCCTCGTGCCGTCGCTCAGACGAGGCGCCGCCTGCTGGTTCCCTACCGCTCCTGCTCAGACTTCCGCTTCAGGCTGTTGGGATTCGGCTCTATCTGGGCAGGAATGGCGGCCTTCCCTCTCACAATGTCACGCATATCCTGGCGGAACTCATCCATCTCCCGTCTGAAAGTAGCATGCTGGTCCGTGAGGAGGCGGGCTATGTCGTCCAAGGCGGGGCTCTCGTATGGTGGACCATGGGAGCCCGACAGGTAGCCTCTCTGGTAATGAGGCTGCTGGAACTGGTGCTGTTGCTGCTGAGAGGGGTAAGTGGGAGGATGTTGCTGCTGGTGTGGCTGGTGAGGCTGCTCTCACCTCCAAGACTGTCCCTGCTGATAGGGACGAGGAACGTAGGATGACTGCTGCTGTGAAGGGTAGACTGGGGGATGCTGCTGCTGGTGATCCCTCTGCTGGTTGTACTGGCCTCCCTGACCAGATGGCTGTTGCTGGGGCTGGGCACCTCCGTTCCCCCACCTGAATCTGGAATGGTCTCGTCGGATCCCAGGCTGAGGACGGTCATACCAAATCCCGTTGACATCCATCAACGGCTCTGCGTCGTACTGGGCTGGCGGGAGTACTGCCAGAGGCTGATCCGGCTGGTATACCACCATCTGCAAGTCTGGAGATGGTGGTGACTGGTAGGAGGGCTGCTGCTGCTGGTACGGCTCCGCCTGTACAAGGTGAACCTGTCTAGGCTGCTGGTGTGAGCTGGAGCGCTGGAACGAGCTGCTGCTGCCGCCGGTATCTCCTCGCGACTGAAGACGGGGATGTGTAGCCGTCTGTGCCTCCTGGAGACACATGAGCTGGGTCTTCATGTCGCTCAGAGTCTGTGCCATCTGCTCCATCTGAGTGATGCCCTGGCACTGCTTCTTCTCGATCAGCTCCATCCGATCCAACTTCTCGCTGATAATACCCATATCCACAGCGGACGACTCTGCCTGTGCTGCTGCTACTGCGGATGAACTGGATGGACCGGCGTCGACCCGTGCGATCCTCTGGTACTGCACGGGTCCTGGCTGCTGCTGGGGTCTGCCCTGAGTGTACAACCTGGTCTGGGACATCACCATGTAGTTCTCAGCCATCTCCTCGTAGATGGCCCAGACCTGGTCGTGATCCTTGGCGAAGTAAGGCCCGCCACAAGAAGCGTTCACCAAGCCCTGGAGCTCTGGTGTCAGCCCGCTGAAGAAGCTCTACACAAGGTTGGGCTTCGAAATGTCGTGGTGCGGGCATCGATCAGTCAGCTCACGGAACCTCTCCCATGCCTCATGGAATTGCTCGTTGGGGAGCATGGTGAAGTTGCTGATGAGGGCTCTCGCTGCATTGGTCCGCCCAAGTGGATAGTACTTGTTCAAGTACTCGGTGCAGAGCTGCTCTCAGGTGTATACAAACTTCCCCAAGTGCTTCAGCCAGGTGGCTACTCTGTCGGCCAAGGACAAGGGGAAGGCAATCATCCGAATCGTATCCAGGTCCACCTGACGATCGTGGATAGTACTGCAGATCATGAGAAACTCCTGGAGGTAGAGATGGGGCTCCTCAGTAGCGAGTCCGTGGAAGCAGGGGAGTAACTGCAAGGTGTTCGGGGGGAACTTGAAGTCCCCCACGATAGCTGGAAGTACGACGCAGTGATGCGTCAGTGTCGATCTAGGGTTGTGTAACTCCCGCATCGGTCTCGGTGGTCCTCCTGCCGCGGCTGCGGCGGCTGCTGCCGCTGCGGCGGCTGCTGTGGCTGCTGCATCTGCATCCTATGGGATCCTCGGTCCCTCTCTGCGCTCCTCGCGCTCAGCTCTCATCTGCTCCAACTCTCTCCTCATATCTAGCATGAATGCTCCCTGATCCCTCAACTGCTGCTGAACGGTCTCTAAGGAGGCGATCAGGGTGCAGTTGATCGCACCCTGGTCCAACACAAAGTGCTCAGGCTGTGGATCTCGGGAGCAATCCTCGGAACTGCCGGCCATGACGTCTGCAAAATCAAATGAGCCAAACTCAGGTGCTGATAAATCTGCCAATCTCTCCTCTGGCTCATGTCTCTCAGAACCGAAAGAAAGGGGGTTGAGGGGGAACAGGGCGGAGTCATACTCGGGCTCGGAGAGCTGGTCTCGGCTCTCGCGGGCCAACCTATATGAACGGGTAGACGTGCCCGAAAGCGGTGCAGCCAGAGGCTGCCTAAGAGAGCGTCTACCCATCATCGTGATCTGACGAGTAAGGCGGATGAGATCTGGAGAAACTATGATCGGCAACCAAACCCTCTGTTCACCAACGCAACGCGAGCTGAAGACCGTAAAGGCTCGGTCAAATTATCTTGTCAAATTTTATTAGGTGAACAAACAATCTATCAGAGCGCTTACGTGACCTGTTGGGATACCCGATGCTACCCCAATCGACTGGCCCGCACGGAAGAGTCGGTAGTCAGCTGGAAATAGCACCGGAGGGCTCTACCTAGTGTGCGGGTCACTCTCTCGTGCAATCAAACCAACCAATGAGGGGGTTGCTCTCCCCAAGACATAATTTTTTAAGTCAAGTGTCTTTTAGGGTCAATAGTTTTAGCAGTCCCAATTTTGTTGTTTTTCTTTTTAATATTTTTCAATAACAACAAAAAAGCCTAACGAATTTTTCGGTTCTCCTGGTTATTTAATCAAAAACAAGGGGGAGAAGTCGAAAAAGCCGATGCGCGAAGAAATCAATGATGCATGCAGAGATAGAAATGCGTACCTTCCTCCAGCACTCTACATGCAAGTGATCCGCGCAGAAATATAAAGACAGAAAGTAAACTACCTATATGGTGCAGCGGTGAAAAACCGAGTCCTAAACAGGCAATTCTACTCGAAGAACCGTCTCTGGTCACCGATCCTTCAAGCCAAAGGTCCGGTCTCGGTCTACCCCCTCCTCCTCCCGACACATCGGGTTCAGGAGCAACGCTTGGCAGGGCAGGCTACGGCACGTAGGCTACGAAGGGGATGAGTCAGTTATTTTTATTAATCAATTATTAGTAGGTCCAATTAATCGCACTATAGGAACAAGCAAGCAATTAGGTGTGGGGATCCTACTAATTACGGCACAGTCAAGCAGAAAATCCTAAGTCTAGGGGCTCGATAAAAACCGCTGAAAACCGTAAAAGGCAGCGAAGAAAACAAAAGCCGCGAAAAAATCTAAACTAGCTATTGGGTCCCCCGAGCACACCGGTGCTCGGCGAAACATACCCGAGAAAGAAGTCCAAAGTCTCTGAGTGTCCCTGTATTATTATAATAATAATCGAATGAATAATAAAAAATCTAAACTAATCCTCTCCCGCTCGCCTACTCTCTCACGCTCTCCTGTGGCTCCGTGCAGAAGGGAGCCGCCTCTAAGTTCCTCGGTTGCGTCGGCTTCTCGAGATCATCCGCCTCGGTCCTCGGGCCTCGCAAGAAAGCAGACAAGTGTCAGACAAGTGTCAAACAGAAAATAAAAGAAAAGAAACAGGTATTTTTGGTGGATTTTAATTCTTTTTATATTGTTTTTGGATTTTTAATTAATTAAGAAACTAAAGAAAACAAGCACACAAGGCAATTCAACTATTTATTTAATGCACTAAAAATCAACCAAAAATTCAAATAAAAATGTTTTTGTGTATTTTATAATTTTTACTATTTTTAGTGAATTTTTGGGATTTCTCTGATTTTTGTTTAATTTTCTAAAAATGAAACAATGCACAAAAAGGAAGGTACTGTCCAGCAGAGCTTGAGGGACCTAGATAAAATATCTAGAAATCCCCAATAAGCCTGGAGGTTTTTCTATAAAGAGAAAGAAGAGAGGAAAATTTAGGCACCTTAATTATTATTTTTGAGTTTTTAAATTATTTATTAGAATTTTTAGGAGTTTTTAGGTGTTTTTCAATTTTTATGAGTTTTATATAATGAAAAATAGCCAAAATTGGCTAGAAAATAAAGCCAGCCAAAACAAACAATAGCTAATTTTTTTGTAATTTTTAGATAGGTTTTACTATTTTTTTGTGATTTTTAAAGTCGAACAGTAATGAAAATGGATGTTTTTGAATTTTTAAAAATATCAAAACAAAACAAAAATGTCTCCAAAAATTCCAGAAAATTTTACAACATGGCAGGAGCCATGTATCCAATTTTCATTGGATTTGGAGTTGGTTTGTTATTTTATTCAAAAATAAAAGCTAGGTATTGTGCACAGGGACCCGAGTGCAAATACCAAGAGTTCTGGGGGGTCCGGTGCAAAATACCCAGGAAAACACATGTGTAGCGTGTGCCTGAGGCACTCAGGGACCTAAATGTAACGAAAACAAGTTCCGGGGGCTATTTGGTAACAGGTACCAAAAGTCCGAGGGTTTGTGTGCAATTTACCCACAAATAAACGCACATGCACAATTAATTCACGTACAGGGGTATAAATGCAAATATATAAAACTAATCATTCATTTCATAACAAACCAGAACTACAGGGCTAATAATGCAAAATACCCAACAATGCACGTGTCGATGCACGTGCTACACCATACACAGGGGTATATAAGCAAATAAAATAAAGCGCAGGGTCCTCAGTGCAATTGTACCAAAAATAAAACAACTATCTAACTTATTTATAGGACTAAATGCTAAATAAAATAAAAAGCAGGGCCTAAGGGTAAATTACCCTTTATTAATGAAGTCGTTGGATGGGCGTCACGTGGTGAATCAGACGGTGAGGGATGACTGGCGCTCCAACACTGGGCTCCTCGCACGGATCTGACGGTCCAGGCGCTGCCACGTAGAAGATCAAACGGCAGACGGAGGCGGTGGCTGCATCACGCTGGATCGACGGTGGAGATCGACCCTCAAAAGATCTGGCAGTCGATGATGCTCCTCGAATGGACGAACGAGATCAAATCTGGAGCTCGGGGTCGATCGGACGGTGGAGAGAGAAGGAGGATGAACTGGCCTCTGGCGAACTTCGCCGAGGTCGTGACGGCGCTGGCCTCCTCCTGGGAGCCCTCTAACGATCGGAACGGGAAGCTGCGGGCCCTCCGCGTCTGCTGGAGGTCTCCGATGACCCAACCGAGCTCTGGGAGCTCCGGCAAGGTCGGCGGAGGCAGAGCTACTGGACCTGATGGTCCAAGCCCTCAGATGGGTTTGGATGAACCTACAAAATGCACCAACAAGCTCGCGGGTCGAGGGCAAACTGCCTCGACCCCTTTAGGCGAGGTGAAAGTGGTCTGGGAGTCGGTGCGGGCGAGCTCCGACGAGGGTGTGGACGGAGGAGCTCGAGCCCCAGCTCCTGTGCGAGCTGGGTTGAATGGAAGTGCGGAGAATGTGCACGGGAGGAAGGCGGAGGCGATGGTAGATTCCGATGGTCGAACGGAATAGTGGGATGGTCGGAATCAGCGAAAAATGGCGGCAGCGCGAATTGGGGGTAATCGGAAATTAATGAAAAGGAAAGGGAAATCGGTCTACCTGGATGGAGGAATCGACTGGGAAGGAGATTGTGCAGCTCTTGGTCCTTGCCTCGAGGAGCGTCGACCTCCGAGGCTCGAGCTCCTGCTCTGGGCGGAGCACGGCGGAGCACACCGCCGGATCAGTGGTTCCCTGCCCCTCTCCTCGCTGCGACAACACCTGGAGCAAGCTGTCACTCTCACTCGAGCACTGGAGGTCACTGGTGGTGGAGCAAATGAGCCAAAGATGGAATAAAAGGGTGGCGGAGCTCGAGCTTTATACGGTGGAAGGTCCGGGAAGATGTGAGCGGGTACGGAAATGGAATGCGCGGATTCCGAGGCGGGGGCTCCGGTGAGGGTGTCGGATGTGCTGCGGGGTTTAGGAGAATGGTGATCGGGTTTTGGCGCAATAATCGGGAGAAATCGGGTCACCCGCCTAAAACCCGTGAAAGGTGGTCCTGGGGGGGAGTTGACCGGGCGGTCAACAACCCCCTGGACCAATGGGAAGAGGCCATTTGGAAAAGATTTGTAAAATCATTAATAAATAGTAAATGACCGATTTATTAAAAAGTCAAAACATGAAGTATTTTTGTTTTAATTTTTTCTATTTTGTATTGATTTTTAATTAATTTTTCAAAGTAAAAATAAGGTATTTACATTATATAGCTTTATATAGGTATATGTACAATATAGGCTTTTTAATTTTGATTTTTAATTAGTTATTTTTATACATTTTTATTTCCATTTTATATTTTATTTATTTATATCATAAAATAAGGAATAAAAAGATATTTTTATTTTATTTTTATTATTTATATACATAGGTGAAATAAATAGATATGTACATATATATACATGGTATATTTACAAAGTATTTTTGGGTTTTTAATTTTGTTCTTTTTATTTGGTTTTTGTTTTAATTGTTTTTATTTTATTTATTTACACCATATCATATAGAATATTTACAGAATTTTTAGAAATTAATTTTATTTATTTATAAGGCTAAATAAATATAATATGAATGGACTATATACATGGTGACTATGTACATGAGTGATGTTTTGTTTTCTTTTTAATTTTTCTATTTTATCTTGATTTTATATTTATAAATATATACAAATATTTACAAGCCAATTTTAGTCTATTTTTGGGAGGAAAATATTCTTATTTTATTTGTATATATATTTACACACATGAGCCCCTATCTCCCTCTACTTTGGCTTTTATGCGGTCAGGCCCATGTTGAGCCCTCCCTTGGGTTAGGTTGCTCAATATTTATTCTAAATATTTCCTTCTTTTTCTTTTTGATCTTTATTCTTTTATTTTTGCACAAAAACATGCTAATTATTATTTTTTACACAATGCATGCTTTTGGTAATTATTTATATTTACAACTATATACATGCATTTGCAAAGGTTTTTGTAGCTAAAATATAAGAATAAAGAGTGATGAATGAGTATTCATTAGTGGTGCCTAAGAAGACGGGCATCACGACTGTGATTAGTGAGTCGGGAGAGGAGATTGCTACACGAGTACCCACTTCTTGGCGGGTCTGCGTTGACTACATGAGACTCAACTAGGCCACCAAGAAGGATCATTTCCCCCTGCCTTTTATTGACCAAATCATTGAGAGACTGGCATGAAAGAGCCATTATTGTTTTCTGGATGGGTACTCGGTCTACAACCAGGTGGCCATCGCTCCTGAGAACCAGGAGAAGACCACCTTTACCTGTCCCTTCGGCACATACGCCTTCCGACGCATGCCATTTGGGCTATGCAATGCCCCTGCGACTTTTCAGAGATGCATGCTGTCGATCTTTTCAGACATGGTAGGGGAGTGTTTGGAGGTCTTCATGGATGATTTCTCGGTTTACGGCGACGGATTCGACTCTTGTCTTGACTGCCTAGACCGAGTACTCCAGCGATGTATAGAGGTTCACTTGGTGCTATCTTGGGAGAAGAGTCACTTCATGGTGACTCAAGGGACGGTGCTTGGCCACATCATCTCCAACAGGGGCGAGGAGGTTGATCCGACCAAGGTAGATGTCATTAGAAAACTCGCACCGCCGTCCAATCTGAGGCAGTTACGGTCATTCCTGGAGCACGTCGGTTTCTACCGATGATTAATTCATGATTTCAGCAGGATTGCCCGGTCGTTGACTGACCTACTGACGAAAGATACCGAGTTCCTTGTCGATGACAAGTGTCTTTCGTCCTTTGAGACTCTCAAGCAGAGTGTTATAGAGGCTCCTGTTCTCCAGCCACCTGATTGGTCTCTCCCATTTGAGATCATGACGGATGCCTCCGATTTTGCCGTAGGGGCCGTGCTGGGACAGAGGAGGGATGGAGTCTCCTTTGCTATCCACTACGCTAGCCACACATTGGATTCCGCGCAGCGGAATTATACAGTCACAGAGAAGGAGATGCTAGCCATAGTGTTCGCCCTAGATAAGTTCAGATCTTACATCATTGGATCTAGAGTGACTCTGTATACTGATCACACCGCCATCCGATACCTCATGGCAAAGAAGGATGCCAAGGCCAGACTGACTAGATGGATCCTTCTACTCCAGGAGTTCGACATTTAGATCAAGGATAAGCCTGGAGTCAAGAATGTGGTGGCGGATCATCTCTCCCGCTTAGAGCAGCCTGAGGAGTCTGAGCATATTGATCCCATTTGTGAGACCTTCCCAGATGAGGCGATCCTTTCTATCGCCTCACTCCTGTGGTATGCCGATATTGTGAACTTTCTCGTTGCTGGGAAAGTCCCACAAGATTGGACCAGACAGAGGCTTGAGACCTTCCTCGCGAAGGCCAAGTCCTACCACTGGGAGGATCCCATCCTTTACCACGAAGGAGGGGATAGCATCTGGCGTCGGTGCATTCCTCAGGAGGAACACCATAGCATCCTCACATACTGCCACAAGCTTGAGGCAGGAGGACATCATTCTGGGAGGAGAACGACACAGAAAGTGCTCCAATCCGGCTTGTGGTGGCCTACCCTCTTCAAGGACTCTGATGAGTTCGTGAAGAGGTGTACTGACTGTCAGAGGATGGGCACTTGTGGACAGCGTGATATGATGTCGATGCAGCCCATTCACTTCTGTGAGGTTTTTGACGCATGGGGCATCGATTTCATGGGTCCATTCCCTAAGAGTCAGGGATTTGAGTACATTCTGTTGGTCGTTGACTATGTTAGTCATTGGGTTGAGGCTATCCCCGCCCGAGCCGCTGATGCGAGGACAATTTGCAGATTTTTGAGGAAGCACATCATCACGCGGTTCGGGTACCTCGAGTATTGATTTCAGATGGGGGGTCTCATTTCATCAACGACCAGGTGAAGGCCCTTGCTAGCGAGTTCAGTATAGACCATCGTGTTGCTACACCTTACCATCTACAGACGAATGGTCTAGCCGAGGTGTCGAACAGGGAGATCAAGACTATATTGCAGAAAGTCGTCCGCCCTGACCGAAAGGATTGGTCACAGCTTCTGGACTCGGTCTTGTAGGCATATAGGACGTCTTTCAAGACACCATTGGGCACATCTCCCTTTCGCCTCGTATATGGCAAGTCGTGCCATTTGCTTGTTGAGCTGAGACACAGGTCACTTTGGGCAGTCACTGAGATACTTATGGATCCATATGGTGTAGGAGACCAGAGGAGGGCAGAGTTAGCAGCCCTGGAGGAGTTGAGAGATACCGCCTTCTCAAACAGCCCACATTATAAGGAGAGAGTGAAGGAGTGGCATGATTCTCACATCAGCCGCAAGCATTTTGAGCCTGGACAAAGAGTATGGCTATTTGATGCGAGGCTTCGTCTATTTCCAGGGAAGTTACAGAGCAAATGGAAGGGACCCTACTTGGTGAGAAAGGTATATTGATATATCCGAGTTGTCTTCTGAGAGTACCTTTCGAGTGAACGGCCAGCGGCTCAAGCCATTTCTAGATCATGAGCCGCGGGTCGTTGATGTTGCCCCTATTCATTTTGCGTGAGATGTGGTCTTTTGACTCACATCTATTGCATCTCACGCCTGATTTTCATTGATCTTCCGACTTGTATAGATCCAGATGTCCATATCATCACATTCTTTAGTCCCATATCCCTTTATTCATCCTTTGATTATGCTATACTTAGGGTGTACTTTACCCTAAGTATAGGGGGGATGTAGGACCTTTGGGTATTTCTTTTGTTTCTTTCTACCCTTGTTTTGCTGCCTATACTTAGGGATATTTTACCCTAAGTATAGGGGGGGTAGACCCTGTACATTCTCCACTCGGTTTTCCCTTTGTGTACAGCCTGCTATACTTAGAATTACTTGATCCTAAGTATAGGGGGAAAAGCCGAGAGTCTCTTGATATTCTATTCATTCGTCTTTGTATATAGCCTTCCTTTTCACTTCCCTATACATAGCACGAGTTATGTCTTCTTCATCGCTCTTGACTCTGAGGACATCGTTCGAGCTAAGTATAGGGGATGTGTATATATTTCATATATACTTTAGCCATAACTCGTACTTTGTGTGAGTGTGTTAATAACTAAAATGTCTAAAAACCCTAAAAATCACAAAAATTAAAATTTTTCATGTACATAAACATTCTTTTATTTGCACATACATAGCTAGTGTACAAATTAGTTTTGTAAAAATGATTTCAAAAATCTTTTGTGCGAAGCTTGTGTAAATATTTTCTTATCAAAATTATGTATATAGTACAAACTTTTTCCAAAATGTTTTGAAAGCCAAAAGTTTGCAAAAATCTTGTGTAAATGTGTGTAAATACTTTTGCAAAACTTGCACTTCATGCATTCATCCATTCATGATTTCAAAACATGTTTCAAAATTTTTGCATGTTTGTAAAAATTTGTGTAAATAGCATCTTTTGTACATATGTATAAAGTTTTTCTAGATTATAGTTGACATTTAAACTAGCATGGAATCAAATTGGGAAATGGAGCTTGATTAAGATCTTAATCCACCTAATTTATAAGAGGAACCTTATAGGGCTTAGGTTTAAGGCTTTTCAGGTCCATGGTGACTTAATTCTTTAAGTCCACTAGGCTATCATCACATGTCATCTCAATGAGCCTAAGTATAGCACTTAACAACAACACATGACTCATAGAGACAATGGCTTTACTTGGACACCAACACTTTTCACCGAGCTCTCTACGGATGAGGTGGTGAGGAGGCAGTCTTCCTTGACTTGGGGTAGCATATGAGGGTAGTACTTCTAGGCGGAACCTCTCTTCTTCTTTTAGTGAAGGAAGTGTGTCTCAACTTGGTCTGATTGCCATGAGGTCTAACGACAGGAGTTGTGGGTTGCAATAAAGCTTCAAAAGAGGGATAGTCTACTGGCTCAAGAGGAAAAACTCCTTGTATATATGCTGCACATGTATATGTTGTATAGATGCACTTGAAAAAAAATGCAAAAAGAAAATAACTCCAAAAAAGTGGTGGGTCTGAGAGAAAATGATAATCCCACCGGAGTATTTATATAGAGTGCAATAAGCAAAGCTTGAGATTCATGATCCACCTTATGTAGCTTGCAGCAGGGGGAGATTTGGCTACACTGGTCAAGCTCCTAAGGATACATGGCTACACTGGCCATGGTCCATTCTCTTCTTCCTCCTCTTCTTAAGCCGATTGAACTTGAACTTAGAAGGGAATACCCCGCTCCTCGAGGAAAGAGTGGCCAGACTGAGGTCATAGAGTTACCTTATTGGGGAGGGTTGTCAAGTTGCCATTTCTGAGGTGGAGAGCTTATACTTCACATTCACAGGACAAGGAAAGATTCATGGTCTTCAGGGTTTGTGTTTGGTGACTTGTTCTGATCTGGAGCATTGAGGAGTCTTGATTAGAGATTAGTGGAAATTAGAGGCTGTTGAGTTTTAAGCTTAAGTCCAAATAAGGTTCCGACACATTAATAATCCAAAGATCTGATTGAGCTCCATAATTCAATTTAATGAAGGAAAGTCTAATATTCAACCTTGATCCATGTACGTTCTTCTCTTTTTCTTTTTCTTTCTTCTTTTTCACTTCTTTTTCCAATAAGGGTTTGCTAAGGGACTAGCAAAGTTAAGTATAGGGGGGTGATGAATACTCATTCATCACTCTTTATTCTTATATTTTAGCTACAAAAACCTTTGCAAATTCATGTATATATTTGTAAATACCAATAATTACCAAAAGCATGCATGATGTAAAAGTAATAATTAGCATGTTTTTGTGCAAAAATAAAAGAATAAAGATTAAAAAGAAAAAGAGGAAATATTTAGAATAAATATTGAGCAACCTAACCCAAGGGAGGGCTCAGCATGGGCCTGACCGCATAAAAGCCAATGTAGAGGGAGATAGGGGCTCATGTGTGTAAATATATTTGTAAATATAATAAAAATATTTTCCTCTAAAAATAGAATAAAATGGCTTGTCTATATTGTATATATACTTATTATAAAAATCAAAACAAAAAATAGAAAAATTAAAAAGAAAACAAAAACACTCCACTTGTGCATATCCACCATGTACATACAACCACTCCTATATTTATTTCACCCTATAAATAAATAAATTAAAATTCCAAAAATTTTGTAAATATTCTATCTTTTATGGTGTAAATAAATAAAATAAAAACAACAAAAACAAAAACAAAATAAAAATAACAAAATTAAAAACCAAAAATAATATTGTAAATATACCTTGTACATAGATGTATATACTTACCCTTGTTTATAAATAATAAAAATAAAATAAAAATACCTTTTTATTCCTAATTTTATGCTATAAATAAATAAAATAGAAAATAGGAATAAAAATGCACAAAAATAACAAATTAAAAATCAAAAATTAAAAAGGCATATTGTATATATACCTATATATAGCTATATAGTGTAAATACCTTATTTTTATTTTGAAAAATTAATTAAAAATCACCAAAAAATAGAAAAAATTAAAACAAAAATATTTCGTGTTTTAAGTTTTTCTTAATTCGGCCTTTTTCTATTTTATTTCGAATTTCCAAATAAATATGATCTGGAATTTTCTGATTGGTCCACGGGGGACGTTGACCTCCAGTCAACTGCCCCCCGCGGACCTCTTCCTCGCGGGTCTGATTTTTTTCACCCGACTTCTCCCTCTTCCCCACTCCAGATCCGATAGCTCCATACCCATACCCAGGGTCCGTTTCACCCACGACATATCCGACACCCTCGCCGGCATGCCCGCCTCGGGGTCCGCGCTCCACGCTGCCCTACCCGATCGATTTTAGCCGAACCCTGGGCATTTAAAATCCGAGCTCCGCCACCCATTTTTGCATCTTTGGCTCCCCATTCATTTATCCCAGGACCTCCACAGCCACCCCTGAGGTGACAGCTCCAGGTTGGCCGTGTCGTAGAGAGGAGAAAGTGACCGGACCTCTGATCCGGCGAGCTAGCGCCGCCGTGCTCCGCCTGAAGCAGGAGCTCGAGCCTCGGGCCACGACGACCCGCGAGGCGATGACCCAGAGCACCCCCAGCTCGCCCACAGTCGATTCCTCCATCCAGGTAGCTTTAGTTCTTTCCCTTGTTCTTTAATTTCTAGTTTGCCCCAAATCTCGCCGTCGCCGACCATCATCGATTCCGGCCACCCCCACCTTCCATTCGATCATCGGACCGCACCATCACACTCGCCTTCTTCCCGCGCACGTTCTACGCCCCTCCATTCGACCCAGCTCGCACAGGAGCTGGAGATTCGAGCTCCACCGTCTACCCCTCGCCGAGCTCGACCGCCCCGCCTCACCACCACCGTCACCCCTCCTAACGGGGTCGAGGCACTTTGCCCTCGACCCGCGAGTCTGCTGGTGTACTTTGCAGGGACATTCGAGCCCATCTGAGGGCTTGGACCATTTGGAGCAGCAGCTTGAGCTCCGCCGGCTCCGCCTGAGCTCCTCGGAGCTCCGTTGGGCCATCGGAGACCACTGGACGACGCTGGAGCCCACAGAGCTTCTTCTCCGATCATCAGAGCCCCGCGAGGAGGCCGGGAGTGCGCGCAGCGGGCCGGCGAAGGTCGCCAGCCATCAGTTCTTCCTCGACCTTCAGACACCGTTGGATCGTCCTCCAGCTCCAGATTCCATCCGAGCCATCCATTTCAGGAGCGCCAGCACCGCACGATCGTGAGGAGAGTCGATCTAGACCGTTCGATCCGGACGAAGAAGCACCACCTGTTCCCGACCGTCAGATCAGCGACGTGGCAGCTTCCCAGCCGTTCGATCGCGCCGAGGGCTTCCTTTGCTGCGAGCCACCAGTCCTACACTTTTCGATCCACCACATGGCAGCCATCCGCCCTTGGATCTTAAATAAGGGGTAATTGTCCTTAGGCCCTTAGCTTTAGCTTTGTTTCGTTTTAGTCCTGTAAATAGTTTTAGAATTTTTTTTTTACGTTTGGTAATTTGCACTTTGGACCCTGCCATTTTCTATATTTGCATGTATGCCCCTGCCTGTAGAGTATCACGTGCATCGACACGTGCTTTGTTGGGTAATTTGCATGCGTAGCCTTGTAGTTCTGGATTGTTAATGAATGAATGAATCTTTTTAGATAATTGCATTTATACCCCTGTGCGTGATTAATTTGTGCATGTGCATTATATTAGTGGGTTAATTACACTAAGGTTCTTGGGCTTTTAATACTTGTTATTATTTAGCCCAGAAACTTTATTTCTTTGCAATTAGGTCCCTGTGTGCCCCAGACACGCACCTCGCGCGTGACTTCTTGGGATTTTTGCACCGGACCCCCTGGAACTTTCATTATTTGCGTACAGGTCCCTGTGCACTGTACCTAGATTTTTATTTTAAATAAAATATCAAACTCACTCCAAATTCAATGAAAATTGGACACATGGCTCCTGCCATGTTGTAAAATTTTCTAAATTTTTGGAGACATTTTTGCTTTTATTTGCTATTTTTAAAATTCAAAAACAGCCTTTTTCTTTACTGTCTGATTTAAAAATTCACAAAAAATATTAAAACTCATCTAAAAATTACAAAAAAAATTAGCTACTGTGTATTTTGGCTTGTTTGATTGTCTGACCAAATTTGGTCATTTTTCATTATATAAAACTAATAAAAATTACAAAACACTAAAAACCTCATAAAAATTCTAATAAATAATCTAAAAATCCAAAAATAATAATTCTGGTGCCTTAATTTTCCTTAGACTTTCTAGTTTATAGGAAAATTACCTCCAGGAGCTAAATAGGCCCTTTTGCATTTTAAATTGGCTTTTTACTCCTGGCTGGACAGTACCCCCATTTCCCTGCCTTGTTTTATTTTTAGAAAATTAAATAAAAATCAGAAAAATACCAAAAATTCACTAAAAATAGTAAAAATCATAAAAAGTATAAAAACATTTTTATTTGAATTTTTGATTGATTTTTGATGCATTAAATAATTGTCTGAGTAGGCTTGTTTCCTTGTTTTCTTTATTTTCTTAATTAATTAAAAATCCAAAAAATTTATAAAAATTAAAAATCCACAAAAAATACTTTTCTTTTATTTTATTTCTTTTTGAGACTACTTCGTAGGCCGCAAGGCCATCACGTGCTCCCTGAGTCTGACCCTGGTCGCTATACCATGCTAATCCAATTGCCAGGACCGCTATCGCTTTTATTTGATTTTTCTCTGATTTTGGCGGTCTGATCCTCATTTTCTTGATTGACCGAGGGACTCTTGAGTGACTGAGGTCGCAACGACCTTAGTTCTATTTCTTCATCCTTAGTTGCTCAAGTTTTTCGGCTCATCAATAGCCTCAACCCACCTAGATATATAGGGAAAAATGGGGCTGCCCCCTTAGAGCAGCCAACATGGATGCCCCCACCCCATTTTCCGTATTTTTTTTATTTTTTATTGAAAAATATCACCATGTATATTCATCCTAAATCCTTCTTATATGTCATTCGAATTTCATCAGAAACAGTGACTCCTATACCCTCCATCTAGAACATGTATGATTACAAAAGTTCTAAGACCGTTAAAATTACCTATTCTAGATGGAGGACATAAGAGTCTATGTTTCTGACAAAATTCGAATGACATATAGGAGGGATATATGGATGAATATACATGGTGATATTTTTCAAAAAAAATAAAAAAATTATGGAAAATGGGGTGGGGGCAACCATGTGGGGCATCCCCATTTTTTTCCTACACACACAAACAAACACACACATACACACATGGGAAAATGGGGCTGCCCCTAAGGGGAGCTAACTTGACTCCTCCACCTCATTTTTCTATGCTTTTTATTTTTTTTAAATTAATATGTGAAAATTCATTACTATATCTCTATATTATGCCATTCAAGTTTCGTGAGAAATAGAGACTAGTATAGCCTCCATCTAGTCAGGGTCGATTTCAATCATTTTACGACCGTTAAAAAATGACTATCTGGATTGAGGTCGTAGGAGTCTCTGTTTCTCATGAAACTTGAATGACATAGTATAGGGATATAATGATGAATTTCCATGGATTCATTTTTCAGAAAATAAAAAAATATAAGGAAAATGAGACAGGGGGCCAAGTTAGTTCTTTAAGGGGCAACACCATTTTACCCTATCTATATAAGCTAGATATGACATTTGTTAATATGATATACTTCAGTTTTTCACATGTGATACTAGTTTTGCATTAAATTTAAGAGTTTACATGTAAAGTAGCATGTAACTACTTACATTAATTACATAGAATATAAATGATGATATTAAAACCATTTATACTTATTAAATAACAATAGAAAATCAATGGGAAAAAATAAGATGGATCAATGGGCCAGCCCATGGTGGGCTTTGGACAAAGGTTTTAGAACCTCGGCACGTTCGGTTAGGGCTGCTAATCGAACTGAACATGTTTGTGTTCGATTAGACTTCGTTCGATAATAGTTCGAAAAGTGTTCGTTCGTTTCTAAACGAACTGAACATGAACTTCAAATTTTAGTTCGATAGCTTAACGAACCGAACATGAACATAACATATGTGCGTTCGATAAAAGTTCGAGTTTGATATATGCATATACGTTTGTATTTGTTTGTGTAACTCGGTATTTATACACATGATAAATTTCGAGTTAAAGAAATTGTGGTGTTTATTGGTCTTTATATCACTTTAATTTGAATAATTTCTTATTTTTACTGCTTATCAAACTTATCGAACTTCAATTTCGAACTTGTTCATATAAACACATTTTAGTTAAGTTGAACTGTTAACGAACTATTATCGAACCGAACTCGAACGTTCGTTTTCTAAACAAACTCGAACTCGAACATATCCTAACGAACATTTATCGAACCGAACTCGAACTTTCAAACTTCCTTATCGAACCGAACTCGAACATAGGTGTGTTCCTTACAGTTCGGTTCGATTAGCAGCCCTACGTTCGGTCAGGCCCATGGGCCAGCCCAACCTACATTTTGGCCAGGTATATTAGCGACTATCATATCCATATTACACTTATTTTGACTTCTACATCCATATCTGTTTTAAAATAGATACATATATATATATATATAACTTTGATATCAACAAATATTTGTATTGGTAAATTCATTTTCATATACAAATATAGTTATAGATTTAATTTTAACCATGTATAACATAACTTTACCGTCTTTTTTATCAAATTGGATATGATTATTGTGATATAAGCACATTTATAATATATATATCATGTGTATTTCTTCCAATACATGTATATTTAAGCTAATATATATACTTTTTATGATATTATTTGTATGCAATCAATATCTGTTTTACATCAGTATCTAATATTTAAGAATATGGTAATATAGTTTTCATATCCATCAATATCTATATTCGTATCCGAATTTTAAAACGGATAAAGATATGTAACATACCTATATTCGTATCTGTATCCGTTTGCTTGCATCCCTAATAACCACTGTGAAGCATATTGAATATTTAGTTCTTTGTTTGGTTAGCCAACAAAGGTCTTAAATTGAAGATATTTTTGTAAAGTGTTCCAATCATCTGAGAATGCCGTTCAATAAGAATGATATTTGAATAAAAGATAATCACTTCATTACTGATGTTTGCCATTGAAAAGATTTGTATTAGTGAAATACATAAGGAGAAGTTTGGTTCGAGAATAAGCAGGAATAAGGATGAGGAATAAGAAGAATAATGGTCTATTTTTTGTTTGGTTGGAAAGATATGAATAAAAGAATAAGGCGGAATAAAGGTAGGTAAGGTGGAATAAGGTGAAATAATGTGATATGGATGGAAATAGCCGTACTCTGAGAACCGTACCGGACAGGGAATTGACCCCTTATTCCAATGCTTATTCTCCAAACGAACATGGCCTAAGGGTGTTCGTTTCGGGAATACTCTCAAGAATAAAGGCGTTATTCCCTTCCTCTCTTCTTCCTTGTATGTCTATTTCCCCTTACGCATCTCTCCCTACCCCTTATTGAACCATATTCCACTCTTATTTCCGTCCTTATTCTATCTTACCTACCATTATTTCATCTTATTCCTATCCTTCCAACAGGAATAATGCCTTATTCTGATTTATTACTCACCTTTTTTCGGGTTTATTCCCGAACTGAATTGAAAACACACTTCCAACTCCTGACGGTCATTGGGGTTGGCAACACATGATGCTACTTTATGTCGATTATCTAACTACAATCTCTACTGCTAAACAAAGCATTACATTCATGCTATATAAACATTTTAAATGTGACAATTACTAAAGAATTAAAGTATAAAATAAATTCATAATTTGCGTGACCCTCCTTCGTTGGGGACTAACCCGAGACCCTCCCTACGTGAGGAGCACGTGCCAGGAGGGGTCTTTTGCAAGGAAGTCCCTCGAAATTTGCTCATCCGCAATCGATCTCCCACCAACCAGCGTCATGTGTTTTGCATGTGAGACCTGGTGAATTTTACACAAAAGACCCCCTAGGTCTTGGTAATTCCACTCATGTCATGTTCTACATTTTGTTATCTTATTTAATTTTCTATTTTGCAAGTAGATCCATCTATTCCATCTATCATTTGAACAACTGATTTGCATCATTTTATTATCAAAATAATTGTACTTTGTTCAACAACTACTACTTTACATTGTGGCATGCTTGTGATATTGTTATGCTTTTTGGTTAATTGATAATTAATAGTTTTTGTGGAAATTTGCATATCTTTTCCAATCTATGCTCATAAATTCATAATTTATTAATCATAGTTCGAAAAATTGCTAAAAATTCAACGATCATAGAAGTAGTATTTATTTACATTGTGCCGAAAAAGATTTGCATTTGCATGCATCATTTGCTTTGTAAAATAATTTTGTGTATTTCAATAATTTTTAATAGGTATTAAACTCAACATTTTTAGGGTTTAAGATTTTTCCAGGATAGTTCATTTATTGATCTATCTTTGATAATTTTATTTCCTGAAAATAAAAAGGTTTAGTATGTATTAGAATTAATTATTATAGTTCACCCTGTTTGCATTCATTAGTTAATTAACTATTCATATTGCATCAGAAAATTCCAGAAAAAAGTATGTTGCATTTATTTAAATACAATTTTTATCTTGGCCCAGTTTCATATTTTTAGACTTCATTTGATTGACCTTAATTTTCTCATCCTTAAAATTGTCCCGCATTTGCATTCACATTCAAAAACTGCATAAAAACACCAAAAGAATTCATCTCGAAAACGTGCTCGAACTTTGATAGACATTAATCTAGGTTATTCCCTTTGCCACCTTGAGTTCGACCATGGGGCTTGCCCATGATAAATAAACATAAAACCACTTTGAATTAATTGGATTAAATAATTAAGTGGCTATTTATTATTGATTCCGATTACCTGCCTACAACGAACGACACTTTTTTATTTGCGTGTTAATTCCCACAAATTAATAGAGGGTTTTCTAGATCCGTCGGTCACACCCAACCATCTTCTTCCTTTTCTCCTCTTTTCTCCATCTTTATATCCACCATCGACACCCCCAACCTCGATGCCACCACCCTTCGGCATGAACCTCATCCCCGTCCACGGCACCATCTGAAAAAAATCCTAATATTACCCTCTGTTAATCGTGCGGAAAAACCACTTAAATTAATTTTCCAACTAAATGTGAGTGGTCAAAATTATTTTTACTTGGGCAAGCCCAAGGTCGAACTAAGGGATGCTACTATCTCCTTAAGCCAGTTTCTAGATGATGTAGAAGCTAGGTTTCCAGAGAAGTATTTTTTATTTTTTTATGCAATTAATTATCAAAATGTAATTTAGGAAAGTACAGGGATTAAAATGTAAATTTCAGTCAAATGATGTCAGATCCTAAAACCTAGCTCGAATGTGAAAATATGTAAAACTAATCTACTATATTTTTTGAATTTTTTTATATGAAATGAATTTATTATGAATTAAATATGCAGACAGGGTAATTTTAAGTAAATTAATTTTAATAAATAGTAAACCTAATCATTTTTCTAAATTAAATTACCATAGATGAGTCTTATCAAGATGTATCCAAGAAAATTAATAACTCCAAATAATATTGGGTATATAGCTTATTAAAATTCTCTTATCAAAGTTACCACTTAATTTATTCTAGGCTCGATATGCCTTCAAATGAGGTGATTTTTGGGCATATGATGGAGAACAATTAATTCTGCATACATATATTTGGCAATTTGTTTGGAAATACAGATAATTTTATATGAATTACAGAAGCTCAGATGGGTAAAGTTTGCTATTTACACCAAAAAATTGTAATAAAATGATCACAACTCATGAAATTACAAAAATTGATCACTAGATAAAGAACTAATTGAGCTACAACATGTAATTTCTAAAATGAGGAAATGACAACAAATGAAAATTCATAATTAGATGCGAAGACTAGGGTCTAAATGCAATATAGGGAAAAAAAATTACCCAAGACTAAGGGGTCTCATGCAAAATTCCCACTAGTGCACGTGCATTGCACGTGGGGGGTTGAAGGAGGGATCTCCTTGTTATTTTTAGAAGATGAAGGGGGTCAATGCAAGTTTTACCCCTCTCTACATGCTTCTCACGTGAAAGGGAGGGGCTTGGGTGGACAACCGAGGGCAGACGACATGCCAATCGAGGCGGGGCGCATAGCTCGAGGCATGGCACTGCTTCGGTTAGTGGCGAAGTGGAGGAGTCGAGCAGTGCATGCCCCAAGAATGACCTAGAGGGCGATGGCATCGAGGTGGAGGTGATGGAGCTCGATGGTGGAGGTGCAACGGTGATGAGGGTGAGCAGTGGACCATCTTTTGTGTAAGTTTTGGAAGTATCTTCTTCCTTCTTCAGCTCCTACTACCGATGCAAGCTTAGATGACACATGGTCAAGGGACTTCGATGAGACGGTGACTTCTGAGCAGTGGAGCGGTTCACTATCGGGGAGAAGGCATACCTCATTCGATCATCGATGGAGGAGGAAATCGGGTCGATGGGAAGCATAATGGTCAGAGGCCCAAGGGGCGAAGGCGATCGGCTGGAAGGGGGTAATGAATGTGGTGTATGACGAAGGGGAAGAAGGCAGAGCAAATCAGAGGAAATGATGAAGAGGGGGAGAATAAGAACAGAGAAGGGAAAGAAAAAGGAGAAGAGGAAGAAGGAAAAGAGAGAAGAGAATAGGGAAGAAGAGGAAGGAAGAAGCTTTACCTGGAAGGGGTATGAACAAGTCACCTAGGGAGAAGCTTGTAGAGGGAGCTTCAATCATCGCTCGAGAGAATGATGAGGCTCGAGCTCTAGCAGCTTCGTGATGGAGTTGCACCAAGGTCAAGTCCCTTGGATCTCGCCAGTAAGGAAGAGGTCGACGCTTGACCTGGGCTCCTCCTACCGTCACTCGAACTCGCGTGGGAGCTCTCTCTCTCTCTCTCTCTTCGCGCTGGAAATGGTGGATCAAGGAGAAAAATGGGGAAGCGACAATGAATAAGAGGAAGAAGACGTGGGAGTTAAAAAAGAGGTGGGGTGGAAGTTGGTGAAGTAGTGGAAAAGGTAGGGAAGAATGGAAGTTGGTAGATAAAAATAAATGAAATAAAAAAAATAAAAGTAAGCTACTTAAATAAAATATAGAGAAAAAATAGAAAACTTACAAAAAAGTCAACATGGAAAATTTATATTTAGATGAGATCTACATTTTCCATGTACAACTTGAAATCAAAATAAAATAATATGTACAAAGAAATAAATTTTGATTGCATTTAAATAATTTGAACACAATTTTACGGCTTATCGATTTTTTACATATTTTACTTAAAATATATTTACAAAATAAAAATGAAATAAAATACTATAAATAAAGTAAAATACAAATATAATTTTTCATATTTTTAATAAATAGGAAAAAGCCAAATAAAAAGAATGAAAGATCAATATTTACATTATATACAAAGTCATTTTGCATTATTTTCAACAGTAAAATAATTTAATTTAATTTTTGTAATATGTACTTTATTAAAATATATAATAAAGAAATCAATAGAAGAAGAAAGAAATAAAAATGAGTTAAATTTGTACATAAAATGTTAGTTTCAAATTAGTACATATATACACTATACAAATAGATCCCAAAATCGATATTTTGCAAACACGCTCCGATTTTAATAAAATTACTTCCATTGGATAGATAATTTTCTAACTTGAACTTTAAAAGTGAGTTTGATGAATTTCGATTTCATACGGAGAGGGAATTTAGCTGTGAAGTTGGAATTTGCGGCTTTTTCGATTCAAGATCTAAAAGTATTTATTCAAGGTGGGAATTGTTTTATATATTTTTATTTTTACATACATTTTTATATTTAAGTTAGAAAAATAATTAAGTCAAAATGAGTTAGTATGAATTTATTGAAAATCAAGAAAGTTTGGATATTTACAAGGGATTACTTACAGACCATATTCAACACTTTATTATTATTATTATTATTATTTTGAAATATTTTGTGAATATAGAAGATAAATACACATTATTAGTCTATTTTATTAAGAGTTGTAATTTATTAATTTATAGATTTTAGGGCAATTATTTGATGTTTTATTCATAAAATCAAGCTAAGATTATCATATTAAGATGATGAAACACATATTCATCATACATCAATCGAAATCTGATTAGGACCTTAAATAAGAACATTGATCATTAATTCCTTATTAGTTAATTGATTGAGAATTTGTTTATCAAGCGTTAAAAAGAATCCACTTAATAATTAGGTTGATCCATTGGATTTAATTTGTGCATTGATTTCTGAGTAATTGTACATGTAATGTAATTAATAATTTAGGAGCTTGATGATTGTATTTTGTGCATTATAAGTTGTGCCACATTGCATTATTTATTCACTTAATTTATAGTTGCATAAAGTGATTTGGAAAAATCATGCAATGCATCTCTTGTGTTGTTACTTGACCTAAATCACCATTAAATTGCTAGATTAAATATTTAACTCCTAGATTAGATGAATTAATTGCATGTGTCCTTGTGTTCGACCAAGGACTTGTCCAGGTAAAATTAAGCCGAGTCCTCTTTGCGGAGATCATTTGACTCGATTCTCAGTGAGAGTTGATTGGCCGTATTACAAAGAGTATATGTTATTATTGCCAATTTGTATCTCATCCGACACTATATAAACTTACACTTGCTAGAGTTTTGAAACATTCTATATACTATAAATTTTCCACCATATTGAGAGATAGACTAATAGATGTAAAGGACATAGTCCGGGCATAGGTGATCGTTGTAAATCTTATGTAGTGGCTATTTTCTTGCTTATATGTGTGTTTGATATGTCATTTACTTGTGCTATATGTGACAAATACATGTCTTTATGTCTCTAACTCCATCTATATGTGACAACTACATGTCTCTTTTTAAAAAAAACTTCCTAATTTTTGTAAAATTCAAAAAATATATATTTTATTTTTTTATTTGAAATATATTTTCGTTTATTTTGACTCACCTACAAATTAGATCCTTAACATCAAGGGATTTTTACCCCCATAACCCTGAGTAATTTCGCAATAACATTGATAACCCTACATAATCACGAATTACGCTCAGGACCCGGAATAAGTGTGCCGCCTTACACCTATAAGTTTCCGTTACTTTACTTCGTTAAATCAACCATATGATTGAGTTAATCTAACCAATCAACCATCTAACAGTTGAAATTTAATCTAAATAAAAAATAAGTATCTTGTCTTTCTCTCGAGCCAACCCCTGCATCCATCTAAATTTTGCTGACGAGCTTGCATGCGGCTGGAAGAGAGATAGTGGAGGGCAGCGACAGGAATGGGGATGCTGCATGCAGAACGACGGTGGCAGGATGCGGTAGCTCGGCGATTGTGGAGGGCTGCAGCGAGTGTAGAGGAACGGTGGATGGAAGCAGCAGGACTGGGGGGGAGGCTTTGGTCGATTGACACGAGGGGGGGGGGGTGGATGAAGGTCAGCTGATGGGGGGCTTCGGACGGACGGGGAGGGCGGGGGAGGGAGTTGGGGGGTCTGTCGATGGGGGGGGGGGTCAAGCAGGGGACGAGTTTGGACGATGGATTCGAGCAGGGGAGCGAGCTTGCTCTCCCAGGGGGTTCGAAGGGGATGGAGCTCGCCAACATGGTTCGAGTAGGGGAGCGGACTTTCTCAGGGGTCGACGGGTCCGAAGGTGTGAGCTCGACGATGGGGCGCTCTACGCATGGCCTGCAGGAGAGGCATAGGTGGTGCTTGGTAGGGGGAGAGGGAAGTGTCGAGGGCATGCTTTGCAAATAAGAATGGATATTAGGGGTAGTTTTGTATTTTTTTAACAGAAACCGTCAAACATAACGGGAACCCAAACGGAACATGACACATGGTTATGTTATGTAGGAGTTAAGCATTACTCAGAGTTTCTCATGTAATTCACGATTATGCAGGGTTATGAATGTTATTACGAAATTACTCAGGGTTATGGGTGTAAAAATCCCTAATATCAAATAAACCTATATTGAATGCCCAAGTATAGTATATTAATTTTATAATAATATTAACATTTTTTTATTTAAGCTACTAAAAAGTTTGGGATGAAGAAGTAATTAAGTGTGTTTGGATAGTGGGTTTAGGTGGGTTAAACTGGATGCAGGTAACCCATTTTTGGGTTTTGGTGTTTGTATAGAGGGTTAAACTAGGGGTGGGTTAGAAGTGGGTTTATTGTAATATGATTATATTGGAGTTTGAAAAAGTGAGTAGTTATTGTGATGTGATTGTATTAGAGTTTGAAAAAGTGAGTAGAAGTGAGGTAGTTTATAATTTTTATATGATATGATGGTATAATATATTATTTTTTGATGGAATTGATGATGAGGAATTGATTTATTTAATTTTTTAAAAAGATAAAAAGTTGATCCCACTTAGAAAGAGAAAGTAGTGGGTTAGGGAGGGTAAACCACCCTAAGGGGGGTTTACCCCCTAACCAAACATGACCTAAAAATTACCTAGCTATTTTTTTAGATCCGTATAAAAATGAAAGTAACGAATCTATACATATCTTAAAGACCGACAAGTCACGTGCCCCTATTATTTTATTTCGTACAAAATTTCAATTTCACCCATAGCCCTCCACATACATTCCAATTTTGCCCCTGATGTCTCACCCTCACCCATGTTTCCACTTCTGTCCGTCTTCATTGGAATCCCTCCTCTTCCCCAACGCCATCTCCCATCTAGGTTAACGCTCCCCAACTCAGCCGTCCTCCGCGACCCCGCCCACTTCGACACACAGCTCTTCCGCCGCAGCCGCTGCCAACCCTCTTCCCACCCATGTTTCCACTTTTGTCCTTACCTTTTGTCGAAATCCTCGCCTCTTCACCAGTGCAGCTCCTGTCTAGGTTATCGTTCCCACCCCCATTCCTCCATCCTTGTGCCCGTCGTTCTTTCCCCTTCCATCATCCGCCGCCTCCTCCACGAACCCCCTTCTCTTCGGAACCCACCTCTCCAAAATCGCCTCACTCTCGGTCGACAGCTCTTCGTCGGGGTCATCTTTCATTCCCCTGCTCCTCCTCCTCCCTGGAAGCCCATTCCCTTCGTTGAATCTGTGTAACATGAAGTACATTGTACACTGAAATCAAAATCCATGATATTTATGTTTCGTTCCAAATCATCAACATTTTCAAGACATTTTGATTATATAGTGATGCTTCATTGGCAAAGTAATGCATGTTCAAATGTTATCTTTTTTTCTTCATTTAGGAATTGTTTGTTTCTGTGTCACCTGTCTAATTATCTGTTTGTTCTAAACACGTCTTATATGAAATAGACATTTGGGAATAATTTCACATTTTCTCCCCCGTGCTTCTTCTGATTAGGATTTTGGTAGTTTTAAAGTTAAATATACCTTCAAATTTTCAAATCCATATGATAAACACCTTCGCATCCCTATGATGCACCTCTACCATTTTGTGATTAGAAATTTGGTAGTTTTTAAGTGAAATATACCTTCAAACCCCTATTATAAACAACTTTGCCATGGCAATAGCTGACTGCATCGATAAGCTGCTGCCTCCTTCAATCGAGTCATCTGTGCAAGTCACCCCAATGAACGACTGAAAGCTTATTGAACTGAAGCTCATATCCGATAAGGTTTGGATACTCCGATTTAGATCGACAGCTTCTGTTGTTCTTTCTGATATTCAAATGGGACATACATGTAAATATTATTTACACAAAAACTTTATTGCAGATCAGATGCTTCTCAGAATATCTGAGAGTTCCTTCGAGGACTTGCCTTGGACAAGCCTTTTTTTTTCTATGTTATCCTCGACAAAGGAAAATGTCACATCTGTTATCTGTGGATCTTTTTTTGCTCTTACGAGCTCCATAATCTGTGGATTCATTTTTCTTAGTTTACATGCAATGGAATATTAAAAAAATACTTAATGTGTTGACGTTCTACTTGATTTTGGTGAAAATTAATGATTATGGGAGTCAGTGCTCATTGGCAAATTATTCATTTTATTGCTTCACTAGAGCATGTCATAATGGAATTATAAAGATATCAAAAGTCACAAGGTGTGATTATGTACAAATATCCATATATTTAGTGTTATTACTATCTACTTAAAGAGAAAATAAAATAGGTGCCTTGACTTTAGGAGGACTTTCCGATTTTACATGAGTGTAACGGGGACCCATGCGTTGGATGGGTGTAGATTGTTTTCTTAAGACATTTCAAGAGATATCTTTAAAAGCTGAAGACAGATGTCATGAGTTTGTATAAGCAATTAGTAGTGTCGTACTTATCGTGCAAAAATGATCAAGATTGATGGCATATAAAGGTCTAATGCGATATGGTAGTCTTGGTCGTAATGCTTGCCAGTTTTAAAACGATAACAAACCAAGCGACTAATGTGGTGCTAAATTGGCTACCGTCGATACCAAGTTCCTAAAAAAATCATATGGTCCTTGAAGTTCTTAAGGCAATCATTGTGAGCGGTAACTATCACTCATCTTGAAGTGAATATCCTCCTTCAAATCATAATAAGTAATATTAAATGAAGATAGGTTAAGCCAACTTTGGAATCAAGGAGTCAAATATTTCTGCGAGTGTTGTTTTGTGAATAGTGGTAGGCTTTCCAAAAGATTACAAAGATTTTATTCTTTCCAAAATTTTTGAATAAAATTTTAAAATGAAGTTGATTGACATTGGTTTATGAACAATGATATACTTTCACCGATAAAACTTATACAGATAAATTCATATAATGATTAAAAATGTCAGCAGTTTAATTTTTCTAAACATATTCAACATCCGTGCTTTTGCACGGGTTGCCCACTAGTTGCAAATTAACGGCACAAAGACTCTATGGTTGACTGGTATTATATAATGATGATAGAGGTGAGTTATTTTTCATGGTATAGGCTTAGCTGCTGTAACCTTTATGCCGTGCACATTTTCCTCCTCTGTCCGGTTCCTGCGTTGTTGTGGACCTCTCTAAAAGCATAACAATTTCTTTTCAATCCGTAGACATGGAAACGGAGTGAGCAGAAGCGTCGTCCATTTCCCTGTTAGGTCCAACAGCCACCTCGATGCTTTGGGTGGCACACACATATATATCTATAAATATAGACAACACGTGAAGACCCCTCCCCTTCCCATCAACACCCAATCGGCATCCTCTGCTTTTCTCCCTCTTTCTCTGTGCGATGGATGGAGGAGGAGGAGGAATGGGCATGATGCCCCCGTCCGATACGAAGATGATGGGCCCCATGCACATGACCTTCTTCTGGGGCAGAGACGTGGAGGTGCTCTTCTCCGGCTTCCCGGGGAACAAAGGCCTCCCTCTTTACCTCTTCTCCCTCGCCTTCGTCTTCCTCATGGCCTTCCTCGTCGAGGCCCTCTCCGCCGCCTCCCACGCCCTCCAGAACCGAGGCGTCACCCCCGCGTTCGCCAGGACCGCCCTCCACTCCGTGCGGATCGGCCTCGCCTACCTCGTCATGCTCGCCGCCATGTCCTTCAACGGCGGAGTCCTCCTCGCTGCCATCGTCGGCCACGCTCTGGGATTCTTCCTCTTCAGCAGCTCCGCCTTCAGCTGGGTCCGAACCACCGCGGATGGCGTCCCTTCCGAAAAGCCCTGAGCATCTCCATCTCATCTACCACCTTCACTCCACTGGTATGGTACGAAATCGCATAGTTATATAAAGTTCAAATTCCAAAAAGAGAGAGAAAAGAAGTCGGGTGGGGTAGCGTTAATAAAGTGATGACGTTTGTGCTGTTGGGATACCACCTTTCTGAACGTGGGTGGGCTCCGTTGCGTTGAACTTAAGACAGAGGCGACCTGATGAACACACTAATTTACGCGTTTTTCTCTGGCATGTAATGTAATGTAATGTAATGTACTGTACTGTTATGCCTATGATACTACTAGTGCTTGCTGCAATAAACCTTTTGCTCTAGTTATTTTCAGTAGCTTGACCGAGAGAGTTTTCTTTCGTTTCTCGCTCATTCAGCATTAGAGGGACTATATATGTATGATGTGTGTCCACCGTCCCGGTGGCACAAAATGGAAAGGGCTCCTTTTCTTTTGTTTTTCTTTTCTCTTCTGAGGGAAGAAGGGGTGTGAATGCCTGTAATGCTATATAAAGGTTGTGAGGGCTTTATTTACCGTCGTGTCCCAGAACGGAGCCTTTATTTTGCTTCTGTTCTGCTTGGAACGCGTCTCTAAAGTTGGTCTTTTCGAAAATTATATTATTTGAACTATTTCCCTGCTTTTAGTTTCTACCCATGTCTGGCTGCAAGTTGAACAGGTTACCGTTTGCTCTCTTGTTTGTGTCCCGACCTTCTGTGTTCGTTTTCTGGTTAATCCCTATTTTCAGCTAAACACAGGGATCGAAACAAGCTGTCAATGTATTTTTTACTTAACTGGTTTGTGGTATGTCTCCTACATAACTGGTTTTTTTGGATGAAACCAGAATTTGATGTTGGAGGGACTACATCGGTGTATACATGAAGGATAACACTATAACGATAAATTCCAACTTGATGAAATCAAAACATTGCATTCAATAACTTTATTATGAAGAAGAAAAAATTGGTCATGAAATTCTTCATATCAACTGCGATATTCTTTCTTAATTTCATATCATATTTATAAATGAAAAGGAACTCATATTAAAGAAGCATAAATTTGAACAAATTAAAATGATCAAGCATAATATGTGTTTCTGAAATTACTTAAATCACAATTTTCGTAACTTCAAATTAAATTGGTCAATAATTCACTCTATAAAGAACTTCTTTGCAGCATCTTTTTTAATTGTAAATCAATGTAGAGCTCACGAGGAAAAAACATCTCCCATCGTATTATGATACCTAGATTTGACCATCTTCATAAATGAAAATGCTCCTTCAATCGATGCTTGAGATACGAAGTACGAATACAAATCGGATCAATCTATCACCCAAATACTACATTTATGTGATAATTTTTGACCAATATATACAAGATATCAGACACTTTTGAGAATTTGACATGTAGTGAAATTCGATTTGAAATGTATCAATTGCTTCTCTAATAATATTAGCTTGTGATATGTGAAATCCACATGATAAAATTCTTTTTGCTAATTTGCATATATCCATAGTAATCTCTTTATTTTCTAAAGATGCACTTAGAGTAAGGAGAGCATTCTTGTTATATCGACAGCATAATTATGATAATTCGTAATTTATAATAGTAGCAAATATATCTATTCCAAAGTGATGAAGTAACGTAACTTATTATATTAAATCAAGAGATCTTGCTTGGCTTCAAAAATAATGATAATTTACATATGGAACATCAAAACTCAGTTTGTGATAAAAAAATATTTTTTTTCAAATAATGAGTACCAACCATCTTCTCATACTTTCTGAAAGTGATCTTTGTTGGATGAAACAAGTTGCAATATTCAAAATATCTAGAGTCTTCCATTATAAAATTTGATATAAAACTGTTGTAGTTCTCGCGATACATTTTCTATAAGCATTATAAGAATATCAAAAGACGTTGCATTTGGATATACTTCATCTGCCTCTCCATGTTGCAAAGAATGATCACATTCATTACTTATTATCGTCAAAAGTGCTTTACATCTTATACTGTACATTAGGAGAAATCCGTTCTATATGAAATTTTGTAGAAATAATGGGCAGGTATGCACATTCTGTAGGTAAAATTTAAGGAGCATTAGATGATACCAGTTTTATCACGAGATGAACCAACTTGATGAGTTGTGCAAAATGTACTGACCTTAAGAATAGATTTGTACCTACACGAAGATCCCAATGATGCAATCGGTATTGGTACATGACAACTCTCAAAGATATAACAGTGAGATCTCAACTAGTGTGCACGCACCGACATTGAGAATGATTGAGTAAGAATAGATCGTTCCTTCAAGTTGATTTGCTTAAAAAGAATGGAGAAGATAGAATTGTTGCGTATCCAAAACAAATACATGTTATCTTTACGTAAACACATTTGAACGTTACAAACTAACAAAAGTTAACTTTAAGAACACGTATGAATAGGCATGAAATCCAACGCATAACTAAATGCATTAATTTCCATTACACGATATAAGAGTGCATCACACCAGAATCATAAATTAAATATTCCGTAAACCAAATCCAACGACAATATTATTCAAAAGATAGATGTTGTGTAGTGTAGACCATGCAACGGTCAAAAAAAGTATTATAATAATGATGACATGCAATACTACTACTTAGAATATATTAACATATAGATATTGGAGCAAATGAATAAAAGGTTCCAAGGGTGCTATTAAATTACAAATATAAAATATGTATTTGAAAAAAAATTATAAAGGTTCCAATGGCATAGTTTTTATTGCAGACCCAGAAACTGAGCTACCATTGCGGTACATACATCTCTGAAGTCTTTTCTCCAACTTCTCTTCAATCCCACCATAAGCACTCCGGATAGCAACGTATTTTTTGTGCAATACGAGACTTGAAATGGAGACGATTCATTAAAGCAATGAAGGAGCTTGTTATTTTTTATCCTACAAAGGAGAAAGGTAGGGATAAAGGAGGAGAGATTCCAAAACAAATGGAAGTTAGAGTACATGGTATGTAGCAAACATCTACTTAGAGAAAGCAAGAGATATATAATGTTTACAAAAAAAAGTAGCACAAACCACCGACGACAGTTACGTCACTACAAGGTGCACCACAGAGGGGAGAGGGAGCAGCAAGGTTGCTATGTTGACGATTATACCAAAGATTTCATGACATGGTGGGAGATACAATACTAACGCTCACGAGACGTTCGGTTTGGGAATAATGATGAGGAATAAAGAGAATAAAGGTCTATTATTTGTTCGGTTGGAAAGATAGAAATAATGAGAAAATATGGAATAAGAATAGGTAACGTGGAATAAAGATATGAATAATGGTGGAATAAAGTGAAATAATGTGATGTGGATGGGAATAGTTATACTCTTGAAAACCATGTCAGGCGGAGAATTAACATTGATCACTTATTCCAATACTTATTCTCCAAACGAACAAGGCCTTGGAGATATTTGATACTTTTTTGCCATTGTAGTTAGAAGGCTCTCAATCATATAATCTACTAATACAGAGAGACAGATGGTGGACATGCAACAAACTGCATGGCTAATCCCTTTTTGATGGCAAATCTAATTCTTCGAAACACAACATCCACAGACCTGAGAATCATAACATTGGTATGCAATATTTTTATTACCCTTTTGAGGAGCTCTAACGCTTCAGTTGCCAAGAACCCAAAGGTATCAAAACCAAAAGGGATGAAAACATGTTGCGCCCGCTTTCTGTACAACATATCCCATAATAAAATTATCCATATCGGACCCGCCAATGGAGAAACTCCAATCAAATCAACACATGCATGTTTCCCTACAACGCATCCAAATATTAAAACATCTGTTGGTCTGAGTGTCGATCTCCCCTCTTGCAGATTAATCAAAAAATTCAAAGTACTTATTTCTTGGAAACAACCTTAGCATGCCTGAGTACATCATAAAGGACATCCCTGACAAGATCATACATATATTTAGAACCTGGAAAATTACAACAATGAACTGCATGCGCTCAAAAGCGTTTATGCAAGATTTATGGCACAGTGGACATGCCTCAGTAGCTGGGAATATAGGAATCATAAGGCGATATCTGAGAATAGCGCTATACACAATGGGTGGCATATACATTCCACGACCATCAATAGGAATAACAACCAGGAAATCTTGAGTGTGGCCAGCTTGCAAACAGTGAAAAAATACCTTTTGTCTAGCAGTCATGTCAAACTCAACTTCTATTTCTTTAACAATTTTTCTAAAAATGAGCTCGCCAAAGCCTTTTCAGCTTTAGGGGGACGGTTTCCTTGTTAACAAATGTAAAATCGGGAGATGGAAGTGTGACATGTAGGCCCTATAAAGTATCCAGAAAATCAGAATCCATATCATATATCACACTATCTCATAAAATGTGATCTTGGAATACCCAATATTTAGCTCTAGAGGCCACGAAAGCATATGAAGAAGCCTCAATAACTGAGTGCATACCTAAGTCACTGAGTTTGATGGGCATGGACGTCGTCCGTCATTGATGGTAATCAAAGAAAGGATCTCCACAAACCACAATATCCTCAATAGATCCACATAACACTTTGTCAAACCATAATATTTGATTATTGATGCATTACTATAGAGAAGGAATCACGGAGATGGAATTTAGCACAGGGAAAGAAGCCAAACACCATCCATGTCTAAAAGTAGAAAAGGCATAATAGTCCTCCCATGTTCAGATTTTTGTATTCTCTTTTCTGGTAAAACTTCATATTAGCACTCATACTATAAGAGTACACAATCAACATCACACGGGTTCTGGGGAGTTATTTCCCAAAAAAGAGATAGGAGAGGAAATATTTCCCAAAATAGGTACAGATTCGAAAATATTCTCAGAATGGTGTCGTGTCGGTGTATCGTTTTTCGCTGGTGTACGTGGCACAGCAAATAGCTTGTCGTCACAAGCTCCGGGCATGGTCGACGAGGCTCAAGCTTCGATCTTCAAGGGTATGGTGAATGCGGCTGCAATTTGATGACACACCGTAGTAGTAAACCGTTTGCCACAAATCATATCGACAACTAGAAGACAGCGGTGAACGGTTTGACATGGAAAGCCCACCCACAATAAATACCCATCACTCCTTCACTTACTCATCTTCTTCACAATTCTCTCCTCGCTCCTTCATCTTCTTCACCCACATATGTTACTCTCGTCCTCATTCTAAGGTATGTTTTCTTTTTTAAATGTTTTTATGAAAGTTATTTTAGTAGGTAATTTTAATTCAAATGTAGTTGTACATATAACGTTGCTTGTACATTTAATGTTAGTTTTGAAATTAAATTAGAAAGATAATATTAAAATCATTAGCAACATAGATATGCAAATATCCATATGTGCTAGTAATGTTGTTAATATGTGCTAGTAATGTAAGTTCTATAATTGGACATATGTGCTGATAGTGTAGTTAATATCGTAAGTGTAGGTGTTCTGCCACTAACCATAATTCTATTTCCGATAAAAGTGTTAAAATCGTAATTAGATTCCATATTTTCTGACTACATTAGTTACTAGATTTTAATTAGTTAATTCTGAATTAATATATAGTGGGCATTTGTATTGTAAATGTAACTAATATCTTAATTAGTATCATAATTAAGTTTATAAGTTCGATACCTGAGTGATTAGTTCTAGTAATTGATGACTCTTGCCCAATAAGTGGAAATAAAAACCATACTATATGTATTTTGGAGTTTAATGGCAAACAATGCAGAATAGAAACCATGGCAAACATGATTATCGTCCAATACTTTGTAGAATAGAAATCACGATGAAAAAGATGGAAATAAAATGACTTTTAGAGAGTATAAGTTTGTAGGTTGATGAATACTCATTCATCACTCTTTATTCTTATATTTTAGCTACAAAACTTTTGCAAATGCATGTATATAATTGTAAATAGGAATAATTACCAAAAGCATGCATTGTGTAAAAACCTATAATTAGCATGTTTTTGTGCAAAAATAAAAGAATAAAGATTAAAAAGAAAAAGAGGGAAATATTTAGAATAAATATTGAGCAACCTAACCCAAGGGAGGGCTCATCATGGGCCTGACCGCATAAAAGCCAAAGTAGAGGGAGATAGGGGCTAATGTGTGTAAATATTTATGTAAATACAATAAAAGTATTTTCCTCACCAAAAATAGACTCAAATTGGCTTGTAAATACTTGCATAGATTTCTAAATATAAAATCAAGATAAAAATAAAAAAATTAAAAAGAAAACAAAAACCTCACTCATGTATATAGTCACCATGTACATAGACCATCCATCTCATATTTATTTAGCTTTGTAAATAAATAAAATTAATCTCTAAAAATTTTTGTAAATATTCTATATTATATAGTGTAAATAAATAAATAAACTAAAACAAAAACAAAATAAAAATCACAAAATTAAAATAAAAAATACTTTGTAAATATACCATGTATATAAATGTACATATGTATTTATTTCACCTATGTATATAAATAATAAAAATAAAATAAAAATATCTTTTTATTCCTTATTTTATGATATAAATAAATAAAATATAAAATGGGAATAAAATTGTATAAAAATAACAAATTAAAAATCAAAATTAAAAACCTATATATTGTATATATACCTATATATGAACCTACTATGTACATACCTTATTTTTGCTTTGAAAAATTAATTAAAAATCACAAAAAAATAGAAAAAATTAAAAGAAAAATATCTCATGTTTTGACTTTTCCATAATTCGGCCATTTGGTATTTTTAATGGAATTTTCAAATATTATCCATGTGGCCTTCACCCATTGGCCCTTGGGATTGTTGACCGCCAGGTCAACTGCCCCCCAGGACCGCTTCCCACGGGTTAGGCGCCCGAGCCGACTTCCCCCTATTTTAGCGCCTAAACCCGATTCACCCTCGCTTGATTCCCGGGTCCAATTCCTTCCTGACATATCCGAGACCCTCGCCGGAGCCACCGCTTCGGGATCCGCGCTCCAGAACGCCCTACCCGCGCCCGTCTTCCCGGACCCTCCACCATATATAATCCCAGCTCCGCCACCTCCATTCTCATCTTTGGCCATTCGTTCCACCCCCCTGTGAGCTCCAGTGCGTGCGTGAGAGTGACAGCTCACCCCAGGTTCTGTCGAAGCGAGGAGAGGGACCGGATACCACTGATCCGGCGAGTATCACCGCCGTGCTCTGCCCTGAGCTGGAGCTCGAGCCTCGGACGTCGGCGCTCCGTGAGGCGAAGACCCAGAGCTGCGCAAGCTCGCCCACAGCCTATTCAGCCACCCAGGTAGACCCTTAGCCTTTTCCTTTTCGCTAATTTTAGGTTACCCCCATTTCACTCCGTCGCCGTTCATCTCCGATTCCGGCCACCCCCGCCTTTTGTTCGACCATCAGGCTTCGCCATAGCCTCCGCCTTCCTCCCACGCACCTTCTCCATAGCTCCATCCAACCCAGCTCGCACAGGAGCTGGGGTTCGAGCTCCTCCATCCCCACCTTCGCCGGAGCTTGTTCATATCGACCCTCCGACCATCTTCACCCCGCCAAACCGGGTCGAGGCAGTTTGCCCTCGACCCGCGAGTCTTCTGGTCTATCTTGCAGGTACATCCAAGCCCATCTGAGGGCTTGGACCATTCGGTCCAGGAGCTCTACCTCCGCCGACCTCGCCGGAGCTCCCCAGAGCTCGGCTGGGTCATCGGAGGCCACCAGCAGCTGCGGAGCGTCACGCCGGAGCTTCTCCGATCTTCAGAAGCAGCAGAGGAGTCTCGGAGCGAGCGTACTGGGCCGGCGAAGTTCGCCGGCCACCTGTTCTTCGAGGATCTCCAGCAACCATCTGATCAGCCTCCCGCTCCAGTTTTCATCTGGGCCGTCCATTCCAGGTGCAGTAGCCACCGTCAGATCAGTGGAGGACTGATCCCAGTCGTCGGTCCAGTAGCCACCGAGAGTCTCCACCGTTCGATCCCCCACGTGGCGTAACCTCGACCGTCCGATCACTGCGAGGACCTCAGCGTTGGAGTGCCACCCGATCCAGACCATCCGATTCTCCACGTGGCGTTCATCCAACGGCTCCATTAATAAAGGGGTAAATGTTACTTAGGCCCCTTCTTGTTTTGTCTTTACTATTGAGTCCTGTAAATATTTTAGGTAGTTTATTTCAGTTTGGATATTTGCATAGAGGACCCTGCACTTTATTTCTTTTGCATTTATGCCCCTGTGTGTTATGTAGCACGTGCTTCGACACGTGATTTGCTGGGCTTTTTGCATTCCATGCCCTGTAGTTCTGAGTTGTTAAGTAATGAATGAAAACTTTTGAGATATTGCATTTATACCCCTGTGCGTGAAACATTTGTGTATGTGCGTTAATTTCTGGGTTATTTGCAGACTACCCCCTGGACTTTTGGTACCTGTTACCAAATAGTCCTCGGAAGTAGTTTTTATTACATTTGGGTCCCTGAGTGCCCCAGGCACGTGCGACGTGCGTGTTTACCTGGGAATTTTGCACCAGACCTCTCAGGACTTCGGGTATTTGCACTTAGGTCTTTCTATTGTTGAATAAAATAGCAAATCACCTCCAAATCCAACGAAAATTGGATACATGGCCCCGCCATAGTGTAAATTTTTCGAGGATTTTGGAGACATTTTTGTGTTGATTTGATATTTTTAAAAATTCAAAAACATCTATTTTTGTTACTGTCTGACTTTAAAAATCCCAAAAAAATATTAAAATTCTTCTAAAAATTACAAAAAAATTACTTACTGTTTGTCTTTGTTTGCTTGACTGTCTAGCCAATTTTGGCTATTTTTCGTTACTTAAAACACCTAAAAATTGAAAAACACTTAAAATCTTATAAAATTTCTAGTAAATAAACTAAAAACCCAAAAATAATAATTTAGGTGCCCAAATTTTCCTTGTTTTCTTATCTTTACAGGAAAATTACCTCCCGACTAATTTGGGGCTTCTAGATATTTTATCTATGTCCTTTTAGCTCGGCTAGACAGTACCTACAGTTTCAGCCCTTGTTTGATTTTTAAAAAAATTAAATAAACCTCAGAAAAATCCCAAAAATTCACCAAACACAGAAAAAATTATAAAACACATAAAGATATTTTTGTTAGAATTTTTGGTTGATTTTTAGTGTATTTAATAAATTGTTGAAGTGAGTTGTTTACTTGTTTTTATTATTTTCTTAATTAATTAAAAATCCAAAAAAATATAAAAAGATTTAAAAACCACCAAAAATACCTTTTTATTTCATTTTCTTTTCTTTTTAACGACTTCGTAGGCCGTGAGGCCAATCCGTGCTCCTTGTGTTCGACCCTGGTCGCTATACCAGGTTAAACTAATAGCAAGACCGCTATTGATTTTTGATTTGATTTTATCTTTATTGGTGGTCTATTTTTCTTGATCGAGCCATCCTGATTGCTTGGGTCACAACGACCGTTTAGCACCTTATACCCTAGTGGTCAGGACGCTCAGCAGAATGGCGCCGTTGCTGGGGATCACGGCTTAGTAGTTTTATTTTTACTTTATTTTTGTTTTCGCGGCTTTTCGCGGCTCTTTCAGAGCCCGCGACTTTTCGTGGCTTTTTGTTTTTATTTTATTTTTGCTTTATTTAACTTTATTTTATTTTCTTTTATTTTTGTTTCTGTTTGATCTTGAGTGTTTATTTTATTTTGCATTTTTGCATATATACCCTCATTTTGCTCTCATTTATTTTCTTATTATTATTTGATTATTTTTGGTCTGACCACTCTATTTCTTTCTTGCGAGGGCCCGAGGACCGAGGCGGCCGATTTCGAGAAGCCGACGCAACCGCGAGACTCAGAGGCGGCTCCCTTCTGTACGGAGCCGCAGGAGAGCGCGAGGGAGAGACTGAGTGGGAGAGGATTAGCATAGTTTTTATTTTTCATTTTATTTGATTATTGTAATAATACAGGGACTCAGAGACTCTTGAACTTTGCTTGGTTGACTAGCGGGTCTGTTTCGCCGAGCACCGGTGTGCTCGGGGGACCCTTAGGTGTTTTCGTGGTTTTTCTCGCGGTTTTGGTTTTCTTTTTACTGCCTTTGACGGTTTTCAGCGGTTTTTCATCGAGCCCCTAGACTTAGGATTTTCTACTTGATTATGCCGTAATTAGTAGGGTCCCCACACCTAATTGCTTGCATGTTCCTATAATACGTTTAATGGGACCTACTAATAATTGATTAATAAAAATAACTGATTCATCTCCTTCGTAGCCTACGTGCCGTAGTCTGCCCCGCAAAGCGCTTTCTCCTACCCCTGATGTGTCGGGCAGAGGAGGGGTAGACCGAGACCGGACCTTTGGCTTGGAGGATCGGTGACCAGTTAGACGGTTCTTCGAGTAGACTTGCTCATCTAGGACTCGGTTTTCATCGCTACACCATTTAGGTAGTTTTATTTCAGTCTTTACATTTCTACGCGGATCACTTGCATGTAGAGTGCTGGAGGAAAGGTACGCATTTCTATCTCTGCATGCATCATTGATTTCATCGCGCATCGGCTTTTTCGTCTTCTCCCCCTTGTTTTTGATTAAATAATTAGGAGAACCGAAAAATTTGTTAGGCCTTTGTTTTTATTAAAAAAAATAAAAAGAAAAACCATAAAATTGGGACTGCTAAAACTATTGACCCTAAAGGACACCTCACTTAAAAATTTGTCTTAGGGAGAGCAACCCCCTCATTGTCTGGTTTGATTGCGCGAGAGAGTGACCCGCACCCTAGGTAGAGCCCTCCGGTGTTATTTCCAGCTGAATACCGACTCTTCCGTGCGGGCCAGTCGGTTGGAGTAGCATCGGGTATCCTAACAGGTCACGTAAGCGCTCTGATAGATTGATTGTTCACCTAATAAAATTGGACAAGATAATTTGACCGAGCCTTTACGGTCTTCAGCTCGTGTTGTGTTGGTGAACAGAGGGTTTGGTTGCTAATCATAGTTTCTCCAGATCTCATCCGCCTTACTCGTCAGATCACGATGATGGGTAGACGCTCTCTTAGGCAGCCTCTGGCTGCACCGCTTTCGGGCATGTCTACCCATTCATCTAGGTTGGCCCGCGAGAGCCAAGACCAGTTCTCCGAGGCCGAGTATGATTCCGCCCTGTTCCCCCTCGACCCCCTTTCTTTCGGTTCTGAGAGATATGAGCCAGAGGAGAGACTAGCAGATTTGACAACACCTGAGTTTGGCTCATTTGATTTTGCGGACGCCATGGTCGGTAGTTCCGAGGATCGTTCCCGAGGTCCACAGCCTGAGCACTTCGTATTGGACCAGGGTGCGATCAACTCCACCCTGATCGCCTCACTAGAGACCGTTCAACAACAGTTGAGGGATCAAGGAGCATTCATGCTTGATATGAGGAGAGAGATGGAGCAGATGCGAGCAGAGCGCGAGCATAGGAGAGCGGGACCGAGGATCCCAGAGGATGCAGATGCAACAACCACAGTAGCCGCAGTAGCAGCCGCCGCAGCCGCGGCAGGAGGACCACTGAGACCGATGCGGGAGTTGCACAACCCCGGATCGACGCTGACGCACCACTGGGTAGTACTTCCAGCCATCGTGGGGGACTTCAAGTTCCCCCCGAACACCTTGCAGTTGCTCCCCCGCTTCCACGGACTCGCTACTGAGGAGCCCCATCTCCACCTCCAGGAGTTCCTGATGATTTGCAGCACTGTCCACGACCGTCAGGTGGACCAGGATACGATCAGGATGATCGCCTTTCCCTTTTCCCTAGCAAACAGAGCAGCCACCTGGCTGAAGCATTTGGGGAAGTTTGTTTACACCTGGGAGCAGCTCCGCACCGAGTACTTGAACAAGTACTATCCACTCGGGCGGACCAATGCAGCGAGAGCCCTCATCAGCAACTTCTCTATGCTCCCCAACGAGTAATTCCATGAGGCATGGGAGAGGTTTCGTGAGCTGACTGACCGATGCCCGCACCATGATATTTCGAAGCCGAACCTAGTGCAGAGCTTCTTCAGCGGTCTGACACCAGAGCTTCAGGGCTTGGTGAATGCTTCTTGTGGCGGGTCTTACTTCACCAAGGATCACGACCAGGTCTGGGCCATCTACGAGGAGATGGCCGAGAACTATATGGTGATGTCCCAGACCCGGTTGTACACTCAGGGCAGACCCCAGCAGCAGCCAGGACCCGTGCCGTACCAGAGGATAGCACGGGTCGATGCCGGTCCATCCAGTTCATCCGCAGTAGCAGCAGCACAGGCAGAGTCGTCTGCTGCGGATATGGGTATTATCAGCGAGAAGTTGGATCGGATGGAGCTGATAGAGAAGAAGCAGTGCCAGGGCATCACTCAGATGGAGCAGATGGCACAAACTCTGAGCGATACGAAGACCCAGCTCATGTGTCTCCAGGAGGCACAGACGGCTTCACAGCCCCGTCGTCAGTCGCGAGGCGATACCAGCGGCAGCAGCAGCTCGTCCCAGCCCTCCAGCTCCTTCCAGCAGCATAGACAGGTTCACCTTGTACAGGCGGAGCCGTACCAGCAGCTGCAGCCCACCTACCAGGCACCACCATCTCCAGACTTGCAGATGGTGGTATACCAGCCGGATCAACCTCTGGCAGTACTCCCGCCAGCCCAGTACGACGCAGAGCCGTTGATGGATGTCAACGGGATTTGGTATGACCGTCCTCAGCCTGGGATCCGACGAGACCATCCCGGATTCAGGTGGGAGAGTGAAGTTACCCAACCCCAGCAGCAGCCATCTGGCCAGGGAGGCCAGTACAGCCAGCAGAGGGATCACCAGCAGCAGCAGCAGCCCCCAGTTTACCAGTCACAGCCGCAGTCATCCTTCGTTCCGCGTCCCTATCAGCTGGGACAGTCTTGGAGACGTGAGCAACAGGCTCACCAGCCACACCAGCAGAAGCATCCTTCCTCTTATCCCTCTCAGCACCAGCAGCACCAGTTCCAGCAGCCTCAGCATCAGAGAGGCTACCCGTCGGGCTCCCATGGTTCACCATATGAGAGCCCCGCCTTGGACGACATAGCCTGCCTCCTCACAGACCAGCAGGTTACCTTTAGACGGAAGATGGACGAGTTCCGCCAGGAGATGCGGGACATTGTGAGAGGGAAGGCCGCCATTCCTGCCAGATCGAGCCGAATCCCAACAGCCTGAAGCGGAAATCTGAGCAGGTAGCTTACACTAAGCACGCCACTCCTAGTGATCCATTTGTTGATACATATTCGGATCTTTTTGATGCTGATTTTGTTACGCTTAGGAGAGGTAGGACACCAGCAGGCGACGGCGCCTCGTCTGAGCCACACCACGAGGATACATCCGGGGCACCAGATGAGGAGGAGGAGAGCGGTACTGAGGCCGCTTATGATGATGACGGTGGTACTGATGCCACCAAGGATGTTGATCCCACCAGCGGTACTGAGGCCGCCGCTTCCCCAGTTCGAGGAGGTGGTACTGACGCCACCCGAGTTGCCGAGCCAGCACGCGGTACTGAGGCCGCGAGACGTCCAGCAGAGCCAGCCCGTGGTGGTACTGAGGCCACCGGTGTTCATTTTGAGAGAGATGTTGTTTTTCCTTCCACTGATGTAGCTCGGAACCATTTTGTGAATAAAGAAAAAGGTTTAGTTTCTTCTGGTCCCACTGTGGTGATTGATGTATGTGCGGATCCGGCCGTCGAGCCGTCTAGACCTATTCCTAGTCCTTCATCCGAGAAGGACCCTGTGATCCTCTTCCCTAGAGCCCTTCAGATGGGGAAGGGCAAGAAAAAAGAAAAAGATCCAAAAAAGAGAGAGCAGGAGGAGTTCAGCCAGAGCATGATTGATCGTTTCCATATCCAGCTGACCCTTCAGGAGGCTTTGCAGCACATCCCCCTTCTTCAGCGATCGTTGAGAGACAGGACTACAATGAGGAGGAGGAGGAGGAACCACCATTCAGAGATACATGTGCTGACGAAAGCCACGTGCTTCGCGATCCAGAACCGTCTGCCGGCCAAGAGGCCAGATTCAGGAGCCCCATATGTCAGATGTCATATTAGAGAGCAGAGGTTTGACCGGACTCTATTGGATAGCAGATCGTCTATCAATCTCCTTCCGGCAGCCCTTCTCGACCGCTTCGAGTTGGGCACTCTTAGACAGAGCAGGACAGTCCTTCAGTTCGCTGATCGATCTGTCAAGAGGCCGAAGGGGTTGTTGCGAGATGTTATCGTCACTATTCAGGGCCTGCAATTCCCCGTCGACTTCGTAGTGTTGGACATGGAGATCCCTGATTCAGTGGCCGATACCCCCATCATCCTCGATCGTCCGTTCTTGGCCACAACCAAGGCGGTGACTGATCATGATAGCGGGAAGGTATACTTTCGCGTCGAGGGCGAGAGTGTACAAATAGAGACAGTCGAGGACTACAAAGCCAGAGACAGAGCATGCTCAGAGACCAGCACAGATACAGAGCAGCTGACAGATGCCGGGTTAGACATCCACCAGGACTGCGATTTTGTGATCACAGATGATGAGGCAGCATGGGCAGACCCTTCAGCACATGCCATCCTCTCATTTCCAGACACCGCTGATGCCGAGTTGATAGTAGAGGAGAGCTTGGAGAGCACAGCCCTGGTCCAGGATATTTCATTGGCAGCAGAGCCGGTTCTTGATCGCGACACGATTTCTAGTGATGGTGGTACTGAGGCCACCTTGTGTGACGGTGGTACTGATGCCACCTTGATTGATGCAGATCCCTCGGATTCAGAGTCTGATTGGGCAGATTGCGAGGATCAGATGCCAGACCCGAGTCCTACAGAGCCTATAGCTGAGGAGGAGGTAGATGCAGAGCAAATTAGAGACAGTTCAGTTGAGCAGCCTTCTCCAGTTCCAGTTTGTGAGAGTTCGTTTTCATTCTCCGAGGCAGACTTGGCAGCTTACACGCACCTTCTTCCGAAGCCAGATTTGCCAGCACCCAGCTGTCTAGAGCTGAAGCCGCTCCCTACTTCGCTGAAGTATAGATTCCTTACGGGCGAGCCTGAGATGTACCTAGTCATCAACTCCGCCGATCTGACTGGAGAGCAAGAATCCCGTTTGATGGGGTTCTTGAAAAGAACCGCAAGGCAATCGGATGGAGCATAGCAGATCTCCATGGGATTAGTCCATCGTTGTGCTCCCACCATATTTATCTCGAGGAGGGGGCGAAGCCGTCGCGTGAGTTCCAGCGGCGGCTGAACCCCAACCTGAGAGAGGTCGTCATGAAGGAGATTTCCAAATGGTGGAGCGCAGATTTTATTTATCCCATTTCCGACTCCAAGTGGATCAGCCCCTTGCATGTGGTGCCCAAGAAGACGGTCATCACGACTGTGATCAGTGAGTCGGGAGAGGAGATTGCTACACGAGTACCCACCTCTTGGCGGGTCTGTGTTGACTACAGGAGACTCAACCAGGTCACCAAGAAGGACCATTTCCCCCTGCCTTTTATTGACCAGATCATTGAGAGACTGGCAGGGAAGAGCCATTACTGTTTCCTGGATGGGTACTCGGGCTACAACCAGGTGGCCATCGCTCCTGAAGATCAGGAGAAGACCACCTTTACCTGTCCCTTTGGCACATATGCCTTCCGACGCATGCCATTTGGGCTATGCAATGCCCCTGCGACATTTCAGAGATGCATGCTTTCGATCTTTTCGGACATGGTAGGGGAGTGTTTAGAGGTCTTCATGGACGATTTCTCGGTCTACGGCGATGGATTCGACTCCTGTCTTGACTGCCTAGACCGGGTACTCCAGCGATGTATAGAGGTCCATTTGGTGCTTTCTTGGGAGAAGAGTCACTTCATGGTGACTCAAGGGACGATGCTTGGCCATATCATCTCCAACAGGGGCATGGAGGTTGATCCGGCCAAGGTTGATGTCATTAGAAAACTCGCACCACCGTCCAATTTGAGGCAGCTACGGTCATTCCTGGGGCACGTTGGGTTCTATCGGAGATTTATTCATGATTTCAGCAGGATTGCCCGGCCGTTAACTGTCCTCTTGACGAAAGACACCGAGTTCCTTGTCGATGACAAGTGTCTTTCATCCTTTGCAACTCTCCAGCAGTGTGTGATTGAGGCTCCTGTTCTCCAGCCGCCTGATTGGTCTCTCCCATTCGAGATCATGACGGATGCCTCCGATTTTGCCATGGGGGCCATGTTGGGACAGAGGAGGGATGGAGTCTCCTTTGCTATCCACTACGCTAGCCGCACATTGGATTCCGCCCAGTGGAATTATACAGTCACAGAGAAGGAGATGCTAGCCGTAGTGTTCGCCCTAGATAAGTTTCGATCTTATATCATTGGATCTAGAGTGACCTTGTACACTGATCACACCGCCATCCGATACCTCATGGCAAAGAAGGATGCCAAGGCTAGACTGACCAGATGGATCCTTCTACTCCAGGAGTTCGACATTGAGATCAAGGATAAGCCTGGAGTCAAGAATGTGGTGGCGGATCACCTCTCCCGTATAGAGCAGCCTGAGGAGTCTGAGCAGATAGATCCCATTTGTGAGACCTTCCCAGATGAGGCGATCCTTGCTATCGCCTCCCTCCCATGGTATGCCGATATTGTGAATTTTCTCATTGCTGGGAAAGTCCCACAAGATTGGCCCAGGCAGAGGCTTGAGACCTTCCTTGCGAAGGCCAAGTCCTACCACTGGGAGGATCCCATCCTTTACCACGAAGGAGGGGATAGCGTCTGGCGTCGGTGCATTCCTCAGGAGGAACACCATAGCGTCCTCACTTACTGCCACAAGCTTGAGGCAGGAGGACATCATTCTGGTAGGAGAACGGCACAGAAAGTGCTCCAATCCGGCTTGTGGTGGCCTACCCTCTTCAAGGACTCTGATGAGTTCGTGAAGAGGTGTACTGACTGCCAGAGGATGGGCACTTGTGGACAGCGTGATATGATGCCGATGCAGCCCATTCACTTCTGTGAGGTTTTTGACGCATGGGGCATCGATTTCATGGGTCCATTCCCTAAGAGTCAGGGATTTGAGTACATTCTGTTGGCCGTCGATTATGTTAGTCGTTGGGTTGAGGCTATCCCCGTCCGAGCCGCGAATGCGAGGACAGTTTGCAGATTTTTGAGGAAGCATATCATCATGCGGTTCGGGGTTCCTAGAGTTCTGATTTTAGATGGGGGGTCTCATTTCATCAACGACCAGGTGAAGGCCCTTGCTAGCGAGTTCGGTATAGACCATCGTGTTGCCACACCTTACCATCCACAGACGAATGGTCTAGCCGAGGTGTCGAATAGGGAGATCAAGACTATATTGCAGAAAGTCGTCCGCCCTGACCGAAAGGATTGGTCACAGCTTTTGGACTCGGTCTTGTGGGCATATAGGACATCTTTCAAGACACCATTGGGCACATCTCCCTTTCGCCTCGTATATGGCAAGCCGTGCCATTTACCTGTTGAGCTGAGGCACATGTCACTTTGGGCAGTTACAAATATACTTATGGATCCAGATGGTGTAGGAGACCAGAGGAGGGCAGAGTTAGCAGCCCTAGAGGAGTTGAGAGATACCGCCTTCTCAAACAGCCTACAATATAGGGAGAGAGTGAAGGAGTGGCATGATTCTCATATCAGCCACAAGCATTTTGAGCCTGGACAGAGAGTATGGCTGTTTGATGCAAGGCTTCGTTTATTTCCAGGGAAGCTACAGAGCAAGTGGAAGGGACCCTATTTGGTCAGAAAGGTACACGACAACGGTAGCATTGATATATCCGAGTTGTCTTCTGAGAGTACCTTTCGAGTGAACGGCCAGCGGCTCAAGCCATTTCTAGATCATGAGCCGCAGGTCGTTGATCTTGCCCCTATTCATTTTGCGTGAGATGTGGTCTTTGACTCACATCTAATGCATCTCACGCCTGAGTTTCACTGATCTTCCGCCTTGTATAGATCCGGATGTCTATATCACCACATTCTTTAGTCCCACATCCCTTTCTTCATCTATTGATTATGCTATACTTAGGATGCACTTTACCCTAAGTATAGGGGGGATGCGAGACCTTCGGGTATTTCTTTTGTTCCTTTCTACCCCTGTTTTGTTGCCTATACTTAGGGATATTTCACCCTAAGTATAGGGGGGGTAGACCCTGTACATTCTCCACTCGGTTTTCCCTTAGTATACAGCCTGCTATACTTAGGATTACTTGATCCTAAGTATAGGGGGAAGACCCGAGACCCTCTTGACTTTCTATTTCATATATTCGTCTTTGTATATAGCCTTTGTTTTCACTTCCCTATCCCTAGCACGAGTTATGTCTTCTTCATCGCTCTTGACTCTGAGGACATCGTTCGAGCTAAGTATAGGGGGGTGTGTATATATTTCATATATACTTTAGTCATAAATCGTACTTTGTGTGAGTGTGTTAATAAATAAAATGGCTAAAATACCTAAAAATCACAAAAATTAAAATTTTTTTCATGTACATAACATTCTTTTATTTGCACATAAATAGCTAGTGTACAAATTATTTTTGTAAAAATGTTTTCAAAAATCTTTTGTGTAAAGCTTGTGTAAATATTTTCTTATCTAAATTATGTATATAGTACAAATTTTTTCCAAAATGTTTTGAAAATCAAAAGTTTGCAAAAATCTTGTGTAAATGTGTGTAAATATCTTTTTGCAAAACTTGCACTTCATGCATTATCCATTCATGATTTCAAAACATTTTTCAAAAATTTTGCATGATTATAAATTTTGTGTAAATAGCATCTTTTGTACATATGTATATAGTTTCTCTGGATGATAGTTGAAATTTAAACTAGCGTGGAATCAAATTGAGGAATGGAGCTTGATTAAGATCTTAATCCACCTAACTTCTAAGAGGAACCTTATAGGGCTTAGGTTTAAGGCTTTTCAGGTCCATGATGACTTAATTCTTTGAGTCCACTGGGCTATGATCACATGTCATCTCAATGAGCCTAAGTAGAGCACTTAACAACAACACATGACTCATATAGACAATGGCTTTACTTGGATACCAGCACTATGCACCGAGCTCTCTACGGATGAGGTGGTGAGGAGGCAGTCTTCCTTGACTTGGGGTAGCATATGAGGGTAGTACTTCTAGGCGGAACCTCTATTCTTCTTTTAGTGAAGGAAGTGCATCTCAACTTGGTCTGGTTGCCATGAGGTCTAACGACGGGAGTTGTGGGTTGCAATAAAGCTTCAAAAGAGGGATAGTCTACTGGCTCAAGAGGAAAAACTCCTTGTATATATGCTGCACATGTATATGTTGTATAGATGCACTTGAAAAAAAAATGCAAAAAGAAAATAACTCCAAAAAAGTGGTGGGTCTGAGAGAAAATGATAATCCCACCGGAGGATGTATATAGAGTGCAATAAGCAAAGCTTGAGTTTCATGATCCACCTGATGTAGCTTGCAGCAGGGAGACTTGGCTACACTGGTCAAGCTCCCAAGGGTACATGGCTACACTGGCCTTTCCCATTCTCTTCTTCCTCCTCTTCTTGAGCCGGTTGAACTTGAACTTAGAAGGGAATATTCCGCTCCCCGAGGAAAGAGTGGCCAGATTGAGGTCATAGAGTTACCTTGTTGGGGAGGCTTGTCAAGTTGCCATTTCTGAGGTGGAGAGCTTAGACCTCACATTCACAAGACAAGAAAAGATTCATGGTCTTCAGGGTTTGTGATTGATGACTTGCTCTGATATGGAGCATTGAGGAGTCTTGGTTATAGATTAGTGGAACTTAGAGGCTGTTGAGTTTTAGACTTAAGTCCAAATAAGGTTCCAACACATTAATAATTTAAAGATCTGATCGAGCTCCATACCTTAATTTAATGAAGGCAAGTTTAATAATCAACCTTGATCCATGTACATTCTCTTTTTCTTTTCCTTTATTTCTTTTTCACTTCTTTTTCAAATAAGTGTTTGCTAAGGGACTAGCAAAGTTAAGTATAGGGGGGGTGATGAATACTCGTTCATCACTCTTTATTCTTATATTTTAGCTGCAAAAACCTTTGCAAATGCATGTATATAATTGTAAATAGGAATAATTACCAAAAGCATGCATTGTGTAAAAACCTATAATTAGCATGTTTTTGTGCAAAAATAAAAGAATAAATATTAAAAAGAAAAATAGGGAAATATTTAGAATAAATATCGAGCAACCTAACCCAAGGGAGGGCTCAGCTTGGGCCTGACCGCATAAAAGACAAAGTAGAGGGAGATAGGGGCTCATGTGTGTAAATATTTATGTAAATACAATAAAAGTATTTTCCTCACCAAAAATAGACTCAAATTGGCTTGTAAATACTTGTATATATTTCTAAATATAAAATCAAGATAAAAATATAAAAATTAAAAAGAAAACAAAAACCTCACTCATGTATATAGTCACCATGTACATAGACCATCCATCTCATATTTATTTAGCTTTGTAAATAAATAATAATAATCTCTAAAAATTTTTGTAAATATTCTATATTATATAGTGTAAATAAATAAATAAATTAAAACAAAAACAAAATAAAAATCACAAAATTAAAAATCAAAAATACTTTGTAAATATACCATGTATATAAATGTACATATGTATTTATTTCACCTATGTATATAAATAATAAAAATAAAATAAAAATATCTTTTTATTCCTTATTTTATGATATAAATAAATGAAATATAAAATGGGAATAAAATTGTATAAAATAAGAAATTAAAAATCAAAATTAAAAACCTATATATTGTATATATACCTATATATGAACCTACTATGTACATACCTTATTTTTACTTTGAAAAATTAATTAAAAATCACAAAAAAATAGAAAAATTAAAAGAAAAATATTTCATGTTTTGACTTTTCCATAATTCGGCCATTTGGTATTTTTAATGGAATTTTCAAATATTATCCACGTGGCCTTCACCCATTGGCCCTGGGGACTGTTGACCGCCAGGTCAACTGCCCCCCCCCCCAGGACCACTTCCTACGGGTTAGGCGCCCGACCCGACTTCCCCCTATTTTAGCGCCTAAACCCGATTCACCCTCGCCTGATTCCCGGGTCCGATTCCTTCCTGACATATCCGAGACCCTCGTCGGAGCCACCGCTTCGGGATCCGCGCTCCAGAACGCCCTACCCACGCCCGTCTTCCTGGACCCTCCACCATATATAATCCCAGCTCCGCCACCTCCATTCTCATCTTTGGCCATTCGTTCCACACCCTGTGAGCTCCAGTGCGTGCGTGAGAGTGACATCTCACCCCAGGTGCTGTCGAAACGAGGAGAGGGACCGTATACCACTGATCCGGCGAGTATCACCGCCGTGCTCCGCCCTGAGCTGGAGCTCGAGCCTCGGACGTCAGCGCTCCGTGAGGCGAAGACCCAGAGCTGCGCAAGCTCGCCCACAGCCTATTCAGCCACCCAGGTAGACCCTTAGCCTTTTCCTTTTCGCTAATTTTAGGTTATCCCCATTTCACTCCGTCGCCGTTCATCTCCGATTCCGGCCACCCCCGCCTTTCGTTCGACCATTAGGCTTCGCCATAGCCTCCGCCTTCCTCCCGCGCACCTTCTCCATAGCTCCATCCAACTCAGCTCGCACAGGAGCTGGGGTTCGAGCTCCTCCGTCCCCACCTTCGCCGAGCTCGTTCATATCGACCCTCCGACCATCTTCACCCCGCCTAACTGGGTCGAGGCAGTTTGCCCTCGACCCGCGAGTCTTCTGGTCTATCTTGCAGGTACATCCAAGCCCATCTGAGGGCTTGGACCATTCGGTCCAGGAGCTCTACCTCCGCCGACCTCACCGGAGCTCCCTAGAGCTAGGCTGGGTCAGCGGAGGCCACCAGCAGCTGCGGAGCGTCACGCCGGAGCTTCTCCGATCTTCAGAAGCAGCAGAGGAGTCTCGGAGCGAGCGTACTGGGTCGGCGAAGTTCGTCGGCCACCTGTTCTTCGAGGATCTCCAGCAGCCGTCCGATCAGCCTCCCGCTCCAGTTTTCATCTGGGCCGTCCATTCCAGGAGCAGTAGCCACCGTCAGATCAGTGGAGGACTGATCCCAGCCGTCGGTCCAGCGAGGTTTAGCCACCGAGAGTCTCCACCGTTCGATCCCCCATGTGGCGTAACCTCGGCCGTCCGATCACTGCGAGGACCTCAGCGTTGGAGTGCCACCCGATCCAGACCATCCGATTCTCCACGTGGCGTTCATCCAACGACTCCATTAATAAAGGGGTAAATATTACTTAGGCCCCTTTTTGTTTTGTCTTTACTATTGAGTCCTGTAAATATTTTAGGTAGTTTATTTCAATTTGGATATTTGCATAGAGGACCCTGAACTTTATTTCTTTTGCATTTATGCCCCTGTGTGTTATGTAGCACGTGCTTCGACAAGTGATTTGCTGGGCTTTTTGCATTCCATGCCCTGTAGTTCTGAGTTGTTAAGTAATGAATGAAAACTTTTGAGATATTTCATTTATACCCCTATGCGTGAAACATTTGTGCATGTGCGTTAATTTCTGGGTTATTTGCAGACTACCCCCTGGAATTTTTGTACCTGTTACCAAATAGTCCTCGGAAGTAGTTTTTATTACATTTGGGTCCCTGAGTACCCCAGGCACGTGCGACGCGCGTGTTTACCAGGGAATTTTGCACCAGACCCCTCAGGACTTCGGGTATTTGCACTTAGGTCCCTGTGCACAGTACCCTCTTTCTATTTTTGAATAAAATAGCAAATCACCTCCAAATCCAACGAAAATTGGATACATGGCTCCTGCCATAGTGTAGAATTTTTGAGGATTTTTGGAGACATTTTTGTGTTGATTTGATATTTTTAAAAATTCAAAAACATCTATTTTTGTTACTGTCTAACTTTAAAAATCCCAAAAAAATATTAAAATTCGTCTAAAAATTACAAAAAAATTACTTACTGTTTGTCTTTGTTTGTTGATTTTCTTGCCAATTTTGGCTTTTTATCATTACTTAAAACACCTAAAAATTGAAAAACACTTAAAATCTTATAAAAATTCTAATAAATAAATAAAAACCCAAAAATAATAATTTAGGTGCCCAAATTTTCCTTTTTTTATCTTTATAGGAAAATTACCTCCCGGCTAATTTGGGGCTTCTAGATATTTTATCTAGGTCCTTTTAGCTCGGCTGGACAGTACCTACAGTTTTAGCCCTTGTTTGATTTTTAGAAAATTAAATAAACCTCAGAAAAATCCCAAAAATTCACAAAAACAGTAAAAATTATAAAACACATAAAGATATTTTTGTTAGAATTTTTGGTTGATTTTTAGTATATTTAATAAATTGTTGAAGTGAGTTGTTTACTTGTTTTTATTATTTTCTTAATTAATTAAAAATCCAAAAAAATATAAAAAGATTTAAAAACCACCAAAAATACCTTTTTATTTCATTTTCTTTTCTTTTTGACTACTTCGTAGGCCGCGAGGCCAATCCGTGCTCCTTGTGTTCGACCCTGGTCGCTATACCAGGTTAAACTAATAGCAAGACCGCTATTGATTTTTGATTTGATTTTATCTTTATTGGTGGTCTATTTTTCTTGATCGAGCCATCCCGATCGCTTGGGTCGCAACGACCGTTTAGCACCTTATACCCTAGTGGTCGGGACGCTCAGCATAGGTCTTTTAGTGTCTTTTAATGATATATAGAAAATGGCTGATGTTGTTGCGCTATGTGTTCTGCGCGGACAGATGAATTATGTGGAAACTGGAATTTGTTACGAAGGAGGTCACATCGACATGATCGGAGTGCCTCTATCTAGCAATTATAATGATATGCTTGCTTACATATATGGCTTACCAGATATACACTCGACATTTACGATATTAAGATCACATCCAAGTAGCCGGAAAGTGCGAGCTTATTCCATCCAATCGTGATTGAGACGAACAAAATTAAAACTTGATGTTGCAAGTGAGCCAACCAATGGGAATAATGGAGCTACTGCTAGAGGTGGCAGAGATCGCTCCATCCTAAGTTGATGTAGGAACGCCATCAATGCGATTGTTGGACCTTAACCAATCCATATACAATGGTGTTGATGGTGAAGATGATAGTGAATATAATGGTGAAGATGGAGATGAAGATGGAGAGGATAAAATAGAAGAATAAGGAAGAGGGAGTGAACGAAGTCGAAAAGGGAGTGAACAACGAAGCTTGCATGAATACTACAAGTGCGAGGGTGGGAGTACTGACTGATCACGTTCAAGAATCTCTTGTTTGTTCGATAAAAAGATAATCAATCTTTGTTCCACTTGTGGACTATGGGATGGATTTGGATTCTATGGACGATCTGTCAGACTTCTTCAGTTTGTATAATTGAATCTTTAGTACCTTTCTAGAGGAGGTGCCATTTTTTAAATGAAGTTGTTGGTCCTCTGGCGGAAGGAGCATTGGTTGAATTGATCCTTCGACTCAAAGACGACCCTAATCGATGAGTTGAGTAGTTAGAGCATGGCAAAGTACATCTAGTTCAACGTAGATGCCTCAAAAAGCTCCCAATACACAACAAGATGCGTCTTTGAGGATTGCTATTGAAGGTTGCATGCAACGTACAACAATCATCGAGACAGTTGTCAAGTTTGCAGTTATCGTGTGGAACACACTTGCCGTAATGCAATACTGCTTGTTGACAATTGTGCTTACACTGCAAATTTTTTTGAGAGGTTCATTCTTGCCACTCACAGATCCAACTTGATAGTGACTCAAAGTGTCATCCAATCCCTCGTCAAGAAGAAGTACATGGTCCACATATCTTATCAGAAAGCATGGAATGGGATGCAAATGGCCTTGGAGAAGATATTCGGATATGTCATTGGGTCATATGTAGATATCCACCAGTTTATGTGGCTGATGAGACAGTGCAATCCTGGTTCTTTTTATGAGTTCGAACATCAACTAGCGGTCGATAGTAAAATCAATACATGTATAAAAGGTATGGATGCTTTTTTTCATCTATTTTGGGCATTTGACCCCTCAATCCAAGGTTTTGAGCATTGTCGTCTGGTGTTGAGCATTGATGCCACCCATCTGTGGGGAAAATATAAATGGCATATGCTAGTTGCTACCGTTATTGATGCTAATGGCCATCTCTTCCCCATTTCCTACGCCGTAGTAGAGAGCAAAAGGTTGGAGTCATGAGGGTTCTTCCTCCATAAATTGTCTGGTATCATTGATCGCGATGGTATATGCTTCATTGACGGTAGATTTACTGGTATGAAGAACTTGTTTCCCCAATACTTTCCTGTTGAGAGAGGCCAGTGCCATTATTTTTGCCTCCGTCACATGCAGAGGAATATGCACCAGGTGGGGCACATAAATACGTGGATACAAAAGAAATTATACAATGTTGCAGCAATGACCAACAAATATGAGCACGAGCGGATTATGAACCAAATCCGTACAGCTGACTTAGATGCGTGTGAAGAGATAATGAGACTGGAAGCGGGAATCAATGGTACAGGGTGTGCTCCTATGACGAGGGTCGTCGATGGAGGCTAATGATGAATCTCATATTCATCATGCTAAAAGCCGCTAATTAAACTCCTGTCTTGACAAATCCAATAAAAACCACCTTTAATTCTTTATTTTTATCCTGTATTATTTTGTGTATAATTAGTCCTTAATTATTTGTATTTAATTTCCCTTATTTTTCTGTATTTATTTTATCATCAAAAACACCTAAAAATTAGGTAGAATATTTGTCTATAAATCACTAACCCTTAAAAAGACAAAAAAATACAAAAATAAATCAAAAACAAAAATCTGTGTTTTTATCCCCCTTAAAAATACCTCCAAAAATACGTTTTGTACAAATGACCTCTTTTGGCTTTTTGACCAACATGAAAGTTGTAGATATCATCGAGACGAGAAATTTTCATGTTTTGATTTTTTCCAAATTTGGCCTCTAACTATTTCTTTTCTATTTTTCTTTGTATTTATCGTTTTGAATTTTCTGATTAGGCCACATGGCGCCCTTTGGGCCGCCCACGTGGCCCGTCTCTCCTTCCGCCTCCTGGTTCCATCTTGGGCCGTCAGATACACTCCATCTCCGCAGTCCATCACCGCTTTGTTCTCAATCGTCGGATCTGATATTCAGATCTGATCTCAACCGCACACTAGCGCCTAAATGCCAGCCCTCCGATCTCATCTGCATCATACGTCTCCCATCTCTCCACGTCGCCCAAGCTTTCCCGACCATTCGATCTATCCTACCTCTCAATCTGAGCTGCTCTTTGGCGCACATCCCTCCACCACACGATCAGATCCTAAGGATCTGATCACAGCCCTCCGCCGCTCTCCCATCCCAACCGTTGGATCACGGGATCCAACGGCCAGGAGGTCATCTTCCTCCTCCGTAACCCCCCCTCCCCCCAGCCGTTTCACTTCGCGCACACACCACCCCCTTCCATTTTTGGCCGCCACCTCCGGTCGTCTTTCCGCACCATAACGCCTCTCCCTCACAGCCCACTCCACCGCCTCCCTCACGCGACCACCATCAAATCCTTCCATCACTCCTTCGCCATTAAAACCCTCGTCGAAACCGCCCCTCCATCTCATAACTTCTGACCACCTCCCTCTATAAAAGCCTCGCCTCTGCCACCGTAGCCGCTCATCCACCATTTTGGAGCCTTTCTCCCTAGCTTCGACCACCCTCCGGTGACAGCGGAAGGCTGGCTTTGAAGCGATAATGGCTGGAAGCCCCCGGTGTGATCCATGGCCTCCGGCCATGTCGTTGCCTCCGGGCACCGCTGAGCACCAGGGATGATCGACACCGTCGTGCGACAACCCCCTGAGGTCTAGTAAGGCCTCAGCCCAGATCCCAACCTCCACCAACACCTCGCTCCGACGAGGTTATTTTTTCGCTTATTTCTTCTAATTTTCCCGACCCATTACTAGCCACTACCTTCACTTAACCATCTTTCGACCTCCACCACTCATCAAACACCTTCATCGACCCATCCTCTCTTCTCCAGAACCACCTTCGCGTCGACCCACTTCTTCCCCTGCTTCGTCGGAGAAGAACTCCAAGGCCACTGCCTCCCGTCACCTCCGAGGCCTTCACTCACCTCACCTTACTTCCAAGCACCCGCTTCAACTATTCTCTAACTACTGCAGGTACTTCAAGCTTTAATGGCCGGATCCATCCTCGCCTCACCGATCTCGCACAACCACTCCGATCATGTGTCTTCGCCTTGCCCTTCCAGACATCAGGGGAGCTCTTCCAGCCACCGTACATATTCGCGAGCCCCCACGCACCTTCGTCGACCATCGACGCAGCAGTTGGGGCTCGGCGGAGCGGACAGCAGGTTGCCGGAGCCCCGCCTCCTCCGGTGGCCTACGGAGAAGGATGAGATAAGGCCACATGGGCAATTGAGCCTAGCCTCCATACCTACAGGCTCGGGCGGTCCGAACCCAGATTCAAGCCTCCAACAACCGCCACGTGGCCCGAACCTAAGGAGTCTCCCGAGCCTAGGCGCCTCACGTGCCCAACACGTGAGGGCCTGGGTAAATTGCAGGACAGACCCAGAAGTTTTATGAAATTGCATATTGGTCCCCAGGCACGTGCCTCACGTGCATTCCTGGGTATTTTACAAGGAGGACCATTTAACTTTTCAGAAATTACAAAAAGGCCTCGCGCATGGACAAATTCCACTTGGGCCCAGGCGGTTTTCTATAATTACATTTATTTTGCCCTCTACATCTTAGCATGTTTAGTTTTCTCATTTGCCACTGTTTTTAAAGAAGTGAATTTTTATGTAAAAAATGAGACCCTTCTCTTCTGGTTATTGCTTAGATTTGATGAGCGCTTTTCATGTTATTATCAAATTGACTCTGATTTCATTCTGTATTATGTTTCTCATATTTTTATGGTTTAATTGTAATCTTTAGCTTAGCATACCTGTATCCTTGCACAATTACTCATGCATCAATTTAAATTGCATAAAAATTAACTAAAAAATGCATACATCATGGCATCACTTTGTAAATAGCATAGTTCATCATGCGGACCTGAAACTGAGAAATATTTCACACTTGTTCTTCATGAATCAAAATTTGATAAATTCATCAGGTAGCCATGTCCCTATGATCGACCTTGGTAGACTTGCCAAGTAAAAATATTCCACAGCATTCAAACGACTGTGGTTTTCGACGAACTGAATTTGCCTCCTATACTACGACAATTTCACATTATTGTAGAGGCAAATTTCACGTTCATCAAATGGCGCCGTTGCCGGGGACACGGCTTAACTTAATTATTGGATTTTGATTTTCTTTTTGCATAATTTTTAGGTCCTCGTTTCATGCATCATTTCTTTGGATCATATTTGCTGATTTAATTTCTATGAGTATTCTAACGTTTATCTTTTGTGGCAGGGCCCATGATGATCGAGGACGCTTGATCCTCATGGAGGCGTGAAGTTGGGAGCTTCCGCTGAAGAGGCCGCAAAAGACATTGTGAAGGAATTTGAGGATTCTTATCAGTCAGATTGCATTGCATATTGTAAAAAAAACTTGCATCTGCATATTTATTTCCAATTTTGCATGTTGTACAAAAAAAGAGTAGATCACTTGATGATCTACCCCCTCTCCCCTACACACACACCTACACTTGCACATACACACTCACCCCCACCATCTCCCCCTGTATATTTCACTCTCTCTCTGTCTCTCTCACTTTGTATGTATATTTCACGAACCCCCTCCCCCTCACCCTTGTATCATAGAATACCCTTCCCCCCTAATTCAGACCTTACTTAGGCTATTTGTAGCCTAAGTATAGGGGGACCTGCCTGCTCATCCCTCCCTCTTACCGTCTTCTTGTATTTAGGTCAATATTGACCTGAGTATAGGAGGATCCTCCTCCTCAGTTCCGCTATATCACCCTATATTTGAATCGAGCCTTGGTTCATGGCACTTGTGCTATGAGGACATAGCAAATTTTAAGTATAGGGGGATATACCGTATATTACTGTATATTTACTTTAGCCTTAGCTCTTTTTTTTAAAATTTCTTAAATTTTACTTTCGGGCTGGGTTTTGGTAAACTTGTGAACTGAGTGTTGTAAAAACCTGTAAAAATTAAAATTGAGGGATTAATTTTTGTAAATATTCCTGTAAAAAAATTAAAAATTAAAAATCTTTCTTGGAATTTGACTCTGACTACTAGGCTTAGTAGACATTTTCAGTGAGGGAACCTCGGTCTCCCTTAGCAGAGTGGGTGGTTTAGAGGACATCGTATATGGCCCCGTCCTCAAGTAACACGGGTCTCAGCTCATACTTACGCCCATACTGGCTGAGAGTGGATACTTTAATTTGAGCCTGGGCCAGTCATTGTCTCTCCGAGGAATTAAAAAAATTAAAACCCATAAAAATCTGCAAAAGAAAAAAAAACACACAAAAAAATTCACTAACCAAGGAGTTGGTGTATTCCTGACACATTCATAACATTCACTCAAGGCTTGAGGATTTTGAGGACACTGAATTTCTGTGATCTTGAGAGTCTGAGTTAACATGCCTTAGTCATTAGGGTTTTAAGGTTAAATATCCACACTTCCCTGGTTTGAAAGATTTGAGCGTTATATTGCACTCTTATTCTCTACCTTCAAGAAAAATATGATCAACACAGTCACTTCCACAACCGCATGAGTGATGAGATGAGTTGAGATATCACTTGAGGAACTAGGACCAGAGATTTGAGTTTAGACCCGATCTAATGATATTCGAGGATGGGATAAAGTTAATGAAGGCTTCAGAAAACCTGAGTGTCAGCAAAACCCTAGCCAGTATGTGAACAAGTTTTCATATGCTATCTCTTTGATATTTACCTATGTGCTAGGGTGTGATGAAACTTAATGGATATTGTTGATCAGTGTGCGCCAACTTTTGGTAAAAGCAGTGGAGCTAGCCAACAAAAGAAAAGAAATGTCAAAGAAAAAGCTCTAAATACCAAAGTCAAATTACAAATGAGCTTCCACCAATGGCGAGCGCTCCCAAACATTTTCAAAGTGTCCACTTGGACCAAGCGCTAATTAGGACCAAGGAGTCGGGCTGACACCACAAAAGGGCTCTGCATCGTAAGCGATACAAGTCTGGGTGTCGAAGGTATCTTAGATACTCAGAAAAGACACACCCCGGTGTATTCCCAGAAAAACAATGCAGACGACTCCAACTCTCTTGACGGATACATTGATCAACAGTATGAAAATTTACATGTGTTGAGTAAAAAGGTACACGAGAGGCCCTTGTTCCAATGTGAGGGTGAGAAAAATAGACACAATCCCATTACCTCCATCATCTGGCCATCCATCAACATTTCAAGTCTGACAAACTAATGAGACGGTTAACTGAAGCAAGAATAGACTTCTTCCCTAGTATTGAGGATTAGGTCTAGAGGAGAGTCTTTGGAACTGGAACTTTGAGTGATGCATCGACTCTGCTCTCATGAAATACAGTCCACTAAATGTCATATACTTATATTATATGTACAAAAATAGAGTCTGATAATTAGAGAATTTGGATTCCTTCTGACTAGAGCTTGGATAAACCCATAATTTTAGGATCACTTAGGTCAAGGATCTTTGAAAGATCGAGCCTTGAAAATTTCACGCGCAGTACTCGTGTAGCAATCTCCTCTCCCGACTCACTGATCACAGTCGTGATGCCCGTCTTATTGGTCACCCATGCAAGGGGCTGACCCACTTGGAGTCGGAAATGGGATAAATAAAATCTGCGCTCCACCATTTCGAGATTTCCTTCATGAAGACCTCTCTCAGGTTGGGGTTCAGCCACCGCTGGAACTCACGCGATGGCTTCGCCCCATCCTCGAGATAGATATGGTGGGAGCAACGTGATGGACTAATCCCATGGAGATCTGCTACGCTCCATCCGATTGCCTTGCGGTTCTTTTCAAGAACCCCCATCAAACATGATTTAATCCGACTCCTTCATTCTTTAGATGCTCGAGGACGAGCATGGTTGAAGTATAGGGATATGTTGAATCTCGTACTCATCATGCTAAAAGCCGCTAATTAAACCCCTTTCTTGACTAATCCAATAAAAACCACCTTTAATTCTTTATTTTTATCCTGTATTATTTTGTGTATAATCAGTCCTTAATTATTTGTATTTAATTTCGCTTATTTTTCTGTATTTATAAATCAAAACCCCTAAAAATTAGGTAAAATAATTGTCTATAAATCACTAACCATTTAAAAGATTAAAAAAATACAAAAACAAATCAAAAACAAAAATCGGTGTTTTTATCCCCACTTAAAAATACCCCCAAAAATACGTTTTGTACAAATGACCTCTTTTGGCTTTTTGACCAACATGAAAGTTGTAGATAACAACTTTCATGTTTTGACTTTTTCCAAATTTGGCCTCTAACTATTCCTTTTTTATTTTTCTTTGTATTTATAGTTTTGAATTTTCTGATTGGGCCACGTGGCACCCTCTGGGCCGCCCACGTGACCCGTCTCTCCTTCCGCCACCTGGCGCCATCTTGGGCCGTCGGATACACTCCATCTCCACTGTCCATCGCCGCTTTGTTCTCAACCGTCGGATATGATATTCAGATCTGATCTCAGCCGCACACTAGAGCCTAAATGCCAGCCCTCCGATCTCATCTGCATCCTACGACTCCCATCTCTCCACGTCGCCCAAGCGTTCCTACCATTCGATCTATCCACCTCTCAATCTGAGATGCTCTTTGAGCACATCCCTCCACCACACGATCAGATCCTAAGGATCTGATACAGCCCAACGCCGCTCTCCCATCCTAGCCGTTGGATCACGGGATCCAACGGTCAGGAGGTCATCTTCCTCCTCCATAACCCCCTCCCCCCAGCCATTTCACCTCACGCGCACACCACCCCCTTCCATTTTTGGCCGCCACCTCCGGTCGTCTTTCCGCACCATAACGCCTCTCCCTCACAACCCACTCCACCGCCTCCCTCGCGCGACCACCATCAAATCCTGCCATCACTCCATCGCCATTAAAACCCCTGTCTAAACCGCCCCTCCATCTCATAACCTCCGACCACCTCCCTCTATAAAAGCCTCGCCTCCGCCACCGTAGCCGCTCATCCACCATATTGGAGCCTTCCTCCCTTGCTTCGGCCGCCCTCCGGTGACAGCAAAGGGCTAGCTTTGAAGCGATAATGGTTGGAAGCCCTCGGTGTGATCCATGGCCTTCGACCATGTCGCGGTTGCCTCCGAGCACCGTTGAGCACCGGGGATGATCGACCCCATTGTGCGACGACCCCCCGAGGTCCAGTAAGGCCTCAGCCCAGATCCCAACCTCCACCAACACCTCACTCCGGAAAGGTTATTTTTTCGCTTATTTATTCTAATTTTCCCGACCCCATTACTAGCCACCACCTCCACTTAACCATCTTCCGACCTCCACTGCTCATCAAACACCTTCGCTGACCCATCCTCTCTTCTCCAGAACCACCTTCTCGTTGACCCACTTCTTCCCCTGCTTCGTCGGAGAAGAACTCCAAGGCCACCGCCTCCCGTCACCTCCGAGGCCTTCACTCACCTCACCTTACTTCCAAGAACCCGCTTTGGCTATTCTCTAACTACTGCAGGTACTTCAAGCTTCAATGGCTGGATCCATCCTCTCCTCGCCGGTCTCGCAAAACCACTCCGATCATCTACCTCCACCTTGCCCTTCCAGACAACGGGGTGCTCCTCCAGCCACCGTACATCTTCGCGAGCCCCCCATGCACCTTCATCGACCATCGACATAGCAGTTGGGGCTCGGCGGAGCGGACAGCAGGTTGCTGGAGCCCAGCCTCCACCGGTGGCCTGCGGAGAAGGAGAAGCTACAGGTGACGTTCGATCGTCTGGATCGAACGGCTGAGATGATGCATGAAACAAGGACCTAAAAATTATGCACAACGAAAATCAAAATCCAATAATTAAGTTAAGCCGTGTCCCCGGCAACGGCACCATTTAATGAACGTGAAATTTACCTCTACAATAATGTGAAATTGTTGTAGTATAGGAGGCCAATTCGGTTCGTCAAAAACCACAGTCGTTTGAATGCTATGAAATATTTTTACTTGGCAAGTCTACCAAGGTCGATCATAGGGACACGAATACCTAATGAATTTATCAAATTTCGATTCATGAAGCACAAGTGTGAAATATTTCTCAGTTTCAGGTTCGCATGATGAACTATGCTATTTACAAAGTGATGCCATGATGTATGCATTTTTAGTTAATTTTTATGCAATTTAACATGATGCATGAGTAATTGTGTAAGGATACATGTATGCTAAGCTAAAGATTACAACTAAACCCTAAAAATATGAACAACATAATACAGAATGAAATCAGAGTCAATTTTATTATAACATGAAAAGCGGTCATCAAATCCAAGCAATAACCAGAAGAGCAGGGTCTCATTTTTCACATAAAAATTCACTTCTTTAAAAATAGTGTGAAAATTAAACATGCTAAGATGTAGAGGACAAAACAAGGATCAAAACGACACTAAAATCATGCAATTTGGACCTACGATGCTCAAGTTATGAAGAAAACAATGCAGGAGCATAATTGTAATAAAAATGCAAGAAATAAAAAGGATAAATATTGCATTTAGGTCCCTGGAGGGACCTAAATATAAATATAGAAAACTGCCTAGGCCCAAGTGAAATTTATCCATGCACGGGGGCCTTTTTGTAATTTCCGAAAGTTGAAGGGCCTCCCTGTAAAATACCCAGGCACGCACGTGAGGCACGTGCCTGGGGACCAATCTGCAATTTCATAAAACTTCTGGGTCTGTCCTACAATTTACCCAGGCCCTCACGTGTTGGGCACTGAGGCGCCTAGGCTCGGGAGACTCCTTAGGTTCGGGCCACGTGGCGGTTGCTGGAGGCTTGGATCTGGTGTTTGGACTGCCCGAGCCTGTAGGTATGGAGGCTAGGCTCCGGTGCCCACGTGGCCTTATCTCAGCCATTCGATCTAGACGATCGAACGGTACCTGTAGATTCTCCTTCTCCACAAGCCACCGGAGTAGGCGGGGCTCCGGCAACCTGTTGTCCACTCCGTCGAGCCCCAACTGCTGCGTTGATGGTCGATGAAGGTGTGTGGGGGGCTCGCGAAGATGTACGGTGGCTGGCGGAGCTCCCCGATGTCTGGAAGGGTAGGGCGGAGGCAGATGATCGGAGTGGTTGTGCGAGACCGACGAGGCGAGGATGGATCCATCCATTGAAGCTTGAAGTACCTGCAGTAGTTAGAGAATAGCTGAAGCGGGTGCTTGGAAGTAAGGTGAGGTGAGTGTAGGCCTCGGAGGTGACGGGAGGCGGTGGCCTTGGAGTTCTTCTCCGGCGAAGCAGGGGAAGAAGTGGGTCGACGTGAAGGTGGTTCTGGAGAAGAGAGGATTGGTCGGCGAAGGTGTTTGATGAGCGGTGGAGGTCGGAAGATGGTTAAGTGAAGGTGGTGGCTAGTAATGGGGACGGGAAAATTAGAAGAAATAAGCGAAAAAATAACATCGCCGGAGCGAGGTGTTGGTGGAGGTTGGGATCTGGGCTGAGGCCTTACTGGACGTCGGGGGGTCATCGCATAACGAGTTCGATCATCCCCGATGCTCAGCGGTGCCCGGAGGCAACCGCGACATGGCCGAAGGCCATGGATCACATCGGGGGCTTCCATCCTTTATCGCTTCAATGCCAGCCCTCCGCTGTCACCGGAGGGCAGCCGAAGCTAGGGAGGAAGCTCCAAAATGGTGGATGAGCAGATACGGTGGTGGAGGTGAGGCTTTTATAGAGGGAGGTGGTCAGAGGTTATGAGATGGAGGGGCGGTTTCGACGGGGGTTTTAATGGCGAAGGAGTGATGGCAGGATATGATGGTGGTCACGCGAGGGAGGCGGTGGAGTGGTCTGTGAGGGAGAGGCGTTATGGTGCGGAAAGACGACCGGAGGTGGCGACCAAAAATGGAAGGGGGTGGTGTGCGTGCGAGGTGAAACAGCTGGGGGGAGGGGGGTTACGGAGGAGGAAGATGAACTCCTGACCGTTGGATCCCGTGATCCAACGGCTGGGATGGGAGAGCGACGAAGGGCCGTGATCAGATCCTTAGGATCTGATCGTGTGGTGGAGGGATATGCGCCAAAGAGCAGCTCAGATTGAGAGTGGGATAGATCGAATGGTCGGGAACGCTTGGGCGACGTGGAGATATGGGAGACATATGATGCGGATGAGATCGGAGGGCTGGCATTTAGGCGCTAGTGTGCGGTTGAGATCAGATCTGGATATCAGATCCGACGGTTGAGAACAAAGCAGCAATGGACTGCGGAGATGGATTGTATCTGACGGCCCAAGATGGCGCCAGGTGGCGGAAGGAGAGACGGGCCACGTGGGCGGCCCAGAGGGCGGCATGTGGCCCAATCAGAAAATTCAAAACTATAAATACAAAGAAAAATAGAAAAGAAATAGTTAGACGCCAAATTTGGAAAAAGTCAAAACATGAAAGTTGCTCGTCTCGACGAGATCTACAAGTTTCATGTTGGTCAAAAAGCCAAAAGAGGTCATTTGTACAAAACGTATTTTTGGGGGTATTTTTAAGGGGGATAAAAACACCGATTTTTGTTTTTGATTTGTTTTTGTATTTTTTTTAATCTTTTTAATGGGTTAGTGATTTATAGACAATTATTCTACCCAATTTTTAGGGGTTTTTGATGAAAAATAAATACAAAAAAATAAGGGAAATTAAATACAAATAATTAAGGGCTAATTATACACAAAATAATACAGGATAAAAATAAAGAATTAAAGGTGGTTTTTATTGGATTAGTCAAGACAGGGGTTTAATTAGCGGATTTTAGCATGATGAATATGAGATTCATCAGCTAACAACTACTGATCTCTTTGATAGTTTCAATAGTATCCTGAAGGGCATACGGGGCCTACTTATATTAACGCTTGTGTTGGTAGTGTTTTATTGCAGAAACAATTACTTCATCGAAAGACCTAGGTTCGATGAGAAGGTGACTGATCACCTAATGCTGCGATATAAGAAACTTACAGATTTCGAGGTCCGATCCCTAGAGGAAAATTACATAGTTAACATAAATGGTTAACAGTGTGTCTACACATGTGGTTACATGCAGGAGATGAGATTAATTTTCTAGCATATAATTGCGGTATGTGGTAATGTCAATTTCGGCATGGAACATCTGAAATTATGCTTTGATTATTATACAACACTCACCCTGGTGCACATATGCACATGCCCTCATACCGATTCGTGATCGTCTTTTAGGCCATCCCCAGAGGAGGCGACTCTATGGTAACATGGATGAGATGGGTAAAATATCAGTTAGGTGTAGTAGGTGTAAGGAACACAGTCATAACAAAACAATATATGAAAGAAGGCATCGATAGTTTATGTAAAATGTTATATGCACTCTAATACAACATCTATATGATTCGGTTATGTCTTTTTTTGTTTTTGACATTCGTTCGATACCGCTTTATTGTATCATTTTCATTTTTTGTTATAGCAATGGAGACAGTTGCATGATCGGTCTATACCTCAGTACTGACCAGATAGGGACAACACTTATCCGGTCGACCACTACCACATATTAATATGGTGAGGCAAATAATTTGTACAAATAGATTTCTATGTGTTGAGTCTATATACATCATTTATTGTGGATGCAAATGCACATCGCTTTGTCGAGCATGGACGGACACTGAATCATATACTATAACTGTCGTGTAGCGATAATGTAACTGATAGTTGGAGATTGCTGGCTTTCGCTGCATCTCCAACCTAAAGAGAGCCACGATAGACAAATCTTTGATGAAGGCATTGGTTGAGAGATGGTGACCTGAAACACCCACCTTCCACCTTTACCAAGGCGAGGCAACTGCCATGGTGAAGGACGTTTCACTAATGACCAGGTTAAGGGCGGAATCGTGGCTAGTGGTTGGATTTGAAGATCTCACTCAACTGGATTGGGGTTCATACTGCGAAGTGGTTCTTCGGTGTCAATCCAGATGATAGTGAGGAGCATGAGCTAGTTGAAGGAAAGCTCAGATTAACATGGATTGCGAATACTCTGTTTACATCGACGACTCTCAAATCCATCAATCTTGTTATGATTGAGAGGGTTGCTAGGGCATTGGTACTTTATCAAGTTGCGTCAAGCCTCTTGTCAGATGCTAGTCGGGATAAGGTACATCTCAACTACCTCCTACTCATGTACGACCTCGAGAATTGTGGTTACAGGGCATGGGGTGAAATAGTCTTGTCACAGATGTACTTTCAGTTGGATCAATTTTCTTTGATGAAGGTTAGGAGAGCTCATGCATTTGGACCTTGCTCCAGGTAACAATTCTCTATTTGGCAAACGGGGATGTGCCAACTATTGTATCTAACACAATTGTATCTTATCTGACCATGTAGATGTGGTCTTGAGAGTACATCCACATCGTTCGACCTCGTCTGTACCAGCTAAGAGAGGAAACTCTGTAATAAGCTCCATACACAGTAAGGCACCGGACACTTTCCATATTGTGCCTACATATTTACTTCAGTGTAAAACTTTCGTCAACATCATTTCTTTAGGTGGAAGGGAGGATGGAGGTCATACAGAGAGAATGTATCCACCACTCATTTGTATTTTTATCGCAATAAGTTAGACCTTCAAGAGGAACATCATGTATACGAGATGCGTTGTTGTTCAACTGGTTTCGAAAGGAATCCATACTCCGTGACAGACAATACTATCTTGAACAGATGAGGTGGACACCATATGAGAACAACTTGTGGTGCGTCTACCTCCGATATGTTGTGAGGGTAAAAATGAAGGTCCAAGACAGTTTTATATGATTCAACATTCATGCACCTGACGGGTAATGAGGCAATTCAGGATGCTGCAACATATTTTGAAGGTGATGTCGCAAATATCTTCTGATGATAGACATGCTAGATCGAGAGATGATGAATCCTATGATTGGGGTTTACACCACCAATATCGTTTGGCCTATTGGCACCACCGAATGGATGACGTCATTATGGAGAGAGATTTGTACAAGACATCAACTATTATTCTGGCTGACTATCTTACATGGTATTGGTAGACTACACGTCATTGGATTGCCATTGCCATACCACCACCCCGAGAAGCTTAGAAGCCACACTGATCGAGGTGGAATTAGCTGGTAACTTTTCTCACAAAGGCTAATTATATAATTGATAATCATTTCTTAACTTCGGACTAAGACTTTAATTTCATAGGTGAACTCCTTATTCCTCGTAAGGGAAATGATGACAAAACATTGAATGAGCACTGAATGCAACAATTAATTGGTTACGTTGATTACATAATCCAAAACATGTAACTGATGGATCCAGGAATACACGATATCCCATCCATATAAACATCAGACCCTGAACCCACAACATTCCGTCTCAACAATGGGGGGATCAATACACTTCTTGGACGGATGGGGTCGATCCGTCGTATAATGTATTCCCCACTCAGAAAGCCCAACAAACTCAGGCTCAGCCAATACTATCAGATGTTGCCCAGACAATGTCAGCCATCTTACACTAGTATCACTGATTATGACATTGGACAGCTATTGTATCACCCGTTTGGGTCTGGAGCGGAAACATGGGGCATGGAAACAACATATATAGATCTTCCTAAAGCATCCAGTGTAAGCCTGCCTACAATGGTTACATAGATAGAGCCACCCCGCACCTCAAACATAACAACTCAAAGAGGGGGTGGTTGGTCCATAGCAGGAGGGGAGCATTCAACCATGATAGCATTTGTAAGGGGATGAGGTGATGCGGGGAGGGTTCATCTGGCATGGAAGAAATGGGAATGGTAGAGACGGGTGGGTCGTGGGTCTAAAGAGATGGCCATGAGGGGAAAAAGGAAAAGGGTCTTCATCTAAGGGGCCAATATCACATACTGTACACCGCATGAAGAAGTGGTTCCATTGATTATCAAATGTTATCCTCATTGTGGAAATGAGAAAAACTTTAAAAAAATTACACCAATATTTAACTTGATTGTTTCTGTGATTATTGATAATATAAATGTGACTTTTTAATAGATATTTTTCAAATATTCTTACACTCGTGCATGTTGTGGCAAAAATCATATTATAGCTCGCAAGTCAATGCACCTTCCTGACAACCTTTGACTGGCAGTACGTGCACAATATAGTAGTAGAGTATCGCATCGTGTAGCGTGTCCTCCATCAAAGTCATCGCAGCCACCTCCTACTACAACACCACTAGCTTTAGAGGAGGTACGATCGCAACCTCAGACGATCCACTCCGACTCTCATTTTACCCCTTATTCGCCGCAATCCATGCCCCCTTCTATGATGGACTCCTCACAAAGCGAGACTTCACCGCTCAAAAATTACTATGATTAAGAAGAAGATTTGTACGTAGACTTGTCAGATTTACATTACACAATTGCATTAAAGTATGCACACATGAGCGTTTTGATGTGATGTTCATAGGCACACATTCGGGAAATCCTCTATCACTTTAATGCTAATGATGAAGTTGTATTCTCTTGATTTTGTGATTCAATCAATTAAATGATATATGCATTTTGATGTGATATTAGTCAGCTCAAAACTAAAATAACACTTTTAATTTAAGATTTGGAGATTAATTTGTCAATATTAATTAAATTATTATTAAGTCAAACTTGATGTTCAATCTCAAGAGAAGGAAGGGATCTTCGGAAAGTTGATTTTTACGATCTGATAAGGAATCAAACTTATTTAAGTGAGTTTAAACATTCTGACTATTATATTTTCTTGAAAAAGGGGTTCAACATACAGAAACAGTTAATGATTTTTTTACGAAGGTTGAATTATTTAAAGAATTTCAAACTAATAAAAAAGTTAACCAAAGTAAAAAAAATTCTTATTTATTATTCCCCTACCGATTAATAGTACTTGACTAATTAGTTTAATAAAATGATATTCATATAATTTAAATTATAAAATTATAAAGCATAAAATAATAGTATAGTAGTTGTAATTGATAATTGGCACATGATATAACTTTGGTTGTATTTGGGCGGGGATAACTATGGTTGGCATGATAAACGGTTTGTTACACTAGAGGATGTCATCAATGACAAATCATTTGTCGTGCCAGGTACTCTAGTGGCAAACATTTTATCGATACATCTCCATTTTGGGAATATTTTTGAATATGTACCTATTCTGGGAAATATTTCTCCTCCCGTCCTTTTTGACTGAGATGGTAAAAAGAGATAGATGATGGATGAAGAGCACCGAGACAAATAAGGAATAAAAGGAGTGTAAAATCGTACAAGGCTCGCAATGAGTAAGGGTCAAAAGGAAGGAGACGAAAAGAGTGCGAATGCATGATGTTTTTTTATCATGACCTTAATAAGACTAATCAATCAAACCTCAAAAGAATGGGTTCACCAACTCGACTTGTGAAGCTGCGAAGGTTTGGCAATTATCTTTGTCAATTTTAGATTTGGTTTTCAGGCAATTTATCCTTATTTGAGGTCTCAAAGTCTCTTATGAAGATGAGAACTGACTTGTTTCTTGACTAATCAAAAAAGGTGTATCCTGGATGTTTACTGATTAATAGTCATATCGATGTATATTTTTACAATTAAGGCTTGATCAAAGTCAGATGATGAAGAATAACTTGAGCGTGTGTGTGAGCGCGCACACACACACACATATGGGTAAAATGGGGCTGTCCACTGGGGGAGCTAACTTAGATCCCCTCCCCATTTTCCCAATTTTTTTATTTTTTTGAAAAATGCACATGCGTATTTTCATCATTATATCCATATATTATGTCATTCAAGTTTCGTGCGAAACAGATGCTCTTACGGCCTCCATCCAGATGAGGCTGATTTCAGCAATTCTGATACCATTAAAAATGTTTATCTAGATGGAGAAGGTAGTCTCTATTTCGCACGAAAATTAAATGACATCAGACATGGATATAGTGATGGAAATAACTGATGTATTTTCAAATAAAAAATTAAAAAATAGAAAAAAATTGGGGTGGTGGGAGCCAAGTTAGCTCTCCCTTAGAGGCAGCCCCATTTTAAACCCCTCCCCCCATACACACACATAGGAGTGATCCTGTGAGAGTAAAAAACTATGAGCGCATGAGAGTAATGATTCTGGACCACTAGATCCTGTCTTCTCTCTCCTGGTTGAATCTAGTGGTCCATAATCAGTGCTCTCATGCTCTCACATGTTTTGGCTCTCCTAGGATTAGCCCTCTGTATATATATATGTCTGTGTGTGTGCGGAAAACTTCAGATAAGGTGGTTCTTTTCAGGATACATGGAAAGCCAACCATGTTATTCATTCTTAATCAATCTGATGGTTACGATTAATGATTTATTATCTTTATTTTTTAAATATTAAAAAATCTATTATAATCATTTTTGTATATTCTATATTTAGAATGCAATAAATATCTTCTAAATAGTCTCTCATATGATCTCCTCTCTCTCTCTCTTGATCGATGTCGGCACGCCGGGTGGAGGCTGCTGCACTTCGGTGATGACATGCAATGGTGACAGAGGGAGAGCATTGGGCAGTGGATGTGGCATGCTGCTCTGCAGTGGCCAGTGATGACGTGCTGCTCTGAGGACATACAACAACTTCTTCCAGCGACGGTACGATGTTTCTTTGACCATCAGATCAGGAGAAAAGAAGAATGATTCTTCAAAATTCTTTTCTTATAGGCAGTGGAAGCGACGTCGCATGGATGCGGTGGCAGCGCGTAGAGGAGGAAGATTGTGGAGGAGAAAGGTGAAGGGGAGTGCCTATGGAGGAGGGGTGTGGAAGGAGAATAATGCACGAGAAGGAGGACCATTGAGGCAACCAATTTGCAGCACCCAATGCTTTGAGAAACAAATTAATAATCTATACACGGGAAACACATATTAAGTTTTCTTTTACAACATGTTAATAATCACCTTTGGGAAGAATGTTAACATATCAATAAATGCATAAGTGATACAATTAGAAATACTTTAATAGGTAATTGAATAAATCATGTCTAATTTATGTTTTCCATCTTTGGATATACACCAATGATTCATCAATGAGCATAATCACAGACAATGATCCACCTTTGGGTGATCTGCTAGTCCATGATCATACTATTTTGATTATCTGGAACAACTTATGTCATTAAATTTAAATTGCATCAAAACATGATGATCAGAATATGGGTTCAACTTCGTTCATGGTTAGATCACTTTGACGACTAACCAGAAATTGAACACAATTACTTTATTCATCAATAATAATGAGATATCACCTCTTGTTTTAACAATGCACTTAGCATAATATGAACAAGACAGATAATAACTCGAACTTCAGTGCTAGAATTCAACCCCTTAATATAATCATTAAAAACTAATTACTTTATTAATATCATTATTTTATCAGAACTCGAATGTCGTTAAATTTTGCTCAGCCACAATGATAGGATGAAAGCTTAGAATAAAGCTCCTAAGATATGTACGGTTGTGATTCAACCAAGAATGAGAAAAAAATAAATCAATATTACTCATTAATCATTATGAGTAATCAGTTCTAACATAATGAAAAGTGGGGTTTCAATTCAAAGTTGATAATATCTTTTTTTTAATAAATGGATGGAATGAAATTCATAACTTTAAAATCTAATAAAATCTCAATCTGTATTTTACTTGACTATAACGCATCTAAATGAATTTCAACATTAATTCATCTCTAGAGGAAGATAATAAAAAAATCCTCTTATGATATCTTATGATAATTAAACAAAAGATGATTTTTGTTTTGTGTTTATAAAACTTGCATCAAGAGAGATGTAAGCATAATCACAAGAATTTCCGAAAAAGGTTTCTATCCGCAGAAAAAAATCAATTCAACATCATAATGGACTAAAAAGCAACTATCATTTTATCAAAGCCAATGTATGTGAAACCTGGCTTTGATACCAGACTGTAGGAAATTTAGGCGCAACATTAAAGAATCAATCAAAACAATGATTCACGAGTTACCTCCTTCCATCGCAAATCAAATAGAAACTTGTAACGGAGATGATGAAGAAATTGACAGTGATCTTTTCTTCCTCCTTTTCTCCTTCCCTTGATCCCAATCGTAAGACTCTCTCAGATGGTGGAGAGTTTTCATGGTGGATCTCTAAATCTCTTGATTCAGTGTGTTGCATAATGAGCCATCATGACTCTTTTGTAAGGGTAGAGTTGGAGGGTTCAAAAGGATAACAAACCGTATCGTAATCGACTCCTGATAATCTACTAACCATCAACGTAGATCAAGATAATGTGGTTACATTTTATCCGTTGACTTGGTAAAACCCAATATTTATCATCTCATAAATATTTTATATGGACCACGTACATGATAAACACCAACATTCTCCCACTTGGTCCACATAATCTTTAATTGTGAGATAATAACTTTAAGCGTGCCTTTTCATGGGTTTTATATAATGCCAATGAACTATATACTTTAATTGAATTAAACTAATATGATCATGGCAGCCACACATCATATGACTTGACACGATCCCTTCCATGCATTGATATTAATTCAATCGAATCATCTGTAATTTAGAAGAATAACATCTCCTAATTTAATTTCATTTCAATGGTTATGTTATCAATTTTCAAACATACATACATAATATAACAATGAAATGATTCAGAAATATAAAATAAATGAGATTGTCATAATCATAATGAGCACCAAACAAATAGTTTACGGATCCACAATCATTAAATTAGTACTGATGTGCTCTATTGTCACTCTTTGTTTCTAGACTTCCTACTTTATTGATACATACTTCAATTCTATGTGCTTTGCACCCTTAGAGTACTTATCATTCTTTGAGAAGAAGACTGTTGCGACATTATCACAATAAAGTTTGAGCGGCTTGGCAATGCTGTCGATTATTCCAAGTCTTGAAATAAAATTACGCAGCCACAATCCTTGAAGTGTACCCTCAAAGCACTCTACAAATTCAGCCTCCATAGTGGAAGCAGTAATGACAGACTGCTTCACACTTTTCCATGACACAGCTCCTCCAGTGAGTTGAAATACGTAGCCAAAGGTTGACTTCCTTACATCGATGCATCCCGTAAAATCTGAATCTGAATATCATATAATCTTAAGATTATCAGATCGTCTATACACAAGCATATAATCTTTGGTGCCTTGTAAATACCTGAGAACTTTCTTTATAGCTTTCTAATGGTCTATACCGAGATTACTTTGATATCGACCCAACATTCCAGTGGCAAAACTAATGTCAGGTTGAGTACATGCCTGAGCATACACGACACTCCCAACTATTGATGCATAAGGAATTCCTTTCATTTCATTGTGTTTCAATTCATTCTTTGGATATTTATCCAAAAAGAATTTGTCCCCTTTCTAAATAGGAACAACCACTGTAGAGCACTTGTCCATCCTGAATCTTTCCAAGACCTTCTCAATATATGCTTTCTGAGACAATCCTAATAGTCCTTGTAGTCTTTCACGAAATATTTCTATTTTAATCACATAGGATGCCTCACCCATATCTTTCATTTCAAAGTTCTTAGAAAGATACTTCTATATTTCATGTAACAAACCTAAATTATTCACAACCAATAATAAATCAACATATAGGACTAATATAATAAACTTGCTCCCACTAAATTTCATGTAGATACACCTATCTATAGTATTTTCTACAAAACTATACGATGTAATGGTATTGTTAAACTTAATATACCATTGACGGGAAGCTTGTTTTAGTTCATATATTGACTTATTTAATTTACATACTAGATTTTCCTTTCCTGTGATCTTAAAACCTTCAGGTTGGTCCATATAGACATCTTCCTCTAACTCTCCATTCAGAAAAACTGTCTTTACATTCATTTGATGAAGCTCCAAATAATGAGCCACCAAAGCCAAAATGATTCTTAAGGAGTCTTTCTTTGAAACTGAGCAAAGGTCTCCTTATAATCAATGCCATCTTTTTGAGTAAAGCTCTTTGGAACAAGTCTAGCTTTATATCGTTCGATGTTACCTTTAGATTCATGCTTGGTCTTAAATATCCATTTACACATGCCTCTTTTAGAACCTACAGGTAACTGAACAAGATCCTGGACATTATTATTTGCCATTGACTCGAGTTCTTATTTCATAGCATTCAACCATTTTTCAGAATCATTTCATTCTATTGCTTGATGGAATGAACTTGAATCTTTATTAATGCTTAAGTCACATTCTTGCTCAAGTGCATATACTATAATCATAAAAATGTGCTGGTGTCATTTGCCTTTCAGAGCGTCTTAATGTAACTTCTTGTGATTGTAGTGCACTTGGCCATTTACAACTTGTTCATTATAATGACATCACCACTTAATGTGGGTGCCAATTCTTGATGGTCAAGCCATCTATGGAGATGAATCCACAGGTGGAACACCTATTCAAGAAGATTTGGGAAAATATGAAAGCGATAATTTATCCCTATCTTCTTTTATTTCAAAAGTTCGTGATTCTTGAGTCCCACTGATGTTGCCATTCTCAATGAAGCGAGCATTGCCACTCTCAACAATTCTTGTACTATGGTTAGGACAGTAAAATATATACCCATTTGACTTTTCAAGATAACCAATGAAAAATCCACTGACTGTCTTGGATCTAATTTCTTTTCATGTTGATTGTATATTGTGACTTTCGCTTGACATCAAACATGTAGATGCCTCACGCTAGGTTTCCTACCTGTTCATAATTCAAAAGGTATCTTTTGAATCGCTTTACTAGGAACCCTATTGAGTAAATATGCGGAAGTCCTTAATGCATATGTCTACAATGAAAGAGATAAAGTACTATTATTTATCATGCTCCTAACCATCTCTATTAATGTACGATTTCGCCTTTCTGCGACACCATATTGTTGTCGTATTTCGTGCATTTTGTATTGTGCACAAATACCCTTACTTTCAAGGAATTTTACAAGTGGATCATGATGTTGACCCCTCTCATCATGCCTTCCGAAATATTCATCACCTCGATCAGATCTCACAATTTTTATTTCCCTATCCAATTTCCTTTCCACCTCATTAATAAATATTACTGCTTGAGTCCTTTCATTCAATAGATAAATAAATCTATATCATGAAAAATCATCTATAAAAGTGATAAAATATCTTTTCCCTCCCCATGCTGAGACATCAAACAGATCACAAATATCAGTATGTATCAATTCTAGGAGCTGGGTAGCCCTTGTAGCTGGTTTTTTTATGTGTGTTTGGATTACTTTCCTTTAATCCAATCTATACACAACCCTAGGTCAGTAAAATCTAATTGAGGCAATATTTCATTCTTAATAACTCTCAACATTTTATCCTTAGATATATGACCTAGTCTTTGAAGTGATAAAAGAGAAGAGCATTCATCGGATGCATTCCTTTTCACACCCATATTGCATTCATAAAAAACATGGAATTCATAAATTTATTATCAATACTAAAATGATAAATAATTCTCCAAAGTACCAGAAACATAAAAGTACTTATTTCTAAATATATAGAATGATCCATCATAAGTATTGAAAGAAAATCCTAAACTATCAAGTCATGCAAATAAAAATAAGATCTCTAGCACATTCAGGGATGTATACGCATCCTTCCATATCAGCTTGACATCTAGTGTCCATGATCAATCTGTAAGTCACAATTCCCTCTATTCGTGCCTTCATCTGATTTCCCATGTGCAAATACTGCTCACTTTCCTTTATGTTCTAGATTGTAAGGAATCCCAGTAATATGTGAGATACGTGAGTAATTGCACCGGAATCTAACCACCAAGTATTATTAGAAACATCTATAATATTTGCTTGAAGCAAATGGAAACATAATGCATATCTTTCTTCTCGAACCATGCTTTCCGTTTAAGGCAATCCTTCTTCATATGCCCGAACTTCTTGCAAAAGAAGCATTTGATTTCCTTAGAATTGCCCCCTTTAGATTTCATGGGAGTTTTTTATTTGTTCCTTTTTCTTGTGTGATTTTTATTGCTGCTATCCCCTACCATAATCTTTCAGTAGCCATGAGGTTCACCGAGTGTTTTTTTATCTTCTTTAGTCTCCTTTCTTCTTGAATGAGCATAGCCTTCAATTTCATGAAACTCCAGTTATCCTTTAATGTGTTGTAGTTTACCTGAAATTGCCCAAATTCAATAGGAAGAGAGTGTATGATAAACTGTACTAAGAACATCTTGTTGACATCTATCCCCATGGTTTTCAGTTTCACTGCTAGAGTAGACATTTAAGTTACATGATCCATCATCGAGTTGGACAAGTTGAATTTTTTCGTGGCACACTCGCTCATTAAAGTCCCAACAATGGACTTATCAGCTATATCAGATTGGGAGTACTACTTAATTTTCATCATAAATTCCTTAGCATTGTTTGTCCGAGGCATTGGCGGTTTCACATTCTCCGTCACTGTAATTTTCATTAGGCTCAAACAAAGCCGATTTTATCTTTCCGAAGACTCATAAAATAGTTTTTCATCCTCAGTATTGTTTTTTGTTATGGCTTGTGGTTGTTGATCTTCAACTAATGCATGATCTAAATTTATCATTCCCAAATGGAATTGAATCTGTTCCGACCAATCTTCATAATTGAGCCCGTTGAACCTAACCATAGAGTTGCCCAAAGCAAACAAGTTCATAGCTATTGAAACTATAAACAATAATACATATGCTCACAATAATGCTTTGAGAAATAAATTAATAATATATAGAAGGAAATGCATACTAAAAGCTCTTTTACAACATATTAATAATCACCTTTGGTATGTTTTCCATCTTTGTATGTAAAACCTGTGATTCATTAATTATTCTCTTTATGTACGTAATCACGGAAAATGACCCACCTTTGGGTGATCTCCTAGTCCATGATCATACTATTCTGATTATCTGGATCAATGTTATGTCATTAAATTTAATTTGCATCAAAAGATGACGATTAGAATATGGGTCAACTTCGTACATGGTTAGATCACTTTGGTGACTAACTACAAATTGAATGAAATTACTTTATTCATAAATAATAATAAGATATTCACCTCAATAATTTTTTTAACAATGCTTAACTACTCATGGATGACACTTAGCATAATATGAACAAGTCAGATAATAACTCGGACTTCAATGCTAGAATTCGACAGCTTAATTTAAGCATTAAAAACTAATGATTTAAAAACATTATTATTTTATCAGAAATTCGAATGCCGTTAAACTTTGCTCAACCACAATGTTGGGCCGAAAGTTTAGAATAAAAAATTCCATAGATATGGTTTTGATTCAACCAAGGTTGTGATTCAACGAAGAAAGATAAAAACACACATAAATAATACTCATTAATCATTATGAGGAATTAATTCTAACATAAAGGAAAGTGGGATTTCAATTCAAAGCTAATAATATTCATTTTTTTATTAAATGGATGGAATGAAATTCACAACTTTAAAATCTAATAAAATCCCAATCTGGATTTTACTTAAGAACTCAGCCATGGCCGGTCCCAAGCCCGGGTAAATGAGGAGGGTTGCGTTAGGTAGCCGACAAGAAGCGTAAAACAATCAGAGACAACTTCCTAAATAGTACCTTTTTTCTAAAAAAAATACTATTTAAGAAGTTGCCTCATGACAGTCCGATCTTTTCAACATGGATTTAAGAAAACATAAAGATTTCGTTGGGGTGTTCTCTACTTGCGACGCATTGCATCGCCCGAAGGCAATGAAAAAATGAGCAAGGGCCGCTACATCGCAGCCTGGATGTAGTTCAAAATTTGCAAGGGTTCCCGCATGAGGAACGCATGCGGGTAATTAAGCTAGTTCCGCTGCATCACCGCCCGGATGCAGTCCAAAATTTACAAGGGTTCTTGCATAATGGACGCATGCGAGTAAAGAAGTTAGTCCAAAAGAGATTGCAACGAAAGTTGCGGATTGATAATTGGAATATTGGCACTTTAACTAGAAAGTTGATGGAGATAGTGGATACGATAGAAAGAAGGAAGATTTATATACTGTGCCATCAAGAGACTAAATGGGTTGGAGAGAAAGCAAGAGAGATTGAGAAGACAGACTTTAAACTTTGGTATTCATGTAAAGATAACGGTAGAAACGGTGTTGGAGTAGTTGTTCATAAGGATTTGAAGGATTGTGTGGTTGAGGTGAAAAGATTTGGGGATCGAATTATTTTGCTAAAATTTGTGCTTGAAGAAGAAATTCTGAATATCATCTCAGTTTATGCACCGTAAATTGGTTTAGATGAAAGGACTAAACAAGCTTTTTGGGAGGATGGGATAAGAGTCTACAAGGAATCCCACAAAGAGAGATGATTTGCATCGGTGGAGATTTTAATTGACATATGGGAAAAGATGCTTCAGGGTATGCTAGTGTTCATGGAGGATATGGTTTTGGAGATAGAAATGAAGAGGGAAAAGCCATCCTGGATTTTGCAACGGCATATGATCTTTTCATAACAAACACTCTCTTCAAGAAGAGGGAGGAACATTTAATTACTTATAAGAGTGTGCCAACTAGAACACAGATAGATTACTTTGTGTTGAGGAGAAGAGATCAGTTGTGTTGTAAAGACTGCAAAGTAATCCCAGGAGAGAGCTTGACAACCCAACATCGTTTTTTAGTCTTGGATGTACAAATGAAATGGCTGGTAAAGAAAAGGAGAGTTTCTAAGATAACTAGAACTAGATGGTGGAATCTTCTACTGAAGCAAGCGAGCTTCAGGGAGAAGGTTTTAGAAGACTTATCTTAGGATTGTAGCGGTAGTGCAAACGAGATGTGGGAGGCAGTAGCATCTTGTATCTGAAAGGTAGCCAAGAGATGCTAGGCGAGTCAAAGGGAGGAGCTCCAGGTCAAAAGGAGGCTTGGTGGTGGAGTGAAGGGGTGCAAGAGAAGCTAAAAATAAAAAGAGCTTGCTTTAAAGCTATGTCTAAGGATAAAATAGAGGAAACTGTCACAAACTACAAAATAGCAAAGAAGGAAGCTAAGAAGGCCGTAAGCGAAGCTAAGTCAAAAGCTTATGAAGTTTTGTATAAAAATCTTGACTCTAAGGAGGGACAGAAGGATATATTCAGGTTGGCCAAAGCAAGGGAAAGGAAAACCAAAGACCTTTCTCAAGTAAGATGCATTAAGGACAAGGAAGGTCATGTGCTTGTTACTCAGAAGGATATAAAGACTAGGTGGGAGCAGTACTTCCATAAACTTTTCATAGGGGAAGGAAATAGAGAGATCACTTAGGGTGATCTAGCTTGTAGTGAATGTTACTTGAATCGTGCAAGCTATAGATGGATACAAAGAAAGGAAGTAGAGGAGGCTTTGAAGGTTATGAGACCCGGGAAAGGTGTAGGACCGGATGACATCCCTGTAAAAGTATGGAGAGTTTTAGGTGAGCATGGTTTGACTTGGCTTACGAATCTATTCAATGATATTTGGCGAAGCAAGAAAATGCCTGAAGATTGGAGGAGGAGTATCGTGGTGCCTCTTTATAAGAATAAAGGAGACATTCAAAATTATTCAATATATAGAGGTATCAAGACGATGATTCACACTATGAAAATTTGGGAACGTGTGATCTAAAGAAGGTTGAGGCAAGTTTCCAACGTAAAAGAAAACCAATTCGGATTCATGCCAGGTCGCTCAACGATTGAAGCCATACATTTGCTGAGGAGAACAATGGAGATTTATAGAGCTAAAAGGAAGAACCTCCACATGATCTTTATTGATTTGGAGAAGGTTTATGCTTCTGTCGCACAAGAGATATTGTGGAGTGTGGGAGAAGAGACAAGTACCTGTCCTATACATTAACCTCATAAAGGACATGTATGATAGATCTTTATCTTGTGTAAGGACCCCATCTAGGAAGACTGATTATTTTTACATCAACATTGGTATACATCAAGGTTCTGCTTTGAGTCCATTTCTGTTTACTTTGATTATGGACGAGTTGACAAGTCACATTCAGGATGAGTTACCTTGGTGTATGTTATTTGCTGATGATATTGTATTAATTGACAAGACTAGAGATGGAGTAAATGAGAAGCTTGAGGTCTGGAGACATGAGTTGGAGACTAAAGGATTTTGTATAAGTAGGGTTAAGACGAAATATATGGAGTGCACCTTTGATGGAAGCAATGGTGAAGGAATCGAGGTGAAGATTGGTGACAATAACATTCAGAAGAGAGATTCTTTAGATATCTGGGATCTATTCTGCAACATGATGGGGAAATTGCTGGAGATGTCACTAATAGAATAAGTGCCAGCTGGTTAAAGTGGAGAGGAGCCTCTGCTGCTCTCTGTGATAAGAAAATTCCTTTAAAAACTAAAGGAAAGTTTTACAAAGCAGCTGTGAGACCTGTTATGCTTTATGGATCCGAATGTTGGCCTGTGAACCATAAACATGTGCAAATAATGAATATAGCAGAAATGAAAATGTTAAGGTGGATGTGTGGACACACACGTAAAGATCGGATTCGGAATGATGTAATCAGAAAGAAAGTTGGTGTAGCTCCGATCGAGGATAAGATGCGAGAAAATCGCTTAAGATGGTTTGGACATTTGCAAAGAAGATCAGCTGATGCACCAGTTAGGAGATGCGAGTGTTGGGATGTTGAGCCGGCTAAGAGAGGGTGAGGACGGCCCAAGAAGTGTTGGAAAGAGACCATATGAAGGGATCTTAGTTTTGTGGATATAAGCCCGGGATTGACTCAAGATAGATCTGAATGGAGGCGAAGAATCCATGTAGCCGACCCCACTTAATTGTGGGAAAAGGCTTTGTTGTTGTTGTTGGATTTTACTTAAGACTATATCACATCAAAACAAACTTTAACATTGATTCATCTCTAGAGGAAGACACTAATAAAAAAACTTCTATTATGATATCTCTCTTTAAAAGATGATTTTTGAGCTTGTGTTTATAAAACTTGCATCAAGAGAGACGTACACATAATTACAAGAATTTCCCAAAAAGTTTTCTATCTGCCGAAAAAATCAATTCAGCAACATAATTGACTAAAAAGAAACTATCATTATTATAAAAGTCAATGTATGTGAAACCTGGCTCTGATATCAGATTGTGGGAAATTGAGGTGCAACATTAAAGAATCAATCAAAACGATGATTCACGAGTTACCTCTTTCTATCGCAAGGCACATAGAAACTTGTAACAGAGATGATGAAGATATTGACAGTGATCCTTTCTTCCTCCTTTTCTCCTTCCCTTGATCCCGATCATTAAGACTCACTCAGATGGTGGAGAGTTTTGATGGTGGCTCTCTAAATCTCTTGATTCAGTGTGTTGCATAATGGGCCATCATGTCTCTTTGTAAGGGTAGAGTTGGAAGGTTCAAAAGGATAATAAACCCCATCGTAACCGACTCCTGATAATCCACTAACCATCAACGTGGCTCAAGATAATGCGGTTACATTTTATCCATTGAATTGGTAAAACCCAATATTTATCATCTCATAAATATTTTATATGGAACACATACGAGATAAATTCCAACATTCTCCCACTTGGTCCACATAATCTTTAATTATGAGATAATAACTTTAAGTGCCCTTTTCATGGGTTTTATATAATATCAATGAACTATAATAATAGAATTAAACAAATATGATTATGGCGGTCACACATCATATGACTTGACACGATCCCTTCCATGCATCGATATTAATTCAATCCAATCATATGTAATTTAGAAGAATAACATATGCTAATTTAATTTCATTTCAATAATTATGTTACCTATTTTCAAACATACATGCATAATATAACAATGAAATGACTCTGAAACATAAACAAATGATATTGTCATAATCATAATGAGCACCAAATAAAATGTACTAATTAACCTTTCATAACAAGAACCTCTTTAGAACACTCATTCTTACAACATGCTCAGAAAAAATCTTAGTTGTTAAACCTCTAATTAACGGATCTACAATAATTAAATTAGTACTAGTGTGCTATATTGACATTCTTTGTTTCCGAACTTCCTCCTTTAATGATAAATACTTCAATTCCATGTGCTTTGCATTCTCACAGTACTTATCATTCTTAGAAAAGAAGACTGCTTTGGTATTTTCACAATAAAGTTTTAGCAGCTTGACAATGCTATCGATTATTCCAAGTCCTGAAATAAAATTCCACAGCCACAATCCTTGAGTTGTAGCCTCAAAGCACGCTACAAAATCATGCTCTATAGTGGAAGCAACAATGACAGACTGCTTTACACTTTTCCATGACACAACTTTTTGATGAGCGACCTACCGACTAGAGTTAAGTCTAAAAAATAATCACGGGTCGTTCTGACCCCAATCAGCCAATCAGACTCAACAAGAAAATAGAAACCACTCAGATAAATCAATTAAAACACGGGAATGCCAGCAGTCTCCACTATTTATTTAACCTGGTAAAGTGACCAGGGTTGAACACAAGGAGCATGGAAATGTACGAAGTACTCGAAAATCAAATGAGTAAAAACATATTTTTGTGGTTTTTAATTTGCATTTTTTTGTATTTTCAAAATGAGAAAACAAATAAAAAGAACAAGGTAAAAACAAACTTTAACAATTTTTATTAAGACTAAAAATATTCAAAAATAGGAAATAAAAATATTTTTATGTTGTTCAAATATTCAGATGTTTTTGGTCTTTTTATGGAAATTTCCAATTATTATATGATTTTACAAAAATCAAACAAGACCTAAACAATGAAACAATGTTCAACCTGGACTAAAATATAGGTTTTAAAAAGTAAAAATGCCTTAAACTGGTGATTATTTTTATGAAAAAGCAAATAAAAATATCTAACTACAGCAACTGAAATCTTTTTTTTCAAGAATTTTTAATGATTTTTAAAAGTTTTTAAGTCTTTTGTGATTTGTAGGGTTTTTGCATTGATTTTTAAGGAGAAAAAGATGTTGGAATTAAAGCATAAAACAAACAATCACTATTTTTTTGTAATTTTTAAAGTTATTTTTATAGTTTTTGGTATTTTTAAAAATAGAAAGAATGGTTTTTACAAGTTTTTGGTTTTTAAAAAATAACAAATAAAACTAAATTAATTAATAAAAATTACCATAAATATTACGTGTTAGTAAGAGCTAACTAAAATGTTTATGGAAATTTTGGAATTAATTAGGTAGTTATTTGATTAAAATCCAAGCACATAGCACACATGGACCTAGTTGCAATTATCCCACAATTACATGACAAATAATAACACAATTGAAAGCAAAGGGGCCTGATCTGCAAATTATCTAGACAAACACACACACTACAAGTGAAACTGGCTCAGAGGAGCATAAATGCAAATATTAAAAGTTCCCATTCCAAACAGACCATCTAGGAAGTACAGGAAATATAATGCAAATGTACAAGAAGAGCACGTGACACTACACGTGAGTTCACACATCAACAACAACAACAAAGCCTTTTCCCACAATTAAGTAGGGTCGGCTACATGGATTCTTCGCCTCCATTCATATCTATCTTGGGTCAATCCCGGGCTTATATCCACAAAACAAAGATCCCTTCATATGGTCTCTTTCCAACACTTCGTGGGCCGTCCCCGCCCTCTCTTAGTCGGCTCAACATCCCAACACTCGCATCTCCTAACTGTTACATCAACTGGTCTTCTTTGCAAATGACCAAACCATCTTAAGCGGTTTTCTCGCATCTTATCCTCGATCGGAGCAACACCAACTTTCTTTCTGATTGCATCATTCCGAATCCGATCTTTACGTGTGTGTCCACACATCCACCTTAGCATTTTCATTTCTGCTACAACCATTCTCTGCACATGTCTATGGTTCACAGGACAACATTCAGATCCATAGAGCATAGCAGATCTCACAGCTACTTTGTAAAACTTTCCTTGAATTGTTAAAGGAATTTTCTTATCACAGAGAACAATAGAGGCTCCTCTCCACTTTAGCCAACCTGCATTTATTCTATTAGTAACATCTCAATCAATTTCCCCATCATGTTGCAAAATAGATCCCAGATATCTAAAAGAACCTCTCTTCCGAATGTTATCATCACCAATCTTCAACTCAATTCCTTCACCATTGCTTCCATCAAAGGTGCACTCCATATATTTTGTCTTATCCCTACTTATACGAAATCCTTTACTCTCCAACTCATGTCTCCAGACCTCAAGCTTCTCATTTACTCCATCTCTAGTCTCGTCAATCAACACAATATCATCATCAAATAACATACACCAAGGTAACTCATCCTGAATGTGACTTGTCAACTCGTCCATAATCAAAGTAAAAAGAAATGGACTCAAAGCTGAACCTTGATGTAAACCAATGCTGATTTCAAAATAGCCACTCTTCCCAGACAGGGTCCTTACACAAGATAAAGCCCTATCATACATGTCCTTTATGAGGTTAATGTATAGGACATGCACTTGTCTCTTCTCCAAAACTCTCCACAATATCTCTCGTGGGACAGAATCATAAGCCTTCTCCAAATCAATAAAGATCATATGGAGGTTCTTCCTTTTAGCTCTATAAATCTCCATTATTCTCCTCAGCAAATGAATGGCTTCAATAGTTGAGCGACCTGGCATGAATCTGAATTTGTTTTCTTTGACGTTAGAAATATACCTCAACTTTCTCTTGATCACACGCTCCCAAATTTTCATAGTGTGACTCATCAGCTTGATACCTCTATAATTTGAATAATTTTGAATGTCTCCTTTATTCTTATAAAGAGGCACCACGATACTCCTCCAATCTTCAGGCATTTTCTTGCTTCGCCAAATAACATTAAATAGATTCGTAAGCCAAGTCAAACCACGCTCACCTAAAACTTTCTATGCTTCTACAGGGATGTCATCCGATCCTACACCTTTCCCAGGTCTCATAACCTTCAAAGCTTCCTCTACTTCCTTTCTTTGTATCCGTCTATAGCTTGCATGATTCAAGTAACTTTCACTACTAGCTAGATCACCCAAAGTGATCTCTCTATTTCCTTCTTCAATGAAAAGTTTATGGAAAAACTGCTCCCATCTAGTCTCTATATCCTTCTGAGTAACAAGCACGTGACCTTCCTCGTCCTTAATGCATCTCACTTGAGAAAGGTCTTTGATCTTTCTTTCTCTTGCTTTGGCCAACTTGAATATATCCTTCTGGCCCTCCTTTAGGGCATGTTTGGTTCCAGGGTTGGGCAGGGTTGGCCCAACCCTGGTTACTATTCACAAGGGTACTTCCTCCTCACAAATTACTATTCACCCAGCCCAACCCAGCCCAACCCAACCCTGCCCAACCCTGCAACCAAACAGGCCCTTAGAGTCGAGATTTTTATACAGAACTTCACAAGCTTTCGACTTAGCCTCGCTTACAGCCTTCTTTGTTTCCTTCTTTGCTATTTTGTAGTTTGTGACAGTTTCCTCTGCTTTATCCTTAGACATAGCTTTAAATCATGCTCTTTTAATTTTTAGCTTCTCTTGCACCCCTCACTCCACCACCAAGCCTCCTTTTGACCTGGGGCTCCTCCCTTTGACTCACCTAGCATCTCTTTGGCTACCTTTCAGATACAAGATGCTACTGCCTCCCACATATCGTTTGCATTTCCACTACAATCCCAAGATAAATCTTCTAAAACCTTCTCCCCGAAGTTCGATTGCTTCAGTGGAAGATTCCACCTTCTAGTTCTAGTGATTTTAGGAACCCTCCTTTTCTTTACCAGCCCTTTTATTTGTACGTCCAAGACTAACAAGCGATGTTGGGTTGTCAAACTCTCTCATGGGATTACTTTGCAGTCTTTACAATCTCCACAACGCAAAGCAATCTATCTGTGTTCTCGTTGGCCAACTCTCATAAGTAATTATGCTCCTCCCTCTTCTTGAAGAGAGTGTTTGCTATGAAAAAAATCATATGCCGTTACAAAATCCAGGATGACTTTTCCCGCTTCATTTATATCCCAAAACCGTGTCCTCCATGAACACTAGCATACCCTGAAGCATCTTTTCTGACATGTCCATTAAGATCTCCACCTATGCAAATCATCTCTCTTTGTGAGATTCCTTGTAAAATCTTATGTAGATCCTCCCAAAAAGTGTGTTTAGTCCATTCATCTGAACCAATTTGCGGTGCATAAACTGAGAGTATATTCAGAATTTCTTCTTCAAGCACCAATTTTAGCAAAATAATCCTGTCCCTAAATCTTTGCACCTCAACTACACAATCCTTCAAATCTTTATGAACAACCACTCCAACACCATTTCTACACTTATCTTTACCCGAATACCAAAGTTTAAAGCATGTCTTCTCGATCTCCCTTGCTTTCTCTCCAACCCATTTAGTCTCTTGAAGACATGGTATATGAATCTTCCTTCTTTCCGTACAACTACCAATCCGCAACTTCTGTTGCAATCTCTTTTCGACTAACTTCTTTACTCGCATGCATCCATTATGCGAGAACCCTTGTAAATTTTGGACGCATCCGGGCAGTAATGCAGCGGAACTAGCTTAATTACCCGCATGTGTTCCTCATGCGAGAACCCTTGCAAATTTTGAACTACATCCAGGCTGCGATGTAGCGGCCCTTGCCAATTTTTCATTGCATTTGGGTGATGCAATGCGTTGTAAGTAGGGAATGCCGCAACGAAATCTGTATGTTTGCTTAAATCCATGTTGAAAAGATCCGATTGTCATGAGGCAACATCCTAAATAATATTTCTTTTAAAAAAATATTATTTAGGAAGTTGTCTCCGATTGTTTTACGCTAGTTGTCGGCTACCTAACGCAACCCTCCTAATTCACCCGGGCTTTGGACCGGACATGGCTGAATTCACACAGAATGGACTAAAATGCAAATACTGAAAATAAGAGGGTTTAATTGCAAAAATCTAAAATAAAACTAACTATGACAAATATTTACAAGACCAGAAAGTAAATGCAAAATAGAGAAGGGCCTAAGTATAAATTACCCTTTACTTAAGCTCGATCCAACGGCTGAGGGCGCTCCGCTTAATGGATGGATGGTCAAGATTGATGGGCAACGCTTCGCGATGGACATCTGCAACGCGATCCTCAGATAAATCCAATGATCAAAGCCCCTCCTCGATGATGAATGGTGGAGATTAGAACTGGAGGGGGGTTTGATCAGACGGCGGTGGGACAGTCTAGAAGAACTAGCCTCCGGCGAGCTTCTTTCGTTGATGGTGTGTTCCTACGACGGTCTCTCGAGCTGCGAAGGTGTGGAGTCGATTGGGGCGCTCGTTCCGCTGCTGCAGGAGGGCTCTGAGGGGCTTTGGACCAGGAGGGAGGTCCAGGGGATGCACGATCATCCAGGGGCTCTCCTAACTCCTCGAGACCTCCAGATGAGGTCTGTCATCGTCTAACCCTGTGAGGTACAATGTATGCTCAGAAGGGAATCCTCCGACAAGGGTTAGGACACCAAAATAATCGAAAACCAAAGGGGGGTCGGTGGGCAGGCAGGTCTCCAGCGAGCGGGGGATTTGACATGTATTGGGGCTCCAAACTGAGGGCTTGAGTGACATGAGGGGTTGTGGAGCGATCGTAGAATAGAAAGGAAGTCGGATCAGGGCGTAAGGAGGTCAGATTGCGGTGAAATGAGGGAATGGGATGCAGTGGTTGGAGATGCTCAATTTCGAGGGGAAAAGATCAAATCGATGGGAAATGGAAGGTTGAGGGTTTACTTGAAGATGAACAGACACACCTAGGGTCGCAGACAACGGTCTAAAATGGTCCTGGCCTCGATGGTCGGCGCAACCAGAGGATAGGCTCCGTGCGGCGGAGCAGAGGTTCGCACCTTGCGTGGACCTAGGGCTTGCACACATGAAACACTCCCTTGTCCCCTCTCTCTCTCTCTCGCTGTCACTCTACGAAAGGTAGAAGGGTGCAACAGAAGAAGTGACACAACCAAAGGTACTTTAAAAGGAGGGGGTCATGGGGGTTCTATAGGCGTGGGGGTCCGAGAAGATGGGAATGGCGCCCACGAATCAAGACGCGGATCGATCAAGGGATCATTGGGGAAGGGTTATGGATCTGCCACCTCTAATAGGGGCGAAAGATTAGGTGGAATGGAGCTCGGGTAGGTCCCAGATAATTGGGAGAAAACCGGGTAAAATGAGGTTGGCGACACGGGAAACCCTGGGGGACCAGTTGACCAAGGTCAATAATATGAGGTGGCCCAATCAGAGGCCACCTAGTATACGGACAAAATAGGCTACAAGACAAAACAGGGAGGAAAAATAAAGACAAATATATTAAATATATTAAATGAATTTAAATGAAAAAATTAATAAAAAAATATTTAGTATTTTTCAAGAATTTTTCTGTGATTTTTAATTATTTTTATGAAAATAAATTAGTTTATATACAGTATATAGTATTATATACAGGTATAATATACCTATGTATTTTGTATAATTATTTTTATTTTGTTATTCTTACATAAATACCCTAATTTTTTGTATTTTTTATTTTCAACATAGTTTTTGGAGTATAAAATAATTTTTATTTTATTTTTATTATTTATTTACAAGTATATAATAAATATGGAGTAAAACACAAGTACATGTAGTTTGTACGAGGAGGGATTTTATTTTTTTAGTTTTTATTTTATTTTTCTAATTTTTATTTTATTTCTATTTTACTTTTAGAAATATATACAAGAAGGTAATAATAATATTTTATTTTTATAAAAAATAATTATTTACATATATATGTAATGTGTATAACATAGAGTATGCCTTATCTCTTTCTACTTCTTTTATTTGGCGATCATGTCAAGGCTTGACCTTCTCTTGGGGTTCGGGTCACTATGTATTTATTCTAAATATCTCCTTCCTTTTTCTTTTCCTTTATTCTTTTATTTTTGCACAAATACATGCTAATCATACAATGTTAACACATGCTTGTTGAATGCTAACTTATTGTATTTACACCTATTTACATGATGCTTTGCCAAGATAAATAGCTAAAATAAAAGAATAAAGAGTGGGAATCAGGGATTCATCCCCCCCTATACTTTACCTTTGCTAGTCCATTAGCAAACACTTAGTTGAAAAAGAAGTGAAAAAGAGAAGAAAAGTAAAAGAAGGAGAATCAAGGTTGATTATTAAACTTGTCTTCATTAAATTGAGGTATGGAGCTTAGTCAGACCTTTGGATTATTAGTTTGTCGGAACCTTATTTTGACCTAGGTGTAAGACTCAACATCCTCTAAGTTCCACCAATCTATGGTCAAGACTCCTCGATAATCCAGACCAGAACAAGTCTACATGCACAAACTCTAATGACCATGAATCGTTTCTTGTACTATGTAAGTGATATGTAGCTCTCCACCTCAGAAATGACAAGGCAACAACCTCCCTCAACAAGGTAACTCTAATGCCCTAGCCTAGAAGCTCTTTCCTCGAGGAGCAGGGTATTCCCTTCTAAGTTCAAGTTCAACCGGCTCAAGAAGAGGAGGTAAGAAGAGAATGGACCGTGGACAGTGTAGACACGTATCTCTGGGAGACCAACCGGTGTAGCTAAGTCTCCTGCTACAAGCTTCATTAGATGAGAAGGTATAACATAAGCTTTGCTTTATTTGGATATATACACTCCGACAGGCATATCATTTTCTATCAGGTCTGCCACTTTTTTGGAGTTTTTCTTTCTTTTGCACTTTTTTTATGTGCATATGTACAACATATCTACATGGTGCATCATATATACATGAGGACTTTTTCTTCTTGAGCCAGTAGACTATACCTCTTTTGAAGCATTATTGCAACCCACAACTTCTTTCTTTCGACCTCAACACCACTAGACCAAGTTGAGACGCACTTACCTCTCTAAAGGAAGATGAGAGGTTCCGCCTAGAAGTACTACCCTCATATGCTAGCCCAAGCCAAAGGAAACTGCCTCCTCACCACCTCATCCGTGTGGACCTGAGTGTAGAGTGTTGGTTTAAGTAAAGTCATTGTCTGTAAGAGTCATGTGTGCGTTGTTAAGTGTTTTACTTAGTCTCATCAAGATGACATGGGAGCATAGCCTAGTGTACTCAAAGAATTAAGTTACTAATGGACCTGAAAAGTCTTAACCCTAAATCCTATAAGGTTCCTTTGAGAATTAGGTGGATTAAGGTCCTAATCAAGCTCCATTTTCCAATTTAATTCCAGACTAGTTTAAATGTCAACTATGATTCAGAAAGATAATACAAACATATACAAAAATCTTTTTATACATTTTTTTTAAAATGTGTAAAATTTTTGAAAATGTTTGAATGCATGCATGAATGCAGAAATTTTGCAAACTATTTACAAACATTTACACATGGGTTTTTGCAAACTTTTATTTTTCAAATATTTTACAAAAATTTTGTACTATATACATAGTTTTGATACACAAGTATTTACAAACTTTTCATAAGCAAAACATTTTTACAAACATTCGTACAAAAATAGTTTTTATAGATAACTATGCATGTGCAACTAAGAATTTTATGTACAAGAAAATTTTTTAAATTTTTCTGATTTTTTTAATAAGTGATTTTAAGCCACTTTATTTATTAACACACTCACATAAAGTACAAGTTATGGCTAAAGTATATATGTACTGTATACGACACCCCCTATACTTAGCTCGAACGATGTCCTTAGAGTGATTAAAGAGCGATGAAGAAGACATATGCTTAATATAGGGAAGTGAAAAGAAGGGCTAAACTACAAGGGAAAATCAAAGAATAGAATGAATAGAGCTCGGTGATTCCCCCTATACTTAGGATCTAGTAATCCTAAGTATAGCAGACTGTACACAAAGGGAAAATAGAGTGAGAGAATGTACATGGTCTACCTCTCCAATACTTAGGGTAAATTATCCCTAAGTACAGGCAACAAAACAGAGGTAAAAAGAATCAAAGAATAATAAAAAACTTGACAACCTCTATACTTAGGATAAAGTACACCCTAAGTATAACATAATCACAAGATGCAGATGGGGTGTTGGACTAAAGAATAAGATGATATGGACATATGGATCTATACAAGGTGGAAGAAGGTGATAATCAGGCATGAGATGCAACTGATGTAAGTGAAAGACCACATCTCATGCAAAATGAATCGGGGCGACATCAGTAATCAGCAGATCATGATCTAGATATGGCTTGAGGTGCCGACCGTTGATGCGAAAGGTGGACTCAGATGATATTTCAGATATGTCGATACTACCATTGTCATGCACCTTTCGGACGAGGTATGGTACTTTCCACTTACTCTGCAACTTCCCTATAAATAGTCTAAGCCTGGCATCAAACAACCATACTATTTGATGTGGCTAAAATGACTCATGGCTGATATGCGAAACATACCATATCTTTACTCGCTCCTTATACTGTAGGCTGTTTGAAAAGGCTGTGTCTCTAAACTCCTCCAGGGCTGCCAATTCTTCCTTCCTTTGATTACCTGTACTATCTAGATCTAATAATATATTAGTGACAACCCATAGTGACTTATTCTTAATCTCAACGGGTAAATGGCATGGCTTGCCATAAATGAGATGAAAGGGAGATGTACCCAAAGGAGTCTTAAAGGAAGTCCGATATGCCCACAAGATCGAGTCCAAAGGTTGTGACCAATCCTTTCGGTTTGGACGGACTACCTTCTGTTGTATTGTCTTAATCTCCCTATTTGATACTTCAGAAAGATCATTGGTCTAAGGATGATATGGAGTGGCAACTCGATGGTCTATGCTGAACTCGTTAGCAAGGGCCTTTACCTTGTCGTTGATAAAATGAGACCCTCTATAAGATATCAAAACTCTAGGCACCATGAACCGTGAAATGATATTCATCCTCAAAAACGCACAAACAATCTTAGCATATGTGGTTCGGGAAGGAACGACCTCAACCCAATGACTCACATAATCAACAACGAACAGAATGTATTCGAATCCCTGACTCTTAGGGAATGGACCCATAAAATCGATGCCATGCGTCAAAAACCTCACAGAAGTGAATGGGTTGCATTAGCATCATATCACGCTATCCACAAGTGCCCATCCTCTTACAGTCAGTACACCTCTTCATGAATTCATCAGAATGCTTGAAGAGGGTAGGCCACCATAAGCCGGATTGGAGCACTTTCTGTGTTGTTCTCCTCCTAGAATGATGTCCCCCTGCCTAAAGCTTGTGGCAGTATGTGAGAACGCTATGGTGCTCTTGAGGAATGCACCAATGCCAGACACTATCCCCTCCTTCATGATAAAGGATGGGATCCTCCCAATGGCAGGACTTAGCCTTCGCAAGGAAAGTCTCAAGTCGCTGCCTGGGCTAAACTTGTGGAACTTTCTAGGTAACAAGATAGTTCACAATGTCGGTGTACCATGGGAGCGAGGCGATAGCAAGGATCACCTCATCTGAGAAGGTCTCTGTAATGGGATCAATCTACTTAGATTCCTCAAGATTTTCCAAACAGGAGAGATGATCTGCCACCATATTCTTGACTGCAGGTTTATCCTTAATCTAAATATTAAATTCCCGAAGTAGAAGGATCCATCTAGTCAGTCTCACTTTGGCACCCTTCTTTGCAATCAGGTACCTGATGGTAGTGTGATCTGTATTGAGTAATCACTTTGGATCCAAGAATATATGATCGGAATTTGTCCAAGGCAAAAACTACGGCCAGCACCTCTTTCTCAGTGATAGTATCGTTCGATGCGCGTCATCTAATGTACAGCTAGCGTACTGAATGGAAAATAGTGCTCCATCCCTCCTCTGTCCTAGCACGGCCCCTACGGAAAAATCAAAGGCATCTGTCATGATCTCGAATGGGAGAGACCAATCAGGCAACTGAAGGACAGGAGCCTCAACAACTAAGCTCTTGAGAGTCTCAAATGCAAGATACTTATCATATACAATGAACTCGACGTCTTTTGTCAGTGACGGTTCCAAAGTCGCAGCGTTAAAAGAGATGTGTTATTTATCATCGTGAAAAATATGGTTTGTCGTTCGTTGTAGGCGGCAATCAGAATCGGTCAAGAAATAACCACAAATATTTTTTTTTTCAATTTTTAATCAAGTGGTTTTATGTTTATTTTACTTGGGCAAGTACCAAGGTCGAATACAAGGAGGCAAAGGAACAACCTAGAATTATGTCTATCAAAATTCGTGCATGGTTTTCGAGGCGGTCTTTTTTTGGAATTTTTAATGCAAATAAGGGATACAAGATGCAATTTCGGCCTATTTTAGGGACTAAAATGCAGATTACGTTCAAATGATGTCCGAAAAATACAAAACTTGGCCACAATGTAAATTATAATGAAATGAATGCACTGTAATTTTTTGGAATTTTTAGATGCAATATGAATTTGTTTATGAATTTTTAAATGCAAACAAAATGAATTTCAATATTTAATTATAATAAATACTAAACCAATTTATTTTCAAGGAATAAAATTATCTAAGATCTATCACTAGTGATTGATCTCAAAAAAATCCTAAACCTTGAAAATGTAAGATCTAATACCTATTAAAAATCAAACACTAAAATATGCGAAATGATTTTTACAAAGCATACTATGCATGGAAATGCAAATCTTTTTGGGCATAATGTCAAGCATAATTAATTCTACAACATGTGATTTTTCGAGAATTTTTCGAGTCACAATTAATCAACTATAAAAATTAGAGTACAAAATGGGTAAAATAAACAATTTTCCACAGGACAATTAATTATTAATTAACCATCAATCATAAAAATATCCATAATATGTCAAAAAGTAGAGAATTAATGGAAGAACATCATGCTATTTTTGGATAATAAAATAATGTGCTAGAGAGGTCTAAAACTGTGGGGGATTACATGGGTATTTATGCAATAATAATAAAATAAAACTGCAGAGAAGTGACTGAAATGTAAATACCGAGAAAGTGGGAGGCAATTCTGCAAAATGGCCAATAGGTCAAGTGCCCAACATGTGACCTTGGTCAGTTGGCGTCGGTGAAAATATGGAGGAACTCCGGGGTGTGAATGTAATTTACCCATGGTCACGTGACCTGGGGCTGATGTCACGCTGACGTTCCCCCCCCCCGGGACGCACGTGCCTGGCACGGGCCGTGGGGGGTCTCGGTTCGGCCCTACCAACGGTGGTGAGGACGAAGGCTGTGTGGTCGCAGTAGGGGTGCACGACAGTGGTGTTCCTCAAGGGCTGAACTCTAGCAGGGGCAGCAGTTGGCAAGATGGTTCTCGTGGAGTGGTAGGGTGGAGATGACGGTGGTCGTTGGTGAAGACGATGCTGCTGGAGACGAAGGCTCGGAGGCAGAGGAGATTAGCCGACAGACGACCAGGGGACGTCGGGGCGGAGTCGGTGGCGAACGGTGGTCGTCGTCGAAGAAGGCGGCATAGTAGCTGGAGTATGGATGTTGAAGTTGAAGTCGATGAAGGCGACGACGGAGTTGGTGAAGAGGCGGGGAAGGTTGAAGTCGCCGGTGAAGTCATAGATGGAGGCGATGGCGGTTGGCTCGACGACGGATGTCGGAGCAAGGGCAGGTCGTCGGGGGGAGAACCCTCGTCTGCAACAGCCACCAGAGGTGACCGGACCTCGCCGATGAATGAGGGGGGTGATGTAACCACCCTCCTCAGTTTCTGGCTATCAGCGGATGATTGAACGAGGGTGCGGCGATTCCCTTTAAATAGGTTTGCGAGGGTAGGAGGCGCGATAGATCCGGAGGTGGTTGGCCGCGAGCGACGCGGAGGAGGTTGGCGGAGGGAGACACGGAGACGGTTGGCGGTTGCGAGATTAGGGGAGGAAATCGCAGAGGCGGGTGGCGCCAGGCGCTGGGAGGAAGCCGAAGGCCATGGTCCGTCCGATCGACCGAGATCAGACAGCCCTCCAGATGCCGCGTGACGCTTATATGGGAAGGGGTGGGGCTCGTGCGTGGTGCGTGCCTGGTAGGGCACGTGCCTCGTACGTGCGGTTATTATTTTTTTTAAATAAAAACGAATATATAAAGGGGCCAAAAATGGCTGACACGTGGCGGCCCCAAGGACTGCCACGTGTCCGCATAAGAAAAATCACGAAATAAATACTTTGGAAAATCAATAATAAATAGTAAACGACCTTGGATCGAAAAAGTTTGTTTACAAAAATTGCTCGTCTTGATGAGATCTACAATGTTCATGAATACATCAAAACCAAAATCGATCAAATGCACAAAGTGATATTTTTGGGGTATCCCATGTACATAGAATACATTGATTTTTGGGTTTTGTAATTTTTTTGTCATTTTTAAACTAGATAAAAATCCGAAAAAATATGAAAAAAATCAAAGATAAATAAAGACACCTTCATCTAATTTTTTGGATTTTTATTAATTAAGAAAATATGCACATAAAATATCAAGTCAAAACCGCTAAAATACACAATGTATAAAAAGAGGCCCAAAACCCAACTTTCACATATGGGCTCCGATTCACTTGAACTTGGTCTTGTTTTGAAGGTAATTGAATGTACATTAGTTCAAAGATGAGTAGGATTAAAACGGATACTGGACGGGGAAGATATGGGGTTTTAGTCTGGAAATCCTGAAACTAGGGTTTGGGTTTTTGGTCCACTTAATTGGGTTAGTGATTCATTTTGTATTTTTTATTTATTCTTGTGAGTGATATGTACACAGTGGAGGTAGTTTTGGGCCATTCGGAGTTAGCATGAATGAGTTAAAAATCGAGGAAGTTAGGCCATTTACATGTCAATTTTTGGCTTGGATTTTGTGCAGAAATTAATGATAAAATGCAATTCTTATGAAAACATGCATGAATGCTAATTATGCAGAATAGATGCAGAAATGCTGATGATTTTGAGGTATCTGAGCTTAATTGACGAGATTTAGAGTGACGAATCCGAGATTCATCATCCTTCAATACTTAAACCATGCTCGTCCCTGAGCATAAAAAAGAAATGCCATGAGGTGAAATGAGATTGGGTTCCATACGTAGACCATGAGATGAAGGTGAAAATGAAACTAGACTCGACCTTTGGATTATTAGTGTATCAGAACTTCTGTGAGACTTAGAATTTTAAAATCAACAACCCTCACGTTCTACACATCATTGTCACAGTTTCGGCTCAGAAGTCATCTTAGATCAATCCTCTTCCCAAAGTATACCCTATGAACATTGAACAACCGACTCATGTGTGTGAAAGGTTTTAGCTCTTCCCATCCTGAATGTCGGACTACCATGCTCCTCTCCTCTCCAGTAACTCGTCCTCGGGGAGTCAGGTATTTCCTTCTAAGGTCTGTCGCGCTGTGTTCACAATCGAATTAGGGGGAGAAGATAGAAGAAGGGGAAAAGAACTGGAGGGTGGCCAGTGTAGTCACCTCTCCTTTTCAAGCTGGCCAGTGTGGTCGAGTCTCCACCAAGATCTGCAGGTTTTCGTGAAGCTTGGACCTTTTGGTCAGATATTTATTTGGTAGAATGCTTCTTTGTATTTGGAATTTTTGGTGGTTCTGCTTGGATCTTGTTGTGCCCCTACGGATATAGAATCTTTTTGTTTCAGTACATTTTTTGGGGTCTTAGAAAAAATTGTGCCCGGTCGTCCATCCCTTTTCCGAAGCTTTATTTCAACCCGTACTCCGATCTTTAGATTTCCACGCTACCAGAAAAGAAACTCACATAGTCTTCCAACATCCCGTCTGAGTTGAGCTAAGTGCATAGTGCAAGAGTACAAATTAATTCCCTATTCCAGAGTTGTACCCAGAATGAAGAGACCATGTTAGACACTAAGAGTCAAACGCTGCACATTGTCATGTGGAACTCAAAGAATTAAGTCAAAGACCTGAAGCTTCTAAAATCCTATTTCTCGGTGAAGTTCCTCTGAAAATTAGGTGGATTAAGGTCAAGTCCAGACCACTCTCTGTTTCTACTGACAACTCGATTCAGAACCCAATGACAGATGCAAATGAATGCGATGCTGGATGAAGTGCAGGTGTCTGAATGCAGACATTTTTTTTGAATTTATTTGAGATTTTTTTTATGCAAATAAGAAGCCATTTTTTCAAAAAAAATTGGGCACGGTTAGTGTTAGTAGCAAAACTCTTTTTCTTTTTCTTTTTTGTTTTTTTTTCAAATTAATTACCCACCCCGTAAATACATATAGACTTACGCGAAAAGACGAGATATGGGTAAAATATATATGAAGTATATACACAAACCCCCATATACTTAGCGAGTGCTGTGTTCTCAGAGCACAAGAAGCGTAATGAAGACATAGCCCGGGCTAAGAGTAAGAGAGTGAAAAAAGAAAAAAAAGATGGATCAGAACGCCCCCCCTATACTCAGGTTGTGAACAGTCTAAGTATAGAAGAAGAGCGAAAAAATGAGGCGGTCAGGATATGTGAACGAGGAAAGTATATACAGATGGGCATCGGTTCCCCCTATACTTAGGCTCTGGTCAGCCTAGGTATAGAAGAAGGGTGGAAGTGAGGTGATCGGGAGATAGGAGAAGGATGGTATGCACAAATGGCATCGGTCCCCCTTATACTTAGGCCTTGGCCTAAGTAGAGGAAGAAGCTGTACAAGGAGACCGATGTGGTCAGGAGGGAGGGTGGGTAGCCGATGATTAAGGTGGTTTTCGGCTGATCTTCTTATGAGCATGTGATGGGAGATTAGAATAACAAGTCGGAGATGAAGCATACGATTCCCAACAATTATCAGTGCCATCCTCAGAAAATCATGATGGATAATGGATGAAGTGTTTGAGTCAGATGAAAGATATTCATCATCAGAATTATCCTCAGAGGAGTAGTATTCGAAAGTGGACATACTCCAAATATTCTGATCTTTTTGTTTCCTCAATTGTTTCCTCAGAATTCGTTCCTTCTTGAGATCAAGCGGTTTGTCCTTAGATGAATACTCAGAAGCACCGGTCTCAGTCAGCTCACAAGAAATAATTCCAGTGTACTTGAAGAGGGCAGGAGCATCAGCTTTGGATGAATAGTAGTTAGGAACGGGAGTTGTCCAACAAGAATTGAATTTTGGATCCTTGCTAAGAGGTCATCAACTGATTCCTCTTCGGAAAGGTCAAAGGTGACTCTCTTTTTATTTCTTAGTGAAGGTGTCGGTTCACTTGAGTATCCAGATGAATAGCCATTAAAGTTCTTCTCCTTGGTCGGTTTTCGTCCTGCATGTTTGTTCTTGGTCTTCTGAATGTTGGTGCACTCTCGATTTGGGATGATTTGGTCAAGGTATTCAGAGAAGATTGCTCCAGGGTACGACCATGCATATGTCTCAGGATCGTAGTAGAAGAAGGATTTGTCTATTTTGAGATCCATGGGAATTGAAATACTGGGGAGAGTCTCTGCATGTTCATTCTCAATTGATTTGACATTGGAGCATTCCTGTGTTAAGTTGATGTGATTCATGTAGTCAGAATAGGTTGACCCAGGGTGTGCCTATGCATAAGTCTCCAGATCATATGATTCATGTACTTGATTCTCCATGGTAAGAGCGACTGGGAACGGAGCAGGGGGGAGATTTTCTAAACAAATAGTCTCATCAACAACCGCTATCTCAAGTGTAGCAGCGGGTAGGGTCCTTCTACCTTTTCATGGTTACGGTTGTCGGGGACTTTGTGGGTTTCCTCAGAAGATCGTGGTTCCTCAAAGACGGGGTCAGATCTAAGTGCTTGCAATGCTGTGAAATTGATTTCTTGAGTCTCACAATCAATAATTGCCTTAGCCAATGCTAAGAACGGTTTTCCGAGAATGATTAGAGACTGGGTGAATTCGCCTTGATGCTCAATATCAATGATCGTGAATTCTACTTTGAGCGGAGCACCTTGGAATATCATGATGACAGAAATGATTCCTCTCGGCCGCTTTATTGATCGGCCAGCCAAGGGAACAATCTCTCGTATCTTCCGAATCGGTCCAAGTTTTGAGTTCGTGAAATACAGAGGTCGGGAGGATATTGATCTGTGAATCGTCATCAATTCGAGCATGGGTGAAAATCATGTCTTTGATTATGTAGTCAAATCCGGGCAACTGCTTCACTATGCGGCTCTTGGTTTTTCTTCTCAACACCAAGAAGGAGGCCATTGACAAGATATGTCTCTCGGTCTTTGTTCTAATCCTGCCCGACTTTTTCATAGTCAATTTGTCCATTACGAATCTTTTAAGGTCGGGGAACTGTTCAATGGCCTATAGAAAGGGAAGTTCAAAAACCAGTTTTTTTTCTAGTGCTTCCCATACAGTAGGATCCAAATTCCTCAGATCTTCTTCAGTCTTAATTTTCTGGATTTTCCACTTTTGGTATTTTCTGTGTGGTGTGGTGATGTGGTGTGTTCCTCAGATGAGAAGGGGTTCTGATGTTCAAAATGGGAGTCAGAGGCATAGTCATTTCTAGGGGAATAATATGCAGAAGTGTCGTTGTCCGAATCGTCCCTAGGTTCCTGAATGTCGTCAAAATTTTCAATCTTAGATCCAATCATTTTCTCATTCATTTTCATGCTCAAGGTACCAGAGATTGAAATTAATCGATCGGCAAATTCTTGAAATCTTTCCTCCATTAAACCAAATTTCTTATTCATCCTCAAAATATCCTCCAAAATCTTTTCATGACCAATTATGGGAGCAGTTGGGGTGTGTTTTTGTAATTGAATTTCCTCTTCTATTTTCCTATATGTACTAGAAGAGGAGTCTTTTGAAATATCTGATATATAATCATCATTTTCTGAAAATATCTCCTCAATAATCATGGAATGCGGCTACTCATATGGTCCAGGTATGTGGAGTTGGTCCGAGTAGAGTTTAATCCTTTGATTATGAGTGGTCGGACCTTTATGTTGTGGAGTCAGCATACAGGATTGATGTGTTTCTATGTGGTCTGTCCAATCCACTGTCTGTCTGAAGAGGGGGTTGTCATGGTCAATCCAAGATGATGATTGTTCATTGGTGTGCAAGGGTAGGGTCGATAGAAGAGGTGAAGAAGTGTTCAATTCGATCATTTGGTTATCATCTTCCATGAATGATGGATTGACATTTATTGAATATGAAGGATGAATCATATGGTCGGCATAGAGTGGATTGACGTATGAAGAAGTGGAGACCTCAGTCAGTTGTTGGTTTGTATGATCCGAATATAAAGGGTTGTCATTCAGAGAGTAGATTAGATCTGTAGAGAGAGATGGATCTATTGATGGTTGAGAGTCTCTTGTGGAAGAAGGAGGAGGTATTTTGGGTCTGACCGATACGAATTCATTTTCATAATATCGCTCTGATGGATTCTCGAATAGACGTTCGACATTTTTGCAAGAGCTGAAAGGAATGATAGATTGGGTTTGCAAGAGTTATTGGACAAGAGTTCCTTGATGAGGTTTAAATCAAGAAAGGAGAGAGATGATTGCACAGGATAGTCAAAAGAAGTTTTATCAAATGTGCGGCTGTTGATCTTCAAAATCGGTTCACGCACACCAATGCAAACACAATTCAAACCCCAGGTTCACCAACACACACAATGAAGCCGTAAGAGTTCGGCTATTATCTTTTCAATTTTAGTTGGTGATACATCAATCTTGGCAAAAATTTAGCGAGCTATTAGGTGCCGAAATTTTCGTAATGACTGGCCCGAATTCTTCGACTAGTTGTACCTACTTTCAACCAGTATGGGTGTAAGTATGGACCATAAAACGGCTACCCGTGTTACTTGAGGATGGATCCTTACGCAGTGTCCTCTAAACCACCCACTCTGCTAAGGAAATCCAGAATGTTTACCGGCTACCCGTAGATCCTCACTGAGAAGTAGCTAATCGTTTTTGGCAGAATCAGTAGTCAAGATGAAAATCCGGATTTGGGCTCTAGCCTTAAGTGTCGTCTCTCGCTCACTCAGAATAAAATAAAATAATCTAAAGTTGGGGTTGCTCTCCCGTAAAAATTCTTAATTTTATGGGTTCTTAAGATCGGCTATATTTAACAGTCCCAATTTTAATTAGGTGATCACTGAAGAATTTAAATGAGCATAAATACACGTCTACCGTCCAGTCTTAATTTCCTTTAAATTTTATGTGACAAAACCAAGAGGAAGGAGTTCGGGAAAAAGCCGATGCACGTGAAAACAATGATGTATGCTCAGTTAGAAGAGTTACAGTGATTCCTCGCAATCTCCATGTGGGAAGCAATACAAAATTGAAAAATTATTCTAAATAAATGCAAGCCGATGAAAAACTGCTCCTAAACAGAAAGTTCTATTAGAGGGGAAGAAATGAGTTAAATTTGGCTAAGTTGAACGATCTAATGTGCGTCTCAATCAAAGTGCAGTGTGGCCTTAGTCCTACGAGCAAAATCAAGAAATTAAAATGCTCTGAGAGCCATATGTGCAGGTCTATCCTAATCGCCACTCAAGTCGGGCCCCACCCTCACCAGAGAGTGAAACATGCCATGACACACCACAGAAGAGTTCAAAGTCTTTTTACACACGCGAGATTCCAAACGGACACCACTGTAAATGAGCAATTAATTATAAAAAATAAAATTGTAGAAACTAAAAACCTAGACTCTACTCTCTCTCACGACTCGACTCGATCTTAAATTAATTACGGCTTTTTCAGATGTCGGTGAAGATGCTTCGGTTCCTGAAAAACCGCTCCATGTACGCCGGGTACCTCGCAAGAAAATAAGAGAGAAGATGTAAGAGAGTGACTCAAAAATAATCAAAAATAAAATAAGAAAAATAAATGCTGAAAAATAAATGCAGGAAATAAAATGGAATTTACAATGAAAAATTCGGGGGTCAGACTACCCAAATGCGGAAAATCGAACAAGAAATTTCAAAACGCAAAACTAAGTCGTTTGCCTCCCCAGCAACGGCGCCATCTAACGGTTCCGAAATCACAGTGTTAAAAGAGACATGTTATTTATCGTCATGAAAAATATGATTTGTCGTTCGTTGTAGGCGGCAACCGGAATCGGGATTTTTCAAATTTTATTCAAGTGGTTTTATGTTTATTTTACTTAGGCAAGTCCCAAGGTCGAACACAAGGAGGCAAAGGAAAAACATAGAATTATGTTTATCAAAATTCGTACACGGTTTTCGAGGCGGTCATTTTTTGGAACTTTTAATGTAAAAAAGGGATGCAAGATGCAATTTCGACCTATTTTAGGGACTAAAATGCAGATTACGTACAAATGATGTCCCAAAAATACGAAACTTGGCCGCAATGTAAATTATGATGAAATGAATGCACTGTAATGTTTTTGGAATTTTTGGATGCAATATGATTTTTTTTTGAATTTTTAAATACAAATAAAATGAATTTCAATATTTAATTATAATAAATACTAAACCTACTTATTTTCAAGGAATAAAATTATCTATGATCTATCACTAGGTGATTGATCTCAGAAAAATCCTAAACCTTGAAAATGTAAGATCTAATACCTATTAAAAATCAAACACTGAAATATGTGAAATGATTTTTACAGGGCAAACTATGCATGCAAATGAAATCTTTTTGGGCATAATGTCAAGCATAATTAATTCTACAACATGTGATTTTTCAGGAATTTTTAGAGTCAGTTAATCAACTATAAAAATTAGAGCACAAAATAAGTAAAATACATAATTTTCCACAGAACAATTAATTATTAATTAATCATTATCATAAAAATATCCACAATATGTCAAACAGTGGAGAATTAATAGAAGAACATCATGCTATTTTTGGATAATTAAATAATGTGCTAGAGAGGTCTAAAACTGTGGGGGATTACAAGGGTATTATGCAATAATAATAAAATAAAACTGCAGAGAAGGGACTGAAATGTAAATACCGAGAAAGTAGGAGGCAATTCTATAAAATGACCAATAAGTCACGTGGCCAGCACGCGACCTTGGTCAGTGGGTGTCGGCACAAATATGGAGGAACTCCGGGGTGTAATTGTAATTTACCCACGGTCACATGAAAAGCACGTGACCTAGGGCTGATGTCACGCTGATGTCCCCCCGGGACGCACGTGCCTGGCACGGGCCCTGGGGGGTCTCATGTCGGCCCGACCTGCGGTGGTGAGGACTAAGGCGGTGTGGTCGCAGTAGGGGCGCACGGCGGTGGTGTTCCTCAAGGGCTGAACTCTGGCAAGGGCAGCAATTGGCGAGATGGTTCTCCTGGAGTGGTAGGGTGGAGATGACGGTGGTCGTTGGTGAAGACGATGCTGCTGGAAATGAAGGCTCGGAGGCAGAGGAGATTAGCTGGCAGACGACCAGGGGACGTCGGGGCGGAGTCGGAGGCGTAAGGTGGTCGTCGACGAAGAAGGCGACGTAGTAGCTGGATTATGGATGTTGAAGTTGAAACCGATGAAGGCGACGGCGGAGTTGGTGAAGAGGCGGGGGAGGTTGAAGTCGCCGGTGAAGTTGTAGATGGAGGCGATGGCAGTTTGCTCGACAACAGATGTTGGATAACCCTCGTCTGCAACGGCCACCAGAGGCGGCCGGACCTCGCCGATGAACGAGGGGGGTGCTATCACCGCCCTCCTCAGTTGTTGGCTATCGGCGGATGATCGAACGAGGGTGCGGTGATGCCCTTTAAATAGGTTTGCGAGGGTAGGCGGCGCGAGAGATCCAGAGGTGGTTGGCTGCGAGCCACGCGGAGGAGGTTGGTGGAGGGAGACTCTGAGACGGTTGGTGGTTGCGAGATTAGTGGAGGAAATTGCGGAGGCGGGTGGCGCCAGGTGTTGGGAGGAAGACGAAGGCCATGGGCCGTCCGATCGGCCGAGATCGGACGGCCCTCCAGTTGCCACGTGGCGCTTAAGTGGGAAGGGGTGGGGCTCGTGCGCGGCACGTGCCTGGGAGGGCACGTGCCTCGCACGTGCGGTGATTATTTTTTTAATTTTTTTAATAAAAGCGAATATATAAATGGGCCAAAAATGGCTGACACCTGGCGGCCCCAGGGGCTGCTACGTGTCCGCACCAGAAAAATCGCCAAACAAATACTTTGAAAAATCAATAATAAGTATCAAACGACCTCAAATCGAAAATGTTTCTTCATGAAAATTGCTCGTCTCGATGAGATCTACAACTTTCATGAAGACATCAAAACCAAAATCGATCAAATGCATAAAAAGAAATTTTTGGGGTATCCCATGTACATAAAATACCTTGATTTTTGGGTTTTGTAAATTTATTGTCATTTTTAAACGAGATAAAAATCCGAAAAAAATATGGAAAAATCAAAGATAAATAAAGACACCTTAATCTATTTTCTTTATTTTTATAATTAAGAAAATATGTACATAAAATATCAGGTCAAAACCGCTAAAATACACAGTGTACAAAAGAGGCCCAAAACCCAACTTTCACATATGAGCTCCGAATCACTTGAACTTGGTCTTGTTTCGAAGGTAATTGAATGTAAATTAGTTCAAAAGTGAGTAGGATCAAAGCGGACAGTGGATGGGGAAGATATGGGGCTTTTAGTCCGGAAATCCTGAAACTAGGGTTTGGGTTTTTGGTCTATTAATTGGGTTAGTGATTCTTTTTGTATTTTTCGTTTATTTTTGTGAGTGATATGTACACAATGGAGGTGGTTTTGGGTCATTCGGAGTTAGCATGAATGAGTTAAAAATCGGGGAAGTTAGGCCACTTACAGGTCAATTTTTGGCTTGGATTTTTGGCTTCTTATTTTGTGCAGAAATTAGTTACAAAATGCAATTCTTATGAAAGCATGCATGACTGCTAATTATGCAAAATAGATGCAGAAATGCTGATGATTTTGAGGGATCTGAGCTTAATTGATGAGATTTAGAGTAATGAATCCGAGATTCATCAGTCAGCAGATCAGTCAATGGTTGGGCAATCTTGCTAAAGTCATGAATGAAATGTCAGTAGAAACCGACATGCCCCAGAAAAGACCGTAATTGTCGCAGGAAGGACGATGGATTGAGTTTACTGATGATATCCACCTTGGTCAGATCAACCTCCATGCCCCTGCTGGATGATGAATATGTAATTCATCACTCTTAAAGTTGAAAATAGAGCTTTGTCCCCGGGTATTTAGCTTCATATTTCCCTTTATCTTGCATAAATAGCATTCATGCATCAATCCACAAAATATCCATTTTAGCATTCATCCTTGCATTTAAATAAGAAGCCAGTTCCATGTGTAAAATCCACCTGCAAAATATCCACCTATTATTTTATCCCCTCCAAAATAAAATAACACCTTCCTTATAATATGTACACCATTAGATAATAATATAGGGAAGAAGGCCAGGGATCTCTTTTGATCAAGTTTCTCATTCGTGGTCATAGGGATTTTGTATCGATCATATGCTTTCCAAAAGCATATATCATACCTTTCAAATTCTTGTCATGCTTCCAAAGCACGACGACCATACATGGAATTTGATTGGTCCCAATACCTCATGAGCGAGCTCATGTCTTTTGGTTCACAAGTGAACCTGTATGATTCCTTTGAGAGATCGTATTACTCATATGCCCTCATATGCACACCAGCTCGCCGGTGTATAGACCTTGGTTAGGTCATCAACCTATTGGTCTGCCAAATATACACACTCAGATATATAGTAACACTTCTATCTCCGGTCAATGGATGCCTGCCTATATCATGACAGTTTTTTGTATAGGACTTTGGTTATCTCGATCTCGTTAAGTCAACTTTATTGACTCTAACTCATTTTCTGAGACTGAAATGTTTTCATTGGAAGCTGGAACTGAGTTCTATACAAGACTCAGACTCCGAAACAGGCTCGGACTCTGACTCTAACTAAAAGAAAAATGTTGTGGCGGAAGCGGTGATGCGTCTTCCGCGACTTCTGGACGATCCTCCTCAGATGGAGGTGCGGGCTCTTCCTCGGTTTCGTCAGACTCTTTGCTGATGCGGGATTGCTACTTCGAGGACTCAGACGTCCTCTTCTTCTGCCGGTGGTGGTGATGGTGGTGCTGTTCCTCTTCTTCCTCCAAGTTCTCCTCAGGTAGAGACTTGGCGACTCCTTCCTTCGGTGCCCGTGCCCGATCAGGTATGGTCACGGTCCTTCCGCTCCTGAGGGACATATGGTTCACATTATCATAAGAAAGGATCTTATGTTCAGATAATGAATTATCTGAATAGTATACCTGATCATGAGGTCGGTTCTGGGCTTGGGTTATGCTGTTTGGATTGGCCTGAACCTGTACGGGGATTGGGGTCTTTGGCGCCATCTGTTGATCCTAGGTACGAGAAACACGATTACGATCGATTCTCATATCCAGATAGTCATTCTAGATTTGTTGGACCCTATCAGACAGGGTCTAGACCACCAAGGTGAGGGACTCCAATTCGGTGGGCTGGGCTGGCTGATGCTGACTTGCGGATGAGGTTCTGTACTAGCCCTGCTGGCCATGCCGATACTGTTGCTGCTGATGGGACGGTGTCGGGCCCTGCTGGCCCGAGTGGAATGTGCGATGCTGCTGCTGGTGCTACTGAGGCTGGTACCCTCGTTCGGGCCTCGACTGAACAAAGCACGGTGCGGGGACGGAGCTGGTTTCCTGGTAAGATGGGGAAGGTCGGTGAGGCTGACCATTCCCCATCCCCGACTGTCTGTTGGGGTCACGGCTGTACCACAGCCCGTTGATCTCGAACACCTGCGGAGGCTCCTCGTATCCGGTCTCCACTTGTGGGAGTGCATGCTGGTCCTGCTGGGTATAAGTCTGATCCTCTACCCAACCGCTCTGAGGCCCCGGTGCCTGCTCCTGTACAAGATGGAGTTGGGTTTTTGGGCCTCCTTGTATACTATACATATGTATATTTATATTCTTGTATTTTTGTATCACGTTTGACTTCATCTCCATTTTTGGTAAACATGAAACTTGTAGATCTCATCGAGATCAACAACTTTCATGTTTTGAGTTTTTTCCAAATTCGGCCTCCTCCTCCCTCTATTCTTATTTTTCTTTTCAGCCACTCGCAGCTGGCCACGTGGCGCCCTCTGATTGCGCCACGCGGCCCGCTCCCTTTGAATCATCCGCCCTCACCGCCAGCCGTTGGATCTTTTCTTGATCCAACGGCTTGAGAATCTACCCGTACGCCTTAATTCCACACCGTTGGATCAAGCCCAGGAGTCCATCCCAGCCGCCTGCTCGCGCCTCATCAGGTCCACGCCATGTGGCATCACCTCAACCATCCGATGCACCCCAGATCCAATGGCTCAAACACTTCGCTCCCTCCACCATTCGATCAAGCCCAGGAGTCCATCTCAGCTGCCCGAAGCGCCGCATCCTCAGCATGCCACGTGGTGCGGTGCGGATCCTCCGATGTCACGATGTCGATCAGATCTCATCCCTCGCCCCGCGCCTCTAGCTGGACCGTTGGATCGCGAGACCCAACGGTCAAGACGTCGTCATCAACCTCCGCACGCCCCGCACCCACGTTCTCCACCGTGCGCAAAGGGCCGCCCACTTTCTATTTTCGGCTCCACGCCGGTCACCTTCTCCGACCACTGACGCCACCACGATGGAGCCTACTCATTCCTCATCCTCACCAGCTCCCTCGATCTTCAAGACAACCCCAGAGTCGCTCCACGACATCCACGAACACCACCTCCCAGCCATCCCTACCGTCACTCACGTCCTATAAATCAGCCACCTCCGGCCACTTTCACCCCAATCCACCATTGTGAGAGGTATCCTCGGGTTCAGAGCTACCTATTGGTGACAGCAATTGAGTGTAAATCCGAGCGAAGACAGGCCTTCACCTCCGACGAGATCCACGATGTCGCCATGCCGTGTTGCAGCTCCTCTGACGAGTTGCGTGAGCTCAGGCCCTCTACCGTCCTTTGAGCGAAGACCTGGAAGCTTCCCCGGAGCTTCTAACCCCAGGTAGAATCCTCCATCTCTCCCCCGATCTTCTTCTTATTTTTCCTTTGTTTTCTCAGATTAAATTCGCCCTCCTCGAGCATCTTCTTGCTTCGCCGTCCATCCTACGAGCTTCACGATGGAGCTCTGATCTTCGCGCTACCCCTAGCTTCATCAAACGACGCACTTTACCTTCACCCGACGCCAGCTCCGCCACCTGAGCGGAGCTCGACCATCGACCACCCTCACTGCTCTACCGGCCTCGCATCACACTACATTTCACTGCATGGAGACAACGCACGCTTCGACTATCTTCTAACCCCTTGCAGGTACTTACATCTTGATTGGACGGAGGCTCGTCGAAGCTGTATGCGAGCTCCTCCGCCACCGAGCTCCAGAGCATCTCCTTCCCCCCCGAGACGACCGGACGCTTCGCCAGCCTTCCACGCATCTTCCGAGCTACGCCAGAGTCTCCAGCGTCCCTCGCCGATGACGGGAGGATGAGGCGGAGCTAGCTCAGCCTCGCCGGAGCCCAGCCCTCTCCGCCGCAGGAGGTAGAGGGCCGTTGGGGACGACAGCCAGCAGTCGTTCGATCATCCTGATCGAACGGCCAGGAGCCATCCACATCGCCTTCTTCCGCGTCCGTTGGATCACTCTTGATCCTACAGAATTGATCACGCCATGTCACCAACAGCCAGAGCATCTGAGAGCTGTTGGATTCGTCCTGATCCAACGGTGCTCGGTCGTCCACGTCTCCCTCTTCATCGAACTTCAATGACCGTTGGATCGATCTTGATCCAACAGGTCAAGATACGCCACGCGCAAGCCTTTTAGCAGCCGTTGGATCATCCTGATCGAACGGACAGCAGCCATCCAAGTCGCCTTCTTCTGCAGCCATTGGATCACTCTTGATCCTACGGACCTGATCACGCCACGTCGCCAACAGCCAGAGCATATGAGAGCCGTGGGATTCATCCTGATCCAGCGACACTCGGTCGTCCACGTCGCCCTCTTCATCGAACTTCAAGGACCGTTGGATCAATCATGATCCAACGGGTCAAGACACGCCACGCGCCAGCCTTTCAGCAGCCGTTCGATCATCCTGATTGAACGGGCATGAGCCATCCACATCGCCCGATCCGAGCCTCTTCCCCGACCGCTAGGCTCGGATCACCCGAAGCTTCTCCGAGCCAAAGCCGAACCTCCGGACCAGCCGAGCCTCGCTCCGAGCCTCCGAAGTCTTCCGAGCCTAGGACCCCCCACGTGATCCGCACGTGTGGCCTGGGCAAATTGCACCATGGCCCCTGAAGGTTTTCAAAATTACAGTTTAGTCACTACCAGGCGACCCCACGTGAGGAGCACATGTCCCATGGAGAAATTGCATCCACCCCCTCTACATTATAGGTAATTGCATAATAGTCCCTATCTGCACGTTTTATTTTCAGAAATTTTAATTCCTGTAATTGCATTTATACCCTTCTCTTTGCACGCATGTTTAGGTATTCATATTAATTCATTTTTGAGTTTAGAAAATTACATTGTGTAGCTTACATTGTCCTCTTTATTATGTGACACGTGGCATATTTTTGCCATAACAATAGAATTTTCTATTAATTAATTGGTTAATTTTTGTTATATTTTGCCCAATTTCACCTCTTAATTGATAGTAATTTCTTTGTGATCCCAAAAATTCCCCAAAAATCACATTAGATCTAGGATAATTAGCTTTCCTTGCATAAAAAATTCATCTCAAATGCACGCATCCCGAGGCCTAAATAATTCATTTGGTGAATTTCTTAATTAATTTTTAATGGGTTCATTTCACATCAAAATTAAGGTTTGATAATTTTCCTGGATTCCCCACCTTCAGATTCATCTAGGATAATTTTTATTCCCAAAAATATTTGATTTGATATTTATTAAAATTAATTTAGTTAAAATCACCTTGCATTTATATTTAATTCACAGTAATTTTATTTAGTGTCAGAAAATTCCAAAAAAATTAGGGTAGTCTAATTTCATTCCATTTCATCATCTGACCAAGTTTCGTATTTTTTGGACTCGTTTTGACCATCTTTCTAAATTAACTTAGAAACTATCTAGATCTTGCATGTGTCTTGCATAAAAACTGAAAAAGGCCAAAAAATATTTATTCCCCGAAAATCGATTCTTGGATTTTGCTAATAATTTACCTAAGGAGACAGCCGTCTCCCTAAGTTCGACCTTGGGCTTGCCCAAGTAAAAAAAATTGCCGCTCGAGATTAACTTGTTGTAATTAAAAGTGGTTTTTAAACTACTCTCATTACCCGACTACAACGAAAATTCTTAATTAATTTGAGTATTAATTTGACCAAATTAACTAGGGTGGTGGGACACTTTTCAAAATGGTGCTGTTGCAGGGGAGGCACGACTTAGGTTAATTTGCAGTTATTTCTGAGTGTTTGATTTTTTATCCACGGGTAGTCTGACCCCTGGGTTTCATGTGAATATTTTCTGTCTTTTAATTTTTGCATTTTTTTGTGAAATTCTCTGACCTCAAGTTATTTCTGTACGAGGAACGTGAGGAGTCGAATACGCTTCGAGGAATCAACATCTTAATTTCTTGAGTGAGTTGAGAGAATTTGCATTTTATTTCTTTATTTTTTCGCATCATTTCCAGTGGTTCCCGTTTGGGTTCTCGCGTGTGTAAAGATAGTGGAACCGTGTTCCCGTGTGCTGTGTGGTTTGAATGGTAAATTAGGCTTGCACTAGCGGCTCCTCGAGCCACTCTAGGATTTGCTTGTGCTCGTAACTTTTTTAGGACCACACAATACACTTATAAGACGCTCTTAGACTGCAGATCTAGTCAAAATAACATGTGCTTCACTCGCTAATAGAACTACTTGTCTAGGAGCGGATTTCTATTGCTTGCATTTGCATATAGTGTAAAAGATCTCAATTCTGTTTTGCATCCTGCATAAAAAGCGAAGGGATCAATGTAAGTATTCTCTACTCAGCATACGCATCATCGTTTCTCGTCCATCAGCCTTTCTCAATTTCTCCCTCTATTTTTCAAACTTAAATTAAACGGAAATTGGGAATGGATGATAGGCGTGCTGTGTGGTTGGACTAACAAGTGAGAACCTAACTTAAAATCGGGACTTCTAACATTATTTACCCAAAAAAAAATAATAAAATTGGAAAATCTGTTTCCGGGAGACTAATCCCCGACCTTGTTTTCAGGCTGAGTGAGGGTACTTGAGAGCATGTGAACACCTTAAGGCAGAGCCCAAATCCCCGCCTTCCATATCACGTTCCGACTATCCTAGCAAATATCACAAGTTGAATTCATTAAGGTTCACTGACTAGTACCAAGTAGCCTCCGCCTGTCTCAGTTAGATAGGGGCGAAATTGCGGTACTTCGCAACAAGTTGCCAGTAACCCCTCAGGGTGAAGTTCCGGCCTTGTCAGCCTCTGCCTTCTTGCAGTTAGATAGGGGTAGGTCTTTGAATCCCTAAACTTGGGATAGGAGAGAAGAAAGGAAGGACCGGCGGTATCTTAGGCGACAGGTTAAATAGGGAAGACGCATTAGGCGCTAAGCCGACTTCCCTCTAGGCCGCGTAATCCTTGCTATCTTGCTTGAAAAATCACACTTAAAATTAACAAAATTAATTGGACTCGATTTCAGGTCCTTCACTATGTTGAGTGTGAACCCAGGGTCTTGGATTGACTTGTTTGCTTCAGGTAGGAGTCAAATCCTATCTTCACTTAGAACTCCCGATTCTTCTCACCAAATCAAGATGAGTAACTGGGGGGATATCGGCTATTTATTTACCAATTTATCTTCGAGCCCCCCACGAAATTCCTCTTCATCGGCCCAAGCGCACATTGGACCACTCAGGACTCATGACCCTCTTGAGTTCTGGTTCCCTCACATCCTGGGTGGTTACTCTCAAACCAACCCTTTCCTCTCCTCCGAGCTTACCAAGGAAGACCATCACTCGGTAAGAATCCCTTCCTTGATTTGTCCTCTGACATAGACCATGTTTCATACCTAGGACTAGAGGAAAAGATGCCACCGAAACAACCACTGGATGAGGACGCATTGCGACTGATTCTTAACCGCCTCGCCACAGCCGAACAACAAAATGCAGATCTCACAGCTAGAATGGGACAGATTATTGCAGCAGGAGGGATCGAACGACCAATGGTTGATTCCTACAACCCAGCGGAGAACGAGATGCACAGTTGGTTGGCACCTGCGGTTCCCCCAGAAGCATTCGAGCTCAAGCCCCATTTCCTTAGCCTGCTATCTAAGTTCAACGGAAATGCCCATGAAGAACCATATGCCTTCCTCCGAGATTTCGAGCTGGTTTGCAACAACCTTAGTCATCCTAAGGTTGGTCAGGATTACATTAGACTGAAGGCCACCCCTTTTGCCTTAGGAGATAAGGCAGCGCATTGGCTGAAGAACTTAGGGGTGATATGTACCACCTGGATGCAGTTCAAGGACTTATTCCTGAAGAAGTTCTACCCTCTCAGTAGAACTAATCAAATGAGAACCAAGATCGCTAGTTTCTCCCACGGACCCAGTGAACCATTCCATGAAGCCTGGGATAGGTTTAACGACCTAATTCAGAAATGTCCCTGCCATGGCATTTCTAAGGCGATCTTAGTCCAGACCTTATTCTGTGGCATGGCCCCGGAGATGCAGGGGTTAGTCAGTGCCGCCTGTGGAGGAAGCTATCTAAACAAGAATGAGGATATTGTATGGAAGATACTATAACAGATGGCAGAAACCGGCAGGTCGCAAGCCACCAGGGCCTATCAGTTGTCTCCCTCAATCCTATCCAACGAGACAACTCGGAGGACTGTAGTGGATCTGACAGAGGACCTCATTCCCAGCATGGGGATGATTGCTGACAAGTTAACCATAATCGAGCAGATCCACAAGAGGGCTACTGACCTTGAGTCTCTCTCACGTCTACCGAAGCAAGTGGAGGAACTTAATGAGAAGGTAGCTAAAATGAAGCTACCTTCCCCATCTGCACCACATGCACCTGTGCCCCCCGAGCCCTCAAGGGTGGAAAGAAGAAAATTAAAAAAATCCAAAAAGATGACCCTAAGATGGCAGAGTTTTGCAACAAGCATATCAAGGTCACAATCCCCTTTGACAAGTACGTGGAAATGACTCTTGCATTTCAAAAGTACCTTAAGGTGAGATGCACACCTACTAGGGTTAGAAGGAAGACTAAAAGCCGTGTTGAGAAACACGTTCTGTCAGTAGCTACGACTTATGCAATAAAGAACTCGTTTCCAAGGAAATGAAGAGACATGGGTGCACACTATGTGGTGAGTCATGTTGATGACATCGCGTTTGCACGAACTCTCCTAGACAACGGATCCTCAATTAACTTAATGCCTACAGCCCTCTATGAGCGGCTTAATCTCGGACCTCTTAGGAAATCTACAACCCTCCTACAGTTCGCTGATAGATCAACCAAGAGGTCACAAGGAGAATTGAGGAATGTTGTAATCAAAGTCGAGGGGCAGGAATACATGGTGGACTTCACGGTCCTAGATATCGAAACCCTCGTAATTGGAGAGACTCCCAGATCATCTTAGGCAGGCCCTTCATCAGGACAGCGGGGGCCTTGTTTGATTATAAGATCGAGAAAATCCAGTTCCAAACTACAGGTGGAGAAGAGGAGCTTGAGATGAAGCAGACCAGATGGCAGAGACCGGATTCTGAATCCAGCACCGATTACTCTTCAACCGAAGCAGATTGTGATCATGTAGACACAGTTGGGCCATGGAGACAGAATCTAGCCAGCACCGATGAGTCCCTCCTTTCCGAAGATGATCACGTGCATGAGTCAGTTTGTGAGGTCCTCAGAGACGAGTATAGCTCAGAACCTGCATCTCCCTACATCTTCGATGACTTAGAGGCCCAGCTGGGCCTGTCAGTCCTTCCCTCTTTAGGACAATCAAAAGATGAGGATGACGAGTCGGACGCAGCTTTTGCCGATTGCATGGAGACCTTTGACGATCCGACTCCAGAGCCGAATAACTTGGTGGCAGCAATTACCAAGAAAGATCCAACCACTTCCAACACCGAACCAGATTCGATTGAGCCAGATTTCCTAGACGATCACACCATACCTGAGCTCAAACCTTTACCCACAACACTGAAATACACCTTACTTGCGGGTTAAGACAAGAAATATCCTGTCATCACATTTCGCGATTGACCGAGGAGCAGTAATCTCGCTTGCTAGAGATCCTTGAGAAAAACTGCAAGGCAATAGGCTGGAGCATTTCCAATCTCCACAGGATAAATCCCGCTCTGTGCTCACACCATATCTATTTGGAGAATGAAGCTAAACCCTCTCGTGAATTCCAATGCCGTTTTAATCCAAATTTATGAGAGGTAGTGAAGAAGGAGATAGAGAAATGGTGCAACACGGGTTCTATTTATCCCATCTCCGACTCGAAATGGGTTACCTCGATCCATGTGGTACCGAAAAAGTCGAGAATTCAGACGACCACCAATGAGGACAGAGAGGAGATCGTGACGCGAGTGCCCACGTTGTGGCGCTTCTGTGTGGATTACAGACGCTTGAATGTCGCGACGAAGAAGGATCATTTCCCCCTACCGTTCATTGATCAGATCTTAGAGAGACTAATGGGGAAAGAGTTCTTTTGTTTCTTAGATGGGTTCTCGGGATACAATCAAGTAGCCATAGCTCCGGAGGACCATGAAAAGACAACATTCACATGCCCCTTTGGTACCTATGCTTTCAGGCGCATGCCCTTTGGGTTATGCAATGCTCCAGGTACTTTTCAAAGGTGCATGATTGTTGTATTCACCAAAATTGTCGGCGAATTCCTGGAAGTCTTCATGGACGACTTCTCGGTCCATGGCAATTCCTTCGATTCATGTCTTAGGAATCTAGACCGAGTACTCAAACATTATTGTGAGGTTAATCTGGTGCTCTCCTGGGAGAAAAGTCACTTCATGGTGACGGAGAGCATTGTGTTGGGGCATGTCATCTCCAAGAGAGGAATAGAGGTTGACCCTGCCTAGGTGGATGTGATCAGACGACTCCAACCACCAACCAACATCAAGCAGTTGCGGTCGTTCCTCGGGCATGTCGGATTCTATCGGAGATTCATCAAGGATTTTTCTAAGATTGCCCGACTGCTAACTGAGCTTTTAGGCAAAGACATGGAGTTTGTTGTTGATCACAAATGTCTTGAAGCCTTTAAGCTATTACAAGGAATGGTCATGGATGCACCTATCCTACAAGCCCCAGATTGCTCTCTACCTTTTGAGATTATGACGGACGCATCAGATTTCATTGTTGGGGCTGTGTTAGGACGCGAGAGGGATGACGTCTCATCTGCAATCCACTACGTAAGCAAGGTGCTTGATACCTCTCAGCGTAACTACACAGTTACGGAAAAGGAAATGCTTGCGGTAGTGTTTGCCTTGGACAAATTCAGATCTCACTTAATTGGATCCAAGGTAATTGTGTTCACTGACCACATGACGCTACGATACTTGATGGAAGAAGGACGCGAAGGTGCGTCTTCTTCGGTGGATTTTGCTTATCCAGGAGTTTGATTTGGACATCCGTGATAAACCTGGAAAGAAGAATGTAGTAGCCGATCATCTCTCTCGTCTCGAAGATATCAATACTTCCGAGGATTCACCAATTCGAGACTCCTTCCCTGACGAGTCAATTTTTGTTGTCGACTCACTCCCATGGTATGCCAACATCGTGAACAACTATCTTGTCTCCAAGAAGGTTCCCGAAGGCTGGCCCAAGAGCCATATCGATCGACTGAAGTCGGATGCTAGACACTACCATTGGGAGGATCCAATCCTTTTCTTTGAAGGACCGGATTATGTCTGGAGATGGTGTATTCCTCAGGAGGAATACCAGAGTATACTTTCTTTATGCCACATCTTGGAGGCAGGAGGACACCACTCCAGGAAGAGGACCGCATGGAAGGTACTTCAGTGTGGCTTTTACTGGCCGACTCTGTTTTACGATGCCATCACCATTGCGAAGTCGTGTCCAGTATGCCAGAGAATGGGAGGAACCGTTGGTTCTAAGGATGAGATGCTGATGCAACCTGTCATCATTTGTGATGTCTTTGACGCCTGGGGCATCGATTTCATGGGCCCATTCCATGTTAGCCACGGATTCGAGTACATCCTTCTTGCGTAGATTATCTATCTAGGTGGGTGGAGGCTATCCCGACCCGAGCCGCAGACAGTAGGACTGTCTGTAAATTCATCAAAGAGCACATCATCTCTAGGTTCAGGATCCCCAAAATGATGATATCAGATGGTGGTAGCCACTTTGTAAATCGGGAGGTGAAGAAACTCCTGAAGGACTACGGCATCTAACACCGTGTCGCTAGTCCCTACAACCCACATACCAATAGTATAGCCGAGGTGTCAAATCAGGAGGTGAAGACTATTTTGCAAAAGCTTGTCCGCCCAGACAGGAAGGACTGGTCTCAGATCTTGGATCAAGTTCTATGGGCGTATAGGACAGATTACAAGATACCGTTAGGGACCTCCCCATTCTGAATGGTATTCGGAAAGTCGTGTCATTTTCCCGCAGAACTAGTACACAAATTAGAATGGGCAATCAAGAAGGTCAATTGGAACACGCACCTTGGGCAGAAGCAGAGAGATATGGATTTGAATGAGCTTGTGGAAGTCAGAAACCACGCATATGACAACAGTTTGGTGTACAAGGACAAGGTTAAGCATTGGCACGATAGATATATCAAACGAAAGACCTTTGTTCCTGGAGAGAAGGTATGGTTGTTTAATGCTAGGCTGAAGATCTTCCAAGGCAAGTTGAAGTCCAAGTGGACAGGCCCATTTGTCGTTCGTACGGTGCATGATAGTGGATGTGTCGAGATCTCAGATCTCACATATGACGCACTGACATTTCTTGTGAATGGAAAACTGTTGAAGCACTTCGTCGAATCCAATGAGCAGTTAGTCCATGTTGAGGAGATTGTATTCATACGCGAGACAGATTCAGTAGATACACCTCAAGCCGCGCCTGAGACCTTGCAGCAGTAAGCACTAGCCATCAGCAGCATCTTGAAAGATTCAGACCGACTCACTTGTATATACCATCATTCCTGTACATTCTGACCTCTCTTTTCCGTGACTCTAGTAACTCATCCCAGCTTCATTGATCACCATCTTGGACCATACTTAGAATGACCAGATCCTAAGTATAGGGGGGATGAGCCATTTGAGTCGAGTCTCTGTACATCCTCCAGATCACATTGGTCTCCATACTCACTTCCATCCTATACTTAGGCTGACCTGAGCCTAAGTATAGGGGGGACTGATGCCCGTTTTGTATATTCATCCATTTCTCTTCTTGACCTCATCCGCCCCCATTCTTATTAGGCTGCCAGAGCCTAAGTATAGGGGGGATGACTTCTTTACATATTTTTTCGTTCTCTTTGGCTCTCTTATGCTTAGCACTAGCTATGACTTTTTCCTCACTCTTCGTGCTCGGAGGACATAGCACATGCTAAGTATAGGGGGGCGTGTATATATTACATATATACTTTACCTATAACTCAAACTTTCATGTATCTTTGTATATATTTTGTAATAATTACGGGCTGGGTAAAATTTGGAGAAATTTTTTTGTAAAATACACTTGTATGATACTTTTGTAAACTGTTGTAACATGGGAGGTATACCAAAGTTTTGAAAAAAAAATGTGAAAAATTCAAAGGCTTCTTATTTACTCTTGCATCAGAAAAGAAAGAAAAAGAGTCTTGCATTTTTCATTCATCTACATAGCATGTCATCTGCACCTCATCTGCATATCTTGCATATGCAAGGTGGAAAGCTAGTGGGTTCTGCACCAAGTTATGAGTAGATGTTGAGGAAGGACTTGATTTGACGTTAATCCACCTAATTTCAGAGGAACCTTATAGGAGCTAGAGTTAAGATTTCTCAGGTCAAGTGACTTAATTCTTTGAGTCCGTAAGTCTATGTTCACATGTCATCTTAATCAGTCTAAGTGGAATATCTCATGCACACGCATGATTCTTTTAGATAATGAACTAACTTGGACAAGCACAATGCACGTAGCTCTTCATTGATGAGGTGGTGAGGAGGTAGAATCCTTTAGCTTGGAGTAGCACACAGGTGGAAACATCCGTCCTCCTCTAGGGAGGGTAGTGCATCTCAACCTAGTCTGGTGGTGTTGACATCTAAGGACGGGATGCTGTGGGTTGCAATAATGCTTCAAAAGAGGGATAGTCTACTGGCTCAAGAGGAAAAACTCATGATGTACATGCTGCACCTTGTGTATAGTGCTAAAAAAATACAAAAACTCCAAAAAAATCATACAGGTCCAAGTGAAAATAAAATACCTGTCGGAGTATGTATATTAGCAAAGAAAATGCAGCTGGATGACTTGGCTACACTGGTCAGGCATCCCGGGATAGGTAGCTACACTGGCTACCGTCCATTCTTTTCTCCACCCCCTCCTCTTGAGCTGGTCGTACTTGAACTTAGAAGGGAATACCCCGCTCCTCGAGGAAAGAGTTACTGGACTGGGTTATCTGAGTTACCTTGTTAGAGGAAGCTGGTTCTAAGCCATTTCTGATATGGAGAGTTACATTACACTTACACAGTACAAGTAAGAATCATAGTCATCAGAAATTTGCGTTTGAGGATTTGTTCTGACTTGACTATTGAGGAGTCTTGAATAGAAGACTTGTGGAACTTGAAGTCTGTTAGGTCTTAAGTTCAGATCCCAATAAGGTTCCGCCACACAATTAATCCAAAGGTCGAGTCAAGCTCTATTTTCAACTTTTGTTCATGACCTTGGTATGGAAACCAAAATCATTTCACTCTTGCATTTCATTTTAGTTGCTCGGGGATGAGCAAGGTTTAAGTATAGGGGGTTGATAAATCTGTAATTCATCACTCTTAAAGTTGAAAATAGAGCTTTGTCCCCGGGTATTTAGCTTCACATTTCCCTTTATCTTGCACAAATAACATTCATGCATCAATCCACAAAATATCCATTTTAGCATTCATGCTTGCATTTAAATAAGAAGCCAGTTCCATGTGTAAAATCCACCTGTAAAATATCCACCTATTAGTTTATCCCCTCCAAAATAAAATAACACCTTCCTTATAATATGTACACCATTAGTTAATAATATAGGGAAGAAGGCCAGAGATCTCTTTTGTAAAATACCCAATAAAGCCCTAAAACCCCTGGACCTTAGAATGCCCATATCTCTCTCTTACAAACTCCGAATTAGTTCTACTCATATCCAGATGAATACATATCCATAGACCTTTAAAATGAGACTAATTTCATTCAATTCGGAGCTCGTAGGCAAAAGTTGGGTTTTTGGGCCTCCTTGTATACTATACATATGTATATTTGTATTCTTGTATTTTGGTATCACATTTGACCTCATCTCCGTTTTTGGTCAACATAAAGCTTGTAGATCTCATCAAGATCTACAACTTTCATGTTTTGAGTTTTTCCAAATTCGGCCTCCTCCTCCCTCTATTATTATTTTTCTCTTCAGCCACTCACAGCTGGCCACGTGGCGCCCTCTGATTGCGCCACGCGGCCCGTTCCCTTTGACTCATCTGCCCTCACCGCCAGCCGTTGGATCCTTTCTTGATCAAACAGCTTGAGAATCTCCCCGTACGCCTTAATTTCGCACCGTTGCATCAAGCCCAGGAGTCCATCCCAGCCGCCCGCTCGTGCCTCATCAAGTCCATGCCATGTGGCATCACCTCAACCATCCGATGCACCCCAGATCCAATGGCTCAAACACTTCGCTCCCTCCACCATTCGATCAAGACCAAGAGTCCATCTCAGCCGTCCATCAACACCGCATCCTTAGCATGCCACGTGGTACGGTGTGGATCCTCCGATGTCGCGACCTCGATCAGATCTCAGCCCTCGCCCCGCGCCTCCATCTAGACCGTTGGATCACGAGATCCAACGGTCAAGACGTTTTCGTCAACCTCCGCACGCCCCGCACCCACGTTCCGCACCGTGCGGAAAGGGCCACCCCCTTTCTATTTTCGGTTCCACGTCAGCCACCTTCTCCGACCACTGACGCCACCACGATGGAGCCCACTCATCCCTCATCCTCGCCAGCTCCCTCGATCTTCACGACAACCACCAGAGTCGCTCCACGATGTCCACGAACACCACCTCCCAGCCATCCCTGTCGTCACTCTCGTCCTATAAATCAGCCACCTCCGGCCACTTTCACCCCCATCCGCCATTGCAAGAGTTATCCTCGAGCTCAGAGCTACCTATTGATGACATCAATTGAGTGTAAATCCGAGCGAAGACATGCCTTCACCTCCAGCAAGATGCATGACGTCGCCATGCCGTGTTGCAGCTCCTCCGACGAGTTGCGTGAGCACAGGCCCTCTACCGTCCTTCGAGCGAAGACCTGGAAGCTTCCCCGGAGCTTCTAACCCCAGGTAGAATCCTCCATCTCTCCCTTGATCTTCTTCTTATTTTTCCTTTGTTTTCTCCGATTAAATTCACCCTCCTCGAGCATCTTCTTGCTCCTCCATCCATCCTCCAAGATCCGCGACGGAGCTCTGATCTTCGCGCTACCACTATCTTCATTAAACAACACACTTCACCTTCACCCGACGCCAGCTCCGCCACCTGAGCGGAGCTCGACCATCAACCACCCTCACTGCTCTACGAGCCTCGCATCACACTCCATTTCACTCCACGGAGACAACGCACGCTTTGGCTACTTCTAACCCCTTGCAGGTACTTACATCTTGATTGGCCGGAGGCTCGTCGGAGCTGTATGCGAGCTCCTCCGCCACCGAACTCCAGAGCATCTCCTTCCCCCCTAAGACGACCGGACGCTTCGCCAGCCTTCCACGCATCTTCCGAGCTACTCCAGAGTCTCCAGCGTCCCTCGCCGACGACGGGAGGACGAGGCGGAGCTAGCCCAGCCTCGCCGGAGCCCAGCCCTCTCTGCCGCAGGAGGCAGAGGGCCGTTGGGGACGACAGCCAGCAGCCGTTCGATCATCCTGATCGAACAGCCAGGAGCCATCCACGTTGCCTTCTTCCGCGTCCGTTGGATCACTCTTGATCCTACGGACTTGATCACGCCACGTCGCCAACAGCCAGAGCATATGAGAGCCATTGGATTCATCCTGATCCAGCAGCGCTCGGTCGTCCACGTCGCCCTCTTCATCGAACTTCAAAGACCATTGGATCTATCTTGATCCAACAGGTCAAGACACGCCACACGCTAGCCTTTCAGCAGCCGTTCGATCATCCTGATCGAACGGCCAGAAGCCATCCACGTTTCCTTCTTCTACAACCGTTGGATCAATCTTGGTCCTACGGACCTAATCACGCCACATCGCCAACAGCTAGAGCATCTGAGAGCCGTTGAATTCATCCTGATCCAGCGAAGCTCGGTCGTCCACGTCGCCCTCTTCATTTAACTTCAAGGACTGTTGGATCAATCTTGATCCAACGGGTCAAGACACGCCACGCGCCAGCCTTTCAGCAGCCACGTCGCCTGATCCGAGCCTCTTCCCCGACCGCTAGGCTCGGATCACCCGAAGCTTCTCTGAGCCAAAGCCGAACCTCCAGACCAGCCGAGCCTCGCTCCGAGCCTCCGAAGTCCTCCGAGCCTAGGACCCCCCACGTGATCCACACGTGTGGCCTGGGCAAATTGCACCAAGGCCCCTGAAGGTTTTTAAATTACAGTTTAGTCCCTTCAAGGTGACCCCACTTGAGGAGCACGTTTCCCGTGGAAAAATTGCATCAACCCCCTCTGCATTATAGGTAATTGCATAATAGTCCCTATCTGCACATTTTATTTTCAGAAATTTTAATTCCTATAATTACATTTATACCCTTATCTTTGCACGCATATTTAGGTATTCATATTAATTCATTTTTAAGTTTGGAAAATTACATTGTGTAGCTTACATTGTCCTCTTCATTATGTGACATGTGGCATATTTTTGTAATAACAGTAGAATTTTCTATTAATTATTGGTTCATTTTTGCTATATTTTGCCCAATTTCACCTCTTAGTTGATAGTAATTTCTCTGTGACCCCAAAAATTCCCCAAAAATCACATTAGATCTAGGATAATTAGCTTTACCTTGCATAAAAATTTCATCTCAAATGCACACATCCCGAGGCCTAAATAATTCATTTGGTGAAATTCTTAATTAACTTTTATTTTCGCATCAAAATTAAGGTTTGATATTTTTTCTCAATTCCTCACTTTCATATTCATCTAGGATAATTTTTATTCCTAAAAATATTGTGTTTTGATATTTATTAAAATGAATTTAGTTAAAATCACCTTGCATTTATATTTAATTCATAGTGATTTTATTTAGTGTCAGAAAATTCCAAAAAAATTAAGGTAGTCTAATTTCATCCCATTTCATCATCTGGCCAAGTTTCGTCATTTTTTGAACTTGTTTTGACCATCTTTTGGAATTAACTTAGAAACTTGCTAGATCTTGCATGTGTCTTGTATAAAAATCGAAAAAGACCAAAAAAAATTATTCCCCGAAAATCGATTCTTGGACTTTGCTAATAATTTACCTAAGGAGACAGCTGAATCCCTAAGTTAGACCTTGGGCTTGCCCAAGTAAAAAAAATTGCCGCTTGAGATTAACTTGTTGTAATTAAAAGTGATTTTTGAACTGCTCTTATTACCCGACTGCAACGAAAATTCTTAATTAATTTGAGCATTAATTTGACCAAATTAACTAGGGTGGTGGGATGCTTTTCACTAGAGATGATATGACCAAGCACCGTCCCTTGAGTCATCATGAAGTGACTCTTCTCCCAAGACAAGACAATATGAACCACTATGCAGTGCAGAAAAACATGGTCTAGGTAGTCAAGACAAGCGTCGAACCCGTCGCCGTAGACTGAAAAGTCAGCCATGAAGACCTCTAGACAGTCACCTACCATGTCCAAGAAAATAGACAACATGCACCTTTGGAATGTCGCCGGGGCATTACATAGACCAAAGGACATCCGCCTGAAAGCAAAAGTCCCAAACGTACAGGTGAATGTCGTCTTACCCTGGTCTTCAGGCGCTATGGTCACCTAATTGTAACTGGAGTACCCGTCAAGAAAATAGCAGTGGCACTTCCCAACTAGCCTCTCTATAATCTGATCAATAAAAGTCAACGGGAAATGATCCTTCTTGGTGGCGTGATTCAATCATCTATAATCCATACAGACCCTCCAAGAAGTGGGTACCCTGGTAGCTATCTCCTCTCCAAAATTGCTCACAACCATAGTGATGCCCATCTTCTTGGGCACCACATGCTATGGACTAACCCATTTGGAGTTATAGATGGGGTAGATAAAATCGATGTTCCACCATTTTGATAATTCCTTCATAACCACTTCTCAAAGATTCGGGTTCAGCCGTCGGTGGAACTCACATGATGGCTTTGCGTCCTCCTCGAGATAGATATGGTGGGAGCACAGGGCCGGACTTATCCCCAAGAGATCAGCTACACTCCATCCTATTACCTTGCGGTTTCTTTCAAGAACCTCAATCAGACGAGATTCTTTCTCTCCAGTCAAATCCACTGAGATAATGACTGGAAACTTCTCATGCTCACCCGCAAGGAATCTATACTTCAGCGACTACGGCAAAGGCTTCATTTTAGGACAACTGGGAGCTGGCAATTCTGGCCTCTGAAAAGTCTGAGTGAATGCAACCAGATCTGAATGAGAGAACTGTCGCTAATCATGTAAAATTGGTGAAGACTATCATGCTGGTGTATCTGTACTCGGTGCAGGCAGAGTCTCCACCCTAGCTGTTGGCTATGTGGAAATCAGATAAGGTAATAAATCATCAAATTCTGCCCAATCTATGTCTGAATCAGAGGGATCTGAATCAGAAGCATAAGAGATTTATTCTGCCTCACTATTCTGAACATGATCGTTAACCTCGAAAGTGTCCTCGACCAAGAGTGTGCTCTCCGAACTCTCCTCTGCTGGAAACTGCGAATCTACAGCATCTGAAGGTGAGAGAAGGGCTTGTGAAATGGGATCGAACCAAGCGACTTCATCATCAGTGATCACAAAGTCACACTCCTGGTGGACGTCTTGCTCTACCTTTATCGTTTGCTCTACATCACTGAACTGCTCTGAGCAAGCTGAGTCTCATGCTCTGGTCTCATCGATCGTCTCTATTTGTATACTCTCACCCTCTATGTGAAAGTATACCTTCCTACTATCATGGTCAGACCCGCCTTAGCTGTGGCCAAGAATGGGCGTCCAAGAATGATGGGGGTATCGGTCACAGATTCATGGATCTCCATGTCCAATACAACGAAGTCCACGGGGAATTTTAGGCGCTGAATTGTAATGACCACATCCTTCAACAACCCCTTCAGCCTCTTGACACATCTATCAGCAAACTGAAGGACTGTCCTGCTTTGTCGAAGAGGTCCAAACTCGAATCGGTCGAGTAAGGCTGTCGGAAGGAGGTTGATGAAAGAACCGATGTCTAATAGAGTACGGTCGAATCTCTGCTCATGAATGTGGCATCTGACGTAGGGAGCTCCTACATCTGGCCTCTTGGCTGGCAGACGGTTCTAAGTAATGAAGCAGGTGGCACGGGTCTGCACATGGATTTCTGCATGATGGTTCCTCTTCTTCCTGCGGATAGTGGTCTTCTTTCTCAAGTTCTTCTGGAAGAGAGGGATGTGCTCAAGTGCCTCCTGTAGAGTCAGCTTGATATGGAATCTATCAGTCATCTGTTGGCTGAACTCTAACTACTGATCTTATTTTTGGATTTTCTTTTTTATTCCCCTTTGCCAAGATGAGTGCTTGAGGGAAGGGGATGGCTAGGCCCTCCTCAGATAAAGGGCTAAGAAGAGTTTCTTGTTGCTCAGAAGGCATTGAATCCATACAAGTATCATCAATCATCACATATGGACTCAAAGATGAAGAAACCTTTCCTTTACTATTTTTTGGTATTTTTTGTAATGTCCCGAGATACAAAACTGGAGGTGACACAGCTGGAATAGAAATAGTGGCATCTGTACCACCCACGTCATCAGACTTTGCGGCATCAACATCGCATTCTGGCTCAGCATCTGGTAATCTAGTGGCATCGGTACCACCCTCTACATCTAACGAACCGATGATCTCAGTACCATCAGCTAGATCAACGTCCTTGGTGGCTTCAGCGCCACTGTCATCATCATCATTAGCGGCATCAACACTGTTATCCTCCTCGTCTGGCTCTCCTGGATCCTCGTGGTGTCATTGCTCAGACGAGGCACCGCTGGCTGGCATCCTATCGCTCCTAAGTGTAACAAAGTCAGCATCAAATGTATATGAAGCAATGTCACCCAATAAATCACTAGGAGTGGTGGTCTATGTGAACTGTACCTGCTCAGACTTCCTCTTGAGGTTATTCGGGTTGGGCTCAATCTGAGCGGGTATGGCAGCCTTTCCCTTGATGATCTTCCTCATCTCCTAGCAAAACTCGTCCATCTCCCGCCTAAAGGATGCATGCTGGTCAGAGAGGAGGCGAGCTATATCATCAAGAGTTGGGTTCTCATAGGCTGGCCCATGAGAACCGGACGGGTTGCCTCGCTGGAAATGAGGTTGCTGTCGTTGGAACTAGTGATGGGGAGGCTGAGAATACTGCTGTTGAGGTTGTTGTTGATGCTGCCTCCACTGTTTTCCCTGCTGGTAGGGACGAGGACCCGACTGATACTGGTAAGATAGCTGATGGGAGTAATGGGGCTGCTGCTGAGGCTGGTTGGACTGTCCATTCTGAACTGGAGGCTGCTGCTGGGATGAGGTACCTCCGGTCGATCACATGAATCCAGGGTGATCTCGACGGATCCTAGGCTGTTGTTGGTCATACCATCCCGGTGACTTCCATCAACTGCTCCTTCTCATAGGGGGATGGAGGGAGAACTGCCAATGGCTGATCCTACTGATGCACCACAATCTGGACGTTCTGGGATGGTGGTGGTTGAGAGTATTGGTTTTGCAACTGCTGGACCGGCCCCGCTTGGATGTGGTGAACTTGTCGGTACTGGGTGGAGGGCTGGGATGAGCTGCTGCTACTAGGATCATCTCGTGACATGAGACGGGGCTGAGAAGCCGTCTGTGCCTCTTAGAGACACATGATCTGGGTCTTCAGGTCACTTAGGGTCTGTGCCAACTGATCTATCTGAGTCATGCCCTGGTACTGCTTCTTCTTGATGATCTCGATGCGATCCAGCTTCTCGCTGATAATGCCCATGTCAACAGCCGACGACTCTTCCTGTGCTGCGACTACTAAGGAAGTGGATGGACCTGCATCAACTTGTGCTATCCTCTGATAGGACAAGGCATGGGGTGGGGGCTTCCCCTGAGTGTAGAGTCGGGTCTGGGACATCACTGTATAATTCTTGGCCATCTCCTCATAGATGGTCCAGACATGGTCTTCATCCTTGGAAAAATATGAGCCCCCACAAGAAGCATTCACAAGCCCCTGCAGCTCCAGTGTCAACCCACAAAAGAAGCTATGTACTAAATTGGGCTTGGAGATGTCGTGATGTGGACATTGGTCGATGAGCTCACGGAAACGATCCCACGCCTCATGGAACTACTTGTTGGGGATCATGGATAAATTATTGATCAGAGCTCGCGCTGAGTTCGTCCGGCCGAGTGGGTAGTACTTGTTCAAGTACTCGGTCCAGAGATGCTCCCACGAAGTCATATATCTCCCTAAATGCTTCAGCTAGTAGGCTAATATGTCGACGAGGGAGAATGGAAATGCCATCATCATGATGGTATCCTCATCCACGAATCTGTCGTGCACAGTGTTGCAGATCATCTCGAGCTCCTGTAGGTGTAGATGCGGTTCCTCGGTGGCAAGCCCATGGAACTTGGGCAAGAGCTGAATTGTCTGAGGTGGGAACTTGAAGTCTCCCAGAATCGCCGGAAGCTGGATCCAATGGTGTGTAAGGCTTGCACCAAGGTTGTGTAACTCCCTCATCGGTCTGGCTGGTATGGTTGGCTCATGCGACTCGTCTGGTTGTCCTCCATCTCCTCCTCCAACCTCTGGAATCTCTCCACCGCCTTCTCGGTACAGCTGATGAATCCATGATTCATTAACTTTTCTATTGCATTTTGTCTTAAAACCCTTAACAAATGCATGTAAATACTCATTAATTCCCATCTTTTAATAAATCATCCTTCATAAATAAAAACTCACTTTTAATCATCCAAATAATGTAAATAAATAAAGAACCAGAAAAAGAACCAAGGCAGATTGAATATATGTAAATATATACAATATGACTTAAAATATAAATATAACTGAAAGGTATATTTATAGCCTAACCCCCGAGACCAAGTCAGCATGGATTGGTCGACAAACCGAAAAGTAGGGGGAGATAAGGAAAGAAAACCGTAAAAATAAATTAAGCCACACTCTATACACCTTTCATTGTTTAAAATAAATACAAAATTTCAAAGATTTTTAATTAATCCATATGTACATATTTTTCACCAAACTCTTTTCCTAATTATACCTAAAAATATATATAAAAATATAAAAATAAGTTAAAAATATTACCATGTATATATACCAAGAAACCCAGCCTATAAATTGTCAAAATCTCAACTTCCGAACCTCATAGCTTCCTCATACAAACTCCAATTTCACTTTACTCACCTTTAAAGTTCATAAAATAATATTCTCTAATTAATAAAGGTGGTTTCATCGAATTCGGAATCAGTTTGCAAAAAGTCGGTTTAGGGACCAAAAGACAACGGGGTTTCTGGGCTATTTATTTTATGTAACACACATTATTTATAGTTTTCTTAATTTTATAATTTTTAAATTATTTCATGATCTTGTATTTTCACCTTAAATTATTTCATAATTTTTCGAGCATATTTATTATTTTAATAAAATCAAAAATCTTAAATTATAGGTATAAATGAACTGGCTAACCTATCCCCTTATTTATTAAAATATGTAAATTAATTTATAAAAATCTATAAAAAAATTCACATAAGTCTTATTTATTGTTTTAATATTTAAGAAAATATAAAATTTATTTTTAATTATTTATTCTATTAAATTAAAAATCTAAAGCCTATTTATAATTACATAATTATAATATAATATTTATAATTCAAATAATATTTATTATTTGTAAAAAGTAATTATGTCATAAATTAGATAATAAATTTATTCACATTTATTGTATTTATACCTATTTAAAATAACATTAAATACTATTTAATATCGATTTTAGAAATATTTATCATAACTGGCCAACCAGGTGTTGACACTTGTCAGCTCCTGGGTTGTCTTCCCCAAGAAGTTGTTACTCCAACCTGCTCTGACCGGCGACCTTTCCCTATTTACCCAGCTCATCTCCTAACCTCTTCTGACAACCTAAGCCATTGATCTCCTTCATCTAACAAACACCAAACTCGCCAGCCCTTCGATCTAGACTTGGGAGGAATGAAACCTATCTATAAAAGGCCTCAAAGATCCACCATTAACACCTAACCTTCCAACTAACTTGAGCTTCTTCTCCAGTAGCCCGACCCCCTATCTTTCAAGCCTCGCTCCGGCCAACTGTGGTGGTGACAGCGCCTAGATAAGCCGTGCGTGGAGGAGAGACGTCAGAGGAGGAGTTCCAAGGTGTTCTCCGCCTTGCATCGCGACCGTCGTGCGCATGAAGCTCCGGCCAAGGTTGACTGTCGAGCGACTTCAGTCCAGGTAATACACCTTGACTCCCCAGACCTAATCACTCCATTTCTCAGATTTCTTTCTCGATATCCGAGCCATGATAAGAATGGCTAATCGCGTCATTAGGTAGTCTAATCCATTAGGTTAGGCGCGCATCAAAATTCCCATTTCAAACTAGTTTCAAATCCACCTCGATTCGCGTTTCATTCTATCACCATCTTCACGCAGTTCCTAATAATTCTGAAAACCAACGTTTTCGACATGTTTTGAGCTTGCAAAACTTAAATCTCTTGGTCAATTCTTCGTGAATTGAGCATATATCATTTTGTCGTTTGCAGGTTCATCTCCAATCAGGAGCAAAAATCCAAGCATCTGGAAGCCTCGATCATCAAGAGATTCAACCTCAAAGAAGGGTCTCCAGACTGTACCACCTTCAGGATCTCTAGACTGTCAACTTCATCGCAACTCCGCCGCCGCGTCGAGCCGCCGCCGACCAACACCTACCGCGGGCGATCTCGAGGGGTCGAGGAGCCACCCCTCTGGCCCCGCCGGAGTACCAAAGAAGTCGGCGTTCGAACGAGAAAAGTTGGAGAAGGCGCATCTTTCGCCAGACTTCTAACAGACTCAAGAACATCCGAGGTACAGATGCGCGACACGTGGCGCACCCGCGAGCATCCGATCCACGCTTGAAGCTTCTAATCTCATCCGTTGAATTCAAAGAGGTGGAAAAATTGCATCTTAAACCCAGAAGGATTTCCAGAATCTATTCCTGCTCCAGAGGTTTTCCAAAATTACATTTAGGTCCCTCCACAGGGACCTAAATGTAAACACTTCTATTTTTGTTTACAAAATAGTCCCAGAAGGACCTTTTTGCAGAATATTTTCTATAGTTTTTTTACGCTTATGCCCCTGGGCTGTAGGGGTTCTTTGTCCACATTTGACTTTGGTTTTTGACGATTTCTTTAGGGTAGTTACGCAACTACCCCATCTAGCTTGTATTAAAGTTTTATGAGTTTTTGTCGTGTTTTCGTCGTGTTTTGATTCTTCAAATTTTGCCTTCGTTTTGTTTTGATTTCTTGTGTTGTTCGAGCTCGCTGCTCGACCCGCTTCCACCTACTATATTGTATCACCTACATATAAATAAACTTTTTTTGAAAAATATCCCTTTATGAAAAATAAATAAAAATTTGAAAAGATTAAAATCGAATAAAAAATAAAAATAAAAATAAAACAAAAAGTGTTTGGTTTCTTTGATAACTTTAAGAAGAGATAAAAATAAAATTACAAAAACATCTCGAAAAAAATCAAAAGTTCTATTCTGGCTCTTTGAGTTCGACCCAGGCACACTTACCTCGATAAATATTTAGTGTAGGTTTTCCTTCGGAAAACTGAATTTGTTTGATACGAGCTAATATCGTGAATTTTTCGCAGCTTTTTCTACATTGACCACGTTTCTCTAAAAAAGCTGCGAAACTGATTTTTAGCTTTATCAAAATGGTGCCGTTGCCGGGGAGGCGTTAGATTATTTTAATTTTTTTTGAATTTTTTTTTTGATTTTATTTTCTTTCTTCTTTTTGTTCGGTTTTTCGTACGGTTTTTCTTACGGCTTTTATCAATCTTTTTCTTGTTTTGTTTTCGTATCAAATTTCGGTTTTTCTTACGATTCTCTCTCGGCTCTTTTCTCAATCGATTTTCTGTGCTAACTAATTTTTGCAGGGCCTGCAGGATCAGCCGGCTTCTTCGGAAGCCGAATCAGTTGAAAGAGTAGAGGTCGGCTCCTTCTTCACGAGTCGGCTGCAGAGGGCAGAATTAGATTAGTAATCTTTGTAAAAGAGAGAGAAATGGAGAGAAGTTGTAATAGACAATAAACAACCCCCCCCCTATTTTTTCGGGGTCTGATTCACCGGATACCATGTATCCAAGGGATCAGAGCACCCACTGTGGTTTTTCTCGCTTATCGGTTTTCCGCGGCTTTTTAGGTGCTTGCTTAGGATTTTTTCTACTCTATCTGATTGTGCCTATGTAGTTAGCCTTAGGACTCGCAACCTAGGTGCATGATTTTAGGGTTTTTATAAAAAGAAAAAAAAATCGGTAGACGTTTGCTTGAAAAAACCCAAAAAAATTACAAAACCGCAAACTAAAATCGAGACTGCTAATCATATCTGATCTAAAAGCCGTAAACCGACTCAATTGCTTTGGGAGAGTAATCCCCGCACAACATCTCAAAGTGCGCGAGCTAGAAAGCCGACACATAAGGTTACAGCCCAAAACCCGTATTTCCCGCGAAATACTACTGGGTTCATACACCTGATCACTGTTCCTCAATGGGTAAGCTCTGGTAGCCGGAAACGGTCCGGGTTTACTTAGCAGAGTGGGAGGTTTAGAGGACACTGCGCAAGGCTCTGTCCTCAAGTAACACGGGTAGCCAGAAATGGTTCGTACTTACTCCCATACTGGCTGAGTGCGAGTGACCTTTTGTAAGGACTCAGGGAAGTGTTTCGGAGAAACTATTGGGCACCTATTGGCTCGCTCATCCCACGATAACCACAACTTGTTTGCTAATTACACCCCTAAAACCGACAAGATAAAAAGACCGAACTCTTACGATCTTCATCGGGTTGAGTTGGTGAACACGGGTTTGTTTTGTGTTTGCTTGCGGGGCGTGAGTTTCCGCAGCTTTCGCATTTATCTTCCTCATTTGAATAGTAAAACGTGCTCTCCCGATAAAATCTCTTGACATCGAAGATGACGTCTCGACGGCTTTTCTGCTCAGACTCCGTGAGCTTTCGACCATCCACCTTCGAGCGTACTTCTTCCCAGGCTCGGGATGACCCCCTTCCTGAGCTGGTCCCATCAGATCTCGAGGCGAGTCAGACCCAGACTCCCTCGCCTCCTGGCCAGACTATTGAGGCAGACCCTTGCCTCAATACATCATCTAGATCTCCAGCTTACTTTTTGCTGAGTTCTTACGAGAGTTTCTTTTCACAGACGATCAGATGGCTCGCTGGAAAGGACCAGCAGCAGACGAGAGGCACCCAGCTGAGGAGCAGCACGAAGGAAGACAGGAACCACCCGCAGATGTTACTACTGGTATTCTCGATACACTTCAGCAGATGAATCTATAAATCCGAGAATAGTTTAGAGTTCAGGCTGAACTGCGGGCTGAATTAGCTGCGCTGAGAGCAGGGGCCGAGAACTAGTTATGGCCTGCGGTTCCCGCGACTTTACGGGACGAGTATGACCTGGGTGCTAGAACACTCCACCATTGGATTCGGCTACCGCCGAATCAAGGGCATACGAGCTGAGACCGTCCTTCATCTTTTTGCTTCCCAAGTACTATGGGAATGCTGCAGAGGATCCGTTCACATTCTTACAGCTGTTCGAAATGATTTGCGGAATGGCTTGTTATCCAGGAGTCACGCAGGAGGCTATACGCCTCAAGGCCTTCCCCTTTTCCTTAGCCGATAAGGCTCTTTATTGGCTGAGTCATCTGGGGAGGGAAATCTCTACATGGGACGACCTGAAGTCTACCTTCCTGTGCAAATATTTCCCTCTAGGAAGGACGGACATGATGAGGAGCCAGATCTCCAACTTCACGCAACTGCCGCACTAATCATTCCATGAGGCATGGGATCGATTCAAGGATCTTACGGAGAGATGCCCGCATCATGAGATCCCGATGAAGGTGCTCGTGCAGAACTACTTCGGAGGACTCCAGCCGGAAATCCAAAGGCTCGTGAGTGTTGCATGTGGCGGCAGTTACTTGAATAAGGATGACGAGTCAGTCTGGGCCATCTTCGAAGGGATGGCCGAGAACTCGAGAGTCGTGGACTCCACTCGGGTATTTCAGAAAGCTCCACATCCACCACATCACCGAGAACATCACAAGGTGGCTAACATTTCAGACTCTGAATCTAACACCAACATGGGATATATTAGTGAGAAATTGACGTTGGTGGATGTGATTCACAAGCAGGTCCAATACCTACAGCCACTGCGAGAGTTGGAGAAACTCTCATCTCTACCTCAGCAACTGAGTGATTTCTCGAAGAAGGTGGCTGGCCTTCAGCTCTAGTACCAGCAGAGCCAGACTTCTTCAACCACACAACCAACATGGAGAATCTTACCCACTCCGCCCACCCGTCCGATCCACTTCGTACAGAGTGAGCCAGAAACTCCGCAGCTTGATTGGCATGAGGATCAGTCTCATGCCAATCCCATCCAGATCACCAGCACCGCAGAGATGGAGGTGGAGCCGCAAACCACTCTCGAGATCAACGGGATTTGGTATACTCCGATTCAACAGCCGAGTATACCAAATTAGCAGCAACAGCAGTCGTACAGTCATCCGCAGCATGGACGTCCGAATTTCCAGCACCGCCAAACCTTCACGCCACAGCAGTCTCACCCGAATGTATACCATCAGAGACCGCATTCATATCAGTACCCTGCTCATTATTCACCAAATTATTCTTATCAGCAGCAGCAGCAGTTTTCCTCCACACCTCAGCGATTCTCTCAGCCTTCCACCTCTCAGCATTATACGCCAAGGTAGGAGAGAGGAGCAAGCCAGGGCCACCACACCGAACCAGAGATGTCTTCACAGGCCCAGGCACTCAATCAGATCATGGATATGTTGAGTACGCTCCAAATTGCGCACAAAACCGAGATGGAGCAGGTTAACCGTCGTCTGGACAAGTAACCGCACCGAAGACCACTCTCCTAGCCCAGCCTCAGATGAACCTGAACAACAAGAGGAGGCATCCAGATCAGGTAGACACTTCAGGTAAGATCTCGTTTCCTGAATTTTTATCTAACTTCATTCGTCTCAGGAGCGGTAGATCACCACGAACACCTAATGGAGAAGAAGAGAGGGCACTAGAGGAGCACGAGCAGATCCATGAGCTGCAAGAACCTGAAGCTGAGGAGGAGAACCTGCAAGATGATGAGGACCACTCTGCAGACTCAAGGGACGGGAGCGATGCCAACACAACAGATATGGACACTGGCGAATCAGACGATGACATTACGCCAGATCAGGCAGAGAGCCCCGAGAAAAATATTTCTTCCCCTGTCTTAGAGAGTTTTATAAATAATTCTGAAACTCTCGATGTACAAGCTGATTCTCATATGAATAAAAATTCTGATTTTCTAACTCCAGAAATTGTTCCTTTTCCCGATGCCTTATTTGGAAAAGGAAAGAAAAAGACCAAAAATAATGTTGTTACTCCAGAAACCGAACGTTTACTTAAAGATCACATCTTTCTTAAGATTCCACTACACGATGCCTTGGATCATTTTCCTACGCTCAAGAATCAGTTGAGGAACAAATGTACTACGCATAGGAAAAAGAGATCATGAGTTGAAAAGCATATTTTGACAAAGGCAACTTCGTATGCAATTCAGAACAAGGTACCCAAGAAGAAGAAAGATTTGGGAGCTCACTATGTCAATTGCCAGATTAAAGACACTACATTCCATCAAACTCTCTTAGATAATGGTTCCTCGATCAATTTACTTCCATCCTCTTTGCTTGATAAGCTCAAGCTAGGTCCTCTCTATAAATCACGAGCGATACTTCAGTTTGCAGATCGATCTATAAAGAGACCTAGAGGTGTGCTGAGGAACATTATCGTGACCGTTCAGGGCTCGCAGTTTCCCGTGGACTTTACGGCCCTAGACATGACATGCCCTACACAGTTACACATTGCTCCAATCATTCTCAGGAGACCCTTCTTGCAGACAGCAAGAGCACTCTTTGACTATGATGCTGGGAGAGTATCATTCCGCACAGACAACGGAGAGATACACATTGAGATGGAGAGAGAATGTAGCAGTCCTAGATCAGTATTGTCATTCACTTCAGAGGACACCAGTCTTGCAGAAGATTGCCAGAACATAGATGAGACACAATTTCCTGATCTTGAGAGCGTTTATTTTGATACCCATTATATCCTACACGAGGATAGGGTAGATCACTTGGTACCTAGTTCTTCATATGATTGTTCACATACAGAGACAGAGTTCATATCAGACTCAGATGAGCAGTCACCTGCAGTAGACATCTCTGTGCCGCAGATTGAAAGTACACATATTACAGCACAAGAGTCAATCGATTACATTGCACAGATCATACAATCTATTCAGCGTAGAAAGTCGGATGGTGTAATGCTTACACATATAGAAACCTTCTGTAGTCCGACTCCAGAGACACATATTTCAGAAAAAAGAGTTATGCCATGTACAGAGTTTACTAATAGAAGAGGCTCTACTTTTTCAGCCAAGGATCAATACGCACAGAAAAGGCAGAAAATCTAGTATGATCCTGGCTGAAGTGATCTATTTTGTACATGAATTATCCTTTCACTTCATCTCATCCTATACAAATTCTTTTGAGCCCTTCAATTCTGGAGAACCACAACACTTGTATATTCTTCGTAGACCACAATCGTCCCCATTTTTGCGCGTCTTCTATGCTTAGGATACCAGATCCTAAGTATGGGGGGACCGATTGTTCGCTGATTTATGTTTTATTTTTTGTTCTGATTCTTTTGTATAGACTTTCTTTTTCACAAATCACTGGTCTCCGATTTTTGACCACACTCGTTTCTATACTTAGGATGCCTTATCCTAAGTATAGGGGAGACCGAGTGATTTCGATGATTTCGTATTCTTTATTCCTTTTAAACTTTTGTTATTTATTCTTTTTACTCAATCATCCCGTTTTTGCTCTCTTGTTATACTTACGATGACCTGATCGTAAGTATAGGGGGGATTGACTGACTTGTACCCTTTACTCTGTTTCACCCACTTTTACTTAGCACGAGTTATGTCCTCCTTTTTCTGTTTTGATGCTATGAGGACATAGCACAAGCTAAGTATAGGAGGGTGCGTATATATTGTATATATACTTTCATCCATAACTCGTACTTTTATGTATTTTTTATATCTATAAAATCCATAAAAAGTGGGTACGGGTTAATTTAAAATCCATTCATATATTTATTATTTATAAAATCCTTGTAAATAAGTAAAAAAATGTTTAAAACTTGGATTTAAAATTTGTAATTAAAATTTGTACTTAAAATTTGTATAATACTTATTTAAAAACCTATTTATTAAAATATGTGTAAAAATCATTCAATCCTTGTAAAATACTTTGTAGATAAAATTTGAAAAATACATTAGATATTTAACTCGAATAAAATATATCTTGTAAAATTCTTGTATAAAAACTTGTTTATAAAAACCATAAAATCCATAAAAAATACAAAGTCCTAAAATTCATAAAAATTACAAAATCCTTAAAATCCATTAAAATGAGTAAAATTCAGAAAATATACTTCACAAAATCATGGTTGCATTTGCATTCACATTTTTCAAAATAAATTTGATTTCTGGAACTAATGATTGAGTCCAGTCTAAAGGATGGAGCTTGATTACGGCCTTTAACTCTCATTCTAAGGAGCCTGGCTAGGATCTGGAATTTAGAATCTTTAGGTCTTTTGACTTAAAATCTTTGGGTTCCATAAGACCATATTTGGGAAATCAAGTCATATGTGCTTAAGTAGACCATTTGGAGTCATCCGTACAACTCTACACCAGTGAACCAATCTTGAACACATGCACTCTGCACTTAGCTCGACTCGCATGGAGTTTCGAAGGGTAGTACACCTCGGTAGTGCGTTTCTATCCTTATCTTTGCGGCATTGACGTCTAAAGACGGGAGAGATTGGGGTTGCGATAGTTGCTTCGGATGAGGGAAGGATCTGCTGACACAATTTTTCTAAGACCTCAAATAAGGGACGGAATAAAAAGATGGTATATCCGTCGAGGCACAAAAAGATGAATGCAGTGCAAGCAAATTACAAAGTCAAAGCAAAGCAGAAGTCACCAAATAAAACCACAATGGTCCAAGCTTCCACCAAAAATGCCTGCACATCTTAGTGGAGACTCAGCTACACCGGTTGGGCCTCACAAGGAGATGCGTCTAAATTGGTCGCACTCCACTTCTTTTTTCATTCTTCTAACTTCTCCCTATATTCGATTGTGGACATAGCAGAACTGAACTCAGAAGGGAATACCTCCCTCCCCGAGGAAAGAGTAGCGGGATGAGGAAGCCATAGAAGTGTATAGTCGGGATTGACGGTTTCTTCGGTTCTCTAAGTAGGAAGAGCTAAATCAATTCACACACTGTACAAGTTGACTTCAAGGATGATAGAGTTTACGATATGAATAAGTGAGTCTGAATTAGCCGATGAAGTGATCTTGAGTAAGGATTTGTGGAACTTGAGAACTGTTGAGGATAAAATCCTAATCCTAGTTAAGGTTCCGACAAAATGCTTGTTTCAGACCTGATCGAGCTCTGTCCTTTGTCTGTTCTCATGAATTGGTTTAGGAAAATAAATTCATTCTAACTTTCTTTCTTTTTCACTTACTTTTTCAAAATAAGTGTTTGTTAAGGGACTAGCAAAGTTTAAGTATAGGGGATTGATGAATATATGATTCATTAACTTTTTTGTCGCATTTTGTCTTAAAACCCTTAACAAATGCACGTAAATACTCATTAATTCCCATCTTTTAATAAATCATCCTTCATGAATAAAAACTCACTTTTAATCATCCGAATAATGTATATAAATAAAGAACCAGAAAAAGAACCAAGGCAGATTGAATATATGTAAATAAATAAAATATGACTTAAAATATAAATATAAATGAAAGGTATATTTATAGCCTAACCTCCGAGACCAAGTCAGCATGGATTGGTCGACAAACCGAAAAGTAGGGGGAGATAAGGAAAGAAAACCGTAAAAATAAATTAAGCCACACTCTATACACCTTTCATTATTTAAAATAAATATAAAATTTCAAAGATTTTTAGTTAATCCATATGTAAATATTTTTCACCAAACTCTTTTCCTAATTATTTCTAAATATATATATATATATATAAGTTAAAAATATTACCCTGTATATATACCAAGAAACCCAGCCTATAAATTGTCAAAATCTCAACTTCCGAACCTCATAACTTCCTCATACGAACTCCAATTTCACTCTACTCACCTTTAAAGTTCATAAAATAATATTCTCTAATTAATAAAGGGTGGTTTCATCGAATTCGAAGTCCGTGTGCAAAAAGTCGGTTTTGGGACCAAAAGACAATGGGGTTTCTGGGCTATCTATTTTATGTAACACACATTATTTATAGTTTTCTTAATTTTATAACTTTTAGATTATTTCATGATCTTGTATTTTCACCTTAAATTATTTCATAATTTTTGGAGCATATTTATTATTTTAATAAAATCAAAAATCCTAAATTATAGGTATAAATGAACTGGCTAACCTATACCCTTACTTATTAAAATATGTAAATTAATTTATAAAAATCTATAAAAATTCACATTAGTCTTATTTATTGTTCTAATATTTAAGAAAATACAAAATTAATTTTTATTTTTTTTTATTAAATTAAAAATCTAAAACCTATATATAAATACATAATTATTAATATAATATTTATAATTCAAATAATATTTATTATTTGTAAAAAGTAATTATGTCATAAATTAGATAATTAATTTCTTTACATTTATTGTATTTATACCTATTTAAAATAACATTAAATACTATTTAATATTGATTTTAGAAATATTTATCATAACTGGCCGACCAGGTGCTGACACTTGTCAACACCTGGGTTGTCTTCCCCAAGAAGTTGTTACTCCAACCTGCTCTGACCGGCAACCTTTGCCTATTTACCCAGCTCATCTCCTAACCTCTTCCGACAACCTAAGCCATTGATCTCCTTCATCTAACAAACACCAAACTTGCCAGCCCTTCGATCTAGACTTGGGAGGCACGAAACCTATCTATAAAAGGTCTCAAAGATCCACCATTAACACCTAACCTTCCAACTAACTTGAGCTTCTGCTCCAGTAGCCCGACCGCCCATCTTTCAAGCCTCGCTCCGGCCAACTGTGGTGGTGACAGCGCCTAGAGAAGCCGCGCATGGAGGAGAGACGTCGGAGGAGGAGTTCCAAGGTGTTCGCCGCCTTTCATCACGACCGTCGTGCGCGTGAAGCTCCGTCCATGGTCGACCGTCGAGCGACTTCAGTCCAGGTAATACACCTTGACTCCCCAGACCTAATCCCTCCATTTCTCAGATTTCTTTCTCGATATCCGAGCCATGATTAGCATGGTTAATCGTCTCATTAGGTAGTCTAATCCATTAGGTTAGGCGCACATCAAAATTCCCATTTCAATTTAGTTTCAAATCCACCTCGATCCGTGTTTCATTCTATCGTCATCTTCACGCAGTTCCTAATAATTCTGGAAACCAACGTTTTCGACATGTTTTGAGCTTGCAAAACTTAAATCTCTTGGCCGATTCTTCGTGAATCGAGCATATCATTTTGTCGTTTGCAGGTTCATCTCCAATCAGGAGCAAAAATCCAAGCATCTGGAAGCCTCGGTCATCAAGAGATTCAACCTCAAAGAAGGGTCGCCAGACTGTACCATCTTCAGGATCTCTAGACCGTCAACTTCATCGCGACTCCGCCATCGTGTCGAGCCGCCGCCGACCAACACCTACCGCGGGCGAGCTCGAGGGGTGGAGGAGCCACCCCTCTGGCCCCGTCGGTGTACCAAAGAAGGTGGCGTTTGAACGAGAAAAGTCGGAGAAGACACATCCTTCGTCAGACTTCTAATAGACTTAAGAACATCCGAGGTACAGGTGCGCGACACGTGGCGCACCTGCGAACATCCGATCCGCGCTTTAAGCTTCTAATCTCATCCGTTGAAATCGAAGAGGTGGAAAAATTGCATCTTAAACCCAGAAGGATTTCCAGAATCTATTCCCGCTCCAGAGGTTTTCCAAAATTACATTTAGGTCCCTCCGCAGGGACCTAAATATAAGGACTTTTATTTTTGTTTACAAAATAGTCCCTGAAGGATCTTTTTGCAGAATATTTTCTATAGTTTTTTTACGCTTATGCCCCTGGGCTGTAGGGGTTCTTTGGTCCACATTTGACTTTGTTTTTTGATGATTTCTTTAGGGTAGTTACGCAACTACCCCATCTAGCTTGTATTAAAGTTTCGTGAGTTTTTGTCTTGTTTTCATCGTGTTTTGATTCTTCGAATTTCGCCTTCGTTTTGTTTTGATTTCTTGTGCTTTCGAGCTCGCTGCTCGACCCGCTTCCACCTACTATATTGTATCACCTACATATTTCCACCTATTATATAATAAATAAACTTTTTTTGAAAAATATCCCTTTGTGAAAAATAAATAAAAATTTGAAAAGATTAAAATCGAATAAAAAATAAAAATAAAACAAAAACAAAAAGTGTTTGGTTTCTTTGATAACTTTAAGAAGAGATAAAAATAAAATTACAAAAACATCTCCAAAAAAAATCAAAAGATTCTATTCTGCCTCCTTGAGTTCGACCTAGGCACACACACCTGGATAAATATTTAGTGTAGGTTTTCCTTCGGAAAACCGAATTTGTTTGATACGAGCTAAGATCGTAAATTTTTCGCGGCTTTTTCTACATCGACCACGTTTCTCTAAAAAAGCTGCGAAACTGATTTTTAGCTTTATCAAAGCTCTCCTCTATCGGCTCACATCCATGACATCTCTATGCACACCTCTGCCATGAAGGCTCCCTGTTCTCTAATCAACCTCTGCATCATCTCTAGGGAGGCTAGAAGTGTATTGTTGATGGTGCCCTGATCTACAACGTACGTAGAACCCTTGCCTGTCCATCGGTGCGCTCCTCACTGTTGGCCATCTCGTGGATCTCTGCAAAGGTAAAGACCTCAACTCAGGTGTCGTCAAATGAACAAATATCTGTGTTGGTCTCTTCTCGGGCACCTCAGGACTAGAAGAAGGGTGGTCGAGGGGGAACAGGGCAGAATCAAACTCGGGTTCGGAGAGCGGGTCTAGGCTCTCCCGAACCTACCTAAATGAATGGGGCAGAGTGCTCGAAAGCGGTGCTGCCAAAGGCTACCTAAGGGACCTCCAGCCCATCATCGTGATGTGGAAGAAGATGGGATCTGGAAACAAACAAGATCAGAAGTTAAACCTCGATTTCACCTACGCAACGCGGAGTTGATGACCGTGAAGGTTCAGTCGTTTATCTTTTTAATTTTATTTAGGTGATAAGTCAGTCTTGCAGAGCGATTAAGAGAGCTGTTAGGGACCCGATGCTCCCAAGAGACTGGCCCAATCTCAAAGCTAGATCTTTCCCAACCAGTACAAGTTACAGACCGTTTACCGGCTACCCGATCAACTCGCTCTATTAAGGATATCGTGACCTGCTTTACTAGAGACCGAAGCAATCCTCACTGGAGAATGACTAACCCTGAGACCAGTAGTCTAACGAGAGTTCAGGTATGACTCTAGCCTAGCATACATGTCACTCTCTCGCATAAGCAAACCAAATAATGAGGGGATAACTCTCCCAATATAGATTTCTAAGTGAGATGTCTCTTAGGATTAGGTTGATTTAGCATTCCCAATTTTATGATTTCTCTTTTTATGGTATTTTTCAATAATCAAACAAACACTTTATTTTTCGATCTCCTGATTATTTTAAGTCCAAACAGGGGAAGAAGTCGAAAAAGCCGATGCGCAATCAAAACTTATGATGCATGCAAAGTCAGAAATGGGTACCTATCACCAGCACTCTACATGCAGGGTTAACCGCGCATAAACTAAAGACAGAATTTAAACTAATCAAAATGCTGTAAGAAGAAAACGGCCTTAGATGAGCAATTTCTAATCACGAAGAACAATAGTTAACTTGACTAGAGAGAGAGGTCGAGGTCCGGTCTCTGATGTCGATCGGGGTCCACCACAATGGATCCTGCACGTGTTGTATACGACCTCTACTGACACATGACCTCTCAATCAATCAGGCTAAATTTTTATTATTATTTTTAGTTAGGTCCAATTACGAACTATAGGTGCTGGTAAGATATTAAGGATTGGGCTTAGTCACTTACGTCGCAATAAAAGAAATTCCTAAATCAAGGAGCCAAATTCTTCGAGAATTAAAAGAAAGAAAATGCAAAGAAAATAAAAACCGGCGAAAAATCTGTTGTGAGGTCTCCCGAGCACACCAGTGCTCGGCGAAAGAGACCCCGATATGCCAAGTGTCCAAGAAAGAGTCTAAGTATCCAGAGTCTAAGTTATTACAATAATAATAATGTGTTAGAAAATAAAAACTACTCTATCCTATATAATTGATTTCCTCCTAACCACCTGCTCCTCCTCCAATGTGATTATGCCTGTCGAAAGCCGAAACATCCTCGGGCGATCTCTCACACAAAAATCAAAGCAAAGAGAATGCCAGACAATAATTATATAAAAACAGAGACAAAAATAAAGACAAAAAGAAACATGAAAAGACTACTAAGCCGTGCTCCCAGGCAACGACGCCATTCTGTGATGAGTGACAGACTAGGGTTAAGTCTCAAAAATAATCATGGGTCGTTGTGACCCCAATCAGACTCAACAAGAAAATAGAAACCACTCAAATAAATCAATCAAAACACTGGAATGTCAGCGGTCTCCGTTATTTATTTAACCAGGTATAGCGACCATGGTCGAACACACAGAGCACGGAAATGTACGGAGTATTCGGAAATCAGATGAGTAAAAACATATTTTTATGGTTTTTAATTTGCAATTTTTTTATTTTCGAACTAAGAAAACAAATAAAAAAGAACAAGGTAAAAACAAGCTTTAATAATTTTTATTAGGACTAAAAATACCCAAATATAGGAAATAAAAAATATTTTTATGTTTCTCAAATATTCATATGTTTTTGATAATTTTATGCGATTTTTCAAATTTTTTATGATTTTATAAAAATCAAACAATACCAAAACAATGAAACAATGTTCAGCCTGGACTAAAAGGCAAGTTTAAAATAGTAAAAATGCCTTAAAATCTTGGTCATTATTTTTATGAAAAAGCAAATACAAAAAATCCAACTGCAACAACTGAAATCCTATTTTTTTATTTTTCTAGAATTTTTAATGATTTTTATAAATTTTTGAGTCTTTTGTGATTTTTAAGATTTTTGCATTGATTTTTAAGGAGAAAAAGGTGATGGAATTAAAGCATACAAAAAAGCAATCACTAATTTTTTATTAATTTTTAAAGCTATTTTTATATTTTTTTAGTATTTTAAAAAATAGACAGAATGGTTTTTATGGGTTTTTGGTTTTTAGAAAATATCAAATAAAACTATATTAATTCATAAAAATTACCATAAATATTACATGTTAGTAGAGGCTAACTATAATTCTTATGAATTTTTGGAGTTAATTAGGTATTTATTTGATTAAAAACCAAGCACATAGCACACAGGGACCTAATTGCAATTATCCTAAAGTTACAGGCCAAATAATAACTCAATTGAAAGCAAAGGGCCTGATCTGCAAATTATCCAGACAAGCACACACACTACACGTGACACAGGCTCAGAGGGGCATAAATGTAAATATGAAAAAGTTCCCATTCCAAACATAACATCTAGGAAGTACACGGAATATAGTGCAAATGTACTAGAAGAGCACGTGACACTATACGTGAGTTCACACAGACTGGACTAAAATTCAAATACTGAAAATATGAGGGCTTAATTACAAAAAGTCCAAAATAAACTTAACTATGATAAATATTTATAGGACCATAAAGTAAATGCAAAATAGAGAAGGGACTAAGTATAAATTACCCTTTACTAAAGCTCGATCCAACGGCTGAGGGCGCTCCACTTAATAGATGGACGGTTAAGATCGATGGGCAACGTTTCAGCGATGGACGGCTGCAACGCGATCCTCAGATGGATCCAATGATCAAAGCCCCTCCTCGATAATAAACGGTGGAGATTAGAATTGGAGGGGGGCTTAATCAGACATCAGAGGTACAATCTGGACGAACTGGCCTCCGGTGAGCTTCTTATGTTGATGGTGCGTTCCTCCAATAGTCTCTCGAGCTGCGGAGGTATAGAGTCGATCGGGGCGCTCGTTCTGCAGCTGCAGGAGGGCTCTGATGGGCTCTGGACCAGGAGGGAGGTCAAGGGGATGCACGGTCGTCCAGGGGCTCTCCCAACTCCTCGAGACCTCCAGATGAGGCCTGGCAGTGTCTAACCCTGCGAGGTACAATATATGCTCGGAAGGGAATCCTCCGGCAGGGGTTAGGACACCAAAATAATCGAAAACCAAAGGGGGTCGGTGGACGAGCAGGTCTCCAGCGAGTGAGGGATTTGACCTATATAAGGGCTCCAAACCGAGGGTTGGAGCGAGTGAGGGGTTTCAGAGCGATCGTAGAAGCGAAAGGAAGTCGGAGCAGGGCGTAAGGAGGTCGGAGTGTGGTGAAATGAGGGAATGGGATGCGGTGGTCGGAGATGCTCTTTTTCGCGGGGAAAAGATCAAATTGATGGGAAATGCAAGGTAGAGGGGATACATGAAGATGAACGAACACGCCTGGGGTCGCAGACAATGGTCTACAGTGGTCCTGGCCTCGATGACCGATGCAGCCAGAGGCTAGGCTCCGTACGCGGAGCAGAGGTTCGCACTTGCCGGACCTAGCGTTTGCACACACGAAATGCTCTCCTCATCCCCTCTCTCTCTTGTTGTCACTCTGGGAAAGGTAGACAGGTGCGATGGAATAAGTGGCACAGCCAAAGGTGCTTGAAAAGGAGGGGGTCATGCTGGTTATATAGGCGTGGGCGTCCGAGAAGATGGGAATGGCGCCCATGAACCGAGGCACGGATCGATCAAGGGATCATTGGGCAAGGGTTAAGGATCCGCCACCTCTAATCGGGGAGAAAGATTAGATAAAATGGAGCTTGGGTCGGTCCTGGATAATTGGGAGAAAACTGATTAAAAATGACGTGGCGACACAGGAGACCCGGGGAGGACTTGTTGACCAAGTTCAACAATCTGAGGTGGCCCAATCAGAGGCCACCTGGGATACAAACAAAATTGGCTACCGGACAAAACAAGGAGGAAAAATAAAGATGATTATATTAAAAATAGTAAACGAATTTAAACGAAAAATTAAATAAAACAAAAAATGCTTATTATTTTTCAAGGAATTTTTCCGGTGATTTTTAAATATTTTTATGAAAATTAAATTAGTCTATATACAATATATAGTATTATATACAGGTATAATATACCAATGTAATTTGTACATTTATTTTTATTTTTCTATTTTTATACAAATGCCCTAATTTTTTATTTTATTTATTTTCAACATAAGTTTTGGAGTATAAAATATTTTTTATTTTATTTTCACTATTTATTTATAGTTATATAATAAATAGTGAGTGAGACACATATATATGTAGTTTGTATAAGTGAGGAATGATTTTATTTTTATTTTCTATTTACTGATTTTTATTTTAGTTTTTTAATTTTAGAAATATATACAAGGAGGTAATAATAATATTTTATTTTTATTTTATCAAAAATAATTATTTACATATATATGTAATGTGTACAACATAGAGTAGGACCTATCTCTCTCTACTTCTTTTATTTGGCGATCAGGTCAAGGCTTGACCTTCTCTTGGGGTTCGGGTCACTCTGTATTTATTCTAAATACCTCCTTTACTTTTTCTTTTCCTTTATTCTTTTATTTTTTTCACAAATACATGCTAATTATACAATATTAACACATGCATGATGAATGCTAACTTATTGTATTTACACCTATTTACATGATACTTTGCCTAGATAAATAGCTAAAATAAAAGAATAAGAGTGATAATCAGGGATTCATCACTCCTCCAATGAGTAGAAATACATAACCAAAGGTTGACTTTCTTAGGTCGATGCATCTCACAAAATATGAATATGAATATCCGATAATTTCCATATTATCAGATCATCTATACACGAGCATATGATCTTTGGTGCCTTATAAATACTTGAGAACTTTTTTTGCAGTTTTCCAGTGGTCCATACCGGGATTACTTTGATATTGAGATGACATTACAGTGGCGAAAATTATGTCAGGTCGAGTACATGTCTGAGCATACATGATACTCCCAACCACTGATGCATAAGGAATTCCTTTCATTTCATTGTGTTCCAATTCATTCTTTAGACATTGATCCAAACTAAATCTGTCCTTTTTCTGAATAGGAACAACCCATGCAGAGCACTTGTCCATTCTAAATCTTTCCAAAACCTTCTTAATACATGCTTTTTGAGACAATCCTAACAGTCCTTGTGGTATATCAAGGAATATTTCTATTCCAATCACATAGGATGTCTCACCCATATCTTTTATTTCAAAGTTCGTGGAAAGATACTTCTTTGTTTCATGTAACAAACCTAAATCATTCGTAGCCAATAATATGTCATCAACATATAGGACTAATATAATAAACTTGCTCCCACTAACTTTCATGTAGATACACCTATCTACAATATTATCTACAAAACCATATGATGTAATGGTATTGTTAAACTTAATATACCATTTACATGAAGCTTGTTTTAGTCCATATATTGACTTATTTAATTTACATACTAGATTTTTCCTTTCCTGTGTTCCTAAAACATTCGAATTGGTCCATATAGACATCTTCCTCTAACTCTCCATTCAGAAAAGCGATCTTTACATCCATTTGGTGAAGCTCCACCAAAGCCAAAATGATTCTTAAGGAATCCTTTTTTGAAATGGGAGTAAAGGTCTCCTTATAATCAATGCCATCTTTTTGAGTAAAGCCCTTTGCAACAAGTCTAGCTTTATATCGTTCGATGTTACCTTTAGAGTCACGTATGGTCTTAAATACCCATTTACACCTGACTCTTTCAGAACCTACATGTAACTCAACAAGATCCCAGACATTTTTATTCACCATTGACTCGAGATCTTCTTTCATTGCATTCAACAATTTTTTAGAGTCATTAAGTTCTATGGCCTGATGGAATGAACTTGGATCTTTATCAATGCTCAAGTCACATTCATGCTCAAGTGCATATACTATATAATCATCAAAATTTGTAGGTCTCCTTTGCCTTTCAGAGCATCTTAATGCAACTTCTTGTGATTGTACTGCACTTGGCTCATTTACAACTTGTTCGTTAATAATGACATCATAACTTAATGTGGGTGCCAATTCTTGATGTTCGAAACCATCATGTGGAGATGAATCCACAGGTGGAATGTCTATTCTTGAAGATTCAAGAAAATATAGAAGCGATACTTTATCCCTATCTTCTTTATTTCCACATTTCATGATTCTTGGCTCCTACTGTTGTTGCCATTCTCAAGGAAGAGAGCATTTCCACTCTCAACAATTCTTGTACTATGATTAGGAAAATAAATTCTATACCCCTTTGACTTTTCAGGATAACCAATGTAAAATCCACTGACTGTCCTTGGATCTAATTTCTTTTTATGTGGATTGTATACTTTGACTTCTGCTTGACATCCCCAAACATCTAGATGTCTCAAGCTAGGTTTCCTACCTGTCCATAATTCAAAAGGTGTGTTTTGAACTGCTTTACTGGGAACTCTAATGAGTAAATATGCGGAAGTCCTTAATGCATATATCCACAATGAAAGAGGTAAAGTACTATTATTTATCCTCTCGTAACCTTCTCTATTAATGTACGATTTCATCTTTTTACGACACCATTTTGTTGTGGTGTTCTGGGCATTGCGTATTGTGCACAAATACCCTTACTTTTAAGGAATTTTGCAAATGAGACAAGATGTTGACCCGTCTCATCATGCCTTCCAAAATATTTACCACCTCGACCATATCTCACAACTTTTATTTCCCTGTCCAATTGTCTTTTCACCTCATTAATAATTATCTCAAGGATAATTACCGCTTGAGTCGTTTCATGCAATAGATAAATATATACATATCATTAGAAATCATCTATGAAAGGTATAAAATATCTTTCCCCTCCCTATGATGAGACATCAAAAGGACCACAACTATCAGTATGTATCAATTCTAGGAGCTGGGTAGCCCTTGTAGTTGACATCTTTGATGTATGTTTGGATTGCTTTCCTTTAATCCAATCTCTATACACAACACTAGCCAGTACAATCTAATGGAGGAAATATTTCATTTTTAATAAGTCCCAACATTCTATCCTTAGATATATGACCTAGTCTTTGATGCCATAAAAGAGCATAGCATTCATCAGATGCATTCATTTTCACACCCACATTGCATTTAACAAAAAACAGTGAATTCATAAATTTCATATCAAGATTAAAACAATAAAAATAATTCCCAAAGTACTAGAATCATAAAAGTAGTTATTTCTAAACATAGAATAGAAAATCCTAAACAATCCAGTCTGCAAAAGAAAACAAGATTTCTAGCACATTTAGGGATGTAGAGACATCCTTCCAGATTAACTTGACATCCAGTGTTCATGATCAATCTTTAAGTCCTTCATTCGATTTTCCATGAGCAAATACTTCTCACTTTCCTTTATGTTCTAGATTGTAAGGAATCCCTGTAATATGTGAGATACATGAGTAGTTGCACCAGAATGTAACCACCAAGTATTATTAGAAACATCTATAATATTTGTTTCGAAGCAAACAGAAACATAATGCATACCTTTCTTCTCGAACCATGTTTTCCGTTTAAGGAAATCTTTCTTCATATGCCCAACTTCTTTCTAAAGAAGCATTTGATTTCTTTAGAATTGCCCCCATTAGCTTTCATGGGATTTTTCCTTTGTTCCATTTGCTTGTGTGACTTTTATTGCTGCTAGCCCCTACCATAGTCTTTTCACTAGCCATGAGGTTCACTGAGTGTTCTTTTATCTTCTTTATTCTCCCTTCTTCTTGAATGAGCATAGCCTTCAATTATATGAAACTCCACTTATCCTTTAATGTGTTGTAGTTTACCTGGAATTGCCCAAATTCAATAGGAAGAGAGTTTATGGTAAATTGTACTAAGAACGTCTCGTTGACATCTATCCCCATGGTTTTCGGTTCTGTTACGAGATTAAACATTTCAGTTATATGATCCATCATCGAGTTGGACTAACTGATTTCTTTGTTGTCAACTCGCTTATTAAAGTCCCAACAATGGACTTATCAGCTATATCGGACTGGGAGTACTCCTTAATTTTGTTCATAAATTCCTTAGCATTGTTTATCCTAGGCATTGACATTTTGACATTTTCTACCATTGTAATTTTCATTAGGCTCAAACAAAGCTGATTCAATCTTTCCCAAACCTCATAATACAGTTTTTCATCCTCAGTGTTGTTTTCTGTTATGACGTGTGGTTTTTGATCTTCAACTAATGCATGGTCTAAATTCATCACTCCCAAATAGAATTGAATCGGTTCCGACTAATTTGCATAGTTAAGCACGTTTAACCTAACCATAGAGCTGTCCAATGCAAACAAGTTCAATCTGTCGAAATAATAAACGATAACACATATGCTCACAGTTTTGCTTTGAGAAATAAATTAATAATCTATACAGGGGAAATGCATATTAAATTTTCTTTTACAACATGTTAATAATCACTTTTGGGCAGAATATTAACAAATCAATAAATACATAAGTGATACAATTAGAAATACTTTAATTGATAATTGAATAAATCATGTATAATTTATGTTTTCCATCTTTGGATGTAAAACACATGATTCACTAATTATCCTCTTAGTGTGCATAATCACGGACAATGATCCATCTTTGGGTGAACTCCTAGTCTATGATCATATTATTCTGATTATCTGGATCAATGTTATGTCATTAAATTTAATTTGCACCAAAACATGATGATCAGAATATAGGTTCAACTTCGTACATGATTAGATCACTTTGGTGACTAATCACAAATTGAACGCAATTACTTTATTCATAAATACAATGAGATATTCACCTCAATATTTTTTTGACAATGCTTAACTACTGATGGATGGCACTTAACATAATATGAACAAGTCAGATAATAACTCAGACTTCAGTGCTAGAATTCGACCCCTTAATTTAAGCATTAAAAACTAATGACTCTAATAAAATTATTATTTTATCAGAAACCCGAATGTCGTTAAACTTTGCTCAGCGACAATCATGGACCAAAAGTTTATAATAAAAAACTCCTTAGATAAGTACGATTGTGATTCAACCAAGAAAGAGAAAAAATGCATCAATATTACTCATTAATCATTATGAGTAATTAACTCTAACGTAAAGGAAAGTGACATTTCAATTCAATGTTGATAATATCCATTTTTTAATAAACGGATGGAAAGAAATTCATAACTTTAAAATCTAATAAAATCCCAGTCTGAATTTTACTTAGGACTATAATGCATCAAAATGAACTTCAACATTAATTCATCTCTAGAGGAAGACAATAATAAAAAAATCTCATACGATATCTCTCTTTAAAAGATATTTTTTGAGTTTGTGTTTATAAAACTCGCATCAAGAGAGACTTAAGCATAACTAAAAGAATTTGCCAAAAAGGTTTCTATTCGCAGAAAAAAATCAATTCAGCAACATAATTGACTAAAAAGTAACCATCATTTCATCAAAGCCAATGTATGCTAAACCTTGCTCTAGCCATATTGTAGGAAATTTAGGCGTAGCATTAAAGAATCAATCTAAATAATGATTTTTGAGTTACCTCTTTCCATCGTAAATCAAATAGAAACTTGTAACAGCGATGATGAAGAAACTAACGATAATCTTTTCTTGCTCCTATTCTCCTTCCCTTGATCCCAACCGTTAAGACTCTCTCAGATGGTGGAGAGTTTTGATGGTGGCTCTATAAATCTCTTAATTCAGTGTGTTCCATAATGAGACATCATGTCTCTTTTATAGGGGTAGAGTTGGAGGGTTTCAAAAGGATAACAAATCCTATTGTAACCGACTCCTGATAATCCACTAATCATCAACGTGGATCAAGATAATGCGGACCCAATATTTTTCATCTTATAAATATTTTATAAGGACCACATATTGGATAAATTCCAACATTCTCCCACTTGGTCCTCATAATCTTTAATTATGAGTAGCCTTAAGCACACCTTTTCATGAGTTTTATATAATGTCAACAAACTATATACCTTAATTGAATTAAACTAATACGATCATGGTTGTCACACATCATATGACTCGATACAATCCCTTCCATGCATCAATAATAATTCAATCCAATTATCTGTAATCTAGAAGAATAGCATCTCTTAATTTAATTCCACTTCAACAGTTATATTATCTATTTTCAAACATGCATGCATAATATAACAATGAAATGATTCAGAAACATAAAATAAATGAGATTGTCATAATCATAATGAGCACCAAACAAAATGTACTAATTAACCTTTCATAACAAGATCTTCTTTAAAACATCCTAAACCTTTAGTTAACAGGTCTACAATCATTACTGATGTGCTCTATTGACACTCTTTGTTTCTGAACTTCCTCCTTTACTAATAAATACTTCAATTCCATGTGTTTTTCACCCTTAGAGTACTTATCATTCTTTGAGAAGAAGATTGCTGCGGCATTATCACAATAAAGTTTCAGCAGCTTGGTAATGCTATTGATTATTCCAAGTCCTGAAACAAAATTCCGCAGCCACAATCCTTGAACTGTAGCCTCAAAGCACGCTACAAAATCAGCCTCCATAGTGGAAGCAATACAATTACAGAATGCTTCACACTTTTCGATGACATAGCAAAGAAATTAAAATGAAAAGAAAATATATGAAAATATAAAATAAAAAAGGGAAATCATTGAGATCGCTAGACGAAGAGATCTTCATTCAACAGTCTAGAAAGAGGGCGGCTGGGAGGAGTTAAGTGGGGGACATATGGCGACTCCAAGAGCTGCAATGTGTCACCTCCACAAAAATCAAAACAAAAAATAAATAAAAACTCAAATAAAAAATGATGTCAAACCAAAAAGTAGTCTTCATGAAAGTTGTTTGTATCGATAAGATCTATATGTGAAGGAACCAAAATCGAAAGAAGTCATGTGTATAAAGTGTACTTTTGGTGATATTCTTTGTACATAGAATATCATATTTTTTATGTTTTACAATATTTTTATGATTTTTAAATAAGAAAATTAAAAATAAAATCAAATAAAATATAAAAAATATTTACATATTAATCTATTTTTGGTACTTTTAGTAATTATGAAAATAAAGAAATAGAATAGGGGAGACTTATTTGCATACTCTATATACAGACTCAAACCCATTATTTTATCTGAATTTAGTAGATTTATAGTATTATGCATTTTACTAAAACATAAATCAAATGAAATAAACAAAAAAGAAACTAATTAAAATATCTAATTGTGTATATAAAATGATAAGGTCAAATTGGTCACAATATACAATTTACAATATGGACCCAAAACTCAAGTTTCACATATGAACTTCTATTCTTTTTAATTTGGTCTTGATTTGTAGATAATTAATTGTACATTAATTTAAAAGTGAGTAGAGGTTCATAGGAGACTAGATGTGAGAGATATTTGACTTTACGGTTTTTTGTCTCAAAACTAGGATTTGATTTTATTTGATAAATATACAAGTTATTATTTTTCTGATATTTTCTTTATTAATGTTAGTAATATGCACACAATGGAATTGATTTTATTTTATGAATAGTTAGTATAAAATAAAGAAAAATAAGGAAAGTTAGTCAATATACATGTGATTATTTACACAGGATTTTTGGCTTCTTATGAATGCAATTATGAATGCTAAAATATGGATATTATTTGCAAATGCATGAATGATAACAATGCACTATTAATCCCTAATGGTAGTTAATTACTTATACATTGACTTCTATTTTTAGCTTTTAAAGTGATGAATCAACGCTTCATCAATCACTACATACATCTAATATTTCATTCCAATTCTGTTAGAAACATATACTCATAGTCCCTCCATACAGAATAGGTAGATTACAACAATTCTAATATAGTTAAAATTCTATAGTCTGGATGGAGGGGACAGAAGTCTCTATTTTTGACAAAAATTAGAATATTATATTAGAGGGATATACTTATGATAATAAATTGTGGTAGTTTCCAAAAAAACTAAAACATGTGTTGAAAATGGTCGGGAGTTGCTTGTTAGCTACCACAAGGGAGCAACCACATTTCTCTCTCTCTCTCTCTCACACACACATACACACATATATATATATATATATGTATATGTATGTGTATGTATGTATGTGTGTGTGTGTGTGTGCATGCGTGTATGCGTGCGCGTGATGAATATTTGATTCATTACTCTAAAAGACATTAATTAAGATTGGTTCCCCAAAATTCATTGACATTTCATCATTTAAATTGCATTATTAAGACTCATTCTATGTAAATAAGAATCACATTTATCATTCATCATTGCATAAAATAAGAAGCTAAGAAATCTAAGCACAAGGGACTTATAAATAAGCTAACTTCTTTGATTTTTAATTAATTCATGCTAACTATAAGTAACTTGAAACCTTCTCCATTGTGTACATACTACTAACAAGAATAAATGAAAAATACAAAAAAATCACTAACAGAAATAAGTGGTCCATAAAGACAAACCCTAATTTCAAGATAATCAGACTAAAACATCGATATCTCCTTCATACAGTGTCAGATTTGATCCTACTCACTTTTCAACTAATGTACATTCAATTATCTTTAAAACAAGATTAAGTTCAAGTGAATCGGAGCTCATATGTAAAAGTTGAGTTTTGGGCCTCTTTTGTACATTGTGTATTTTACCTGATTTTGACCTATCATTTTATGTACATAATTAACTTTTTTATTTCTTTTAAAGTTATTGCCTTTGATAAAACTTCTATTAAAATGCAAAAAAAGTCAAACCTAAAATAAAACCAAAATCAAAGAAATTCACAGAGTCTGAGTGTTCACTAAAAATCTGTGCAAAAGTCATCTTTACCATACTTTATTTTATTTTCTTATTTTGATAAGCATTAAAAATCCAAAAAATATAGAGTAATGTATAAATATTTTTTTATTATTTTATCTAATTTTATTATTATCTTATTTAAAAAATGACAAAAAAATTACAAAACCCAAAAATCAAGGTAATCTATGACATAAAGTACCCCCAAAAATATCACTTTATGCAAATGACCTATCTGATTTTGGTTTCTTGATAAAATTTGTATATCTCATTGAGACGAGCAATTTTCGTGAGGAAATTTTTTTGATCCGAGGTCATTTTTTATATCTTTTCGATTTTTCTTTTCTTTTTTTTGAATTTTCTCGGAGTGACACATGGCAGCTCCTAAAGCCACCATGTGTCACCCATTTTGATTTATTTATATTTCTATTTAATTTATTTTAAAAAAATCAATTAATAAAAAAATAATTAGAAATTAATTAATAAAAAATAAGAAATAAAAAAGCCATGGAGCGCTTTGTAGGCCACCCGATCTCGACCGATGAGATGGATCACAAGCGTCGTCCTCCTCCCGCTCCCCTTTCCCAATATCTACGCTCCTCTGCACGTGAATCTCGTCGGCCACTTTCCAAACACGGTCGCCGCCTCTCGTCTCGTGCCTCTTTCCTTTTCCACCACCACCAACTACCCCATCGATCTCGCGACTCCCATCTCTGGCCAATCAAACCCGCACCCTCCCAATCCTCCCCCGATCTCCTTCCTGATTAGTCGCACCGCCTCCAAAAACTTCCAAATCCATCGCATCATCTTCCCACATATATAACCACCTCCGACTCCCCTCTCCGTTCTTCATCCGTCGTTCCAAGCTCTGAAGGTGCAACTCCAAGAGGTTTGGCCAGGTGGTGACAGCGCTTGGGGCTTCCTCGTTCCTCCTTCCTACCGTGAGATCCGACCTTGTGGTCGTCACAGCTTGTGTCTCGCTGCTACCGTATCTCCGACTTCAGGTCGTCGAGCATCGTAACTCCAAGAACCTGCTTCCTCGTTCACCTTCTTCTCCTCTGCCTATAGCTTCGCCGCACAATAGTTTCCTCATTCTCCATAGACCCTCCTCCGCCCATTACGTTGCATCACCAATCACCATCTCCCTCTGTCACCGAACACCTCTGTGCCATCGATATCTCTGTGCCTCCGGTTCCCCCATCCTAGATACCTCCTTAGCCACCTCAGGTATAAATTCTCCGCCAATCGGAGCTTCCCCCAACCAACTACATCATCGACCAATGGTAAGACCACCACCTGACCACCATCAGAGTAACTCCACCTTGGCCTCTCCATCGACATCCATGGTCGGAGGTGGATACCCTCGATCCATACATTCCAACAACACCTCCAGCAACTCTCCTCCACCATCGCTCGATCGTGTGTCGACCGAGCCCTTGATGTGCCTCCTCCTCACTGGCACTAGTTGAGCATGTCCACCTGTGAGCCACCGCCCTCGAGCGCCAAGGCAGCAACGTGCTCCTCACATGTCGCCTAGAATCAATTGCAAAGAAGATGATGAGCGTCCCGAGAGACACATGTTAGGAAATAAAAACAAAGGGTCGTTGCGACTTGGATCACAAGGCCAAGGCTCAACAAGAAAAATTGAGAGTCACTCAAATCAAACAATCAAAGCACAAAAATAATGTCAGTGGTCTCCTCTCTTTATTTAACATGGTATAGCGACCAGGGTCGAACTCAAGGAGCACGATTAAACCTACAAAGTAGTCGGGATTCCGAGAATAAAAAGTATATTTTTATCAATTTTTATGATAATTGCATTTATACCCAAGTGCATGGATTTTTGAGCATGTACATGAATACCCTGGGCTTTTTGCATCTTTGGCCCCAAGCTTTTTATATTTGTTATTAATTGGCCTGTGAACTTTCTGGTAATTGTAATTAGGTCCCTGCAAACTGTGTGTTGTGTTTTTAATAGAATAATTACCAAATTAAGCCCAAAAATTATATAAATAATACTTTTAGCTCTTGCTAACACGTATTATTTATCGTGATTTTCGGGATTAATTCTGTTGGATTTTTTATTTTCTAAAAATAAAAAATCTATAAAAATATTCTGTCTATTTTATAAAATATATAAAATTATAAAAATTGTGCTAAAAATTCCAAAAAAAATCAGTGTTTGTTTATTTATTATGTTTTACTTCCAGTACCATTTTTGTTGCAAAAATCATCATAAAACCTTTAAAATTCTAAAAACTCAAAAACTTATAAAAATCATAAAACATACTAGAAAATTAAAAAAGTACAATTTCAGTTTATATTCGTTCCTCTTTTTATCTATTTTCTCACAAAATTCATAACTAGGAGATTGGGACACTTTAATTATTTTTAATCTGTAATTTTGTCCTAGCTATGCATTGTTTCCTTATTTAGCTCTTGTTTTTTTTTTTATAAAATCACATAAAATTATAAAAATACCAAAATATTACAAAAAACACGAATATTTGAAAAACACAAAAATATTTTATTCCTCATTTTAATTATTTTTAGCCTTAAATAAAAATATCCAAAGCTTGTCTCTATTCAAAGCATAATATACGTGAAGTTCAAGATAAAACATGCAAATACACCATATAAGCATGTAGGACGACACGTGAGTTCATACAAACAGGACTAAAATGCAAATACTAGAAATAACAAGGGTCCACATGTGAAATAACCAAACTATTTTAAAATACAACAAATAATTACAGTACTAAATGATAAAATGAAATAGTGAGGGGCCTAAGGAAAAATTACCCTTTATTGGGCGCGATCCAACGTTCGATGACGTCCCACTTATGATCGGACGGCTAGGTTGTACGGATAACGCTTCGGCGATGGAGGGCACGGATGAGATCCTCAGATGGATCTGACGGTGGAAGGCCTCCCGTAGAGGAACGACTCGGATTAGAATTGGTGCGGCCTTCGATGGGATGGGATAAGAGGCATCTGGAAGATCAGGGAAGAACTCGCCGGAGGCGAGTTTCAATCAGTTGTAGCATGCATCTTCGATGCCCTCTCGAGCTGCTGGATGATGGAAGAGATCGACGGTGAATCTCCTTGCTGCAGGATGTCTCAGAAGAGCCCAGGACCACGAGGAGTGTCCTGGGGGTCCTCGGACGACCTGGAGCTTTTCTATGTTGTCCTGGACCTCCAGATGAGGTTTACTGTCGCTTCAACCCTGCAGGAGATGTGGTCTTGCTTGTAGGATGTCTCCGACATGGGTAAAAGTGCCACAAGCAACTGAAGGCAGAAGGTGGGGATGAACGAGCAGGTCTCTGGTACATGTGCGGGATTCAACCTGTATGTGTCTCCAACCCGATGGTTGGAGCTTCGTGGGGGGTTGCGTAGCGAATGTAGAAGCGATAGGGAGTTAGAGCGGGGCGTACGAAGGGTCGGAATATGGTGGAAATGCGAAGAACAAAGGACCGTCAATACTACTCTATTCGGGAATGAAAAGACGGATTCAATGGACGATAGGCCGTAAAAAGGGTACCTGAAGGTGTAGTAACACACCTGGGGTTGCAGACATCGGTCTATGGTGGTCGTGGACTCGATGGCCGAAGCAGCTAGAGGCTAGGCTCCTCGTGGCGGAGCTGAGGTTGCACCTCGTCGGACCTAGGGCTAGTACGCTCCAAACGGCTCCCACACACTCCCTCTCACTCACTGTCACTCTGGGAAAGGTTGATCGGTAGGCAGGCGGTGGTAGCGCAGCCAAAAGGTGCAGGGAAAGGAGGGGAGTGGTGTAGGTTATATAGGAGCGAGGGTCCAACAAGAAGGAGGAGGCACCCACAAACCGAGGTGTGGATTGAGGAGGAGAATGTCAGGTGAAGGTTAGGGATCCGAGCCTCATATTCGGAGCTAGGAATCGGGAGAAAGGCGGTCGGATCGAGCAGTGAAAATTGGGAGAAATCCGGGTGAAACTTGTTCTAGCTAAAAAGGGCACCGGGGGGACCAGTTGACCAGAGTCAACAATCCGAGGTGGCCCAATCAGAGGGGGGCTGACATACAAACAAAACACACTACATGACAAAACAGATGAGGAAAAATAAAGATGATTATATTAAAAATAATAAATGAATTTAAATTAAAAAATGAATAAAATAAAAAATGTTTTATTTTTCAAAGATTTTTTCTATGATTTTTAAATATTTTTATGAAAAATAAAAAAGGGTATATACAATATATAATATTATATACAGGTATAATATACCTATGTAGTATAATTTTTTTTATTTTGTTTTTTTCGTAAATACCTTAATTTTATATTTTATTTATTTACAACATAATTTAAGGAGTACAAAATAATTTTTTTATTTTTACAAATTATTTACAAGTATGAGATAAATGGTGGATGTGACATATATACATGTATATTTGCACAAGTGAAGAGGATTTTATTTTTATTTTTGTTTAAGTTTTCTGATTTTTATTTTATTTTTATTTTTATTTTATTTCTAGGAATATATACAATGAGATAAAAATAATAATTAACTCTAATTTTGTCAAAAAAATAATTATCTATATATAGGTACTCTGTACAACACAAAATAGACCCGATCTCTCTCTACTTATTTTATTTAGCGATCAGGTCAAGGCTTGACCTTCTCTTGAGGTTTGGGTCACTCTATATTTATTCAAAATAACTCCTTCCTTTTTATTTTCTTTTATTCTTATATTTTTTCATGAAAACATGCTAATTATGCAATTTTTAACAGATGTGTGCTAAATGCTATGTTATTGTATTTATAGGTATTTACATGTTGTTTAGCCAAGATAAATATCTAAAATAAAAGAATAAAGAATGAGAATCAGGGATTCATCACCGTCCTATACTTTACCTTTGCTAGTCCCTTAGCAAACACTTATTTGAAAAAGAAGTGAAAAAAAGAAAAGAAAAAGAAGAAGAATCAAGGTTGATTATTAAACTTGTTTTCATTAAATTGAAGTTTGGAGCTCAATCAGACATTTGGGTTATTAGTTTGTCGGAACCTTATTGAGATCTAGGTTTAAGACTCAACATCCTCTAAGTTCCACCATTCTATGGTCAAGACACATCAATAATCTAGATCAGAACAAGTCTACATATGCAAAGTCTAATGACCATGTATCTTTCCTTGTACTGTGTAAGTGATATGTAGCTCCCCACCTCAGAAATGACAAAGAAATAGCCTCCCTCAATGATGAACGTGAAATTCACCTCTTTAAAAATGAGGAATTGTAGTATAGGAAGCGAATTTCGGTCGATCAAAATACTACAATCTTTGAATGTTGTGGAGTATTTTTACTTGGTAAGTGTACCAAGATCGAACACAAGGAATGGTGACTTTTAGTTGCTTGGTCTTAAATAAAAATAAATAATTAATTAATGTTGATTAATTGATGTGTTGAGAAAATATACAATGTAATGATGAAGATGCTATGTAAAGAAAATAAGCAGAGATGATTATGCCCAGGATCTGTGAAGTATACAATTCAATCCTCAATGATATTTAGTAATTAATTCTCGAGAGATAATCACAGATCAAAAGATGTTAACGCCCAGAAAATTTATCAACTTCAAGTTACGGGAAAATAGATTTAATCAATGAATAATCCTATCAAAAATTCATGTAATATGTTCCTCAAAATTAATCATCGATCAGACAAGTAGAGAGTTAAATAAATTGATCCTCTATTTAACCCCTGTAAAGATTAAATTATTGGGAATAATCATCAATGATCACAAGGGGTTAATCAAATTGAAATCCTCAACCGAACTCCTGCAAAAGATTTATCATTAATTTCTCAAGCACAAGTATGTCAAATTTAGCCTACAAAAGTCAATGATGATCCTTAAATAATAATTCTCAATAAATGACCTCGGATCTGTCCTCACTTTATGTTAAGTGATAGAGCATGGAAAGAGCTTCAAAATGACATATTATATGCTCAAAACGGAGTTCGTATGAAAAAGATATGATAAAATGAAATTACAGGGACTAAAATGTAAATAAAATAAAGGTTTTCCTTCAAAATGGTCCCTGGAAGGACTTATCTGCAATTTTTAAAAGCTGGAGGGGCCCGGATGTAATTTACCCTTGGCGGGGATATATTTGCAATATCTGAAACTACTAGGGGCCTTGTTGCAATTTTCACCAAGCGCACGTGCGTTGCACGTGCGCCAGCAGCTTCGGAGATGGGCCAAAGGCTCGGGTGGCCCGGAGCTGAGGCTCGGACGACGAACCAAAGGCTCGGACTCCGGACCAGAAGCTCGACCACGAGGCTGAGGCTTGGAGGTAGGGTTAAGGCTCGGGCGGCAAGGCTCAGGCTCGGACGCCCGAGCCTTGAGGCATGGAGGGGTTGAAGTGGCATGTTATGCGCTGTTGGATCAAGGGCAGGAATGCCCAATCCTACGGCAGTTGTACACAGCGAGGCCTAGGGTGATCTGGCGTAGCGCGGAGGGCGGCACGCCGGTGGTGGCACCTCTCCAACGGAGAGGGTGAGGCGGCGCTCGAGGCACGGCAGCTTAGGCGGAATGGCGACACCGCGCGCAGGCCAACGGCAGAGGCGGAGGTGGTGGGCCAGCTGCGAGGGTGGAAGAGTTTGGGCCGGTGTCGTGTTTCTGCAAAGTTAGCAAAACCGAAGGGACATGGGGGCGGAGCTGGCTGGTGAGTGATGGAGCTAAGGCTCCGACATTGGTCGCCTCAGTGGCTGGCCGCGAAGGCCACGAAGCTCGGCCGCACGGAGCGGCGGTGGTCGCCCCAGTGGCTGGTCTCGTAACGGCCGGAGCAGAAGGGTGTGGCCCTTGCGAAGGTGGAGGAGGGCAACAGCCACCCGTTACACGCAGGGGGGAGAAAGGGGTAACGGCTGAAGGTTGAAGAAGGTGGGGGTCACGTGCTGGGCACATGACCCGACGGTTTGGAGAGAGAAGTGGGGGTGCCACATGGCACGCCAAGGAGCTACCATGTGGCACCCCAAAAAATTTCAAAATTAAAAAATGAAGAAAAAAGAAATAGAAGGAGACCTCGGATCGAAAATTTCCTTCACAAAAGTTGTTCGTCTCGACGAGATCTACAACTTTCATGAAGTACCCAGGAGCAAAAGACGTCACCTGTGAGAAGTGGTATTTTTGGTGGCTCTCCATGTGTATAGAAAACCGGGTTTTTGGGCTTTTGTATTTTTTTTGGTGGTTTTAGAGGGGATAAAATTTTTAAAAAAATACGATAAAATACAAGAAAATTAATTACACAATAATCTAATTTTTTTGGATTTTTAATAGATAAAAAATTAGGAAAATAAAATAGAAGTCAGAAACACACAACTTTTGTACAAACCGACAACTAACACATGGACTCAGTCAGTTTCTTTGATTTCAGTTTGAATCTAGATTTGGATTTTTGTGTCGCTTAATAAAAATTTCATCAAAGAGCACAAATGAAAAAGAAATAAAATTAGAAGGGTTAACTAAGTACATAAAAACTCAGGTCAAAAATAGCAAAAAGTCAAAATGCGCCAAAGAGGCCCAAAACCCAACTTTCACATATGAGCTTCGAATTTTACGAAGTTGGTCTTGTTTGACGGTATTTGAAAATGGAGTACTTTAAAAGTGAGTAGACCAAAATCAGACACTGTATGTGGAAGATATGCTCATTTTAGTCTGTCAGATGTGAAATTAGACTTTGAGATTATTTGACACCAATTGGGGTTAGTAATTTTTTGTATTTTTTATTTAACGAAGTTAGTAATATCTACACAATGGAAGTGGTTTTGGGTCAATCGGAGTTAGGATGAATTAACTAAAAATAGGAGAAGTTAGCAGCTTTTTGGGCTAATTTACACTTGGAATTTTTAATGCTATTTTTGCATGATGAAATGCAAATATTATTAACACATGTATGAATGCTAATGAAGCTTTGTTAATGATTAAATACAAGTGAATGATGGGGAACATAGCCTAAATGACCAATTTTAGCATGATGAATACAAGATTCATCATACCCCTATACTTAGACCATGCTCGTCCCCGAGCATAAATGAATGAATGACTTAGTTGAATGCATCCCTGACTGTGCATGTGAATTTTCAAGGCTCAATTCATAGAGGGCCCTTAATTTGAGTGATCCTAAAATTTTGGGCTCAACCAAACTTTAATCAAAAGGAATCCAACTTCAATTTCAGACTCTCTGTTTGTACATATAATATAAGGATATGATTTTAGTGTACTGCATTCATGAGAGTCAAGTCTAGACATCACCCAAAGTCTAATCCAAGAGACTCTCCTTTAGACCTAATCCTCAATACTAGGGAATAAGTCTATTCTTGCTTCAGTCAACCGTCTCATTAGTTTGTCAGACTTGAAAGTGTAGCTGGACGGCCAGATGATGGAGGGCATAGGATTGTGTCTGATTTTCTCTCCCTTACATTGGAACAAGGTGCCTCTCGAGTGCCATATTACTCAACACGAGTATATTTTATTTTGTTGATCAATGTGTTTGTCAAGAGAATTTGGAGTCGTCTGCACTTGTTTTCCTGAGAGTACACCGGGGTGTGTCTCTTTTGAGTATCTAAGATACCTTCGACACCCAGACTTGTATCGCTTACGATGCAGAGCCCTTTTTTGGTGTCAGCCCGACTCCTTGGTCCTAATTAGCACTTGGTCCAAGTGGACAATTTGAAAATGTTTGGGAGTGCTCGCCATTGTTGGAAGCTCATTTGGAATTTGACTTTGGATGATAGAGCTTTTCTTTGACATTTCTTTTTCTTTTCTTTTGTTGGCTAGCTCCACTGCTTTTACCAAAAGTTGGTGCACACTGATCAACTATTTTCATTAAGTTTCATCACACCTTGGCACTTAGGTCAATATCAAAAAGATAGCATATGAATCTTGTTCACATACTGGCTAGGTTTTTGCTGACACTCAGGTTTTCTGCAGCCTTCATTAACTTAATCCCAACCTCGAATATCATCAGATCGGGTCTAAACTCAAATCTCCAGTCCTAGTTCCTCAAGTGATATCTCAACTCATCTCATTAATCATGCAGTTGTGGGAGTGATTGTGCTGATCATATTCTTTTTTTGAAGGTAGAGATGAAGAGTGCAATATAGCGCTCAAATCTTTCAAACTAGGGAAGTGTGGATTATTAAGTTCAAAAACCCTAATGACTGAGGCGGGCTAACTCAGAATCTCAAGATCTCAGAAATCAAGTATCCTCAACAATCCTCAAGCCTTGAGTGATGGTAAATGTGTCAGGAATATATCAACCAAGGAATGCATGAAATGCTTGATGAAATGCAAGACCATGAGTGATTTTTTATGCAATGCAAAAAGTTCTTTGTTTTTTTTGTTTTTTTGGTGTTTTTTTAAGACAGGTATTATGCACACTACTTGTACCCATCCCCAATGTTAGATAAAAACGATTAAAGTACGAGCTATGGATAAAGTAGATAAAATATATACAAACACCCCCCTATACTTAGCTTGTGCTATGTCCTCATGGCACAAAGTGAAATGTAAACATAGCTCGTACTAAGTATAGATGGGTTAAAAATAAAAGAAGAGAAGTGATGTATAAACAATGATAGTGGTACCCCTATACATAGGCTCAGGTCAGCCTAAGTATAATCGGATACTTACAGATGGGGAACCAGGTAGATTTGCGGATGTACAAGATCAAGGAGGTTTGCGACGGACCTTCTTGCGGTCTTGTGGAGAGAGATAGTATGGAGATGTGGAGTGTGATGAAGAGGGAGTTGATGAAGAAGACCAGTCATCGTCGGAGTCGTCCTCAGGGGAATAGTAGTCATCTGCAGAGGATCTCCAACTTTTGTCGATCAGAGGTAAGTGCCCTTGGATCAGAGCTGTACCTATTGCACTTATCTGATGAACCACATCAGGACCGGACGAGGACTCTTCAGAAATCACCTGATGTCTAAGGTCAAAGGTGACTTTCTTGGTCGGTTTGTTTCCTTGGGAAGTATTGGGAGGATGTTGGACAGTCTTCATCTCCTTGTCTTGAGTAACCGATGTGGCATTCGTGAGTTCCTCATGAGATGAATCCCCATAAAAGTCGACCAATTCTTGAAGGGTCAGTCGAGGGAGATTGTTTCTTGTGATTTTGTGGTTTATGGCTGGGGTTTTTGATGTCACTTCAGGATGGTCGTGAATTTTGGTGACATCGGATGTTTCCGGAGTCGGTTCCTTATATGGTTCAAGTATCTCATGAATTATTGCCGACTCAAAGATTGGACCACTCAAATAATCATGGTGATCGTCAATAATATGGTCCAATTCCTCATAAGCTCCAAAATCATGATTTTTCCTAGGAGCAGTGATAGGATGGTGAGAATAAGAAGTTTGTCCAACAGTCAGTCTTTTAGGTGACTCTACTAGGGTTTGTATCAGTGTGTCATGCGGAGATGTCTGATAATGTGAAATTTTTATCTCCGGATCATAACTGTCGGTTTCAAGTTGGTTTTCCTCAGAGCAGGACGTGTCATTGGGGGTTTGTTCATTGTGGTCCGAGTTCGGGAACATGATTTCCTGAGTCTCGCAATCGACGATCGCCTTAGCGGAGGCTAAGAACGACTTTCCTAAAATAATAGGAGACTCAGAAATCCTTCCGGGGTGCTCAATGTCAAGGATAATAAAGTCCACTTTATGTTCTTTGCCTCGGAAATTTACGACGACAGAAACGATCCCCTGCGATCTTTTGGTAGATCGATCAGATAATTGAACGATCACCCTGGTCTTTTTGAGTTGTCCAATTTTGAGTTGGACAAAGATGAACTTGGGGAGGATGTTTAATGTGGAGTTTTCGTCTAACCAAACATGAGTGAATGTAGAATTCTCAATTCCACATGTGATCCGAGTCAACCGCTTGACTTTGCGGCTTTTGATTTTATGATTCATCACCAAAGAACTACCATAGATATGACATAATATTCTGTCCTGGATTGTTTCTTGCCCGTCTTTTTGGGGTTCAGTCGATGCTTCACAAATCTCTTAAGATCGAGCACATATTATATAGCTTTGATCAAAGGAAGCTCTAAAATCAGACTCTTGCAAAATGCTTCCATTTTTGAATTTTCAATTTTTTCAAATTTTTTGGTATTTTCTGTAATATGGTCAGTCGGGGGGTCAGAGGTCAGTGGTCGTGTCTGATTGTGAGTCACATGATAATCTAGTGGTTCACATGGTGGTGGCCTCACTTCTTCTGAATTCCAATTTACAAAAACCCATCCCGAAACCCAGCCCGAAAACAAAATTTAAATAGAAACACAAGCTAAGGCTAAAGTAAATATATAGTAATATACGGTATACCCCCCTATACTTAAATTTTGCTATGTCCTCATAGCACAAGTGCCATGAAGCCAAGGCTCGTTCAAATATAAGGTGATATAGCGGAACTGAGGAGGAGGATCCCCTTATACTTAGGTCGAATTCTACCTAAGTACAAGAAGATAGTACGAGGGAGGGATGAGCAGGTAGGTTCCCCCTATACTTAGGCTACAAATAGCCTAAGTAAGGTCTGAATTAGGGGGTGTTTGTTCTATGATACAAGGGTGAGGGGGGGGGGGGGGGGTCGTTCAATATACAGAGAGAGAGCGAGAGATTGTGATAATTACAGAGGGGAGGGAGATGGGGTGAGGTGTGTATGTATGTGCAAGTGTGTGTGGGGGGGAGTAGATCATCATGTGATCTACTCTCTTTTTTTATAGCATGCAAGAACTGGAAATAAATATGCAAATGCAAGTTTTTTTTACAGTATGCAATGCAGGCTGACTGATTAAAATCCCAAAATTTCATCACAGATTCTTTTGCGGTCTCTTCAACGGAAGCTCCCGACTTCACGCCTCCATTAAGATCAAGTGTCCTCGATGATCATGGGCCCTGCCATAAAAGAGAAAAGTTAGAACACACAGAGAAATTAAATCAGCAGATATGATGTATAAAATGATGCATGAAATGAGGACCTGAAAATTATTCAACAAAGAAAATCAAAATTTAGAAATTAAGTTAAGCCGTGTCCTCGGCAACGGCGCCATTTGATGACGTCGAATTTGGCTCTTTAATAATGTGAAAATTGTCGTAGTATAGGAGGCAAATTCGATTCAGCAAACTACAGTCGTTTGAATGCTGTGGAGTATTTATACTTGGCAAGTCTACCAAGGTCGAACGCAAGGACACATCTACTTAATCTATTTATCGAATTTTGATTCATGAAGCACATGTGTGAATAAATTCTTAATTTCATGTCCACATGATGCATTATGCTAATTACAATGCAATGTCATGATGTATGCAATTTTTAGTTGATTTTTATGAAACTATAAAGTGATGAATGGGCAAATATGCAAGGTTAAATGTATGCTAAACAAAAGATTACAAAGATACCCTAAAAGTATGAGCATCATATCAGAAATAGAAATCAGAGTCGATTTAATCACAACATGAAGAACAGTCATCAACTCAAATCAAGAACAAGGAGAGCAAGGTCTCATTTATTACAAAAAAACTCACTTCATGTAAAATAGTGGCAAATGAGAAAATTATATATGCTATGATGTAGAGGACAAAACAAGGATCAAAACGACACTAAAATCATGCAATTTGGACCTACGATGCTCAAGTTATGCTAAAAACAATGCAGGGGCATAATTATAATAAAAATACAAGAAAATAAAAGGATAAATATTACATTTAGGTCCCTGGAGGTACCTAAATGCAAATAAGAAAAGCTACCTAGGCTCCTGTAAAATTTTTCCATGCACGGGGGCCTTTTTTTGCAATTTCTGGATAGTAAGAGGGACTCCCTATAAAATACCCAGGCACGCACGTGAGGCATGTGCCTGGGGACCATTCTGTAATTCTTGAAAATACAAGGGTCTTTCATGCAATTTTCCAAGGCCCTCACAAGCTGGGCACGTGAGGCGCATAGGCTCGGGAGGGCGCCTCAGGTTCGGGCAACGTGGCTTCGTCTAGAGGCTTGGGACGAGGTTCGGCACGACCCGATCCTAAAGGTTTGGAGAAGAGGCTCGGGTGCCACGTGTCACCATCACCACCGTCCGATCTAGATGATCGGACGGTACCTGCTCTTCTTGCTCCTCCGCAGGTCACCGGAGAAGGCGGGGCTCCGACGACCTGCCTTTGGCTCCGCCTCGCCTCACGAGGACTTCTGATGGTCGTGAAAGCTTACTGGAGGTCTGGCGGAGGTCCTAGAGCTTAGGCGAAGCTCCGTGGCTGATCGGAAGTGACGTTCGGTGAAGCTTCGCCGGAGGAGAGGAGCCCGAAGTTGCTCCGACGCAATCTCCGGTTATTGAGGGTCCTGCAAGGGTTAGTTAGCCGAAGCGTGCATGCGAGGGTATTGTGAATGGGCTGGGGGCCGAGAGGTGTCGGGAAATGGGGGCCCGGGTTCTTCTCCGGCGAGATGAAGAAGAAGGGGAAATCGGAGTGGGGAGGTTCTGGAGAAGGGAAGAGGGGTCGACGTGGAGGTTTGATAGGTGGCGAAGTTTGGGGGTGTTCAGGCACGAGTGAAAAGGAAGATGGTCGGCGGAATAATTCAGAGAAATTGAAAGGAAAAATCAACTTGCTGGAGTGAGGTGTTGGCGGGGGGTAATGACCTGGGGGTGAGCTCCATCGGAGCTCCGGGTCGTCTCCCAGCGTGCCCGGTCATGGCACAGAGCTCAGCGGCGCGCCATTGGCTACCGCAACATGGTCGGAGGCCATGGATCTCACCGGAGAACTCACGTCCATGATCACCTCAGAGCCAGCCCTCCGCTGTCACCGGAGGGCGACTGAAGCTAGGGAGGAGGCCTCTAAATGGTGGATGGGGGTGACTGAGATCGGAGGTCGGGTTTTATAGGAGGGGATGGTTGGGGGTTATGGCTGTGGAGAGGCATTTTTGAACGAGGTTTTAGTAGTGGTGGAGTAATGGAGGGAGGACATGAAGGTCGCGCGAGGATGGTGGGTGAGCGGGCTACGTGGGGGCGACGTTATGAGAGGGAGAGGTGAGCGGAGGAGATGGCAAAAAATGGAAGGGGGCGGAGTGGCTGCGAGATGAAACGGCTGGGGGGAGGGGGTTACGAAGGAGGAAGACGACCTCCCAGTCGTTGGATCTAGTAATCTGACGGCTAGGATGGAAGCATGGGCGAAGGGAGGAGATCAGATCATGAGATCTGATTGGTCGGCTGGTGTTAAGGCGCGAAGGAGTGGCTGAGATTGGAAGATGGGGGAGATCTAACGGTGGAAGGTGAAGAGGTGATGTGTCAGGTGGAGGTGCGTTAGATGCTAAGGCGATCAGACGGCTGATGCCAATAGGCGACGTGGCGCGAAGATAGGCGTAGGATAGGAGATTGTTCCAATGGCTATAGATGAGGCACTGGGTAGTGGTTGGGATTTGATCTGGAGACAGATCTGACAGTTGGAGAGTGGAGCGGTGATGGAGGGCAGAGATGGAGGCGAGGGAGAGTGGATACTATGGTCCTGGGGAAGCCAAGTGTCGATAGGAGGCGCAGGCCACGTGGCGCCAATCAGAAAAATCCAGAGAATAAATACAAAGATAAATACAAAAGAAATAGTTAAAGGTAAAATTAGGAAAAAAAGTCAAACATGAAAGTTGCTCGTCTCGACGAGATCTACAACTTTCATGTTGGACAAAAAGCCAAAAGAGGTCATTTGTACAAAAGCTATTTTTGGGGGTTATTTTTAAGGGGGATAAAAACACCGATTTTTATCTTTGATTTGTTTTTGTATTTTTTAGTCTGTTTAATGGTCAGTGATTTAAGGACAATTTTATCTACCAAATTTTTTGGGGCTTTTGATGATAAAATAAATACAAGAAAAATAAAGAAAATTAAATACAGTTAAATAATGTTAATTATAAACAATATAATACAAGATAAAAATAAGGAATTAAAGGTGATTTTTATTGGTTTAGTTTAAGTCAGGGTTTTAAGAAGCGATTTTTAGCATGATGAATACGAGATTCATCATACCCCTATACTTAAACCATGCTCGTCCTCGAGCATCTAAAGAATGAAGGAGTTGGATTAATTCCTGACAGTGCAAGTGAAGATTTCAAGGCTCGATTTTTCGAAGACCCTTAATTTAAGAGATCCTAAAATTCTGGGTTTATCCAAGCCTTAGTCAGAAGGAATCCAACTTCTCTAATTATCAGACTCTCTTTTTGTACATATAGTATAAGGATATGAAATTTAGTGTACTACATTTCATGAGAGTCGAGTCGAGGCATCACTCAAAGTTCTAGTCCCAAAGACTCTCCTCTAGACCTAATCCTCAATACTAAGGAATAAGTCTATTCTTGCTTCAGTCAACCGTCTCATTAGTTTGTCAGACTTGAAAGTTGGACGGCCAGATGATGGAGGATATGCAATTGGGTCTATTTTTCTCTCCCTCACATTGGAACAAGGGACCTCTAGAGTGCCTTTTTACTCAACACATGTAATTTTTTATATTATTGATCAATGTGTCCGTCAAGAGAGTTGGAGTCGTCTGCACTTGTTTTTCTGGGAGTACACCGGGGTGTGTCTTTTCTGAGTATCTAAGATGCCTTCGACACCCAGACTTGTATCTCTTACGATGCAGAGCCCTTTTTGTGGTGTCATCCCGACTCCTTGGTCCTAATTAGCACTTGGTCCAAGTGGACACTTTGAAAATGTTTGGGAGCGCTCGTAATTGGTGGAAGTTCATTTGGAATTTGATTTTGGATGATAGAGCTTTTTCTTTGATATTTCTATAATTTTTTTGTTGGCTAGCTCCACTGCTTTTACCAAAAGTTGGTGCACACTGATCAACAATTTTCATTAAGTTTCATCACACCCTGGCACTTAGGCCAATATCAATAAGACAGCATATGAACTTGTTCACATACTGGCTAGGTTTTTGTTGATACTCAGGTTTTCTGAAGCCTTCATTAACTTTATCCCATCCTCGAATATCATTAGATCAGGTCTAAACTCAACTCTCTAGTCCTAGTTCCTCAAGTGATAACTATACTCATCTCATCAATCATGCAGTTGTGGAAGTGACTGTGCTGATCATATTTTTCTTGAAGGTAGAGATGAAGAGTGTAATATAGAGCTCAAATCTTTCAAACTAGGGAAGTATGGATAATTAAGTTTAAAACCCTAATGACTAAGGCATGTTAACTCTAACTCTCAAGATCGCAGAAGTCCAGTGTCCTAAAAATCCTCAAGCCTTGAGTGAGTGTGAATGTGTTAGGAATACACCAACTCATTGGTTAGTGATTTTTGTGTGATTTTTGACTTTTGCAGATTTTTACGGGTTTTAATTTTTTTAATTCTTCGGAGAGATAATGACTGGCCTAGACTCAAATGAATAAAAGTATCCACTCTCAGCCAGTATGGGTGTAAGTACGAGCCAATAAATGGACCCGTGTTACTTGAGGACGGGGCCATATGCGGTGTCCTCTAAACCACCCACTCTGCTAAGGGAGACCGAGATTCCCTCACTGAAAGTGTCTACTAAGGCTAGTAGTCAGAGTCTAATTCCAAGAAAGGTTTTTTAATTTTTGATTTTTGTTTTTTTTAAGTAATATTTACAAAAATTAATCCCTCAATTTTAAAAAAACTTTTTACAAGGTTTTTACAAACTCAGTTCACTAGTTTACAAAAACCCAGCCCAAAAACAAAATTTTAAAAGTTTTAAAACACGAGCTAAGGCTAAAGTAAATATACAGTAATATACGGTATACCGTTATGAAGGAGGAAAACGACCTCCCAGCCGTTGGATCTAGTGTGAGAAGAAGGATATCGGGACAAGGTCGTAGAGGTTGGGAAAGAAGACCACTGTGCCGACATCTTCTCAAGAGGGAAGGAATGATCAGCGAACCACGATTTGCTTGCGATTGCAAGGTCTTTGACGCACACAACACAAAACAAACACGTAGATCCACCCACTCAACACTGGTGAAGGCATGTTAGGGTTCGGCTGCTTATCTTTTCAGTTTTAATTTAATGAAAAAACAATCTTGAAAATTAAGTGGAGCTGTTAGGTGTCGAAATATTTCACAAAGACTGTCCCGAGTTCATACAACTAGTTGCACCTACTTCAGCATGTATAGGTGTAAGTACGAACCGTTTAAATGGCTACCCGAGTTACTTGAGGACGGAGCCTTCCACAGTGTCCTCTAAACCACCTACTCTGCTAAGGGAAGTCGGACCGTAAACGGCTACCCAAGACCCTCACTGAAAAGTAGCTAATTGTTTTTAAAATCAGTAGTCTGAATGGCATACTTCGGTTTTTGGCTCAATCCTAAGGTGTGTGATCTTGTCCTTACAAACAATGAGTGGGTTTCTCTCCACCAACACAGATTAATTTTAGGTCAGTTTATTTACAATCGCCTTGATTAGCAGTCCCAATTTTAAATAAGGTTATCACTGAAGTTTATGTGAGCACAACAATTCACACCTAACGAACAGTCCCAATTCCTTTAACTCCTAAGTTGTAAAACTTGAGGAAGGAAACCGAAAAAGCCGATGCAAACGTAAATCAATGATGCATGCTTAAGAGAAGGACTTACAGTGAATCCTCGCGTTCTTCATGCGGGATGCAATACAAGGAGTTTTAAATTTAAACTAAATGATATGCACAGATCAAAAACGTCCTAAACAGATAGTTCTATTAGTGGGAAAAACTGATTTAAATTTTTGTCTAATGTTGAACGATCTACAGTGCGTTTAATTAGTGAAAGTGTGGCCTAAGAATTACGAGCACAATCAATGATAGAGAAATAATCGTATATGTGCCTAAGTCCTACGCCACTCAAGTCGGGTCCCAACCACACAGAAGGGGTTGAAACAGACCCGACACACCACAGAAAAGTTCAGTCTTAATTATTACAAGGGTCAAAGAGAGGGACCCTGAGAATAATGCATAAAATTTAACCTAGTCTAAGCTCTCTCTCTTTTAGAAAAATTGTAATTCAGTCTTCTTTGCAGGTCCTTGACTTAAATCCAAAATATGCTTCGAGTACTCTGTGAAGAGAGAAAGTGTGGCATTTGATGACGTCGAATTTGCCTCTTTAATAATGTGAAATTATCGTAGTATAGGAGGCAAATTCGGTTCAGCAAAAACCACAGTCGTTTGAATGCTGCGGAGTATTTATACTTGGCAAGCCTACCAAGGTCGAACGCAAGGACACAGCTACTTAATCTATTTATCAAATTTTGATTCATGAAGCACATGTGTGAATAAATTCTTAATTTCAGGTCCACATGATGCACTATGCTAATTACAATGCAATGCCATGATGTATGCAATTTTTAGTTGACTTTTATGCAACTATAAAGTGATGAATGGGCAAATATGCAAGGTTAAATGTATGCTAAACAAAATATTACAAAGATACCCTAAAAGTATGAGCATCATATCAGAAATAGAAATCAGAGTCGATTTAATCACAACATGAAGAGCAGTCATTAACTCAAATCAAGAACAAGGAGAGCAGGGTCTCATTTATCACAAAAAAATCACTTCATGTAAAACAGTGGCAAAAGAGAAAATTAGATATGCTATAATGTGGAGGACAAATCAAGGATTAAAACGACACTAAAATCATGCAATTTGGACCTACCATGCTCAAGTTTTGCTAAAAATAATTCAGGGGCATAATTGTAATAAAAATACGAGAAAATAAAAGGATAAATGTTATATTTAGGTCCATGGAGGGACCTAAATACAAATAAGAAAAACCGCCTGGGCCCCTGTGAAATTTTTCCATGCGTAGGGGCCTTTTTTGCAATTTTTGGAAAGTAAGAGGGCCTCCCTGTAAAATACCCAGGCACGCACATGAGGCATGTGCCTGAGGACCATTCTACAATTCTTGAAAATACCAGAGTCTTTAATGCAATTTTCCCAGGCCCTAACGTGCGGGGCATGTGAGGCGCCTAGGCTCGGGAGGGCACCTCAGGTTCGGGCAACGTGGCTTCGTTTGGAGGCTTGGGACGAGGTTCGGCACGACCTGAGCCTAAAGGTCTGGAGAAGAGGCTCGGGCGCCACATGTCGCCATCACCACTGTCCGATCTAGATGATCGGACGATACCTGCTCTTCATGCTCCTCCGTAGGTCACCGAAGAAGGCGGGGCTCCGGTGACCTGCCTTTGGCTCCACCTTGCCTCGCGAGGCCTTCTGATGGTTATGGAAGCTTGCGGAGGTCCGGCGGAGGTCCTGGAGCTTAGGCGAAGCTCCGTGGCTGATCGGAAGTGACGTTCCGTGAAGCTTCGCCGGAGGAGAGGAGCCTGAAGTTGCTCCGACGCAATCTCCGGTCATTGAGCGTCCTGCAAGGGTTAGTTAGCCGAAGCGTGCGTGCGAGGGTATTGTGAATGGGCTAGGAGCCGTGAGGTGTCGGTAAATGGGAGCCCTGGTTCTTCTTCTCCGGTGAGATGAAGAAGAAGGGGAAATCGGAGTGGGGTGGTTCTGGAGAAGGGAAGAGGGGTCGGCGTTGAGGTTTAATAGGTTGCAAAGTTCAGGGGGTGTTCAGGCGCGAGTGAAAAGGAAGATGGTCTGTGGAATAATTCAGAGAAATTGAAAGGAAAAATCACCTCATCGGAGCGAGGTGTTGGCGGGGGGTAATGACCTGGGGGTGAGCTCCATCGAAGCTTTGGGTCGTCGCCCAGCATGCCCTGTCATGGCACGGAGATCAGCGGCGTGCCATTGGCTGTCGCGACATGGCCGGAGGCCATGGATCTCACTGGAGAACTCACGGCCATGATCGCCTCAAAGCCATCCCTCTGCTTTCACCGGAGGGCGGCCGAAGCTAGGGAGGAGGCCTCCAAATAGTGGATGGGGGTGACAGAGATCGGAGGTCGGGTTTTATAGGAGGGGATGGTTGGGGGTTATGGCCGTGGCGAGGCATTTTTGAACGAGGTTTTAATGGTGGCGGAGTAATGGAGGGAGGACATGAAGGTCGCGCGAGGATGGTGGGTGAGCGGGCTACGTGGGGGCGACGTTATGAGAGGGAGAGGTGAGCGGAGGAGATGGCTAAAAATGGAAGGGGGCGGAGTGGCTGCTAGATGAAACGGCTGGGGGGAGGGGGTTACGAAGGAGGAAGACGACCTCCCAGCTGTTGGATCTAGTGATCCGACGGCTAGGATGGAAGCGGGGCGAAGGGAGGAGATCAGATCATGAGATCTAATCGGTCGGCTGGTGTTAAGGCGCAAAGGAGTGGCTGAGATTGGAAGATGGGGGAGATCTAACGGTGGAAGGTGAAGAGGTGACGTTGCAAGTGGAGGGGCGTTAGATGATAAGGCGATCGGACGGCTGATGCGAATAGGCGACGTGGCGCGAAGATAGGCGTAGGATAGGAGATTGTTCTAACGGCTATAGATGAGGCGCTGGGTAGCTGTTGGGATTTGATCTGGAGACAGATCTGACGGCTGGAGAGTGGAGCGGTGATGGAGGGCTGAGATGGAGGTGGGGGCGAGTGGATCCTACGGTCCGGGGGAAGCCAGGTGTTGAGAGGAGGCACAGGCCCCGTGGGCGGCCCAGAGGGCGCCACGTGGCCCAATCAGAAAAATCCAGAGGATAAATACAAAGATAAATTCAAACGAAATGGTTAGAAGCAAAATTAGGAAAAAGTCAAAACATGAAAGTTTCTCATCTCGACGAGATTTACAACTTTTATGTTGGATAAAAAGCCAAAAGAGGTCATTTAAACAAAAGCTATTTTTGGGGGGTATTTTTAAGGGGGATAAAAACACCAATTTTTATCTTTGATTTGTTTTTGTATTTTTTAGTCTTTTTAATGGTCAGTAATTTAAGGACAATTTTATCTACCTAATTTTTAGGGGCTTTTGATGATAAAATAAATACAAGAAAAATAAGGAAAATTAAATACAATTAAATAATGTTAATTATACACAAAATAGTACAAGATAAAAATAAGGAATTAAAGGTTATTTTTATTGGTTTAGTTTAAGTCAGGATTTTAAGAAGCGGTTTTTAGCATGATGAATACGAGATTCATCATACCCCTATACTTAAACCATGCACGTCCTGGAGCATCTAAAGAATGAAGGAGTCGGATTAATTCCTGACAGTGCAAGTGAAGATTTCAAGGCTCGATTTTTCGAAGACTCTTAATTTAAGAGATCCTAAAATTCTGGGTTTATCCAAGCCTTAGTCAGAAGGAATCCAACTTCTCTAATTATCAGACTCTCTTTTTGTACATATAGTATAAGGATATGAAATTTAGTGTATTGCATTTCATGAGAGTCGAGTCAAGGCATCACTCAAAGTTCCAGTCCCAAAGACTCTCCTCTAGACCTAATCCTCAATACTAGGGAATAAGTCTATTCTTGCTTCAGTCAACCATGTCATTAGTTTGTCAGACTTGAAAGTGTAGATGGACGACCAGATGATGGAGGATATGGGATTGTTTCTATTTTTCTCTCCCTCACATTAGAACAAGGGGCCTCTAGAGTGCTTTTTTATTCAGCACATGTAATTTTTTATATTGTTGATCAATGTGTCCGTCAAGAGAGTTGGAGTCGTATGCACTTGTTTTTCTGGGAGTACACCGGGGTGTGTCTTTTCTGAGTATCTAAGATACCTTCGACACCCAGACTTTTATCGCTTACGATGCAGAGCCCTTTTGTGGTGTCATCCCGACACCTTGGTCCTAATTAGCGCTTGGTCCAAGTGGACTTTTTGAAAATGTATGGGAGCGCTCGCCATTGGTGGAAGCTCATTTGGAATTTGATTTTGGATGATAGAGCTTTTTCTTTGACATTTCTATATTTTTTTGTTTGGCTAGCTCCACTGCTTTTACCAAAAGTTGGCGCACACTAATAAACAATTTTCATTAAGTATCATCACACCCTGGCACTTAGACCAATATCAATAAGATAGCATATGAACTAGTTCACATACTGGCTAGGTTTTTGCTGACACTCTGGTTTTCTGAAGCCTTCATTAACTTTATCCCACCCTCGAATATCATTAGATCGGGTTTAAACTAACCTCTCTAGTCCTAGTTCCTCAAGTGATAACTCAACTCATCTCATCAATCATGCAGTTGTGGAAGTGACTGTGCTGATCATATTTTTCTTGAAGGTAGAGATGAAGAGTGCAATATAGCACTCAAATCATTCAAACTAGGAAGTATGGATAATTAAGTTTAAAACCCTAATGACTAAGGCATGTTAACTCAGACTCTCAAGATCGCAGAAATCCAGTGTCCTAAAAATCCTCAAGCCTTGAGTGAGTGTGAATGTGTCATGAATACACCAACTCCTTGGTTAGTGATTTTAGTGTGATTTTTTACTTTTGCTGATTTTTATGAGTTTTAAATTTTTTAATTCTTCGGAGAGATAATGACTGGCCCAGACTCAAATTAATAAAAGTATCCACTCTCAGCCAGTATGGGTGTAAGTACGAGCCGATAAACGGACCTGTGTTACTTGAGGACAGGGCCATATGCGGTGTCCTCTAAACCACCCACTCTGCTAAGGGAAACCGAGGTTCCCTCACTGAAAGTGTTTACTAAGCCTAGTAGTCAGAGTCTAATTCCAAGAAGGGTTTTTTTATTTTTGATTTTTGCTTTTTGCTTTTTTTTGAAAAGGAATATTTATAAAAATTAATCCCTCAATTTTAAAAAAACTTTTTACAAGGTTTTTACAAAACTCAGTTCACTAGTTTACCAAAACCCAGCCCGAAAACAAAATTTAAAAATTTTTAAAAACACGAGCTAAGGCTAAAGTAAATATACAGTATACCCCCCTATACTTAAATTTTGCTATGTCCTCATAGCATAAGTACCATGAAGCCAAGGATAGTTCAAATATAGGGTGATATAGCGGAACTAAGGAGGAGGATCCCCCTATACTTAGGTCGAATTCTACCTAAGTACAAGAAGACAGTACGAGGGAGGGATGAGCAGGCAGGTTCCCCCTATACTTAGGCTACAAATAGCCAAAGTAAGGTCTGAATTAGGTGGGGGTGTTTGTTCTATGATACAAGGGTGAGGGGGGGGGGAGGGGTTCGTTCAATATACAGAGAAAGAGAGCGAGAGATTGTGAAAATTACAGAGGGAAGGGAGATGTGGTGAGGTGTGTATGTATGTGCAAGTGTGTGTGAGGGGGGGAGTAGATCATCAAGTGATCTACTCTTTTTTTACAACATGCAAGAACTGGAAATAAATATGCAAATGCAAGTTTTTTTTACAGTATGCAATGCAGGTTGACTGATTAAAATCCCAGAATTTCTTCACAGATTCTTTGCAGCCTCTTTAGCGGAAGCTCCCGACTTCACGCCTCCATGAAGATCAAGCGTCCTCGATGATCATGGGCCCTGCCATAAAAGAGAAAAGTTAGAACACATAAAGAATTAAATTAGCAGATATGATGTAGAAAATGATGCATGAAATGAGGACCTGAAAATTATTCAACAAAGAAAATCAAAATTCAATAATTAAGTTAAGTCGTGTCCCCGGCAACGGTGCCATTTGATGATGTCGAATTTGCCTCTTTATAATGTGAAATTGTCATAGTATAGGAGGTAAATTCGGTTCAGCAAAAATCACAGTCGTTTGAATGTTGTGGAGTATTTATACTTGGCAAGTCTACCAAGGTCGAATGCAAGGACACAGCTTCTTAATCTATTTATCGAATTTTCATGAAGCACATGTGTGAATAAATTCTTAATTTCAAGTCCACATGATGCACTATGCTAATTACAATGCAATGCCATGATGTATGCAATTTTTAGTTGATTTTTATGCAACTATAAAGTGATGAATGGGCAAATATGTAAGGTTAAATGTATGTTAAACAAAAGATTACAAAGATACCTTAAAAGTATGAGCATCATATCAGAAATAGAAATCAGAGTCGATTTAATCACAACATGAAGAACAGTCATCAACTCAAATCAAGAACAAGGAGAGCAGGGTCTCATTTATCACAAAAAAAAATCACTTCATGTAAAACAGTGGTAAATGAGAAAATTATATATGCTATGATGTAGAGGACAACACAAGGATCAAAACGACACTAAAATCATGCAATTTGGACCTATGATCCTCAAGTTATGCTAAAAACAATGCAGGAACATAATTGTAATAAAAATACAAGAAAATAAAAGGATAAATATTACATTTAGGTCCATGGAGGGACCTAAATGCAAATAAGAAAAACAGCCTAGGCCCCTGTGAAATTTTTCCATGCGCGGGGGCCTTTTTTGCAATTTCTGGAAATTGAGGGCCTCCATGTAAAATACCCAGGTACGCACGTGAGGCATGTGCCTGGGGACCATTCTGCAATTCTTGAAAATACCAGGGTCTTTCATGCAATTTTCCCAGTCCCTCACTTGCGGGGCACGTGAGGCGCCTAGGCTCGGGAGGGCACCTCAGGTTCGGGCAACGTGGCTTCGTCTGGAGGCTTGGGACGAGGTTCGGCATGACCCGAGCCTAAAGGTCTGGAGAAGAGGCTTAGGTACCACGTGTCACCATCACCAACGTCCGATCTAGATGATCGGACGGTACCTGATCTTCGTGCTCCTCCGCAAGTTACCAGAGAAGGTGAGGTTTCGGCGACCTGCCTTTGGCTCCGCCTCGCCTCGCGAGGCCTTTTGATGGTCGTGGAAGCTTGCCGGAGGTCCAGCGGAGGTCCTGGAGCTTAGGCGAAGCTCCGTGGCTGATCGGAAGTGACGTTCGGTGAAGCTTCGTCGGAGGAGAGGAGCCCGAAGTTGCTCCGACGCAATCTCTAGTCATTGAGGGTCTTGCAAGGGTTAGTTAGCAGAAGCGTGCGTGCGAGGGTATTGTGAATGGGCTGGGGGCCATGAGGTGTCGGGAAATGGGGGCCCGGGTTCTTCTTCTCCGGTGATATGAAGAAGAAGGGGAAATCGGAGTGGGGTGGTTCTAGAGAAGGGAAGAGGGGTCGGCGTGGAGGTTTGATAGGTGGTGAAGTTCGAGGGGTTTTCAGGCGCGAGTGAGAAGGAAGATGGTCGCCGGAATAATTCAGAGAAATTGAAAGGAAAAATCACCTCGTCGGAGCGAGTTGTTGGCGGGGGGTAATGACCTGCTGATAAACTCGCATTTCGACGGTCTTAAGTTCAACACAAAGCGTGAACTCAGTCGCAGTGTCGACCAATCAAAATCCGAATTTAATCAACAATTAACCCACACTAAGATCAACAAATTAGAAACAATGTGGAGTTAAAATTTATTTTTAACTCTGCACAAATGGTGTATAGTGTCAAGTATGCAGAGAGTTCGAACACAGGGAGCAAGCAGTGTAGATCAAGCAATTGAATGCACAAGTGTGTGTGTGAGTGTATGATGTGTCTACACTAAGCAAGCAAAGGAATTTTTGTGGGTTTTTTAATTTTTAATTTTTTTTATTTTTATTTAATTTTTAATTTTGTATTTGATTTTTAATTTTCTGATTTTTATATTTTATATTTTATATTTTTTTTATTTCTTTTTCAATATTGGGAAGTGAAGGCAATATAAGAAAAGGCAAAGTAAAATATTTATAAAAATGCACAAAAATGCTCAAAAATTCAGAAATAAAATGTTTTTGGTATTTTTAAGGTTTTCTACTGTTTTTGTGATTTTTGGGGGTTTTTCAAGATGTTTTTGATCTTTTTAAATACTGAGATAAAGCAAAACAGTGCAAAAGAGACTGGCTGAGAGCAAAATGAAATTTAAAAATACCAACCAGTAGCAAAAATGTTTCACACTATTTTTCTAATAAAAGTAACAAAATAAGGGACAAAAAGAAGCTGAGTTTGTATTTTTTGGATTTTTCTACTATTTTATATATTTTTTTGAAGTCTTTGAGTGTTTTTGAATTTTTAGTGTTTTTCTTTTGAGATTTTTAATGATTTTTGGACTGACACTAAAATAGGATAAAATAGACACTAGGTAATTTTTTTGGGATTTTTGGAGGTGTTTTAATATTTTTTTGGTATTTTCTAAGGTAGACAGTACACAAAAAGGAAGTTTTTGATTTTTAATAAATATGAAAATAAAATAAAATCAAAAACTAAATATGTGGCGTGAAAGTACACCTATCCAGGAGCTTAAGTCTATTTTTGTGGAATTTTTGGAGTTAAGATGATATTTCAAATAAATACAACAAACATCCAACTAATAATCAGGCCTGGCAGGGGCATATGTGCAATATCCAAAACATCCAGGGGTACACATGCAATTTTCCACAAAAATATACACTATATATTCAATTTTTAGCACCCAAAATACAATTACAAAACCCGCCTGGGCCTCCTGGCAATTTACCCACCAGGGCGCGTGACTAGCACGCGCCTGGGAAGGACTGGAATGCAATATCTCAAAACTTTAGGGGTCGATGTGCAAAATACCCAAAAATATTACACTTCATACGAAAGTTTTGGGACTAAACTGAAATACACAAAAGTTCGAGGAGTCCTCTGCAAAATGCCCACACCTCACGTGAACTGGTCACGTGAGGTGACGTGGCGGAGGACCTAAGTGCAAATAAATAAAGCCTAGGGGTCTTTTTGCAAATATTACAAAATATTTAAACTACAGATAAAAGTTTAAAGACTAAAAAGTAAATACAAAAGGCGCGAGGGTGGGGGTGCAAAATACCCTCGACGCGACGCTCCGATGATGACGCGTGGCTCGCATCCAACGGCTGGGCGACGGGGCGTGATCCAACGGCTGGAGGCGATCCACTTATCCACGTGGCGTGTTCTGGGCGCGCGATGACGGTTGGCTTGTGCGGCCTGGATTAGATCTTCCTTGGTGGATCGGACGGTCGAGGCTGATGAAGATCCAACGGAGGCTGTGCGATCTGGGGAGGGCTCCTCGATCCAACGGCTGGGAGGCGATGAGGAAGAACAGCGAAGAACGCCGGCGAGGCGAACTTCGCCGCTCCAGATCTTCGCCCTCCGACGAAGTTAGGGCTCCAAAATGGCCGTGAAGCTCCCGGGGGTCGTCTTCTGTCTCCTGAGGGCACCAAAAGTGCACGACGTGGGCCGTGCTGCTCGCAGGAGGTCGGCGGAGCTGGAGAGCTCGGCTGATCTCCGGCGAACTTCAAAATCGCGCCCAGGCGCGAGTCAATGCGCTTTGACCCTGCAAAAAGAGTTAGAAGGTCCAGGGCAAAGTGCCTGGACCTTGGGTGGACCTAAACTATGCGCGAGGGGGAATGGTCGACGGTGGCCGGAGGTGCGCTCCGGCGAGGATGCGTGAATGGACGAAATACGCGACGAAACTTAAGATTTTTTGGGGTTTTTGATCCTAAAGCTAACAGGAATAAGATGCGAGAAAGAAATAGCGGGGTGGTGCCCTCGATGGCCGGAACCAGAGGATGAAGGATACCTCGACGCCGGCGGTTGGCGGAGGTGCTGGAGTCGTCCTCGACCTCGTTCGCCTTGGCTGAGAAGCTCGCGGCGGAGCTGTCACCTCCAGCAAGGCTCAGAGCACTAGAGAGGCGGAGAGGGGTGGACCAAGGGGACTCAATTCGAAAAGGAAGGAAGAGGGTCGGTTATATGTGGTTTGACCCGAGGTGGAAGAGGTCCAAAGACCAAGATTTCTGGAGCGATTCAGTGATCCATACCCCCATGTAATCACTTGGCGGGCAAGAGGGATGAACGAGGAAGGATTTTGCAGAAGGAATCGAGTCGAAAGGATGCAAGTTCGCTCCTCGAAAAAATGGTGAACATGGGGTCAACAGTGGGTCTGACAAGGGCTACAGGGTATAGGTTACCTAGTTGACCGAAGTCAACTAGGGTTTGCACCTGGTTGGTCCACGTGGACCAACCAGGAAAAACCCTGGAAAAATTATTTGTTAATTCAATTTAAAATACTAAATGGCCGAATTAAATAAAAGTTATAAAATAAAAAATGTTCAAAATTTTATGTAGTATTTAATTCTGATTTTTATTTATTTTTATGACTTGTATTTTATAAGTTACCTTTTTAACCCTATATAGGTATAATACCTATGTATTTTGATATTTTTATTTTTATTTTGGTATTTTATTTTTATTATTTTTGTTTAGTATTTTATAACATTATAACATACTTTTATATACCTAAATATATTTTTATTTTATTTTTCTTAGATGTTTTGTATATTTAATAAAATCTAAGAGTATTCTATACAGGTATAAGTATATGCAGTATACCTATGTATTCTTTATACAAGTATTTTTATTTTTATTTTTCTTTGCATTTCATTTCAATTTTAATGCACATATACAGTATAAGTAATATTTACAAAATTATAAAAATATAAAAATGAATAAATAATGAATAAAGAATAAATTGAATATTTTATTCAGTACAAGTATACAATGAGGGTCCAAAACTCAACTTTCAAACCGTAGCTCCGCCAAATGCGAAACCACCGCCATTGGATAGATTATTTTATTCTATATACAATTAAAGGTGAGTTTGATGCATTTGGAGTTGTCGTTTGTGAGATACGGGTCTGGGAAGTTGGGATTTTGGATTCTTATTCAGACCAGAACCTTTTGTCTGTACATTCTTTTTCTGTGAAATCAACTTTGTCTTTTTCTTTATGAAATTATCTACAACTTTCATGTACAAAGTTTCTTTATTTGATGTACAAAAAGTGGAACCAAAAATAGGTCCCAAAAAGAATGAATAACAAGTATAGGTATTTTGACTGTGTTTTTGGCCTTATCTCCCCCTACTTTATTCCTTGTCGACCTATTCATCAACATGCCTAGGTCTCGGGGGTTTTGGGTCATAAAATATTTACAATATTTTATTCTTTTTCTTTTCTTTATTTATTCTATAATTTTGGCCTTAATTACAGTAATTTACACACTGTTTAGATGCACATGCATGGATGCTAAGATGATGGTTTTAATGCTATTTACAGGCATTTGCTAGGGTTTCTGGTGCCAAAATGATAGAATAAAGATGGTGAAATGTGGATTCATCACCTGCGGGTGAGCTCCATTGGAGCTCTCGGTCGTCGCCCAGCGTGCCCGGTCATGGAACGGAGCTCAGCAGCATGCCATTGGCTGCTGCGACATGGCCAGAGGCCATGGATCTCATCGGAGAACTCATGACCATGATCGCCTCAAAGCCATGCCGGAGGGCGGCCGAAGCTAGGGAGGAGGCTTCTAAATGGTGGATAGGGGTGACAGAGATCGGAGGTCGAGTTTTATAGGAGGGGATGGTTGGGGGTTTTGGTCGTGGCAAGGCATTTTTGAACGAGGTTTTAATGGTGGTGGAGTAATGGAGGGAGGACATGAAGGTCACACGAGGATGGTGGGTGAGCGGGCTACGTGGGGGCGATGTTATGAGAGGGAGAGGTGAGCGGAGGAGATGGCTAAAAATGGAAGGGGGCGGAGTGGCTGCGAGATGAAACAGTTGGGGGGAGGCGGGTTACGAAGGAGGAAGACGACCTCCCAGCCGTTGGATCTAGTGATCCGATGGCTAGGATGGAAGCGCGGGCGAAGGGAGGAGATCAGATCATGAGATCTGATCGGTCGACTGGTGTTAAGGCACGAAGGAGTGGCTGAGATTGGAAGATGGGGGAGATCTAATGGTGGAAGGTGAAGAGGTGACGTAGCAGGTGGAGGGCATTAGATGATAAGGCGATCGGACGACTGATGCGAATAGGCGACGTGGCGCGAAGATAGGCTAGGATAGGAGATTGTTCCAACAGCTATATATGAGGCTCTGGGTAGCGGTTGGGATTTGATCCGGAGACAGATCTGACGGCTTGAGAGTGGAGTGGCGATGGAGGGCTGAGATGGAGGCAGGGGCGACTGGATCCTATGGTCTGGGGGAAGTCAGGTGTCGAGAGGAAGCGCAGGCCATGTGGGCAGCCCAGAGGGCGCCACGTGGACCAATCAGAAAAATCCAGAGAATAAATACAAAAGAAATAGTTAGAGGCAAAATTAGGAAAAAAGTCAAAACATGAAAGTTGCTCGTCTCGACGAGATCTACAACTTTCATGTTGGACAAAAAGCGAAAAGAGGTCATTGTACAAAAGCTATTTTTTGGGGGTATTTTTAAGGGGGATAAAAACACCGATTTTTATCTTTGATTTGTTTTTATATTTTTTAGTCTTTTTAATGGTCAGTGATTTAAGGACAATTTTATCTACCTAATTTTTAGGGGCTTTTGATGATAAAATAAATACAAGAAAAATAAGAAAAATTAAATACTGTTAATTATACACAATATAATACAAGATAAAAATAAGGAATTAAAAGTGATTGATGATTACAATATATACAGAGATAATATGATCAAATTATGTGATATACAACCTGAATGATTGATCTATAAACTCCAAATTCACATAATCTATATTCCTCACATACAACAGAGAAAATATCCATAAATTGCAAACAATCAATTATATCTCTGCATAAATCAACCGATCATGATTTTCTAATCAACAAAAATGTTTTCAAAAAAATATCGATTACATATTTCATTCCTAATCATTCTTGTCAAGTCACCTAAATATAACTTAACTAATCATCTGCATGAATTAAGCAAATCATATGAAAATGTATTGGGTATATATAGCATTGAATATAACACATTGATTTGACTCTACAAAACCTCACTTTTTATTGGGAAGATTGTATAAATTGCTCACTCATTATAGCATGGTTAAAGCCTATAGCTTTTTGTTGGAAAGAAATGGAGAGGGAGAATAGTGCAAAATTTCCTCTCTTTAATATCATGCATGTGCACCATTTATCCATCCCCTTTCCCATGCATGGAGCCACCCTCCTCTTGCAACCCACGTACTCCCTTCCCCATGCAACAATTATGTTTTGTCTTTATTTGCATGGGGAAGCCTCCCTCATAACCACACATTGCAAATATAAAAAGGGACCCTCTCCCCATTCTCAAGCAACTCACGCACCCTCTCCCTCTCCCCCATTTTTCATGCACGCACACCTCACTCTCCCTCTCTCTCATGTTCTCTTCTTCCCCGGCTAGCTCTCCCTCTCTCGATTATTGCTCTCCCTTCATGTTTCTATTTTTTTTGCAGGTCATCACCTCCAGCAACTGCGACGCACCTCGTGGCCCCTCGCATCCAGCTACGTCAGAAGGAACGTTGCGCTCTCACCAACTTGCCACCTCCTCCGTGTACTTCGGCTCCTTCTCCGTGCACTCCGGTTCCACCTCCCAAGCTTCCGACTCCTTCCTCGTGTGGCCTAGCACGTGTCCAACACCTCCCACGCAGCCGGATCATTGTGCGTCACGTTGGTGTTCCCACCAACTCGCGTGCCCGCCTTCTCGACGTCCAGCACCATCATCGTCTCCATTTTAGATTCGCAAGCTCCAATAGAGAAGACTTTTTCCCATCATTACTTACCTTTTGCATTTTTCCCTCTAGTCTTTTAATTTAAGTTGAACTTGAAGGAAACAACTCTCTTGTTATAAGTTCTCTTGTTTTTTTATATTACTTGTTTTGTTTAAGTTGAACTTGAAAGCATTCTTATTTTGTAAGGTTCTTTCTCAACTCTAAGTTGCCTTAATATATTGCAAGTTTACCTTCCATTATTTAGTTTTGAAACGTTGTAAATGTCACATTAATTTTTCTATCTTAATTCGCAATTCTACTCTTGTCTTCTTATTTAGTTGCACTCATGCCCACATTTGTTTACTTCGAATTCTAAGAAATATTTTTACCATAGATTGCATGTACTCTTTAAGATTTCATAATTTTTTCTCTCATCGTATGGAGTAAGATTTGATTTGAGTTTGAAAGAAGAACAAATATCGCAAATTTGCTTGGTCCCTGTGGATTCGATCCTCTACTTGCCGCTTACAATTTTTCTGTAATCCAACCATGCTTGTAGTTGTAATATTATTTGTTTAACTCGATTATTCGTGGTAACACAACGACTTGATAAAATCACCTTCTTAAACCGCGAAAAATCTTGTCAACATTTTGGCGCCGTTGCCGGAGACTAGGCAACATTTGCAATTTTTTTCTCTACTTTCTAACTTAATTTCAAATTTCTAATCCGTGCATTTTTTTTGTTTTGCAGGTACTTAGTCTTCAAAAAGAAAAAAGATTTACTTGTCTCTTCATGCCATTTGTTTTAGCAAACTTGTAATTTGAAAAAAAAAATATATTTTTTCTCCCTCCCCCTTCTCGGAAAAGCTCACCATCAACAGGACAAAATATTACGGATTTAGCGTCAGAAGTGCAGGCACTGTGAGTCCCTCTTTCTCTTAGGCATCTTAGGATTTTAAAATTTCATGCATTTGTTTGCGCTCCGAACATAAACCGAAAAAATTAAAAAACACTTCTTCTTTGCATCATCTCTGTGGTCTTCTCCCTCTGATAATCTAACTCAAAGACCACCAAATCGTGTACTGATCATTTAAAAAGATAAGCTTGAAAGGCCACCGCAGTGGCCCGAGCAGAAAGCGGGAAAATTGTGATTGCTTGATTTGATGCACGTGTATGACACAAAAATCACGAGCACATAGAACCCTTGGATAGAGACAAAAATCCCTGGTGCTACGTGGGATTGCAGAGAGAAATCGTAACTCCTCGACGCATTGGGCACAGGTTCTTGTGGGAAAAGCAGATCCTCGATCTGAGTACCGCACCCTGGATCCCCCAGCCGGATTAGGACATCGATTTCTCACAATCTTCCACACCCACCTCATCTTTAAGGACTCTAATTTTTCTGAAAACTTTGATTAAATCACTAAACTAAAATCGAAAAGATAACCGCTTCCGCGGCAATTTTTGTGTGAGTTGGTGAATCAACAAATTGTCTGGTGTATTGTGCTGTGTATGCTAGGTCGTAGGTCTTTGAAAAATCCATTGCAACAATCTTTAGATTATGACCCTATCCGTCTCCTTTGACTGAGAAATCTGAAAATTCACCTCACCTAGGAGACATGGGAGCAGAGAAACCGAACACCATGGATCTCATCTTCCAACAACTACAACTTTTGAGAGAAGAGAATGCGACAATCCGACATACCATAGCTCCTCTCATCCGACCACCACCCATCAACACGCGTTATTTCTCTGTAGCAGAGGACACAGTCCATTGGATCCAAAATCACACCCAACCCAAACAGATGATTGAGCCCTTACTAACACAACCAACCTCAGCTGTGGATTTTGATGCTTTGACCCAGGCCATTCAGCAATTGGCTGCAACACAACAAAAGTCCAATCAAGCCAATACACCAAGTGAGAGACCCAACATACTTGAACGACCGTTCTTGGCCACTGCCAAGGCACATTTTGATTGTGATGATGAGAAAGTGGAATTGAAAATCAATGATGAAAATATTCCTGTGGATCATGTCACCCCTACTTCTCGTGACTCTGAAATTGAGGACTGTGGATGGATAGAGAACTGTGTTATTCTTGATGATTTTGCCCCCATCCATCTCAACAAAGACCCTCTGGAGGTTAGTCTGAACACCTCACAACTCACTCATAAGGACATGTCTCATCTAGACTCTGCACTTGAAGCCCCACCATGTCCTCTCACTGATCGGGAAATTTTTGAATTAGATGAAGCCTGGGAAACACTAAATACTGATCTCAAATTAACTTCAGCCCTTGGTATGCCAAAGATGAAGACATATTTTGATGATAGCATTGATCCTTCCTCAGACGATTTTGAAAGTTTTGAACCTCGGTGTATTAATGATATCGATTGGTCTGAAACAAAAGTTGAAATTGAGGATGGCACTTATGTTGAATGGGAAGAAGAAATAGAAGGAGATATACCATTTGATGTTGATTCCCGATGTGATTTTTCAATTATGGGAAGTATAGATTTAGAATTGAAATCTGAGGACATATCAGACAATGAGTTGACGTCTTCATGCAGCAAAACCCCCTTCCATCCAACACATGATGATATGCTGAAGATTTTTTGCGATGACTCATTCAAAGATGAAATTTCCAATTCCATTACCCCCACCACAAGGAAAGAAGATCAAATCAATTCAGTCGATGATTATATGAATACATCTTCTACTACCGAGTCTGATCAGAGTGATTTTCTATTCTCTGATCCTTTTTGGGATGATACCGAGGAACTACTTAGAATAATCGAAGAAAATCATCCATTAGTCAATATTCCCCCGCTCCTAGCCTCTGAATCTCCTAATCATATGTCTTGGAAAGAATCATCTCTGTGGCTCAAGAAGAGAACTGAAATGAAATTCACAATAGATGCCACCGAGGATAGCCATGATGATTATTTGAGGGAAAATGATGATTTATCACAATATACAGAGGACCTCATGGAAGAATCAATTCTTGATCATGTACAGCTCGACTTCAATACGTCATATCTGATCCATGAGCCCTTCACCAATCCACCAATTTCCCTCCCATCACATCCAATCCAAGATCAAACTGATTCATCTCTCATTCTTAATCATCATCCAATTAATGTCTTCACTGTATTAAAGAGATCATACAATTATCAAATTCATCAACCACACTCTCACATCTGGGTCAGGATATCCGTATCATATCAAGAGTTTCATTTGGGTTTTCTGAATATAGCTTCTGCACTCACACGTAACACTGGATACTCTTGATAAGCGGAATCGTCGAGTTGAGACGTTAAACCAACAACATTTTGTGGGTCCACACCCATAGGTATCTTTTCTCTTCTTTGTATCTTTCTCTTTACTGAATTGCATTAGATAAGTATGGAGGTCCACCTCCACACTTTACAAAAAAAACCAAAAAAAATCTTTTCACAATCACTCACCCCTTCTTTTGGTCATCCTATTACCATGAGGACATGGTTTCTGTTAAGTATGGGGGGGTATCTGCATAGTTTTTCAAAATTGCATACTCTTTCAAAAAAACTCTCTTTTGCAAAAATTCCCCTAAAAATATTTTCAAAAAGCAAGAAAACCACCAAAAATATGTCCTTCCTAGTTTTATCCTATCTTTTGAGAAATCAGCTCTTCATTGCATAGATCATAGATTGAGGTTGAGTTGACCCTAATCCACTTAACTTCATCAGAGTTTCACTAGGCATGAGTTTTTAAGCTTTCTTCAGGTCCATGTGGACTTTATTCTCTCAGTTCCACTAACTCTACTGGTGAATGAACTTCTGTATCTAACTAGATCACCTGAGAAACTAGTAGCACTCTTAAACTCTTCAGTGGATATTAAATAACTACACATTGCACTTAGCTTGAGTGAGTTGAGTTTATGAGATACAATTACAATCTAGTTGAGGTGAGGAGTTGTCCTCTTGGTTGTGCCAATGCCTGAACCTTATCTATAGTCAGTGAAGGAACCTGACTCAGGAGCAACATGATCTCTCTAGTCTAAGTGTGTCAGCAATTAAGCCAGTATCGTGCCTCCAAAGACAATATTAAGTCGATACTACCTTTTTGATGCCAAAACCCAAGACAAAAACACCACAAAAAGGCATATCTCAATACAAATGCCAAAAATTGCCACTCATACAAAGATAAGCAAAGCAAAAGCAAGAAAACCACCAAATAACCCTTCTCCACCAAAAAGCCATGGTAGCAGCCCAATGATGCTACCTAATTTTTTAAAAGAGGCCCAAAGAGGTCCAGGGTTATGCTTTGCAAAAAGAAAAGAATGAGAGCAACGGACCAAAGCGGTCTACGGAAAACCCCAAAAAATAGGTCCCATTTTACCAAAGAATTATGACCTATTTCTTGATGCTGACATACTTGGGTGAAAAGAGAATATGCCTGAATTCAGGTGAGGACTGAAGCTATATGACTAGGGAATCATTCGGTACCTTGATAGATTGTGTTGTTAGCTCGTTCTCTTGACTCACGAAAGCTAAAACTATCACTAACACTGTTTATATCCACTCAAGGTCAAAGAGAATACCTGTTTCTCAGGGATGTGCTGACCTGATCGATCTTCTGAAACCATGTCTGATTTTGTTGGAACTGAGAGGCTGTTGGAACTACAAAACTCAAGCCAAGTTGACTATTCGAACAAATCATTAATCCATGGGTCTACTCTACTGAAGTCTGTGTATTTGTGTAGTCATGAACTGAAAACTCGAATACTTTGTGGGTGTGTCTGCTGCAAACCCTCACCAGATCTATCTTGGCTATGCTCCTTGTCCTTCATTATTACTTATCTTATTCTTGCTAGGGACTAGCAAGACTTAAGTATGGGGGTATGATGATTACAATATATACAGAGATAATATGATCAAATTATGTGATATACAACCTGAATGATTGATCTATAAACTCCAAATTCACATAATCTATATTCCTCACATACAACAGAGAAAATATCCATAAATTGCACACAATCAATTATATCTCTGCATAAATCAACCGATCATGATTTTCTATCAAGAAAAATGTTTTCAAAAAAATATCGATTACATATTTCATTCCTAATCATTCTTGTCAAGTCACTTAAATATAATTTAACTAATCATCTGCATGAATTAAGCAAATCATATGGAAATGTGTTAGGTATATATAGCATTGAATATAACACATTGATTTGACTCTACAAAACCTCACTTTTTATTAGGAAGATAGTATAAATTGCTCACTCATTATAGCATGGTTAAAGCCTATAGCTTTTTGTTGGAAAGAAATGGAGAGGGAGAATAGTGCAAAATTTCTTCTCTTTAATATCATGCATATGCACCATTTATCCCTCACCTTTCCCATGCATGGAGCCACCCTCCTCTTGCAACCCACGTACTTCCTTCCCCATGCAACAATTATGTTTTGTCTTTATTTGCATGGGGAAGCCTCCCTCATAACCACACATTGCAAATATAAAAAGGGACCCTCTCCCCATTCTCAAGCAACTCACGCACCCTCTCCCTCTCCCTCATTTTTCATGCACGCACACCTCACTCTCCCTCTCTCCCATGTTCTCTTCTTCCCCGGCTAGCTCTCCCTCTCTCGATTATCGCTCTCCCTTCGTGTTTCCATTTTTTTGCAGGTCATCACCTCCAGCAACTGCGATGCACCTCGTGGCCCCTCGCATCCAGCTACGTCAGAAGGAACGTTGCGCTCTCACCAACCCGCCACCTCCTCCGCGTACTTCGGCTCCTTCTCCGTGCACTCCGGTTCCACCTCCCAAGCTTCCGGCTCCTTCCTCGTGTGACCTAGCACGTGTCCAGCACCTCCCACGCAGCCGGATCATTGTGCGTCACATTGGTGTTCCCACCAACTCGCGCGCCCGCCTCCTCGACGTCCAGCACCATCATCGTCTCCATTTTAGATTCGCAAGCTCCAATAGAGAAGACTTTTTCCCATCATTACTTACCTTTTGCATTTTTCCCTCTAGTCTTTTAATTTAAGTTGAACTTGAAGGAAACAACTCTCTTGTTATAAGTTCTCTTGTTTTTTTATATTACTTGTTTTGTTTAAGTTGAACTTGAAAGCATTCTTATTTTGTAAGGTTCTTTCTCAACTCTAAGTTGCCTTAATATATTGCAAGTTTACCTTCCATTATTTAGTTTTGAAACGTTGTAAATGTCACATTAATTTTTCTATCTTAATTCGCAATTCTACTCTTGTCTTCTTATTTAGTTGCACTCATGCCCACATTTGTTTACTTCGAATTCTAAGAAATATTTTTACCATAGATTGCATGTACTCTTTAAGATTTCATAATTTTTTCTCTCATCGTATGGAGTAAGATTTGATTTGAGTTTGAAAGAAGAACAAATATCGCAAATTTGCTTGGTCCCTGTGAATTCGATCCTCTACTTGCCGCTTACAATTTTTCTGTAAACCAACCATGCTTGTAGTTGTAATATTATTTGTTTAACTCGATTATTCGTGGTAACACAACGACTTGATAAAATCACCTTCTTAAACCGCGAAAAATCTTGTCAACAGTGATTTTTATTGGTTTAGTTTAAGCCAGGGTTTTAAGAAGCGATTTTTAGCATGATGAATATGAAGGATATGGTTAGATCCTCAAGCGCATCACGGAAGCGTGAGCGTCGTATCGAATACGACGAGGAGTGGCTAGTCGGACTAGTTGCTCGATGCAGCGGAATTTAAAAAATTTTCTTACGACGAAACCACATGATCCAAGAACACTTCTCGGATCGTTTCGTCTAAACCACAAACAAGTAATAGGATTACCTCTTGAAGCATGATTGCGATCGAGTCTCTAAACGAAGAGACCTCCTGTTTCAAGTCCGATCCGACGGAGGAGACGCTTGCGAGCGCGGGGATGAACCACGTGCTTCTCGCAATCCATGTTGATGATCCAAGCGGCGGATCTCCTGATCTCGACACACGAGATCCGCCATCTTCTTCACGAGCGAGGCGCACCGAAGGAGACGGAGATCCACGAGCAGAAGAACGGGCAGCATAACAACGATGCCGCGGCGAAGGAGAACCTCTCCATGGCATCCATGGTGGACGGCCATGAGAGGGAGAGAGAGGGCTGACCTCTAGAGAGAAAGAGAGAGGGAGAGAGAGATGCTTCTCAAGCATTATGTGTAAAGAGAGAGCATGGGTATGCCTCTCTATTTATAGGATTTTGGGATCCATGGATCTCAATCCATGTGTCATATAAAATCAATGGATGAGATTGATTTATGACAATCCAATGGTCAAGATTGTTGTTGGTAAAAGCCAACAACTTGTGATTTAATTTTGATTAAATATATTTGATAAATCAAATATATATTAATACCAAATTAAACCAACTAAATAAGGAGTGGAAAAACAAATGAGAGCCTCCTTCCCTATTGGGAGGAGTGGACGGCCACCAATTCCATAAAGGAATTGGTGCCGCCCCCCTCTTCCCATATGGGGAGGGCAATCCCATGGATTTCCATGGGATTGCATATCTCCTTGTTTTTCTCTCAACTTATTTTCCAACAATTATTCACCAAAAAATAATTCTCAATTAATTTTGGGAATATTACAATCTTGACATTTGGAATTATTGTGAATCAAATTCACAACCCAAAACAAAATGTAATTTACATTTTCAATTAATTAAACAATGTGTATCCAATACACATTAATAATTAATCTACTAATATAAATTATATTTAACTCTCTCCAATACATTATAAATCACATTTATAATATATTATGAATAATTGGATATTACTATCCACATTATTCTTATCCATAATAATTAAATCACATTTAATTATATTGGATAACTTATTCTCATGTGCTAAAATAATATGAATCACATTCACATTATTCACATCTTTGATAATCAAATCATATTTAATTATCTAAGATAACTCTCCTTATAATATGAATCAAATTCATATTATTCATGATAATTAAATCACATTTAATTATCCTTTTTCTCAATGCTCGGATACATATATCAACAATAGAATTATCCATGAACTCTTTCAAGGACAATGCGCTTTCTTCGCGAATACTTGGAGATAAGGACAGGGCGATTGTATTGTTCCACGTATAGTGACATGGATATTGAGATCACATCTCAAATCCAGATCTCGGGCCTCTTATAGATGCTTGATTTAAATCAAGACCGCAAATCTAATCTTCTCATTGAATCTGAATCACATTCAGATCAATGTCCAACATTTGGACTAAGATCAGATTACTTCTCTACTGAGAGGAGTCACTAAAATCCAGACCCGTTTCATCACTCCCTAGGAATGGAAGCGTCATGGTTATACAACCGTTTATGATCACATCACCCTCAGGTATTCCTAACACCTGTACATCCTGCATACTGAAAGACTCAGATTAAACCCGAAGTATTAGATCAACTTTATACTGTCTACTTCAGGGTTTTATCAGTAAGTTTCTCATTCGATCATTGGGAGTCGGTATTGACCATATACTTTCCAAAAGCATATATCATACCTAGATCTTGATCATATACTTTCCAAAAGTATATATCAAACCAACAAATTCAGTCAAGCTTCCAAAGCGAGACGACCGTGCGCACGGAATTTGATTCTTCCCAATATCTCATGAGTGAGCTCATGTCTTCCGGTTCAGTAGTGAACCTGTATGATCCCTTTGAGAGATCGTATTACTCATATGCCCTTATATGCACACCAGCGCGCCGGTGTATAGACCTTGATTAGGCCATCAACCTATTGGTCTGCCAAATGTACATACTCAGACATATAGTAACACATCTGTCTCCGGTCAGAGGATATGTGCCTATATCATGACAGCATATGATATAGGACTTTGGTTATCTCGATCTCGTTAAGTCAACTCTTTGACCTAACTCATCTGACACCTCCGAATCTCTATTCCTATGCAGAGGACCTGCATCAAGAGGTCGGTCTGATATCAACCTAAATGAGATAGGATTGCCATCTCCTACTCAGGCTGGAGATCATCTCTTAATAATCATTTGACGGTGCTTGATGAGTCCTCAATCTAACTCATTAGATATTCATCTAAGCACCAGCCTCTATGATTCAATAATTGAATCAACAGCTGTATGATCATTAAGATGGCCATGGTACATAACCCTAATTGTACTAAGGGACCTATTATGCAAATTATGTATTCTTCATTTCAGATCAAGGAGTGAATTGCAACAACATTTATTGCATAATGGCTCGCCGTGGGCTCGCATTTCCAACAATCTCCCACTGGCCCAAAGAGCCATTAATGGGCTAATCATTTAAACCCACACTCATGTGACAATCATAGGCTATTTAGAAAATAGCTAGGTAAGCTGATCAGCCACTCCGTTCCCAAGAGACTACGCCAAGTCCTTTTATGGCATTTGCATATCTCCTAGTAACAGTGCTCGCATCCAATGCGAATGTTGCATCTCATGCAAATGATACTCAATTTTGTTGGTTATAGTGTCCTTGACACTACATCTTATTAATTATCATAACCAGTATTCCCATAATCCTTATTAGAATACCTTCATTCCTGGAGATCTCTATCTCCTAAGGTATCTACAGTCAAGACCCTTATAGATCACTATCTACAAGATCTTAAACTTTTGAAGATAAGACTTTGAGATCACTATCTCCAAGTTTTATCATCTTTGAAGATATTATTATTACTGCAATCAAGTGTTTTATCTCCATAGTAGGATTAGTAACAGTTTACTACTCCCACTGCATGGCAGACATCTGGCTCTTGTACACATCTAGCATATACCCAGCTTCTCATAACTGATGCACAAGTGCAAGCAGTTCTAGCATTCACTTCCTCAACTCTTTGAGGTGCTATTCCTTTAGACAGGTCACTACCACATCTTAAGGGAAGGAAGCCTTTCTTGGAATTTTCCAGAAAATGGAATAAGTCCAAGGTGTACTACTAATGCGACAGTCCCAATACCCTCTTCTCTTTGCTTCTGAACGACTTCAGAATTAAGATCTAAGAGGTATCCTTGAAATCGTATCTCAAGGTATGAAACAACCAAATTTTAAAACACTTATTATTATGATTAGAATAATATCTACATTTAGCACGATGAACACAATGGCACTCCCACTAAGCTTCACATGGTTCATCAAGATTCTATCTGCAATCATAACATTTATAATTTCATCAAATCTTATATTCCAAATACAAGAAGCTTATTTGAGTCCAAAGATGGAGTCCTTTGGCTTGCACACCTTGCTTTCCTCAACCACGAAGCCCTGGGGCTACTTCATATGAATATCCTCAGAGAGGTATTCATAGAGGAATGCAATCTTGACTCACATCATGAAGATGCCATAGTCAAGTTGTGCAGCTATAGTTAGCAATATTCTGATGGGTTAAAACAAGGTCATTGAAGAGCAAGTCTCATCGCAAGCGATGTCTTCTCTTCGGTGTGTAGCTCATGGCTACGAACCGTGCTTTGAAGGTCTACACCTTCTCATCAGGTTCCCTCTTTCTCTTGAAGATCCATTTACACCTTAATGGGTCTGACCCATATAGGTGGATCCTCGAGGGTCCATATACAACACTTGTATATGAAGTCTACATTAGACTTTTATTGCTAACATCCATCTTTCCATGTCATGATCCTCAGGAGCTTCATCACATGAAGTCCGATCATTTTCAGATTTAACTGATACATGGAATCCATCCTCAAACTTATTTGAAGAGGTATTAATGTTTCATCTTTAATTATCTATTTTACTTTCCGATTTCAGAAGCCTCATTATCGTTTCAAGATTAAATGAGTTCCTTTACTTCATTTTCATCTTGATTCTCAAGAGAGTCATCCTATAAGAATCATATTCTCAAAGATGTGATCTTTTAAGAATCTCAAGGTCATAAAGTAGGTATCCAATACCATCCTTTATTTTCCTAATGAAGTAGCACTCTCTAGTGCTAGATTCCAGCTTACATGCATGGAACCTTATTAAGTATATAATGTAGTCTCTACTACATATATATACCTTGGAAACTAAGAGATAATAATGCTAAGATTAATCATTGATCAAGTCATGTCACACATGATCAATTGCATCTCCCTACAACTCTATTGAGTTAAGGTTCATTAGGAGGATTGAGATAGGAATGATGTTCATATCTCCATAAGGTATTTCTTGAATTCATCTAATAGGTACGGGCTACCTTGGTTAGATCAAATTCATTTCATCTTCCTTCAAACTTTGGTTCTAAACCAAAATTGCGAAATCTTTGAACATTTCAAAGGTTTCTTAGGTGAAGAGAAGAGATCTCATATCATACATAATCATTAACATATATCACATATCCATAATGTTTACTATGTTATAGATGATCTGCATACATCAATATGTATGAGATCCTTAATACCTAGGCATCTTACACCTTTCCCAAGGAAGGATGTATTAGACATTTTACTTTGAATACAATATTCACAAGTATGTGAGATTTGAATCTTTAGACAATCTAAAGTTTCATGTCTTACCAGTCCATTGATTTCATCAACAGACATATGTCCAAAATTTGATACCAGATCATTATCAAATGATCTTTATCCTCCTATTGATCTTTTAAAGGTTTAATTTTCAGTATTAGAAATCTTAATGAACCATTCAATAATTTTCTAATTTAATAGAGTCCACTAGATTTTAGATTACTATCTGAAATATTTCCATCATAACTCTTTATGATAGATTTATTACAGAATTCATGTTTATATCCAACAATTAGAAATAAACAATGAGTGTATTCTAATATCTAGGTCATAGAGACATTCTCTAAGACTAAGGGCTCCCACTGAAAATATGAAGTCTATTGATCTCATGGAAATTGTTGCAACATTTGCATCACTTTCAACATGGATGACCAATAAACCTTAAGATCAAATTTCTAATACTTATGCAACCAATTGCAAGTGTCATTAGAAAATTGAGATACAATTATTAGACTTTATCTTATCAAATAAGTAAGTCCATATCAATGAATATGTAGATTAATCTGATGGACTATCTAATTCCTTCTCTAAGGATTCTAGATAGATTTGATAGTCATACTATCAACACATCAACTTATTGCAGTAATGGCATTCATTCAACTCTTTGAATGTCATATGGAAGTTACAGAAATACAGTCAACCTGTTGACTATATTTCTTACTTGGGTCCAACCCATGCTTCCACTGCGCTCCCTTTATCTATAAGCAACCATTACTTAAGACTAAGGATCTCTTATGTTAAAATCAAAAATTTCAATATAAGAGTATTTCAACATTGATACAAGCTTCATTTAAGTTCATATAATATGAATATTATGAAGCTTCATGAATGACTAGAGTATAGACAGTAGAATGATGACACTCATCATCTATATCCATCTAAACTCTTTGAAGCATCGGTTCAGGTAGGTATTCAAACAATTTGAATACATTATCTTTAATAGAGCTACCATTCTACATGATGTAGAGAACCATGTCATTCATGATTAAATGTCAAGAACACATATGTATGCCAGAATATCTTTATTGATTTTATAAGGATTAATTTGATAATTACGATCGTCATCGACATGTCACTTCAAAAGTACATTCGATAAGATCAAGACTTATAGAGACATACAAACCCTAGGGTTTTAGTCCTATTGTCTTATTTAATTATCACTTCTCATTATTATGAGGAAACTTGCACATTGCAACCACATACATTATGTGTCCAATCGCAAGTACAATATCTGGATCAAGGGTCCAATCCATGATATTCTACTGGTTATTAATGAGTATAACATTGAATGGGTTTAATGAAGGATTATCTGAAATAAGAAATTTGCATAAATATATATATAAATATATAATTTACTTTGATTTAGGAATTTTATATCAAAGTTGTCTTGCCATGTCAACAATGAAAGTTCATTCCCTTAATCACTTTCAATGTAAGAGATATAATTACCATAATATCTCAAGCAAGATCTGGGATCTCCTTCCTTATCTTTGTTGCATCCCAATAATATGAGAACCTACAACTCGGATAAAAAGAAGCGGGAACACATTCCGCCTTGCAAGTCCAACTTGCATCTCCCAATTCGGTCTTTAATATCCGGGCCCACCACCCCTAAGGTGATGTTGACCCGTCATTAATTGAACCAACCGTCAACAGGAATACAACTCGCTATGCGCAATCCAATATCGCCCCAATAATATGAGGACCCGATATTGGGGTCACTACGTATACGTCCTTACTCTTTCGAGAAGCGACGAGCCCGATCCAAATAGATCATATGCAGGAGCTATCACTTCGGACAGGCGTCTCCTACATATAATATCTGGCGACGAAACTCTTCGCCTTGACGGGAGACCATGGATGTCACTTATGTGATCCTCCATATCTTATTCAAATTAAATTAATTTCTATGAATCGTATTCATATAAATAATTCTTCCAAGGGAATTATTAACTCTAATCATATTAGAGTATTCTCAATTGGATATAATTAACTTAATCATATTAAATTAATTATCAATCCAATTTAATCAATCAAACTTAATTTTATGCTTGAATATACATATATGATATTATTCTCAAAGTATGTATTAATTCGTATTTTAATAATTAAAAAAATACATCATAATCCCTCGGACATTATCCCGGCCCTACCCGCTGTCATGGCCAGTACCGACGGGAGTGGGGCGGACCACATACGTTGCAACCCGCTGACCAGCGATCCCTGACTAGACACCATATCCACCTCGGGAAAGGATAATGCCAAATTGATTATTTTGTACTTGAGATGATCATCGGTTCTTCAACCGAAATTATACCATATAGTAATCAAAACAATTTTGATTTTAAGGAAATTTGCTAGGCAAATTCCCAAGTCCTGTTCAAGCAAGAAGTTTGATGATTGTAATTCCAATTAAGGTTTAGATCAAATCTAATCAACTAATTGGTTGGGCCCAAGTCAATTAGGCAAATAATCATGTTTCAATATTTCACAAATATTTTTCAAGATTATTTCACGAAATTAGCAATTAATTTCACTAATTGACAATCACTTGGTTCTAGATTATGAAAGCAATTTCAGCAGTGACCCCTACTTACTAAAATTGGCATATCTCAATCATATTAAATCCAAATTAAGCAAAGTCAATTTCTAAAGTTTGCTAATTTTGATTTTGGACAGAACCTAAGTGATGTTTCACTTATTTCGAGGCAAGTCTAAACAGTAATTAACATTTTAATCACGTTCAGATTCACAGTTCCCGCAACAGTGCATACATGTTCATTAAAACGACCATATCTCGAGCATACGAAATCCGATTTACGCAAACTCAGATCCTATGGTTTTCTTATTTAATGGGAAATATAATCCGAGTATAAAATTCGTGTTTAAACAATTTAAACAGTGCCGAATTTCTTTACTAAACAGATCTGCAAAATCAAATGCGATAAAAACTTTCGCGACCTTAACGAACCCAAGTCGTCCTCGGTTAGCGAATCATATTCGAAACCGTCAACCTGGCTTTGATACCACTTGAAGGATATGGTTAGATCCTCAAGTGCATCACGGAAGCGTGAGCGTCGTATCGAATAGGACGAGGAGCGACTAGTCGGACTAGTTGCTCGATGCAGCGGAATTTAAAAAATTTTCTTACGACGAAACCACATGATCCAAGAACACTTCTCGGATCGTTTCGTCTAAACCACAAACAAGTAATAGGATTACCTCTTGAAGCGTGATTGCGATCGAGTCTCTAAACGAAGAGACCTCCTGTCTCAAGTCCGATCCGACGGAGGAGACGCTTGCGAGCGCGGGGATGAACCGCGTGCTTCTCGCAATCCATGTTGATGATCCAAGCGGCGGATCTCCTGATCTCAACACACGAGATCCGACATCTTCTTCACGAGCGAGGCGCACCGAAGGAGACGGAGATCCACGAGCAGAAGAACGGGCAGCATAACGACGATGTCGCGGCGAAGGAGAACCTCTCCATGGCATCCATGGTGGACGGCCATGAGAGGGAGAGAGAGGGCTGACCTCTAGAGAGAAAGAGAGAGGGAGAGAGAGATGCTTCTCAAGCATTATGTGTAAAGAGAGAGCATGGGTATGCCTCTCTATTTATAGAGTTTTGGGATCCATGGATCTCAATCCATGTGTCATATAAAATCAATGGATGAGATTGATTTATGACAATCCAATGGTCAAGATTGTTGTTGGTAAAAGCCAACAACTTGTGATTTAATTTTGATTAAATATATTTGATAAATCAAATATATATTAATACCAAATTAAACCAACTAAATAAGGAGTGGAAAAACAAATGAGAGCCTCCTTCCCTATTGGGAGAAGTGGACGGCCACCAATTCCATAAAGGAATTGGTGTCGCCCCCCTCTTCCCATATGGGGAGGGCAATCCCATGGATTTCCATGGGATTGCATATCTCCTTGTTTTTCTCTCAACTTATTTTCCAACAATTATTCACCAAAAAATAATTCTCAATTAATTTTGGGAATATTGCAATCTTGACATTTGGAATTATTGTGAATCAAATTCACAACCCAAAACAAAATGTAATTTACATTTTCAATTAATTAAACAATGTGTATCCAATACACATTAATAATTAATCTACTAATATAAATTATATTTAACTCTCTCCAATACATTATAAATCACATTTATAATATATTATGAATAATTGGATATTACTATCCACATTATTCTTATCCATAATAATTAAATCACATTTAATTATATTGGATAACTTATTCTCATGTGCTCAAATAATATGAATCACATTCACATTATTCACATCTTTGATAATCAAATCATATTTAATTATCTAAGATAACTCTCCTTATAATATGAATCAAATTCATATTATTCATGATAATTAAATCACATTTAATTATCCTTTTTCTCAATGCTCGGATACATATATCAACAATAGAATTATCCATGAACTCTTTCAAGGACAATGCGCTTTCTCCGCGAATACATGGAGATAAGGACAGGGCGATTGTATTGTTCCACGTATAGTGACATGGATATTGAGATCACATCTCAAATCCAGATCTCGGGCCTCCCATAGATGCTTGATTTAAATCAAGACCGCAAATCTAATCTTCTCATTGAATCTGAATCACATTCAGATCAATGTCCAACATTTGGACTAAGATCAGATTACTTCTCTACTGAGAGGAGTCACTAAAATCCAGACCCGTTTCATCACTCCCTAGGAATGGAAGCGTCATGGTTATACAACCGTTTATGATCACATCACCCTCAGGTATTCCTAACACCTGTACATCCTACATACTGAAAGACTCAGATTAAACCCGAAGTATTAGATCAACTTTATACTGTCTACTTCAGGGTTTTATCAGTAAGTTTCTCATTCAATCATTGGGAGTCGGTATTGATCATATACTTTCCAAAAGCATATATCATACCTAGGTCTTGATCATATACTTTCCAAAAGTATATATCAAACCAACAAATTCAGTCAAGCTTCCAAAGCGAGACGACCGTGCGCACGGAATTTGATTCTTCCCAATATCTCATGAGTGAGCTCACGTCTTCCGGTTCAGTAGTGAACCTGTATGATCCCTTTGAGAGATCGTATTACTCATATGACCTTATATGCACACCAGCGCGCCGGTGTATAGACTTTGATTAGGCCATCAACCTATTGGTCTGCCAAATGTACATACTCAGACATATAGTAACACATCTGTCTCCGGTGAGAGGATGTGTGCCTATATCATGACAGCATATGATATAGGACTTTGGTTATCTCGATCTCATTAAGTCAACTCTTTGACCTAACTCATCTGACACCTCCGAATCTCTATTCCTATGCAGAGGACCTGCATCAAGAGGTCGGTCAGATATCAACCTAAATGAGATAGGATTGCCATCTCCTACTCAGGCTGGAGATCATCTCTTAATAATCATTTGACGGTGCTTGATGAGTCCTCAATCTAACTCATTAGATATTCATCTAAGCACCAGCCTCTATGATTCAATAATTGAATCAACAGCTGTATGATCATTAAGATGGCCATGGTACATAACCCTAATTGTACTAAGGGACCTATTATGCAAATTATGTATTCTTCATTTCAGATTAAGGAGTGAATTGCAACAACATTTATTGCATAATGGCTCGCCGTGGGCTCGCATTTCCAACAGAATACGAGATTCATCACTCAATAAGGTAACTCTAATTCCTTAGTCCAACAGCTCTTTCCTCTAGGAGCAGGGTATTCCCTTCTAAGTTCAAGTTCAACCGGCTCAAGAAAAGGGGGAAAGAAGAGAATAGACAGTGGCAAGTGTAGCAACATATCCCTGGGAGCCCAACCAGTGTAGCTAAATCTCCCGCTGCAAGCTTCATGACATGAGAAGGTGTAATACAGAAGCTTTTCTTTATTTGGCTATATATACTCCGGCAGGCATTTTATTTTCAATCAGGCATGTCCACTTTTTTGGAGTTTTTCTTAATTTTTTCACTTTTTTATGTACATATGTACAACATATCTACATGGTGCAACTTATACATAAGGACTTTTTCTTCCTAAGCCAGTAGACTATCCCTCTTTTGTAGCATTTTTGCAACCCATAACTCCTATCTTTAGACCTCAACATCGCTAGACCAAGTTGAGGTGCACATCCATCCCTAAAGGAAGACGAGTGGTTCCGCCTAGAAGTACTACCTTCGTATGCTACTCCAAGCCAAAGAAAACTGCTTCCTCGTCACCTCATCCGTGGAGATCTATGTGTAAGGTGTTGGTCTAAGTAAAGCCATGTCTGTGAGAGTCATGTGTGTGTTGTTAAGTGTTCTACTTAGGCTCATCAAGATGACATGTGAACACAGCCTAGTGGACTCAAATAATTAAGTCACTAATGGACCTGAAAAGTCTTAATCCCCAAATCCTATAAGGTTCCTCTGAGAATTAGTGGATTAAGGTCTTAACCAAGCTCCATTTTCCAATTTAGTTCCAGACTAGTTTAAATGTCAACTATGATTCAGAAGAATATACACAAATATATACAAAAATCTTTTTATTTCATTTTTCACAATCTGAATTTTTTTGAAAATATGCAAACTTTTTGAAAATTTTGAATGCATGCATGCATGCATGAATGCAGGAGTTTTCAAACTATTTACAAATAGTTATACACAAGTTTTTGCAAACTTTTATTTTTCAAACAATTTTCAAAAATTTTATACTATATACACAATTTCGATACAAAAATATTTACAAAGTTTTACAATCAAAGCATTTTTACAAATATTTGTCCAAAAATAATTCTTTATAAATAGCTATTTACAAACATGTATGTGCAGGAAAGAATTTTATGTACAGGAAAATTTTAAAATTTTTGTGATTTTTTGGGTTGTGGTTTTTAGCCACTTTTTTTATTAACACACTCACATAAAGTACGAGTTTTGGCTAAAGTATATATACAATATATACGACACCCCCCATACTTAGCTCGAACGATGTCCTCAGAGTGATGAAGAATACATAACTTGTGCTTAGTATAAGGAAGTGAAAAGAAAGGCTATACTACAACGACGAATTAAAGAATAAAATCAATAGAAGTCGGTGATTCCCCCCTATACTTAGGATCAAGTAGTCCTAAGCATAGAAGTATGTACACAAAGGGAAGACTGAGGGTTTAGAATGTACAGGATCTACCTTCCCTATACTCAGGGTAAAATATCCCCAAGTATAGGCAACAAAACATAGGTAAAAAGAATCAAACGTGTAATCAGAAGTCTGACACCCCCTTATACTTAGGGTAAAGTACACCCTAAGTATAACATAATCATAAGATGAAGATGGGGTGTTAGACAAATAATGCATGATATGGAGATCTGGATCTATACAAGGGTGGAAGAAAGTGATAATCAGGCATGAGATGCAAATGATGTGAGTCAAAGACCACATCTCATGCAAAATGAATAGGGGTGATGTCAACGATTAGCGAATCATGGTCTAGATATGGCTTCAGGTGCTTACCGTTAACTTGAAAGGTGCACTCAGATGACATCTTGGATATATCAATACTACCATTGTCATGCACCTTTCGGACCAAGTATGGTTCCTTCCACTTGCTCTGCAACTTCCCTGTAAATAATCTCAGCCTGGCATCAAACAACCATACTCTCTGGTTCGGCTCAAACTGCTTATGGATGATATGAGAATCATGCCATATCTTCACTCGCTCCTTATATTGTAGGCTACTCGAAAAGGTTGTATCTCTAAGCTCCTCCAGGGCTGCCAATTCTGCCTTCCTCTGATCTCATATACTCTCTAGATCCAATAATATCTCAGCGATAGCCCAAAGTGACTTGTGCTTTATCTTCGCAGGTAAATGGCACGGCTTGCAATAAACGAGAGGAAAGGAAGACGTACCCAATGGTGTCTTGAAGGAAGTCTGATATGCCCACAAGACCGAGTCCCAAAGTTGTGACCAATCCTTTCTGTTTGGGTGGACTACCTTCTGCAGTATCATCTTGATCTCCCTGTTTGATGCTTCAGCAAGACCATTGATCTGAGGGTGATAAGGAGTGGCAACTCGATGGTCTATGCTGAACTCGTTAGCAAGGGACTTTACCTTGTCGTTGATAAAATGAGACCACTCGTCATATATCAAAACTCTAGACACCATGAACCGAGAAATGATATTCTTCTCGGCAAACAGTCTTAGCATCTGTCATTCGGGCGGGAATGTCATCAACCCAACGACTCACATAGTCAACAGCCAACAGAATATAATCTGATCCCTGACTCTTAGGGAATGGACCCATGAAATCAATGCCCCATGCATCAAAAACCTCACAGAAGTGAATGGGATGCATCAGCATCATATCATGTTGTCTACAAGTGCCCATCCTCTGACAGTCAATACACCTCTTCACGAATTCATCAAAATCCTTAAAGAGGGTGGGCCACCATAGGCCGAATTGGAGCATTTTCTGTGTTTTTCTCCTCCCGGAATGATGTCCTCCTGCCTCAAGCTTGTGACAGTATGCGAGGACGCTATGGTGCTCCTCTTGAGGAATGCATCGATGCCAGATGCTATCCCCTCCTTCATGATAAAGGATGAGATCATCTCAATGGTACGACTTGGACTTTGCAAGGAAGATCTCAAGTTGTTTTCTGGTCTAACCTTGTGGAACTTTCTTGGCAACAATATAGTTCACAATGTCGGCGTACCATGGGAGCGAGGCGATAGTAAGGAAGGTCTCAGTGATAGGCTCAATCTGCTCAAATTCCTCAAGATGTTCTAATCGGGAGAGATGATCCACCACCACATTATTGACTCCATGAATATCCTTAATCTCAATATCAAACTTCTGGGGTAGAAGGATCCATCTAGTCAATCTCGCTTTGGCATCCTTCTTGGCCATGAGATACCTGATGGCGGTATATGTTGGAAATGCGAGCCCACGGCGAGCCATTATGCAATAAATGTTGTTGCAATTCACTCCTTGATCTGAAATGAAGAATACATAATTTGCATAATAGGTCCCTTAGTGCAATTAGGGTTATGTACCATGGCCATCTTAATAATCATACAGTTGTTGATTCAATTATTGAATCATAGAGGCTGGTGCTTAGATGAATATCTAATGAGTTAGATTGAGGACTCATCAAGCACCGTCAAATGATTATTAAGAGATGATCTCCAGCCTGAGTAGGAGATGGCAATCCTATCTCATTTAGGTTGATATCTGACCGACCTCTTGATGCAGGTCCTCTGCATAGGAATAGAGATTCGGAGGTGTCGGATGAGTTAGGTCAAAGAGTTGACTTAACGAGATCGAGATAACCAAAGTCCTATATCATATGCTATCATGATATAGGCACACATCCTCTGACCGGAGACAGATGTGTTACTATACGTCTGAGTATGTACATTTGGCAGACCAATAGATTGATGGCCTAATCAAGGTCTATACACCGGCGCACTGGTGTGCATATAAGGGCATATGAGTAATACGATCTCTCAAAGGGATCATACAGGTTCACTACTGAACCGGAAGACATGAGCTCACTCATGAGATATTGGGAAGAATCAAATTCCGTGCGCACGTAATCTCGCTTTGGAAGCTTGACTGAATTTGTTGGTTTGATATATACTTTTGGAAAGTATATGATCAAGACCTAGGTATGATATATGCTTTTGGAAAGTATATGATCAATACCGACTCCCAGTGATCGAATGAGAAACTTACTGATAAAACCCTGAAGTAGACAGTATAAAGTTGATCTAATACTTCGGGTTTAATCTGAGTCTTCCAGTATGCAGGATGTACAGGTATTGGGAATGCCTGAGGGTGATGTGATCATAAACGGTTGTATAACCATGACGCTTCCATTCCTAGGGAGTGATGAAACGGGTCTGGATTTTAGTGACTCCTCTTAATAGAGAAGTAATCTGATCTTAGTCCAAATGTTGGACATTAATCTGAATGTGATTCAGATTCAATGAGAAGATTAGATTTGCGGTCTTGATTTAATCAAGCATCTATGGGAGGCCCGAGATCTGGATTTGAGATGTGATCTCAATATCCATGTCACTATACGTGGAACAATACAATCGTCCTGTCCTTATCTCCAAGTATTCGCGGAGAAAGCGCATTGTCCTTGAAAGAGTTCATGGATAATTCTATTGTTGATATATGTATCCGAGCATTGAGAAAATGGATAATTAAATGTGGTTTAATTATCATGAATAATATGAATTTGATTCATATTATAAGGAGAGTTATCTTAGATAATTAAATGTGATTTGATTATCAAAGATGTGAATAATGTGAATGTGATTCATATTATTTGAACACATGAGATAAAGAGATCCGAGATGATTAAATATGATTTATTTATCAAAGGATAAGAATAATGTGGATAGTAATATCCAATTATTCATAATATATTATAAATGTGATTTATAATGTATTAGAGAGATTTAATTATAATTTATATGTGTTGATTAATTATTATGTGTATTGGATACACATTGTGTAATTAATTGATAATGTAAATTATATATTGTTTTGGGTTGTGAATTTGATTCACAATTTTTCTATGGCAAGATTGCAATATTCTCAAATATAATTATGAATTATTTTTGAAGAATAAAAAGCCAACAAAAGTTGTTGGAAATAAATAGAGGAGATTTTCAAGGAGATATGCAATCTCATGGATTTCCATGAGATTGCTCTCTCCATGGAAAGAGGGGGGCGGCACATCATTCCCAAAAGGAATGTGTGGCCGTCCACATGGAAAGTGCATGGAGATGAAATCTCCATGCACATTCTCTCCTTATTTATTGGATTGATTTTGGATTAATTTGTATTTGATTTTGTCAAATATATTTTGATCTAAATTTGTTGGTTTTACCAACAACAATCTTAGCCATTGGATTGACATAAATCAATCTCACCCATTGATTTTATATGTCCCATGGATTGAGATCCATGGATCCCAAAACCCTATAAATAGAGAGGCATACCCATGCTCTCTCTTTACACACAATGCTTGAGAAGCATCTCTCTCTCTCTCTCTCTCTCTCTCTCTCTCTTTCTCTCTAGAGGTCAGCCCTCTCTCTCCCTCTCATGGCCGTCCACCATGGATGCCATGGAGAGGTTCTCCATCGCCGCGGCATCGTCGTTATGCTGCCCGTTCTTCTGCTCGTGGATCTCCGTCTCCTTCGGTGCGCCTCGCTCGTGAAGAAGACGATGGATCTCGTGTGTCGAGATCAGGAGATCCGTTGCTTGGATCATCAACATGGATTGCAAGAAGCACGCGGTTCATCCCTGCGCTCGCAAGCGTCTCCTCCGTCGGATCGGACTTGAGACAGGAGGTCTCTTCGTTTAGAGACTCGATCGCAACCACGCTTCAAGAGGTAATCCTATTACTTGTTTGTGGTTTAGATGAAACGATTCGAGAAGTGTTCTTGGATCATGTGGTTTCGTCATATAAAAATTTTTTAAATTCCGCTGCATCGAGCAACTAGTCCGACTAGTCGCTCCTCGTCGTATTCGATACGACGCTCACGCTTCCATGATGCGCTTGAGGATCTAACCATATCCTACAAGTGGTATCAGAGCCAGGTTGACGGTTTCGAATAGTGATTCGTTAACCAAGGGTGACTTGGGTTCGCTAAGGTCGCGAAAGTTTTCATCGCATTTGATTTCGCAGATCTGTTTAGTAAATAAATTCGGCACTGTTTAAATTGTTTAAACACGAATTTTATACTTGGATTATGTTCCCCATTAAATAAGGAAACCATAGGATCTGAGTTTGCGTAAATCGGATTTCGTATGCTCGAGATATGGTCGTTTTAATGAACATGTATGCACTGTTGCGGGAACTGTGAATCTGAACGTAACTAAAATGTTAATTACTGTTTAGAATTGCCTCGAAATGCGTGAAACATCACTTAGGTTCTGTTCTAAATCAAATTAGCAAACTTTAGAAATTGACTTTGCTTAATTTGGATTTAATATGATTGAGATATGCCAATTTTAGTAAGTAGGGGTCACTGCTGAAATTGCTTTCCTAATCTAGAACCAAGTGATTGTCAATTAGTGAAATTAATTGTTAATTTCATGAAATAATCTTGAAAAATATTTGTGAAATATTGAAACATGATTATTTGCCTAATTGACTTGGCCCCAACCAATTAGTTGATTAGATTTGATCTAAACCATAATTGGAATTACAATCATCAAACTTCTTGCTTGAATAGGACTTGGGAATTTGCCTAGCAAATTTCCTTAAAATCAAAATTGTTTTGATTACTATATGGTATAATTTCGGTTGAAGAACCGATGATCATCTCAAGTACAAAATAATCAATTTGGCATTATCCTTTCTCGAGGCGGATATGGTGTCTAGTCGGGGATCGCTGGGTCAGCGGGTTGCAACGTATGTGGTCCGCCCCACTCCCGTCGGTACTGGCCATGACAGCGGGTAGGGCCGGGATAATGTTCGAGGGATTATGATGTATTTTTCTAATTATTAAAATACGAATTAATACGTACTTTGAGAATAATACCATATATATATTCAAGCATAAAATTAAGTTTGATTGATTAAATTGGATTGATAATTAATTTAATATGATTAAGTTAATTATATCTAATTAAGAATACTCTAATATGATTAGAGTTGATAATTCCCTTGGAAGAATTAATTATATAATTGTGATTCATAGGAATTAATTTAATTTGAATAAGATATGGAGGATCACATAAGTGACATCCATGGTCTCCCGTCAAGGCGAAGAGTTTCGTCGCCAGATATTATATGTAGGAGACGCCTGTCCGAAGTGACAGCTCCTGCATATGATCCATTTGGATCGGGCTCGTCGCTTCTCGAAAGAGTAAGGACGTATGCGTAGTGACCCCAATATCGGGTCCTCATATTATTGGGGTGATATTGGATTGCGCATAGCGAGTTGTATTCCTGTTGACGGTTGGTTCAATTAATGACGGGTCAACATCACCTTAGGGGGTGGTGGGCCCGGGTATTAAAGACCGAATTGGGAGATGCAAGTTGTACTTGCAAGGCGGAATGTGTTCCCGCTTCTTTTTATCTGAGTTGTAGGTTCTCATATTATTGGGATGCAACAAAGATAAGGAAGGAGATCCCAGATCTTGCTTGAGATATAATGGTAAGTATATCTCTTACATTGAAAGTGATTAAGGGAATGAACTTTCATTGTTGACATGGCAAGACAACTTTGATATAAAATTCCTAATTCAAAGTAAAACATGTATAAATATAAATATATACCCTTATGCAAATTACTTATTTCAGATAATCCTTCATTAAACCCACTCAATGTTATACTCATTAATAACCAGTAGAATATCATGGATTGGACCCTTGATCCAGATATTGTACTTACGATTGGACACATAATGTACGTGGTTACAATGTGCAAGTTTCCTCAAAATAATGAGAAGTGATAATTAAATAGACAATGGGACTAAAACCCTAGGGTTTGTATGTCTCTATAAGTCTTGATCTCATCGAATGTACTTTGGAAGTGACATGTCGATGATGATCGTGATTATCAAATAATCCTTATAAAATCAATAAAGATATTCTGGCATACATATGTGCTCCTGACATTTAATCATGAATGACATGGTTCTCTACATCATGTAGAATGGTAGCTCCATAAGAGATGATGTATTCAAATTGTTTGAGTACCTACCTGAACCTATGTTTTAAGAGTTTAGATGGATGTAGATGATGAGTGTCATTATTCTACTGTCTATACTCTAGTCATTCATGAAGCTTCATAATATTCATATTGTATGAACTTAAATGAAGCTTGTATAAATGTTGAAATACTCTTATATTGAAATTTTTGATTTTAACATAAGAGATCCTTGGTGTTGAGCAATGGTTGCTTATAGACAAAGGGAGCGCAGTGGAAGCATGGGTTGGACCCAAGTAAGAGGTATAGTCAAAGAGTTGACTGTACTTCTGTGACTTCCATATGACATCCAAAGAGTTGGATGAATTCCAATACTGCAATAAGTTGATGTGTTGATAGTATGACTATCAAGTCTGTCTAGAATCCTCAGAAAAGGACTCGGATGGAGCATCAGTATAATCTACATATAATCATTGATATTGACTTACTTATTTGATAAGATAAAGTCTAATAATTGTATCTCAAATTTTCTAATGACACTTGCAATTGGTTGCATATGTATTAGAAATTTGATCTTAAGGTTTATTGGTCATCCATGTTGAAAGTAATGCAAGTGTTGCAACAATTTACATGAGATCAATAGACTTCATATTTTCAGTGGGAGCCCTTAGTCTTAGAGAATGTCTTTATGACCTAGATATTAGAATACACTCATTGTTTATTTCTAATTGTTGGATATAAACATGAATTCTGTAATAAATCTATCATAAAGAGTTATGATGGAGATATTTCAGATGGTAATCTAAGATCTAGTGGACTCTATTAAATTAGAAAATTAATGAATGATTCATTAAGTTTTTTAATACTGAGAATTAAAAAGATCAATAGGAGGATAAAGATCATTTGATAATGATCTGACATCAAATTTTGGACATATGTCTGTTGATGAGATCAATGGACTAGTAAGACATGAAACTTTAGATTGTCTAAAGATTCAAATCTCACATACTTATGAATATTGTATTCAAAGTAAAATGTTCAATACACCCTTCCTTGGGAATGGTGTGAGATGTCAAGGTATTCGGGATCTCATACATATTGATGTATGTGAATCATCTATATCATAGTAAACATTATGGATATGTGATATCTATTGATGATTATGTATGATATAATATTTCTTCTCTTCACCTAAGAAACCTTTGAAATATTCAAAGATTTCACAATTTTGGTTTAGAACCAAAGTTTGAAGGAAGATTAAATGAATTCGATCTAACCAAGGTAGCTTGTACCTATTAGATGAATTCAAGGAATACCTTATGGAGATATGAATATCATTCCTATCTCAATCCTCCTAATGAACCTGAACTCAATGGAGTTGTAGGGAGATACAATTGATCATGAGTGACATGATTTAATCAATGATTAATCCTAGCATAATTATCTCTTAGTTTCCAAGGTATATATGTAGTAGAGACTACATTATATATTTAATAAGGTTCCATGCATGTAAGCTGGAATCTAGCACTAGAGAGTGCTACTTCATTAGGAAAATAAAGGATGGTATTGTATATCTACTTTATGACCTTGAGATTCTTAAAGGATCTCATCTCTGAGAATGTGATTCTTAGAGGATGACTTTCTTAAGAATCAAGATAAAATGAAGTAAAGAAACTCATTTAATCTTGAGAAGATAATGAGGCTCCTAAAATTGGAAGCTAAAAGGACAATTAAAGATGAAACACTAATGCCTCTTCAAATAAGTTTGAAGATGGATTCCATGTGTCAGTTGAATCTGACAATGATCGGACTTCATGTGATGAAGCTCTTGAGGATCATGACATGGAAAGATGGATGTTAGCAATAAAAGTCTAATGTAGACTTCATATACAAGTGTTGTATATGGACCTCGAGGATCCACCTATATGGGTCAGACCCATTAAGGTGTAAATGGATCTTCAAGTGAAAGAGGGAACCTGATGAGAAGGTATAGACCTTCAAAGCACGGTTCGTAGCCATGAGCTACACACCGAAGAGAAGGCATCGCTTGCGATAAGACTTGCTCTCTAGTGACCTTGCTTTAACCCATTAGAATGTTGCTAACTATAGCTACACAACTTGTCTTTGACATCTTCATGATGTGAGTCAAGATTGCATTCCTCTATGAATACCTCTCTAAGGATATTCATATGAAGTAGCCCCAGGGCTTCATGGTTGAGGAAAGCAAGGTGTGCTAGCTGAAGAACTCCATCTTTGGACTCAAATAAGTTTCTTGTAGTTGGAACATAAGATTTAATGAAATTATAAATGTTATGATTTCAGATTAAATCTTGATGAACCATGTGAAGCTTAGTGGGAGTGCCATTGTGTTCATCGTGCTTAATGTAGATATTATTCTAATCATATAAGAATAAATGATAAGTGTTTTATAATTTGGTTGTTCCATACCTTGAGATACGATTTCAAGGATACCTCTTAGATCTTAATTCTGAAGTCGTTCAGAAGCAATGAGAAGAGGGTATTGGGACTGTCGCATTAGTAGTACACCTTGGACTTTATCCATTTTCTGGAAAATTCCAAGAAAGGCTTCCTTCCCTTAAGATGTGGTAGTGACCTGTCTAGAGGGATAGCACCTCAAAGAGTTGAGGAAGTGAATGCTAGAACTGCTTGCACTTGTGCATTAGTTATAAGAAGTTGAATGTATTCTAGATGTGTACAAGAACCAGATGTCTACCATGCAGTGGGAGTAGTAAACTGTTACTAATCCTGCTATGGAGATAAAACACTTGATTGCAGTAATAATAATAATATCTTCAAAGATGATAAAACTTGGAGATAGTGATCTCAAAGTCTTATCTTCAAAAGTTTAAGATCTTGTAGATAGTGATATATGATGGTCTTAACTGTAGATACCTTAGGAGATAGAGATCTCCAGGAATGAAGGTATTCTAATAAGGATTATGGGAATACTGGTTATGATAATTAATAAGATGTAGTGTCAAGGACACTATAACCAACAAAATTGAGTATCGGTTGCATGAGATGCAACATTCGCATTGGATGCGAGCACTGTTACTAGGAGATATGCAATTGCCGTAAAAGGACTTGGCGTAGTCTCTTGGGAACGGAGTGACTGATCAGCTTACCTAGCTATTTTCTAAATAGCCTATGATTGTCACATGAGTGTGGGTTTAAATGATTAGCCCATTAATGGCTCTTTGGGCTAGTGGGAGATTGTTGGAAATGCGAGCCCACGGCGAACCATTATGCAATAAATGTTGTTGCAATTCACTCCTTGATCTGAAATGAAGAATACATAATTTGCATAATAGGTCCCTTAGTGCAATTAGGGTTATGTACCATGGCCATCTTAATAATCATACAGCTGTTGATTCAATTATTGAATCATAGAGGCTGGTGCTTAGATGAATATCTAATGAGTTAGAGTGAGGACTCATCAAGCACCGTCAAATGATTATTAAGAGATGATCTCCAGCCTAAGTAGGAGATGGCAATCCTATCTCATTTAGGTTGATATCTGACCGACCTCTTGATGCAGGTCCTCTGCATAGGAATAGAGATTCGGAGGTGTCGGATGAGTTAGGTCAAAGAGTTGACTTAACGAGATCGAGATAACCAAAGTCCTATATCATATGCTGTCATGATATAGGCACACATCCTCTGACCGGAGACAGATGTGTTACTATATGTCTGAGTATGTATATTTGGCAGACCAATAGGTTGATGGCCTAATCAAGGTCTATACACCGGCGCACTGGTGTGCATATAAGGGCATATGAGTAATACGATCTCTCAAAGGGATCATACAGGTTCACTACTGAACTGGAAGACATGAGCTCACTCATGAGATATTGGGAAGAATCAAATTCCGTGCGCACGGTCGTCTCGCTTTGGAAGCTTGACTGAATTTGTTGGTTTGATATATACTTTTGGAAAGTATATGATCAAGACCTAGGTATGATATATGCTTTTGGAAAGTATATGATCAATACCGACTTCCAATGATCGAATGAGAAACTTACTGATAAAACCCTGAAGTAGACAGTATAAAGTTGATCTAATACTTCGGGTTTAATCTGAGTCTTCCAGTATGCAGGATGTACAGGTATTAGGAATGCCTGAGGGTGATGTGATCATAAACGGTTGTATAACCATGACGCTTCCATTCCTAGGGAGTGATGAAACGGGTCTGGATTTTAGTGACTCCTCTTAATAGAGAAGTAATCTGATCTTAGTCCAAATGTTGGACATTAATCTGAATGTGATTCAGATTCAATGAGAAGATTAGATTTGCGGTATTGATTTAATCAAGCATCTATGGGAGGCCCGAGATCTAGATTTGAGATGTGATCTCAATATCCATGTCACTATACGTGGAACAATACAATCGCCCTGTCCTTATCTCCAAGTATTCGCGGAGAAAGCGCATTGTCCTTGAAAGAGTTCATGGATAATTCTATTGTTGATATATGTATCCGAGCATTGAGAAAATGGATAATTAAATGTGGTTTAATTATCATGAATAATATGAATTTGATTCATATTATAAGGAGAGTTATCTTAGATAACTAAATGTGATTTGATTATCATAGATGTGAATAATGTGAATGTGATTCATATTATTTGAACACATGAGATAAAGAGATCCGAGATGATTAAATATCATTTAATTTTCAAAGGATAAGAATAATGTGGATAGTAATATCCAATTATTCATAATATATTATAAATGTAATTTATAATGTATTAGAGAGAGTTAATTATAATTTATATGTGTTGATTAATTATTATGTGTATTGGATACACATTGTGTAATTAATTGACAATGTAAATTATATATTGTTTTGGGTTGTGAATTTGATTCACAATTTTTCTATGGCAAGATTGCAATATTCTCAAATATAATTATGAATTATTTTTGAAGAATAAAAAGCCAACAAAAGTTGTTGGAGATAAATAGAGGAGATTTTCAAGGAGATATGCAATCTCATGGATTTCCATGAGATTGCTCTCTCCATGGAAAGAGGGGGGCGGCACATCATTCCCAAAAGGAATGTGTGGCCGTCCACATGGAAAGTGCATGGAGATGAAATCTCCATGCACATTCTCTCCTTATTTATTGGATTGATTTTGGATTAATTTGTATTTGATTTTGTCAAATATATTTTGATCTAAATTTGTTGGTTTTACCAACAACAATCTTAACCATTGGATTGACATAAATCAATCTCACCCATTGATTTTATATGTCCCATGGATTGAGATCCATGGATCCCAAAACCCTATAAATAGAGGCATACCCATGCTCTCTCTTTACACACAATGCTTGAGAAGCATATCTCTCTCTCTCTAGAGGTCAGCCCTCTCTCTCCCTCTCATGGCCGTCCACCATGGATGCCATGGAGAGGTTCTCCATCGCCGCGGCATCGTCGTTATGCTGCCCGTTCTTCTGCTCGTGGATCTCCATCTCCTTCGGTGCGCCTCGCTCGTGAAGAAGACGATGGATCTCGTGTGTCGAGATCAGGAGATCCGCCTCTTGGATCATCAATATGGATTGCGAGAAGCACGCGGTTCATCCCCGCGCTCGCAAGCGTCTCCTCCGTCGGATCGGACTTGAGACAGGAGGTCTCTTCGTTTAGAGACTCGATCGCAACCACGCTTCAAGAGGTAATCCTATTACTTGTTTGTGGTTTAGACGAAACGATTCGAGAAGTGTTCTTGGATCATGTGGTTTCGTCGTATAAAAATTTTTTAAATTCCGCTGCATCGAGCAACTAGTCCGACTAGTCGCTCCTCGTCGTATTCGATACGACGCTCACGCTTCCGTGATGCGCTTGAGGATCTAACCATATCCTTCAGTATAATCAGTATAGATAGTCACTCTGGATCCAAGAATATACGATCTAAACTTATCCAAGGCAAATACTACAGCTAGCATCTCTTTCTCTATGACTGTGTAGTTCCGTTGAGCAGCATTCAATGTACGGCTAGCGTAGTGAATGGCAAATGGTAATCCGTCCCTCCTCTGTCCTAGCACAACCCCTATGGCAAAGTTAGAAGCATCCGTCATGATCTCGAATGGGAGAGACCAATCAGGCGGTTGAAGGACAGCCTCAATAACTAGATTCTTGAGAGTCTCAAAGGATGCAACACACTTGTCATCTACAATGAACTCGGTGTCTTTCGTCAGCAGATCAGTGAGCGGTCCGGAAATCTTGTTGAAGTCCTGAATAAAACGTCGGTAGAAACCAACATGCCCTAGAAAAGACCGTAACTGTCGCAGGTTGGATGGTGGATTGAGTTTCCTGATGATATTCACCTTGGCCGGATCAACTTCTATGCCCTTACTGGAGATGATATGACCAAGCATCGTCCCCTGAGACACCATGAAGTGACTCTTCTCCCAAGATAAAACAAGATGCACCTCAATGCAGTGTTGAAGCACTCAGTCTAGGCAATCAAGACAAGCATCAAACCGGTCGCCATAGACCGAGAAATTGTCCATGAAGACCTCTAAGAAGTTACCCACCATGTCCGAGAAGATGGACAACATGCACCTTTGGAATGTCGTCGGGGCGTCACATAGACCAAAGGGCATCCGTCTGAAAGCATAAGTCCCCAATGGACAGGTGAATGTCGTCTTGTCCTAGTCTTCGGGCGCTATGGTCACCTGATTGTAATCGGAGTACCCATCAAGGAAGCAGTGATGACTCTTCCCAGCTAGCCTCTCTATTTGATTAATAAAAGGTAGCAAGAAATGATCCTTCTTGGTGTCTTGATTCAATCATCTATAATCCACACAGACCCTCCAAGAAGTGGGTACCCCGGTATCGATCTCCTCTCCAGACTCACTCACAACTGTAGTGATGCCCATCTTCTTGGGCACCATATGCAATGGACTAACCCACTTGGAGTCAGAGATGTGGTAGATGAAATCGACGCTCCACCATTTTGATATCTTTTTCATGACCACTTCTTGAAGGTTCGGGTTCAGTCATCGCTGGAACTCACATGATGGCTTAGCATCATCTTCGAGATAGATATGGTGGGAGTACAGGGCTGTACTTATCCCTTGGAGATCAACTACGCTCCATCCTATTGCCTTGCAGTTCCTTTCAAGAACCTCCATCAAACGAGTTTCTTACTCTCCAGTCAAATCTATTGAGATAATGACTGGGAACATCTCATGCTCCCCCGTAAGGAATCTATACTTCAGTGACTGCAGAAAAGGCTTCTACTCTGGGCAACTAGGAGCTGGCAAATCTGGCTTCTGAAATGTTTGAGTTAATGCAACTGGATCTGAATGTGAGAACTCTCATTGTTCGTGAAAATATGGTGAAGACGGCCCTACTAGTGTGTCTGCTATCGGTGCTAGCTCAGTCTCCATTGTAGCTGTAAGCTCTGTAGGAATCAGACAAGGTAATAGCTCCTCAAACTCGGCCCAATCTATGTCTGAATCTGAGGGATCTGAATCAAAATCATGAGATACATAATCTGCTTCGCTATCCTGAACGCGATCGTCAGCCTCGAAAGTGTCCTCGACCAAGAGTGTGCTCTCCAAACTCTCATCTACTGGAAGTTATAACTCTACAGTATCTGAAGGTGAGAGAAGAGCTCGTGAAACGGGGTCAGACCAAGCGGCTTCATCATCAGTGATCGCAAAGTCGCACTCCTGGTGGATGTCTTGCCCTGCCTCTGTCGTATTCTCTGCATTACTGAAATGCTCTGAGCAAGCTGAATCTCATGCTCTGGTCTCATCAATCATCTCTATTTGTATGCACTCGCCCTCAATGCAAAAGTACACCTTCCCGCTATCATGTTCAGACACCACCTTGGATGTGACCAAGAATGGGTGTCCTAGAATGATAGGGGTATCAGTCACAGACTCAGGGATCTCCACGTCAAACACAACGAAGTCCAGGGGGAATTTCAGTCCCTGAATTGTGATGACCACATACTTCAACAACCCCTTCGGCCTCTTGACAGATCAATCAACAAACTTTAGGACTGTCTTACTCTATCGAAGAGGGCCAAACTCGAATCGGTCGAGTAAGGCTGCCGGAAGTAGGTTGATGTAAGAGTCGTTGACTAATAGAGTCCAATCGAACCACTACTTATGAATGTGTCATCTGACATAAGGTGTGCCTGCATCTGGCCTCTTGGTTGGCAACCGGTTCTGGATCGCGAAGCATGTGGCACGAGTGAGCACATGGATCTCATCATTATGGTTCCTTCTCTTCCTGCAGATGGTAGTCTTTTCTCTCAAGTTCTTCTAGAAGAGAGGGATGTGCTCAATTACCTCATGTAGAGTCAGCTGAATCTGAAATCTTTCTATCATCTTCTGGTTGAACTCTAGATGTTGGGTCTTTTTAGGATTTTTTTTATTCCCCTTTGCCAAGAAGAGTACTTGAGGGAGTGGACCGGTTGGTCCCTCCTCAGATAGAGGGCTAGGAATAGGTTCCTGTTGATGAGAAGGGATGGAATCCATACAACGGTCATCATGCATCACATATGGACTTGAAGTAGATGAAGAAACCTTTCCTTTATTAATTTTTTTGGTCTTTTTGGAATAGTCCTGAGATACAACGAATGGGAACACAACTGGAATAGAAACGGTGGCATCAGTAGCACCCACGGCATCGGTCTTCGTGGCATCAGTACTGTGCCCTGGCTCAGCATCAACTGGAATGGTGGCGTCAGTACCACCGACTGCATCTGGAGAAGCGATGGCCTCAGTACCGTCGACTGGATCATCATACTTGCTGGCTTCAGCACCACCATCATCAACATCATCTGCGGCATCAGAACCACTATCCTCCTCGTCTAGCGCTCTTGGATCATCATGTGATCATCGCTCAGATGAGGCGCCGCTATCTGGCATCCTACCGCTCCTAAGTGACACAAAGTCAGCATCAAATGTGTATGAAGAAATATCACCCAATAACTCACTAAGAGCGGTGGTCTCTATGAACTATACCTGCTCAGACTTCCTCTTGAGGTTATTTGGATTGGGCTTGATCTGAGCGGGTATGGCCTCCTTGTCCTTAATGATATCCCTCATCTCCTGCCTAAACTCATCCATCTCGCGCATGAAAGATGCCTGATGGTCTGAAAGTAGGCAGGTTAGATCGTCAAGGGTTGGGTTCTCATAGGCTAGTCCATGAGAATCGGATGGGTTGCCTCGCTGGAACTGAAGCTGGCTCTAGTACTGGTGAGGGGGAGGCTGAGTGAACTGCTGAGGCTATTGTTGCTACCTCCACTGTTGTCCCTATTGGTAGGGATGAGGACCCGACTGGTAATGCTGCTGTGGCTGAGAGTACCAGGGTTGCTGCTACTACTGTTTGCTGAACTATCCACCCTAAGCTGGAGGTTGCTGCTAGGATGAGGTGCCTCCTGTAGACCACCTGAATCCGGGATGATCTCACGGATCCCATGATGCGGACGGTCATACCAAATCCTGTTGACTTCCATCAACGGCTCCTGCTCGTAAGGGTAAGGGGGAAGAACTTCTAGGGGTTGATCCTGCTCGTACACCACCATATGAGTGTCTAGAGATGGCGGTGGCTGAGAATACTAGGCAACTGTTGAACCGGCTCTGCCTGAATCTGGTGGACCTGGCAGTACTGGGCAAGTGGCTAGGAAGAGCTGTTATTGCTAGGATCAGCCTGTGACCTGAGACAGGGCTGAGAAGCCGTCTGTGCCTCTTGGAGATACAAGATACGGGTCTTTAGGTCACTGAGGGTATGTTCTAACTAGTCGATCTGCGTCATTCCCTGGCACTACTTCTTCTCGATAATCTCTATGCGGTCCAACTTCTCGCTAATGATACCCATGTCAGCTGCCGACGACTCTTCCTGTGATGTTGCGGTTGACGAAGTGGATGGAACTGCATCAACCTGTTATATCCTTTAATAGCACATGGTCTGTGGATGGGTCTTCCCCTGTGTGTAGGCTCAGGTCTGGGACATCACGGTGTAATTTTTGACCATCTCCTCATAGATGGCCCAGGCATGATCCTCATCCTTGGCGAAGTAAGACCCTTCACACGAGACATTGACGAGCCCATGCAGCTCCGGTGTCAGCCCACAAAAGAAACTCTGCACTAAGATGGGCTTGGAAATCTCATGGTGTGGACATTGGTCGACGAGCTCGTGGAATCAATCCCATGCCTCATGGAACTGCTCATGGGGGATCATCGTGAAGTTGTTGATCAGATCTCGAGTTGCATTGGTCCGATCGAGTGGATAGTACTTGTTCAAGTACTCAGTTCGGAGCTGCTCCCAAATAGTAATGTATCTCCCTAAATGCTTCAGCCAATAGACTACTCTGTCGACCAGAGAAAAAGGGAATGCTATCATCTTAATGGTATCCTCGTCCACAAATTTGATGTGGACTGTGCTGCATATCATCTCAAACTTCTGTAAACGCAGATGCAGCTCCTCGTGGTTAGCCACGGAACTTGGACAGTAACTGAATCGTCTGGGGGCTGAGCTTGAAGTCACCCAGAATCTCAGGGAGCTAGATCCAACGATGGGTGAGGGTTGCACCAAGGTTGTGCAACTGTCTCATCAGTCGCAGTTGTTTAACTGGCTCAGGTTGATCCTTCGGGTGTCTGTTTGATCCTCCTCCAGGTGCTGGGATGTCTCCACTGCCTGGTCGTTGCAGCTCCACTCTGTCGACTCGCATATGTGCTAACTCACAGCGCACCTCTGTCATAAAGGCTCCATGATCTCTAATCTGTCTCTGCATCATCTCCAGGGAGGCTAGAAGTGTGTTCTTGATGGCATCCTGATCAAGAACATAGGTAGAACCCTGGGGTTGCCCATCGGTGCACTCTTCACTGTTGTCCATCTCGTGGGTCTTTGCAAAGGCAAAAGACCCCAACTCATGTGTCATCAAAAGAACAAATAGATGCGTTGATCTCTTCTGGGGCACCTCAGGACTGGTGGGGGAAGGGTAGTCGAGGGGGAACAGGGCGGAATCGAACTCGGATTCGGAGAGCGGGTCTAGGCTTCCCAGAACCTCCCTAGATGAATGACGTGGAGTGCTCGAGATTGGGTCTACCAAAGGTAGTCTAAGGGATCTCCAGTCCATCATTGTGATATAGGGATGGAAGGCGTATGAGATATGGAAAGCAAACAAGATCAGCAGTCAAACCCCCAATACACCTACTCAACTCGAGAGCTGGTGACCGTAAAGGATCAGTCGATTATCTTGTCGATTTTATTTTAGGTGATAAATCAGTCTTGAAGAGCGATTACACTTTTGAACTAATATACATTCAATTACCTTCAAAATGAGACCAAGTTCAAGTGAATCGGAGCTCATATGTAAAAGTTAGGTTTTGGTCCTCTTTTGTACATTGTGCATTTTACCCGATTTTGACGTATTATTTTATGTACATAACTATTTTGATTTTATTTAATTTTCATCTATTGTCTTTGAAAAAATCGATATTAAAACAAGAAAAAATTCAAACCTAAAATAAAACCAAAATCAAATAAATTAACAGAGTCTGAGTATTCACTAAAAATTTATACAAAAGTCATCTTTATCGTACTTTATTTTATTTCCTTATTTTTTTATCATTAAAATACCAAAAATATGTAAATATTTTTTATTTATTTTATCTGATTTTATTCCAATTTTTTATTTTAAAATGATTAAAAATTTACAAAATCCAAAATTCAAGGTAATCTATGTACATAGTGTAACCCAAAAAATATCACTTTGTGCAAATGACCTATTTGATTTTAGTCTCTTAATGAAATTTGTATATCTCATCGAGACAAGCAACTTTCATGAAGAAATTTTTCGATCTGAAGTCGTTTGCTATTTCTTTTCATTTTTTTACTTTAATTTTTCGAAATTTCTGGGAGTAACACGTAGCAGCTCCTAGAGCCGCCATGTTTCACCCATTTTTTATTTATTTATACTTTGATTTAATTTATTTAAAAAATAATTTAAAATTGATTAATAGAAAATAATAATAAATAAATAAAGCCATGTGGCGCTTTGTGGGCCACCCGATCTCGACCGATCAGACGGCTCACAAGCATCCTCCTCCTCCCGCTCCCCTTTCCCAATCTCTGTGCTCCGTCAACCATGAATCTCGTCGGCCACATTCCAAAATGATTGTTGCCTCTTGTCTTGCACCTCTTTCCTTTTCCGCCACCACCGACTTCCCCATCGATCTCATGACTCCCATCTCTAGCCAATCAAACCTGCACCTTCCCACTCCTCCCCCGGTCTCCTTCCTCATTAGTCTTTGATGAATTTGTGATTCATCACTCTTAAAGTTATAAATAGAGCCTTGTTCCCAAGCAATTAGTGATGAATCCGCGATTCATCATCGCAATATCTTGATCTTAGCAAAATCCCCGAGTAAAATTCCAAATAAATATCCATAAAATCAATAAATTAACAAAATAACTCTTGTAAATAAAACACACTAATTATTGTATATTAGATTGTACAAAATAAATTACACATAAAAAGCCGCAAAAATAAAGGAGTTTTATACATGTAAATAGCCTAAAACTTCATTTATTTTTAATAATTTCATTTCAACTCCTTTTTACCTAATTCTTTCTCTAACTTGTTTATAAAAATGTATATAAAAATACAAAAATACAAAATAAATTTTACCTCAAATAAATGCTCCTAGATCCCAAAGAGAAAAAGCCGTAAAGTTCAACTTCCAAGCTAAATTCCCGCTCCGTATGAACTCCAAATTCACCAAACTCACTTTTAAAGTTCAAGTTAGAAAATTCTCTATCCAATGGAATGGTTTCATTAAAATCGGAGCTCCTTTGCAAAAGTTGGGTTTTGGGACCTAGATGTACATTGTATATTATGTATATATTCTTTCTTTCTTCATTTTTTATTTTATCTATCTTATTACTAAAAATAAAAAAAATCATTGTGGTGTTGTATTTTGATTGTAGTATTTTATTGTATTTTCTATTGTACATAGCTACTATTAAAAAGACAAAAAAATATAAAAAGAAAAGCAAACAAAAAAATGTACATGTTGTATATCTTCTTTTTGCAAATTCCCCACTCTTTTTCTTCTCTTTATTTTATTTTCTCTTTTTAGTAGACTACTTTTATTTTCATTTATCTAATCATATTCTCTACACTAACTTCTCTTATTTCATCAACCTCCATTCAACACCATTATCCATCTAACTTCCCATTCAACTCTACCACTAATTTAACCTCCCATTCTACTCCACTTCTATTCTAACCTCCATTCCTTCCATCTCTTTTATACACATCTCCATCCTCATTTTTTGCCTATCCGCCATTCTAATAGAAAAGGGAGAGAGTTTGGAGTGTTTTGTTGGTGACAGCGGTGAGGCATCTTCCTCAAGCGACGACCTCCTTCAGGCGAGATCTGCGGAGCTCCACTCCGCGTCACGAGTTCCCCGTCGAGCTCGCGTTGCCTCTTCGATTTTAGTTCGCCAATCGGGTCGAGGCGACGACAGGAGTCCAGCGTAGCTGCTCCGCAAATCCGGCGAATATCATGTAAGTATTTCTCCTCATTTCTCTTGTTATTTCATCTAATATTTTGTTTTGTTTTTTTATACAATATTACATAATTAGCATTTATGCATGCATTGATAACATCCGCATTTTAGCATTCACATCTGCATGAAATAAGAAGCCAAATTCATCTGTAAAAATCACCTATCTGTATATATTTTACATTAACCCTAAAACCCATAAATTCATTTTATACTCTATATATTACTAGCAATAATGCAAGAAAAATACCAAAAAAATGCTAACCTGTAAAATTGACCAATAAAACCCCAATCCAAGCTTGAAACCATAGACCTTAGAATGCACATATCTCTCTCATACAGCCCTCCGATCTAGGTACTCACTTTTAAATAAATACACATTAAGAGACCTTCAAAATAAGACCAATTTTATTTAAATCGGAGCTCGTATGCAAAACTTGGATTTTGGGCCCCCATTGTATACTATATGTATATATATTTGTACCCTTGTATTTTATCACTTTATTTGACTCGTTTCCATTTTTGGTCAACACAAATTTTGTAGATCTCATCGTGATCTACAACTTTCATGTTTTGAGTTTCTCCAAATTTGGCAATTTTCTCCCTCTTATTTCACATTCTTCCTCAGCCAACCAGATTGGGCCACGTGGCGCCCTTTGGTTGCGCCATGCGGCCCGTTCATAACGCGCCACGCGCCCATTATTCTTAATCATCCTATGGCTTCATCTCCTTCCAAATCCTAGCCATCCACGCCGCATCCAATCTCGACCACCCAATCAAGGCCCAGATCGCATCTTTGTCATTCGGCAGCGCCTCCATCTCAGTGTGCCACGTAGCACCTTCCTCGACCACCCGATCGCAGCCTCAATGATCCTGTCTACGTCGTTCACTCCCGCCTAAATCCATCACCCTTTGATCCACCCCAGATCTCATCCACACCATCCTTCAATGTCACATTCCCATTCCGCGACATAGCTTGACCACCGCGCTTCGATCTGACCCGCAGGATCTAATCCTACCCATTCCCTCGCACGATCCAATGGCCATGACGTCGTCTTCCACCTCCGGTCATCTTCCTCGCACACTTCTCCCACCTCGCATCGCCTTCTCCCCCTTTCTATTTTTGGCACCACTACAGCCACCATCTCCGGCCATCGACACCCCTACGATGTAGCACCGACCTCCACCATCCTCGCCAGCACCCATGATCCCCATGATGCCCTCTCCTTTGCTACGCACACTCCACGCACACCACCCTCTCCATCACCTGCACCTCAATCTCTTATCTATAAATAACCAGCCTCCGTTCAATTTCCTCCCCATCCACCATAGTGAGAGGCATCCTAGAGCTCCTAGCTACCCATTGGTGACAGCAATTGCGAGTGAAAGTGAGCAACGACAGGTCTTCACCTCTGGCAAGATCCACGGCGTAGCCACACCGTGCCGAGATCCTCTGACGAGCTGCTTGAGCTTGGGCCCTCTACCGACCCACGAGCGATGACCGGGAGCATCCTCCGAGCTTCCAATCCCCAGGTAGATCCCTCCATTCCTCCTCCGATCTTCTTCTTGTTTTCCTTTGTTTTTCTCTTAATTTTTCTGCCGTCCTCGATCAATTCCACCCTCCACCAACTATCCATCGAGCTTCGCCTTGAAGCTCTGATCTTCACACACCATTCAATCGCTTCGACGACACATCGAACTCCCCCTCCGACCAAAGCTCCGCCTTCCCCGCGGAGAAGCACGTCATACCGCTTTCGCCCTGCCCTCAGGCCTCGCTGCACATGCACGCACTCCCACAAGCACGAGCTCCTAATTTCTGGCATAATCTAACCATGCAGGCATAATTTTCGTCACTGGTCGGACGTGTCACCGGAGCTCCCTCGAGCTTCGATGTCTCCATCCTACGGACCTCCCCAGCTCCATCCAAGACCTTCGGTCGCTCCGCCACGATTCCAGATATCCCGGAGCCGCTAGCGACGTTCACTAATCATAGGGAAGGGGGGCAGAGCCAGACCCCCTTCACCGGAGCCCTGCCAAGTCCGCTGTAGGAGGCGGCGGCCTAGAGGAGATGATGCCCAGGCACCATTGGATCCTATAAATCTAACGGTCCACCATCTGCCACGTCACCATCACCTTTGAGATCCAGATACCATCCGATCATGCGAGAATCGGACGACCCGCATCACGCCACATCGACCACATCAGCCTCCACATCGCCAGCTACCACCACCGTTGGATCTCTCTTGATCTAACAGAGCAAAAGGAGCCACATCGCCAGCTACCACTGACGAGCCGCAAAATCGGCCCTTTAATAATGCTAAATTAGCACTATGAAATGTCGGTGCAGTCGGGCCGGTTTCGGGTCGTCAAAGCGATCACCTCATTTAAACATATGCCAAAAATAGAAATGAGGTGATCGAAGATTTATTTTTACTTGGTAAGATACCAAGGTCGAACTCAGGGACATGAGCCTCTCTTGTATTATTCAGATTTAAGGTTGTTTAACTAAGTGTAGAGTTAAAGCATATAGGTCAAACCATGCTAAGACACAACAAGACAAGACATGACCAGACAATGCATTAAAAATCAATATGCATTTTTTTATCAATTTTTTATCATGCAAATGAATGCACATGCAAAGCATCACAAATATGCCCTAGTCACAAATTTATGAGCAAAATATTCAATGAGTTAATTCCAGATTTATTTGAAGTGTCAGAGCTTGATCGTCAAAATGAACAAGGCATGAAAGCCACTTAGATAACTTAATATTCCATTAAAATTCAAGTCTCTAAGATAAAAGATTAATCATGCCATCAAAAAGTACATCAAACAAGCTCTCAAACGAAACTGAAATCAACTAAAACAGAGGTACGGTGCTCAAGATATGCAAAAATGAAGATAAGGGCATAAATGAAAGAAAACATAAAACGATAACTACAAAAAGGTCCCTGGGAAGGACTAAAATGCAAAAGAAATAAATTCGAGGCCTTCCCTGTAAATGAACCCCACGCACAGGGGTATATTTGCAATTATATAAACCCGCAAGGGTATAAGTGCAAATAACCCCTGATGCATGTGGCTCGCATGTGAGGACTGGACCTTTCTGCAAATCTGGAGAAGTCAGAGGGCGTCTCTGCAAAATTCCCAAATAGCACGTGCGCTGCACGTGCTACTCAGGCTCGGGAGGAGGCTCGGATTCGGCAGAGGTTCGGGAGGTGCTTCGGCGTAGGCTCGGACGGTCCGAGGCTCGGTGCAGGCTCGGTGGAGGTTCGGGAGCGTCCAAGTCTGGGGCTCGGTCGCTAGGCTCAGGGGAGCTCTGGCTTCGCCACGTGGCCAGCTCCACGGCTGTTGGATCGTGTGGATCCAAAGGCTCCTGGTATAGTTAACGCGGTCTCTTCCGAGCCGTTGGATGATGAGGATCCAACGGTGTCTGATGTTGATGGCGTGGCCTCATCATGGTCATTGGATGGTCGCCGAGATGAGACCATCCAACGGCAACTGTGCGTCGTCCTCCACCTTCGGATTGCGGCGGATACCGAGCTCCGGCGAGGGAGACTCTCCTCCGCCGCACGTTCTATGTCAACCTGGACCTCCCCGAAGCTCAGTAAACGATCGTCGAGGAAGCGGAGAGCTCGAGGCAGGTCCAGGAGCCTCTGGTGTCGCTCATCAGCGCTCGACTGGCAACTGCGAGATCGGTGAAGTTGGCTCCGACCGAGTTCCGATCATTGAACGAGTAGCGACCTGCAAGGTTAGTATCCAATAGCCGAAGCCTAAGGGTGCGTGAGTGAACGAAGTGGGAGCTCCTAGGGGACTCAGAACATGGGGAGCTCGAAGCTCCTCCGCCGTGAGTGGCGGAGGAGATGGGTGACGGTGGCGAGGTATGGAAGAAGGAGAGTGTGGCTGTCGGAGGTGACGCGTGAAAGAGGGAAGCGTAGCGAAGCTTGAAGGGGGGTTAATGGGGGGTGAAGGTGGTCGGAGATGCCTAATTAAACCAGGGAAATTGAAGAAAAAAGACAAACGGAGAAGAGGGAACTTACCTGACGATTGGCGGAGCGGGTCCTGTGCTCGAGGTCATCGGAGGACCTCGGGGTCATCGCTGGACTCCCCCGGCTACGGGGAGCAGCTTGGCGGAGACGAGGCTCCGCAGGCCTGGCCTACCATGGCCAGGGGTCGTCACCGGGGCGGACCTTCGTCTTCGCGCTCCTCACCGCCCCCTCGCTGTCACCGGGGGGCGGGGCTCGCTGGGAGGTTTCCCACATAAAGGCGGACACCGGGGAATGGAGGGGGGACCGGTGTATTTGAAGAAGAAGGGGGCTGGTCATGGAGGTGGTCGACGTGGTTTTAGAGGGTGATAGGGGATGACTGGGAGATCATCGAGGTTCGTGGGGTAGTGCGCGAGGGAGACGGAAGAGTGGGGAAGACTAGCAGGTGGTTGACGAGCGGAGAAGAGGTTAGAGGTGTTGGCGAAAATGGGAAGAGTGGACGGGTTACGCGAGGTGGAGGACGTGGGGAAGAGTGGGTTCTGGAGGTTGACGACGGTAGTCCACCGTTGGATCTGGTGATCCAACGGTGGGTATTTGGGCGCGAGCGAGCGGATGTGATTCGATCTGAGGCGGCATGATCGAAGGGCAGATGAAGCGGCCACGTGGCGTGTCGAAGGAGCGGCGCGAATGGATGGCTCAGATGGAATCTCGGGCATGATCTGACGGCTAGGAGAAGGGAAACGCGTGGAAGCAGCGGGACCGTTGGATGAAGGGTAGAGATTGTGCCACGTGGCGAGCTGCAGATGCGGCGCTGGTGGACGGCTTAGATGAGAAGGAGTTGTCGATCGGATGGCTGAGGGTTGAGGCGCACGTGGAGAAAGAGAAACCGTTGGATCTGAAGATCATCCAACGGCCAGAAGAAAGGGCGGATACTGCAAGAAGGGTGGGGCCACGTGGCTCACCCAGATTGGGCCACGTGGCCCAATCAGATTATTCCTTGGGTTTTATTAACTTTTGAGGGCCAAGATGGTCGAATTTGAGAAAACTCAAAACATGAAAGTTGTAGATCTTGACGAGATCTACAAGTTTCATGTTGACCAAAACTGGAAAAGAGATCAAACAAGGGCCCGAAATATTTTTGAGGGTATTTTTAAGTCGAAAAATACCACGAATTTTGTTTTGTCATTTTTTTGTGGTTTTTAATTTATTTAGGACTCTGTTAATTATGAGATATTAACAGGGAATTATTGACAAACTTTTAAGCAATGGGGGTTAATTATGTGAAATAAAGATGATGAAACTGAGGTTCATCACCCCCCTATACTTAAACTATGCTCGTCCTCGAGCATCAAAAAGAATGACTAAGTTGGATTAACCCCCTTGTGCATGTGAATACAGGGTACAAGCTGATCAAGTCGACTCGGCTTCAGAGATCCAAAATTCTAGAGTTCAACCCAGCCTTAATCAAGAGGCTTCCAATTCCTCTATTTCTCTAGACTCTCTCTGATGTACATATAAACTACAGGATATGAAATTTAGTGTTGACTGCAATTCTGAGAGTAGAGTCAATTTGTCACCCAAAATCTTGGTTCGAGAAAATCTCCTAAGGACCTAATCCTCAGCACTAGGGAATAAATCAAATCTTGCATTCAATCCACCGTCTCTTTAGTTTGTCAGACTTAGAAAATGTGGATGGCAGGCCAGAAAATGGAGGGCATGGGATTGTGTCAATTCTTCTCTCCCTCTCATTGGAACAAGGATTCACTCTAGTGCCTTCTACGCAACACATTTTTTTGGTGTTGATCAGTGCGTCCGTCAAGAGAAGTTGGAGCCGTCTGCACTTGTTTTCCTGGGAGTACACCGGGGTGTGTCTCTTTTGAGTACCTATCGTACCTTCGACACCCAGACTTGTAGCATTTACGATGCAGAGCCCTTTTTTGGTGCAAGCCCGACTCCTGGTCCTAATAGCGGTGGTCCAAGTGGACACTTTGAAAAATTTTGGGAGCGCTCGCCTTTGGTGGAAGCTCTTTGATATGTAACTTTGTGGAATGAGAGCTTTTCTTTGAATTTCATTGACTTGTATAATTGGTGGCTAGCTCCACTACTTTTACCAAGAGTTGGCGCACACTGATCAACATTTTTTTATTTATTTTTCACACCCAGGCACTTAGGTTAATGTCAAGAGATTAGTATAAGAATCAAGTTCTCATACTGGCTAATATTGCTGACACTCAGGTTTCGTGAAGCCTCCAAAGATTTTATCCCATCCTCGAGCATCATTAGATCAAATCCAAATTCGACTTCCTCATCCCAATCCCTCAGGTGAAAAATCAACTCATCTCATCGAGAACCGCAGTCGTGCATGTGATGTGCTGATCATATTCTTTATGTCTGAGACTAAGCATGGAATATAGCATGCAAATCTAGAAACCTAGGGGAATGTGGATGATTAAGTCTAAGACCCTGATGGCTAAGGCTGGTTAACCTAAAAATCTCAAAGACTTCTAAAAGCTAAGTCTTCTTGACCAAATCAGATCCCGGGTGAAAGTGAAAATGTAGAGGACTAATCCAACTTTTTCATTCAACGACACTTTTTTTTTTGAACTTCAAGAGATATAACAACTGCCTAAACTCAATTAAGTAGCTACAATTCAGCCAGTATGGATGTAAGTACAGGCCGAAGCTCGTTGCTTGAGGACGGGGCCTTACGCGATGTCCTCTAAACCATCCAATCTGCTAAGGGCGAACCCTCACTGAACGCGGCTTTCTTAATTGGGCTTAGTAGTCACTAATAGCTCCTAAAGGTTTTTAGGGGTTTTCTGATTTTTATGGATTTTAATAAGAGAGTTAAAACACAAGTTAGACTCAACTTCCCTTGAAAAGAGATGGCGATTTTTCAAAACCCAAGTCACACAAAATGAAAATTTTCAAAACATTTTCAAAAAATCATTTTCGAAAATATTTCTATAAAATAGTGTAACATAATATCGAAAAACCGCGAAATCCTTTGAGTTCTCTTAGTCCAATGATTTTTACCTTAGCCAAAAAAATTTTTAATTTTTCAAATTTTTCAGATTATAGCTAAAGTAAATATACGGTATATACGGTATACCCCCCTATACTTAAACTTTGCTATGTCCTCATAGCACTAAATGTTACAAGTACATAGGTCCACTTAAGTATAGAAGAATATACGGGAGCTAAGAGGGTCTCCCCCTATACTTAGGTTTGAAATAACCTAAGTATAAAGGCAAGAAAAGATGAGTAGAGAAATCACAGGGACTTGGGTCCCCCCTATACTTAGGCTGAGATTAGCCTAAGTATAAAGATGGAGATTGATGTTGGAAGAAACCCAAGGTGAACGAAGAAGAGGGATGGATTTACAAGTGAGCGGTTTTGAATCTTTGGAGATGAAATGGAGGGACTAAGGTTCTAGGGTATGTGCAGTAAACATGGCTCAATTCAAACAAGCAAACCCATAGTTTCACCAACTCACACATGAAACTAACCAAGGTTAGTTAATTATCTTGTCCATTTTATTGGTGATAAAACATTAAATATTTACGCGAAGAAAATGTGAATCAAGGCATATGCGCGGGTGTTGCTCTCCCAAAACCGAATTTTTACTCCATTTTTGGTTGACTTGCAATTAACAGTCCCAATTTTATTTTAGGTTTTCACTGAATTATGATTAGCACATCAATCAGAAAATCATCGTCTACCGCTCATTCCATTTTTCATTTATCCTAGGTGATCGATCTAGAAAAATGAAAGCCGAGAAAAACATGTATACGATGAAGAAAAACGCGATCTAGGCTAAGCGAGAAATCATGCAGTGATTCGACGATAAAAACCGCGAAAAATCTGGACCGTTTTGAAAACCAAATCCAACATGTATGCAAGTCGAAAAAGCCGCACCTAATCATGCATCTATTAGCGGTGATTTATCTTCATTAATTTTAGCTAAGTGATACGAGATTAAGTGCGTCTATATTTCAAGTGTGTCCTACCTACGATCAAGCACAAGAAAATATGAAAATTGAGCTCGGAGAGCCGCGTGCCTAGTCCTAGGTCGACACTCAAGTGGGGACGATCCCCACACAACCACAATCGTTCGATTACAAACGCGAGTCTTCGATCGAAGACCGTTGTAAAAGACGAATTATTAAAATAAAATGCAACAAAAAATGCGACACATTTTTTTTTCTTCCTCCTTTGCTCCAAGCATGCTCCTGCGGCTCCTCGCAGCGAGGAACGCCCTGCTCCTCGCCTCCTTGATCCATCAAGGGCCCTGCCACAAAAGCAATAGTTAGATATCAAATAAGGAGGAAAAAAAATTTTAGATGCAAAATATATGATCATTTGACCTATAAAAAGAAACACTAAATTAAACACGCAAAAATCCAAAAAATAAAAGAAATGAGCCGTGTCCCCGGCAACGGCGCCATTTGACGAGCCGCAAAATCGGCCCTTTAATAATGCTAAATTAGCACTATGAAATGTCGGTGCAGTCGGGCCGGTTTCGGGTCGTCAAAGCGATCACCTCATTTAAATATATGCCAAAAATCGAAATGAGGTGATCGAAGATTTATTTTTACTTGGTAAGATACCAAGGTCGAACTCAGGGACACGAGCCTCTCTTGTATTATTCAGATTTAAGGTTGTTTAACTAAGTGTAGAGTTGAAGCATATAGGTCAAACCATGCTAAGACACAACAAGACAAGACATGACCAGACAATGCATTAAAAATCAATATGCATTTTTTTATCAATTTTTTTATCATGCAAATGAATGCACATGCAAAGCATCACAAATATGCCCTAGTCACAAATTTATGAGCAAAATATTCAATGAGTTAATTCCAGATTTATTTGAAGTGTCAGAGCTTGATCGTCAAAATGAACAAGGCATGAGAACTAAATAAAAGCCACTTAGATAACTTAATATTCCATTAAAATTCAAGTCTCTAAGATAAAAGATTAATCATGCCATCAAAAAGTACATCAAACAAGCTCTCAAACGAAACTGAAATCAACTAAAACAGAGGTACGGTGCTCAAGATATGCAAAAATGAAGATAAGGGCATAAATGAAAGAAAACATAAAAAGATAACTACAAAAAGGTCCCTGGGAAGGACTAAAATGCAAAAGAAATAAATTCGAGGCCTTCCCTGTAAATGAACCCCACGCACAGGGGTATATTTGCAATTATATAAACCCGCAAGGGTATAAGTGCAAATAACCCCTGATGCACGTGGCTCGCATGTGAGGACTGGACCTTTCTGCAAATCTGGAGAAGTCAGAGGGCGTCTCTGCAAAATTCCCAAATAGCACGTGCGTTGCACGTGCTACTCAGGCTCGGGAGGAGGCTCGGATTCGGCAGAGGTTCGGGAGGTGCTTCGGCGTAGGCTCGGACGGTCCGAGGCTCGGTGCAGGCTCGGTGGAGGTTCGGGAGCGTCCAAGCCTGGGGCTCGGTCGCTAGGCTCGGGGGAGCTCTGGCTTCGCCACGTGGCCAGCTCCACGGCCGTTGGATCGTGTGGATCCAAAGGCTCCTGGTATAGTTAACGCGGTCTCTTCTGAGCCGTTGGATGATGAGGATCCAACGGTATCTAATGTTGATGGCGTGGCCTCATCATGGCCGTTGGATGGTCACCGAGATGAGACCATCCAACGGCAACTGTGCGTCGTCCTCCACCTTCGGAAGGCGGCGGATACCGAGCTCCGGCGAGGGAGACTCTCCTCCGCCGCACGTTCTATGTCAACCTGGACCTCCCCGAAGCTCAATAAACGAACGTCGAGGAAGCGGAGAGCTCGAGGCAGGTCCAGGAGCCTCTGGTGTCGCTCATCGGCGCTCGACTGGCAACTGCGAGATCGGTGAAGTTGGCTCCGACCGAGTTCCGATCATTGAACGAGTAGCGACCTGCAAGGTTAGTATCCAATAGCCGAAGCCTAAGGGTGCGTGAGTGAACGAAGTGGGAGCTCCTAGGGGACTCAGAACATGGGGAGCTCGAAGCTCCTCCGCCGTGAGTGGCGGAGGAGATGGGTGACGGTGGGGAGGTATGGAAGAAGGAGAGTGTGGCTGTCGGAGGTGACGCGTGAAAGAGGGAAGCGTAGCGAAGCTTGAAGGGGGGTTAATGGGGGGTGAAGGTGGTCGGAGATGCCTAATTAAACCAGGGAAATTGAAGAAAAAAGACAAACGGAGAAGAGGGAACTTACCTGACGATTGGCGGAGCGGGGCCTGTGCTCGAGGTCATCGGAGGACCTCGGGGTCATCGCTGGACTCCCCCGGCTACGGGGAGCAGCTTGGCGGAGACGAGGCTCCGCAGGCCTGGCCTACCATGGCCAGGGGTCGTCACCGGGGCGGACCTTCGTCTTCGCGCTCCTCACCGCCCCCTCGCTGTCACCGGGGGGCGGGGCTCGCTGGGAGGTTTCCCACATAAAGGCGGACACCGGCGAATGGAGGGGGGACCGGTGTATTTGAAGAAGAAGGGGGCTGGTCATGGAGGTGGTCGACGTGGTTTTAGAGGGTGATAGGGGATGACTGGGAGATCATCGAGGTTCGTGGGGTAGTGCGCGAGGGAGACGGAAGAGTGGGGAAGACTAGCAGGTGGTTGACGAGCGGAGAAGAGGTTAGAGGTGTTGGCGAAAATGGGAAGAGTGGACGGGTTACGCGAGGTGGAGGACGTGGGGAAGAGTGGGTTCTGGAGGTTGACGACGGTGGTCAACCGTTGGATCTGGTGATCCAACGGTGGGTATTTGGGCGCGAGCGAGCGGATGTGATTCGATCTGAGGCGGCATGATCGAAGGGCAGATGAAGCGGCCACGTTGCGTGTCGAAGGAGCGGCGCGAACGGATGGCTCAGATGGAATCTCGGGCATGATCTGACGGCTAGGAGAAGGGAAACGCGTGGAAGCAGCGGGACCGTTGGATGAAGGGTAGAGATTGTGCCACGTGGCGAGCTGCAGATGCGGCGCTGGTGGACGGCTTAGATGAGAAGGAGTTGTCGATCGGATGGCTGAGGGTTGAGGCGCACGTGGAGAAAGAGAAACCGTTGGATCTGAAGGTCATCCAACGGCCAGAAGAAAGGGCGGATACTGCAAGAAGGGTGGGGCCACGTGGCTCACCCAGATTGGGCCACGTGGCCCAATCAGATTATTCCTTGGGTTTTATTAACTTTTGAGGGCCAAGATGGTCGAATTTGAGAAAATTCAAAACATGAAAGTTGTAGATCTTGACGAGACTACAAGTTTCATGTTGACCAAAACTGGAAAAGAGATCAAACAAGGGCCCGAAATATTTTTGAGGGTATTTTTAAGTCTAAAAATACCACGAATTTTGTTTTGTCATTTTTTTGTGGTTTTTAATTTATTTAGGACTCTGTTAATTATGAGATATTAACAGGGAATTATTGACAAACTTTTAAGCAATGGGGGTTAATTATGTGAAATAAAGATGATGAAACTGAGGTTCATCAACCACCACCGTTGGATCTTCCTGATCTGACGGTCCCTAGGTGTGCCATCCATTCAACTCCAGTAGCCGTTGGATCTCTCTAGATCGAACGGTCCGACATTCGCCACGTAGCGCCCTCCAAGCCTCTTCCCCCGACCCTAGGCTCGGAGTACCCGAAGCAGCACCCGAGGCACGCCCGAACCTCCAGAGCCTCCGTCCGAGCCTCCTACGTCTCCCGAGCCTAGATCCTCACGTGTATCTCACGTGCGGGCTGGGTAAATTTTATAAAGGCCCCTACAAGTTTCAAGAATTGCAAATCAGTCCCTGCCAGGCGCGTCACGTGACGAGCACGTGTCCCCATGGAAATTTTGAATCCATACCCTCTACATTATAGGTATTTGCATTTTAGTTCCTGTATGCACATTTTATTTTAAGCAATTTTAATTTCTGTCTTGCATTTTGGTCCCTATATTTGCATGCATATTTAGGCTTACATTTGTTATTATTTTTAAATTCCAAAAATTACATGTTGTAGTTTTGTCCTTTATCTTTGTGAACACGTGTCATGTTTTTGTGAGCTTTATAGACTTTAATATTATTATTTTTGTGGAATTTGGCATAGTTTGCCAACTGTGTGCATTTTATTCATTATTAAATTATTTATTGCTCCAAAAATCACCATAAAATCAAATTAAATCTAGTTTAAGTTATTTTATACTGTGTCCAAAAAATTATAGCATTTACACGCATCAACCAGGCCTGAATAAATTCATTAGTCTTTTGCCTAATTGATTTTTAATAGGTCCAATTTACATCATTTTTTAGGTTTATTAATTTTCCTGGATTCCTCTCATATAGACCTATCTAGGAAAATTTTATTATCTAAAAAAATGTACTTTGGTACTTATTAAAATTAAGCTTGCAAAAACTACCTTGTATTTATATTAAATTCATTTTTAATTCATTAAGTGTCTAAAAATTCTAAAAACATTGCAGTAGCTTAGTCTCATCGCATATCATCTGTTGGCCAAGTTTCATTAATTTTGGACTTCATTTGACTATCAATTTTTATTTAACTTAAAATTTGGTTTGAAATTGCATTGTGTTTTCTTTAGTTGCATAAATATCACAAAAAGACCAAAAAAAATTTTCCGAAAATCTGACATCGAAATTAACTGAAAATTTACCTAAGGAGAAAGATGCCTCCCTGAGTTCGACCTTGGGCTTGCCCAAGTAAAATAAATCGGCCGCTTGTATTTAATTGAACATTAAATCTGAGTGGTGTTTTTGACAAGTTCTCGATTACCCGACTACAACGAATGACAAATGTAATTCGAATGATAACCCGGTTGAATTAACAAGGGTAGACGAGGCCTTTTCAAAATGGCGTCATTGCCGGGGAGGCACGGCTTAGGTTAATTTTTAGAGATTTTTTATTTTTGATTTTCCACCCCCGGGTAGTCTGATTCCTGGCTTTTCTTGTGAATATTTTTCTGTCATTTTTATTTGTTTATTTTGTGTTGTTTTATCTGACCTCCATTTATTTTCGTGCGAGGAATACGAGGAGTCGAAGGCGCTTCGCCAAGCAAGCCGAGGAACCTGCACTAAAATATTCTGAGTGTTAATATGAGGACTTGTGTTTTTTCTTTTATTTCATTTTGCATTTTTCCAGTGGTTCCTGTTTGGGTTCTCACACGTGTAAGTATAATAAAATGTGTCCCTGTGTGCTGTGTGGTTACTTTACGCAGAATAGGACCTACACTTGCGGCTCTTAGAGATACTTTAGTAATTGTTTGTGCTCGTAAAATTCTAGGACCACACTTCACACTTAAAAGACGCACTTATACCGGAATCTTAGCCAAATTCAATCTGTTCTTCACTCGCTAATAGAACTGCCTGTCTAGGAGCGGATTTAATCGCTTGCATGCATATAGTTTAAAATTTTTCAGTTTTGTTTTGCATCATGCATAAAAAATGAAAGGATCACTGTAAGTCTTCTCTACTTGGCATTCATCATTGTTTTCTCAATTGCATCGGTTTTTCTCGACTCCTTCCTCCTTGGTTTTTTCAAACTTAGGTTTAAAGGAAATTGGGACTGGACGATAGGCTTGCCTTGTAGTTGGATTAATCAAGTGATCACCTAGCTTAAAATCGGGATTGCTAAACAAAATTGACCCAAAAAAATCAATAAAATCGGAAATTCTGTTTGCGGGAGATTAACCCCGACCTTGTTTTCTAGCTGAGTGAGGGTACTAGAGTGTGTGCACACCCTAAGACAGAGCCAAAAATCCCTGCCTTCCATTTCGCGTACCCTGATCCGAGCAAATATCACAGGCTGAACTACGGGTTCAACAAACCAGCGCCAAGTAGCCTCTGCCTACTTCAGTAGGTAGATAGGGGCGAAATTGCGGTGCACCGTGACAAGTTGCTAGCAGCCTCTGCTTGCTCCGACAGGTAAATAGGAACGAAGTTATAGCCTTGTCAGCCTCTGCCTACTCTGTAGGTAGATAGGGGCAGGTCCTTGAATTTTCGGCTGGTGATAGGAGCGGAGAAAGAAAGGACGTCGGTATCTTAGTCGACAGGTTAAACGGGGGAGACGCATCTGGATTTTAGATGACTCCCCTATAGGTCGCGTAACCTTTGCTACTTGCTTGAAAATTCACACTTAAAATCAACCAGACTAATCGGACTTGGTTCCGAGTCCTTCACCATGTTGAGTGTGAAAATCAGGGTTTGGATTCACTTTCTTGCTTCAGGTATGAGTAAAATCCTATCTTACACTTATACTCCTGATTCTTCTTCTTGCCATCCAAGATGACTGACTGGGGGGATATCTATTCCCAATTCGCAAATCTTTCCTTGAGCCCCTCCTGAAGTTCTTCTTCATCGGCCCAAGCGCAACTTGGGCCAACCCGAGCTCATGACCCTCTTGAGTTCGGATCCATCACTCTCAGGGTGGTTACCCTCAAACCAATCCTTTTCTCTCCTCTGATCTCACCGACGAAGACCATCGCCTCGGTGAGAATGTCTTCATTGATATGTCCTCTAACCTAGACCGTCTTCTTTATCCAGGAGAAGAGGACAAAATGCCAAAGAAAAACCCAGACGATGAGGAACACAGAGATGACCCCATGCACCAAGTACTGGCCTGGTTAGCTAGAGCCGAGCAGCTGAATGCAGAACTTATGGCTAGGATGGGATAGGTAATCGAGGTAGAGGGAATTGACAGACCCATGGTAGATGCCTACAACTCAGTAGAAAATGAGATGCATAGTTGGCTTGTACCAGTAGCCCCCCTGAAGCGTTCGAGTTGAAGCCCCACTTTCTGAGTCTGTTACCGAAGTTCAATGGAAATGCCAATGAAGAACCATATGCTTTCCTTAGAGACTTTGAGCTGGTTTGCAACAACCTTATTCACCCTAGGGTTGGGAAAGACTACATCAGGCTGAAGACTACCCCATTTGCCTTAGGAGATAAGGTTGCGTATTGGCTGAAAAATCTCGGTGTGAGATGTACGACCTGGATGCAGTTCAAGGATTTATTCTTGAAGAAGTTCTACCCGTTCAGTAGGACTAACCATATGAGAACCAAGATCGTGAGTTTTTTCCAGGGACCCAATGAACCATTCCATGAAGTCTGAGATAGATTCAATGACTTAACTCAGAAATACCCTTGCCATGGCATTATCAAGGCGATCTTAGTTTAGACATTGTTCTGTGGCATGACCCCGGAGATGCAGGGGTTAGTGAGTGCATCCTGTGGATGCAGCTATCTGAACAAAAACGAAGATGTCGTATGGATTATTCTGGAGTAGATGGTGGAAATAGGCAAATCTCATGCCACCAGGACCTATCAGTTGTCTCCCTCAAGCCTATCCAATGAGACAACTAGGAGGACTGTAGCGCATCTGACGGATGACCTCATCCCCAGCATGGGGATAATAGCTGACAAGTTAACCATGGTCGAGCAGATTCACAAGAGGGTCACTGACCTAGAGGTACTTTTGCGATTGTTGAAACAAGTGGAGGAATTGACTGAGAAGGTAGCCAAGATATGGCTACATGCCCCTTCTGCACCACCTGTACCTATTCATCGAGTCCATCTTGTAAAGGAGCAAGTATAGGGGCCTCAGGGTAGCTGGGTAGAGGAGAAGCAATACACTCAGCAGGAGCAGCACGCACCCCCAAAGTGGAGACAGGATACGAGGAGCCTCCGCAGGTGTTCGAGATCAACGAGATGTGGTACAGCCATGACCCCGTCGACAGACAGTCGGTGATAGGGAACAGTCAGCCACATCGACCTTCCCTAGCTTACCAGGAAACTAGCTCTGTCCCCGCACCGCGCTTCGTACAGTCCTAGTCCGGAAAAGGGTACCAACCTCAACAACACCAGTAGCAGCGTACGTTCCACTCGGGCCAGTAGGGCCCTCCACCACCTTCCCATCAGCAGCAGTACCGTCATGACCAATAGGGCCAATTTAGGCACTCGTCCTCTAGTCAGCAGCAGCAAGCCCCACCCACAAGCGAATTGGAGTCCCTCACCTTGGCGATCCAGACCCTAACTGATAGGGTCCAGCATATGCAAAATGATTATATGGATATCCGGACTGATCTGAACCGCATTTCACGCATCCAGGATCAGCAAATGGTGCCAAAGACCCCAATTCCTGCTCAGGTTCAGACCAACCCAAATAGCCTGAATCAGGGCCAGAATTGACAAAGAGATCAGGTATAGTATTTAGATAACTCTCTACCAGAACATGAGATCCTTTCGTACGATAATGTTAATCATGGATCGAGATCGTACCTGATCGTGCAAGAGCACCGGAGGAAGACGCCACCAAGCTTCTACCTGAGGAGAACTTGGAGGCAGAGGAGTACCACCACCACCACCACCGGTAGAAGAAGAGGACTTCCAAGTCCTCAAAGAAGAAGGAGAATAACACCAGCAGTGAGTCCGACGAAATCGATGAGGAGCCCGCACCTCCGTCTGAGGAGGATGTTCCAACAGTCGCGGAAGATGCATCACCAGTTTCGCAACAGCAATTTTCTTTTAGTCAGAGTCAGAGTCAGAGTCAGTATCAGTGTCAGAGTCTTGTAAAGAACTTAGTTTCTTATTTCAATGAAGATCTTTCAGTTTTGTAATCTGAGTTAGCACCAGTAATCCCTTTCCCCCAAGCTCTTAAGGGTGGAAAGAAGAAAACTAAAAAAATACAAAAATATGACACTGAGATGGCAGAATTCTGCAATAAATACATCAAGGTCACAATCCCTTTTGATAAGTAAGTAGGCATGACACCTGCATTCCAAAAGTACCTTAAGCTGAGATGCACACCTACTAGGGTCAGCAGGAAGACCAAAAGCCGTGTTGAGAAGCACGTTCTGTCAGTAGCCACTACTTGCGCATAAAAGAGTGTGTTTCCAAAGAAACAAAGGGACATGGGTGCCCATTATGTGGTGAATCATGTCGATGATACTGCGTTTGCACGCACTCTCCTTGACAACGGATCCTCAATTAATTTGATACCAACAGCCATCTATGAGCGGCTTAATCTCGGACCTCTTAGGAAATCCGAAGCACTACTCCAATTTGCAGATAAATCAACCAAGAGATCATAGGGAGAATTGAGGAACGTTATCATCAAAGTCGAGGGTCAGGAGTACATGGTGGACTTTACAGTCCTTGATATGGAGACCCCTTGAAATTGGAGAGATTCCCAGATCATATTAGGAAGGCCCTTCCTAAGAACAGCAGGGGCCCTATTTGATTACAAGATTGGGAAGATCCAGTTCCAAACTCCTGACGGAGATGAGGAACTTGAGATAAAGCAGACCAGCTGGCAGAGGCCAGATTCAGAATCCAGCATCGAGTACTCTTCATCTGAAGCCGATTGTATTCATGTAGACATCGTTGGGCCATGGAGACAGAACCCAGCTAGCACCGATGAGCCCCTCTCCTCCGGAGAAGATCTTGTGCATGAGTCAGTTTGCAAGACCCTTAGGAATGAGTACAGTGCAGAAAGTGCATCCTCCTACATCTTCGATGACATAAAGGCCTAGCTGGGCCTATCAGTCCTTCCATCTTTAGGACAATCAGAAGATAAGGATGACAAGTCGGACGTGGCTTTTGTTGATTGCTTGGAGACTTTTGACGATCTGACTCCAGAGTTGAATAAGTTAGTGGCAGTAACTTCACAAGTAGATCCAGCCACTACCAGCACGGAGCCAGATTCGATTGAGCCAGACTTCCTTGATGATCAAGCCATACTGAGCTCAAACCTTTACCCACAACACTTAAGTACGCCTTCCTTGCGGGACAAGAGAAAAAGTATCTGATCATCATCAGTTCGCAATTAACCGAGGAGCAGGAATCTCTCTTGCTAGAGATCCTGTAGAAAAACCGCAAAGCGATAGGCTGGAGCATCTCCGATCTCCACGGGATAAATCCTGCTCTATGTTCTCACCATATCTACGTAGAGAATGAAGCTAAACCCTCCTGTGAATTCCAATGTAGGTTGAATCCAAATTTACGAGAGGTCGTGAAGAAGGAGATAGAGAAATAGTGTGACGCGGATTTTATTTATCCCATCTCCGATTCCAAATGGTGGAACTAATCCATGTTTTTCCGAAAAAGTCGTGAATTTAGACGACCACCAATGAGGACGGAGAGGATATCGTGATGTGAGTACCCACGGCGTGGCGTGTCTGTGTGGATTACAGATGCTTGAATGCCGTGACGAAGAAGGGTCATTTTCCCCTACCGTTCATTGATCAAATCGTAGAGAGATTAGTCGGGAAAGAATTCTTCTGCTTTTTAGATGGGTTCTCGGACTACAATCAAGTAGCCATTGCTCCTGAGGACCACGAGGAAAACACGTTCGCATGCCCCTTTGGTACCTATGCTTTCAGGTGCATGCCTTTTGGGTTATGCAATGCTCTTGGTACATTTCAAAGGTGCATGATTGATGTATTCGCCGAAATGGTCGACGAGTTCTTGGAAGTCTTCATGGATGACTTCTCGGTCCATGACAATTCCTTCGATTGTTGTCTTAGGAATCTGGACCGAGTCCTCAAAAGATGTTGTGAGGTCAATCTGGTGCTCTCCTGGGAGAAAAGTCACTTCATGGTGACAGAGGGCATTGTGTTGGGGCACGTCATCTCCAAGAGAGGAATGGAGGTTGACCCTGCTAAAGTGGATGTGATCAGACGACTCCAGCCACCAACTAACATAAAACAGTCGTGGTCATTCCTCGGGCATGTTGGATTTTATCGGAGATTTATCAAGGATTTGAGTTATCATCCAGTTAACATAAAATAGTTACGGTCATTCCTCGAGGGTACAAACCCAGTTTCTCATTTCAATAAAGATCTTTCAGTTTAAGAATCTGAGTTATTATCAATAATCCCTTTCTCTCATGCCCTTAAGGGTGGAAAGAAGAAAAAGACTAAAAAATCCAAAAAGATGACCCTGAGATGGCAGAGTTGTACAACAAATACATCAAGGTCACAATCCCTTTTGATAAGTTTGTGGACATGACACATGCATTTCAGAAGTACCTTAAGATGAGATGTACACCTACTAGGGTCATCAGAAAAACCAAAAGTCATGTTGAGAAGCACGTTTTGTCAGTAGCCACTACTTGCGCCATCAAGAACATGTTTCCAAGGAAGCGAAGGGACATGGGTGCCCATTATGTGGTGAGTCATGTCGATGACACTGCGTTTGCATGCACTCTCCTAGATAATGGATCCTCAATTAATCTGATGCCCACAGCCCTCTATGAGAGGCTAAATCTAGGACCTCTGGGGAAATCTAGAGCCTTACTCCAATTTGCAGATAAATCAACCAAGAGATCCAAGGGAGAATTGGAGAACATTATCATCAAAGTCGAAGGTCAAGATTACAAGGTGGACTTTACAGTCCTTGACATGGAGACCCCCTGAAATTGGAGATATTCCCAGATCATTCTAGGAAGGCCCTTCCTTAGAACAGCAGGGGCCTTATTTGATTATAAGATCGGGAAGATTCCATTCCAAACTTCAAGCAGAGATGCGGAACTTGAGATGAAGCAGCCAAGGTGGCAGAGGCCAGATTCTGAAGCTAGCACCGAGTACACTTCGTCAGAAGTAGATTGTGTTCATGTAGACACCGTTGGTCCATGTAGACAGAACCCATCTAGCACCGATGAGTCCATCTCTGCTGAAGAGAATCGTGTGCATGAGATAATTTATGAGATCCTTGGGAACAAGTACAGCGCAGATCACACAGATAATGCATCCCCCTACATCTTCGATGATGCAGAGGTCCAGTTGGGCATGTCAGTCCTTCCCTCTTTAGGATAGTCAAAAGATGAGGATGATGAGTCGAACGTGGCTTTCGTCGATTGCTTGGATACTTTTGACGATCCGACTCCAGAGTTGAATAAGTTGGTGGCAATGACTTTAAATACAGATCCAGTTACTACCAGCACAGAGCCAGAACTGATTGAGCCAGACTTTCTTGATGACCACACCTTACCTGAGCTCAAACCATTACCCACAACCCTTAAATACGTCTTCTTTGTGGGACAAGAGAGGAAATTTCCGGTCATCATCAGTTCACGATTGACCGAGGAGCAGGAATCTCGCTTGCTAGAGATCCTGGAGAAAAACCGTAAGGTGATAGGCTGGAGCATCTCCGATCTCCACGGGAAAAATTGTGCTCTGTGTTCGCACCATATCTACCTAGAGAATGAAGCTAAACCCTCTCGTGAATTCCAACGCAGGTTGAATCCAAATTTATGAGAGGTCGTAAAGGAGATTAAGAAATGGTGTGACGCGGGTTTCATTTACCCCATCTCCGATTCCAAGTGGGTGGCACCTATCCATGTTGTCTCGAAAAAGTCGGGAATTCAGACAACCACCAATGATTACAGAGAGGAGATCGTGGCACGAGTACCCATGTCGTGGCGTGTCTGTGTGGATTACAGATGCTTGAATGCCGTGCCGAAGAAGGATCATTTTCCCCTAACATTCATTGATCAGATCTTAGAAAGATTAGCAGGAAAAGAATTCTTCTGCATTTTAGATGGGTTCTCGGGTTACAATCAAGTAGCTATCGCTCATGAGGACCAGGAGAAAACCACTTTTACATGCCCCTTTGGTACCTATGCTTTCAGGTGCATGCCCTTTGGATTATGCAATTCTCCTGGTACATTTCAAAGGTGCATGATTGCAGTCGCTGAGATGGTCGGTGAATTCTTAGAAGTCTTCATGGATGACTTCTCGGTCCACGATGATTCCTTCGATTCATGTCTTAGAAATCTGGACTGAGTCGTCAAAAGATGTTGTGAGGTTAATCTGGTGCTCTCCTGAGAGAAAAGTCTCTTCATGGTGACGGAGGGCATTGTGTTGGGGCATGTCATCTCCAAAAGAGGAATGGAGGTTGACCCTGCCAATGTGGACGTGATCAGACGACTCCAGCCACCAACCAACGTAAAACAGTTGCGGTCATTCCTCGAGCATGTTGGAATTTATAGGAGATTTATCAAATATTTTTCAAAGATCGCTCGACCGCTAACTGAGATTTTAGGCGAAGACATGGAGTTTATTGTTGATCATAAATGTCTTGAGGCCTTTAAGCAACCTCAAGGGATGATCATGGACGCTCCGATCCTACAAGCCCCAGATTGGTCTCTTCCTTTTGAGATCATGACAGATGCCTCAGGTTTTGTTGTTGGGGATGTGTTAGGATAGAGGAGGGATGGTGTCCCGTTTTCTATGCACTATGCAAGTAAAGTGTCTGATACTGCTCAGCGTAACTATACAGTTACCGAAAAGGAGATGCTTGCAGTAGTGTTCGCCTTGGATAAATTCAGATCTCATATCATCGAATCTAAGGTGATTGTGTTCACGGATCATACAGTACTATGATACCCAATGGAAATGAAGGACGCAAAGGTGTGTCTTCTTAGGTGGATTTTACTCATCAAGGAGTTTTATTTGGACAATAGAGATAAACTAGGAAAGAAGAACGTAGTGGCTGATCACCTCTCCCATCTTGAAATTTTTTATTCTTCTGATAATACACCTATTCGAGACTCCTTTCTAGACGAGTCGGTTTTTGTTATCGACTCACACCCATGGTACGCCAATATAATGAACTATCTTGTCTCCAAGAAAATTCCCGAAGATTGGTCCAAGAGCCACATAGACCGACTTAAGTCGGATGTGAGACATTACCATTGGGAGGACCCGATCCTTTTCTTTAAAGGACCGGATTGTGTCTAGAGGAGGTGTATTCCTCATGAGGAATATCAGAATGTCCTCACTTTCTGCCATAGTCTAGAGACGGGAGGACACCACTCCGAGAAGTGGATCGCATGGAAGGTACTACAATGTGGCTTCAACTGGTCGACTCTGTTTCACGATGCGCTCACCTTTGCGAAGTCGTGCTCAGTATGCTAGCGAATGGGAGGAACCGTTGGTTCCAAGGATGGATTCCAATGTAGCCTGTCATCATTTGTGATGTCTTTGACACCTGGGGCATTGACTTCATGGGCCCATTCCTAGTTAGCCATGGTTTCGAATATATCCTTCTGGCGATGGATTATTTATCACGGTGGGTGGAGGCTATCCCGAACCGAGCCGCATACAGCAGGAATGTCTGTAAATTTATTAGAGATCACATCATCTCTAGGTTTGGGATCCCCAAAGTGTTGATATATGATGGGGGTAGCCATTTTGTGAACAGATACATGAAGAAACTCTTAAAGGATTATGACATCGAACACCGTGTCGCGAGTCCTTACCACCCACAGACTAACGGCATGGCAGAGGTGTCGAATAAGGAGGTTAAGACCATATTGCAGAAGCTTGTCCGCCCAGACAGGAAGGACTGGTCTCAGATCTTGGATCAGGTCCTTTGGGCTTATAGGGCAGCTTACAAGACACCCTTAGGATCCTCCCCATTCAGAATGGTGTTTGGGAAGCTGTGCCATTTGCCCGCTGAGCTAGTGCATAAACCCGAATGGGCAATCAAGAAGGTCAAATGGAACACACACCTAGGGCAGAAGCAGAGAGAGATGGATCTGAATGACCTTGTGGAGATCAGAAACCGAGCATATGACAACAGTTTGGTGTACAAGTACAAGGTAAAGGGTTGGCATGATAGATTTATCAGACGAAAGACCTTTGTTCCTGAACAGAAGGTATGGTTGTTCAATGCAAGGCTGAAGGTTTTCCAAGGTAAGCTTAAATCCAAGTGGACGGGTTCGTTCATAGTCTGTGATGTGCATGATAGTGGATGTGTAGAGATATCAGATCTTACAGATGGAGCATAGACATCCCTAGTTAATGGACAACTATTCAAACACTTTGTCGAACCTAATGAACAGTTAGTCCATGTTGAGGAGATTGTTTTCATGCATGAGGTAGACTCAGAAGACACATATAAAGTCGTGCATGAGACCTTGCAACATTGAGCTCTCGTCATCAGCAGCATCAAAACGATTCAGATCTTGATCCTTGTATATACTCACCGTTCTTGTATATATTCTCTTTCCCTCCCTCCCCAGTGATTCGAATCACTCACCCCGGCTCCATATTGTTTCATTTTATGGCTACACTTAGGATGACCAAATCCTAAGTATAGGGGGGAGAGTGACCCAAGTTTCTTTACCATTCTCTGTATATTCTCTAGATCTCATCGGTTCTCACACTCACTCATGTCATATACGTAAGCTGCTCTGAGCCTAAATATAAGGGGGACCGATGCCCGCTCGGTATATATACTCATCCATTTTCCCTCATGGCCTCATCCGCCCCATTTTTTTTATCTTCTTCTACACTTAGGTTGCCAGAGCCTAAATATAGGGGGGTAGGATAACTTCTATACATTTTTGCTATTTTAACCCTCCTACACTTAGCACGAGCTATGTCTTTTTCCTCGCTTTTCGTGTCTGAGGACATAGCACACGCTAAGTGTAGGGGGCATGTATATATTACATATATATACTTTACCCATAGCTCGTACTTTCGTGTATTTTTGTATATATTATGCAATAATTATGGGTTGGGTAAAAATTGAAAAAAAATTGTATAACACTTGTATAATTTGTATAATACTTATAGAACTCTTGTAAAATTGTTGTAACATAGGAGGTATACCAAATTAAAAAAAAAACAAGAAGAAAAACAACAAAAAAACAACAAAAAATATAGGATTCTTATTGCATATCATCCTTGCATTCAAAAAAAATGTGTCTTGCATTTCATTCATCTTCATAACATGTCATCTGCATCTCATCTGCATATCTAGCATATGCAATGTGAAAAGTTAGTGGATTTTGAACCAAGTTATGAATAGATGTCAAGGATGGATTTGATTTGACCTTAATCTACCTAATTTCAGAGGAACCTTATAGGAGTTGAAGTTAAGATTTTTCAGGTCAAGTGACTTAATTCTTTGAGTCCATAAGTCTATGTTCACATGTCATCTTGATTTTTCTAAGTAGAATATCTCGTACACACGCATGATTCTTTTAGATAGTAACCTAACTTGGATAAGCACCATGCACGTAGCTCTTCATTGATGAGGTGGTGAGGAGATAGAATCCTTTGGCTTGGAATAGCACACGGGTGAAAACATCCGTCCTCCTCTAGGGAGGGAAGTGCATCTCAACCTAGTCTGGTGGTGCTGACATCTAAGGAAGGGATGTTGTGGGTTGCAATAAAGCTTCAAAAGAGGGATAGTCTACTGGCTCAAGGAGAAAAACTCCTTATGTACATGTTGCACCTTGTTTATATTTCAAAAAAGAAAAGAAAAGAAAAGAGAAAACTCCAAAAAAGTGGACATGCCTAATTGAAAATAAAATATCTGCCGGAGTATGTATATTTGTAAGAAGCCTGCAGCTGGATGACTTGGCTACACTGGTCAAGCATCCTGGGATAAGTAGATACACTAGCTACCGTCCATTCTTCTCTCCACCCCCCCTTCCTGAGCCGGTTGCACTTGAACTTAGAAGGGAATACCTCGCTCCTCGAGGAAAGATTTACTGGACCGGGGAAATGGAGTTACCTTATTAGAGGAGGCTCGTTCTTTGACATTTCTGATGTGGAGAGCTATATTTTACTTACATATTACAAGTAAGATTCATAATCATCAGAAATTTGCGTATGAGGATTTGTTCTGACCTGACTGTTGCGGTGTCTTGAATAGAAGACTTGTGGAACTTAAAGTCGGTTAGGTCTTAAATTCAGATCTCAATAAGGTTCTACCACACAATTAATCCAAAGGTCGAGTCAAGCTCCATTTTCAACTTTTGTTCATGACCTTGGTGTGGAATCCAATATCATTTCACTTTTGCATTTCATTTTAGTTGCTCAGGACGAGCAAGGTTTAAGTATAGGGGGTTGATGAATATGTGATTCATCACTCTAAAAATTGAAAATAGAGCTTTGTTCCCAAGTAATTAGATGCCTTTCATAACCTATATTGCATAATTAGCATTCATGCATGCATAGATAATATCTGCATTTTAGCATTCACATCTGCATTAAATAAGAAGCCAAATTCACTTGTAAAAATCACCTATTTGTATATATATTTTATACTAACTCCAAATTCTATAAACTCAACTCTATAGTGTATATACTACTATACTAACACTAATACAAGAAAAATACCAAAAAATACTAACTTATAAAATTGACCAATAAAACCCGAGTCCAAATTTGAGACCATGAACCTTAAAATATGTATATCTCTGTCTTACAGCATCCGATTTAGGTCTAATCACTTTTAAAGTAATATACATTCTCCACTTGATGAACCCGTGTGTACTTCTCTACATAGTGAGTGAGTACTTATTTGTATTTGTACCCTTGTATTTTATCGCTTCATTTGGCCTCGTTTCTGTTTTTGGTCAACATGAAACTCTGTAGATATCTTTAAGATCTACAACTTTCATGTTTTGAGTTTTTCCAAATTCGGTCATTTCTTTCCTCCTTTCTCCATTTCTTCCTCGCAATAATATGATTGGGCCACGTGGTGCCTTCTAGTTGCGCCACGCGGCCCGACTCATCACGCGCCACGCATCCCCTTTTCTCATCGTCTGATCATCCCCTGTAGCTCAAGATCCAAGCCATCCATTCCCGCCTCAATCTCAGCCCTTGGATCAAGGCCCAATTCGCATCTGGGCCGATCGCTTCCTCCTTGAGCCATGTAGCGCTCTCCATCACCACCTGATCCTTTCGAGTCCACTCAATCTTCACCGATCATTTCCTCTTTGATTCCAGCCCTCCGATCCTATGCCCAGATTTCATCTCCACTGTTAGTCTCCGCCTTAACCTCAGTGCACCACGTGGCTCATCATGCGTCACACGATCGCCTCCATACGCCTTCATCTCATCCATCCGTCCGCCTTTAATTCCCACTGTTCGATCTCCCTCCAGGTCTCATATGGACCACCTGTTAGCGCTCACATCCCTCCTTTTCCACGTGGCACCACCCATCGCCTTTCTCTCTCGCCTCCTTCTGAGACACCGTCTTCAACCTCTGAAAACTCATCGACCACGTCGCTCCACCTCGCCAACTCGCCGTCCCCTTTTCATTTTCTCCGCTTCGTCAGCCCTCTTCTCCACTCTTCTACCAAGCCACGACGAAGCCCATACTTCCACCATCCTCGCGGGAGACCACCTCCTCCATGATTCCCTCTTCTCCACTCCATAATCCCCACGCAAACCTCACCCTCTATCGTTGGGACCCCCAAACTCCAACTATAAATACGCCGCCTCCGGCCATCGTCATCCCCATCCTCCCTTGCATGAGAGTCCCTAGAGCTCGATTCCTCTGATCTATGACAGAGATTAGGCCTGAAAACGAGCGACGACATAGTATCCTCTCTGGCGAGATCCACGATGACCTTCGCCGTGCAGCAGCTTCAGCTACAAGCTGCTCGAGCTCGGGCACCAACCGACCCTAGAGCGAAGACCGGTGGCTACAATCAGATCCCAAATTCCCAGGTAGACGCATTCATCTTCTTCTCCGATCATCTCCTCCTTCTCCTCCGAATTTCTCTGACTTCTCCGCCCAATATCTCCTCCCACCGACCATCGATCGAGCTCCGCCTCGGAGCCACCACCTTCGCGTACCCCTCTATGCCTCCTCTCGACCTATCGAGACCATCGAGCTATCTCTAACCACTGCTCCGCACTTACGGCAGAGGAACACCTCGGCTCCTTCACCCATTCCGCTCCACAAGCCCTCTAAACACTCACTACATTCACAAGAGCACGAGCACCATTTTTTTTGGCGATCACTAACCTTGCAGGTTGATGAACCTCAGTTTCATCATCTTTATTTCCCTTAATTAACCCCCTTGCTTAAAAGTTTGTCAATAAATCCCTGTTAATGTCCTATAATTAACAGAGTCCTTAATAAATTAAAAACCACAAAAAAAATGGCAAAACAAAATTCGTGGTATCTTTAGACTTAAAAATACCCTCAAAAATATTTTGGACCTTTGTTTGACTTCATCTCCAGTTTTGGCCAACATGAAAATTGTAGATCTCGTCAAGATCTACAACTTTCATGTTTTGAGTTTTCTCAAATTCGGCCATCTTGACCTTCATTTTTCGACTTGAAGTCCTAATAATCTGATTGGGCCACGTGGCCCAATCTGGGTGAGCCACGTGGCCCGCCTCCTTTGTCCTATCCGCCTCCATGGCTAGCCGTTGGATCCGCCATCTTGATCCAACGGCCAGCGCCTCTCCACGCCTCCTCAATTTCCTAAACCCCAGGTAACCTCCTTCATCCCCTCTCCGATCATCCTCTTCTTTTCATCCGATCTTCTCCGATTTTATTCGCCTTCCACGGACATCTCCACACCTCCTCGACATCCCGACGAGCTCCGCGACGGTGCTAGCATCCTCGCGGGCCGCTCCACTTCGCCATTCACCGCACTTCGACCACCGTCGACTAGCAGCTCCGCCGCTTGGCCGGAGCCACCTCGCCCGATCACCTCAAGCACCCGCAGGCCTCTCCGACCACTCCATTCAACTCCCACGATCACCAGCACGCTTCGGCTATCCAGCTAACACTTGCAGGTACTCTTTGGACCATTGGCCGGAGCTTCATCGGAGCCTTCCTCGAGCTTTATCGACCAGGAGCGCCAGCCCTCCTCCAGCCATTCCGAGCCCACCGGAAGCTTCGCAGGCGTCCTCCGCTGCTTCCGAGCTAGCTGGGAGCTGACGGAGCTCACTGACGGAGCTCAGCGAGGGAGGCGGAGCTCAGCACCTGTCGCCGGAGCACAGCCCCCTCCTCCGCAGGCGGAGGAGGCCCGTTCGAGGAGAAGGAGCAGCAGCCGTTCGATCTTCAGATCGAACGGCCCTCGTCCCGCCACGCGTCTCTTCACCGCCATCGTCCTCGACCGTCGATCTCGCCGCGGATCAGACGCTCCACCCGCTGCCACGCGTCATCACCGACCACCTTCGGATCCACCTTGATCCAAGGGCCCTCAGGCGGCCACGTCGCCCGCTCCGAGCCTCGGCCTCCAAGCCTAGGCTCGGGCCACCCGAAGCTGATCCGAGGCTAAACCGAGCCTCCGACGTCTCCGAGCCTAGGCCGCCCCACGTGAGGAGCACGTGCGGCCTGGGTAAATTGCACCGACACCCCTGGAGGTTCCCAAAATTGCAGAAAGGTCCCTGTGAAGCAGACATCACGTGAGGCGCGCGTGATTCGTGGAGAATTTGCACTCAAGTCCTGCATAGTCTTGGTAATTGCACTTTAGTCCCTGTCAGCATGTTTATTTCTTGAACATTTATTTTCCAGTATTGCATTTAGACCCCTATGTTTGCACGTGTCCATAGCTTGCATTGTTGATCATTTTTGAATTTTAAAAGTTGCATCTTGTTGAGAATTTTGTCCTCTACCTGGTAGCATACTTGTTGTATTTTTGTTGGTTTTCTTGATTTATTAATGAATTAATTGGTTGATTTGAGTCATATTTTGCCCAGAGATGCCATTTGATTTTTAGTAAATTATCTGTGCCTTCAAAAATCACCAAAAAAATCACAGTAGCTTAAGGACATTGTTTTTAACATCCCATAAAAATTTCACATCATTTGCACGCATAACGAGGCCTGAATAAATAGTTTAGTGATTTCCTTTGATTAATTTTAATTAATTCATTTCACAACATTTTTTAGTTCTGTCAATTTTCCTAGGTTCCTGATCATTAGACCTTCCTAGGATAATTTTAGTTCTGAGAAATATTGTGTTTTGATATTTATTAAAAATTAAACATTGAAAATCACACTGTTTGTTTAGTTAATTCATAGAATATTCATTTTGAGTCGAAAAATTCCAAAAAAATTAGTGTAGGTCATTTTCATCATAAGCAACCTTCTGGCCAATTTTCATAATTTTTGGACTGAATTTGATATATCAATTAAATCTAACTTGAAATTGGCTAAGGATTGTCTGCATTGTCTACATAGTAATTAAAAAGACCAAAAAAAAAAAATCGTTCCCCGAATCTCGAGCACTTGTGAATTGATGTAATCAACCTAAGGAGACAGATGCCTCCCTGAGATCGACCTTGGACTTCACCAAGTAAAAAAAAACTACATCACTTAACATTAATAGCTAAGTGATTTTTGATTAATCCCTCGTATCCGACTGCAACGAATATCATTAATTGATTTGGACATTAATTTGACCGGATTAACTAAGGGTGCGGGAGGCTTATCAAAATGGCGCCGTTGCCGGGGATACGGCTCATTTCTTTTATTTTTGGGATTTTTTGTGTGTTTAATTTAGTGTATCTTTTTATAGGTTAAATGGTCACATACTTTGCATATAAAATTTTTCTTTCTTGATCTCTAACCATTGTTTCTGTGGCAGGGCCCTTGATGGATCAAGGAGGCGAGGAGCAGGACGTTCCCCGCTGCGAAGAGCCGCAGGAGCATGCTTGGAGCAAAGAAGGAAGAAAAAGAAAAAAAAGTGTCGCATTTTTTTTGTTGCATTGTATTTTTAATAAACACGTCTTTTACAGCGGTCTTCGATCGAAGACTCGCGATTGTAATCGAACGGTCGTGGTTGTGTGGGGATCGTCCCCACTTGAGTGTCGACCTAGGACTTAGGCACACGGATCTCCGAGCTCAATTTTCGTATCTTATGTGCTTGATCGTAGGTTAGGACACACTTAAATAAAGACGCACATAATCTCGTATCACTGAGCTAAAATTAATGAAGATCACACACCGCTAATAGATGTATGATTAGGTGCGGCTTTTTCGACTTGCATACATGTTGGATTTGAGTTTCAAAACGGCCCCAGATTTTTCGCGGCTTTTATCGTAAAAATCACTGCATGATTTCTCGCTTAGCCCCTATCGCGTTTTTCCTCATCGAATACATGTTTTTCTCGGCTTTCATTTTTCTAGATTGATCACCTAGGATAAATGGAAAATGGAATGAACGGTAGACGATGATTTTCTGATTGATGGCTAACCATAATTCAGTGATAATTCTAAATAAAATTGGGACTGTTAAGTGCAAGTCAAACTTAAAATGGGGTAAAATTCGGTTTTGGGAGAGCAACACCCGCGCATATGCCTTGATTCACATTTTCTTTGCGTAAAAATCAAATGTTTTATCACCAATAAAATAGACAAGATAATAAACCAACGTAGGTTGGTTTCATGTTGGTGAAACTATGGGTTTGCTTGCTTGATTGAGCCTTTGTTGCAACACACAGCCCTAAATCCGAAAACACTCCATTTCATCTCCGAAGATTCAACCGCTCACTTGTGTATCCATCCCCCTTCTTCGTTCACCTTGGGTCCTTCCCAACATCAAATTCCATCTTCATACTTAGGCTAATCTCAGCCTAAGTATAGGGGGGACCCAAGTCCCCGTGATTTTCTCTACTCATCTTTTCTTGCCTTTATACTTAGGTTATTTCTAACCTAAGTATAGGGGGGTCGCTTCTTAGTCCCCGTATATTCTTCTATATTTAAATGGATCTATGTACTTGTAACATCTAATGCTATGAGGACATAGCAAAGTTTAAGTATAGGGGGGTATACCGTATATACCGTATATTTACTTTAGCTATAATCTGAAAAAAATTTTGAAACTTTTTGGCTAAGGTAAAATTCATTGGACTAAGAAAACTCAAAGGATTTTCGCGGTTTTTCGATATTATGTTACACTATTTTATAGAAATATTTTCGAAAATGATTTTTGAAAATGTTTTGAAAATCTTTTATTTGTGTGACATGGTTTTGAAAATCTTTTCAAGGAAGATTGAGTCTAACTTGTGTTTTAACTCTCTTATTAAAATCCATAAAAATTGCAAAATTCAAAAATCCTTTAGGAGCCATTAGTGACTACTAAGCCCCATTAAATAGCCGTGTTCAGTGAGGGTTCGCCCTTAGCAGAGTGGATGGTTTAAAGGACATCGCGTAAGGCTCCGTCCTTAAGGAACGGGCTCCGGCCTGTACTTACATCCATACTGGCTGAATGCAGATGCAACTATTTAATGGAGATTAGGCAGTCCTCATATCTCTTGAAGTCAAAAAAAAAAAAAAAAAAAAGTGTTTTGGAATGAAGGAGTTGGATTAAACCTCTACACTTACACTTTCACCCAGGATCTGAAATGGTCAAGGAAGCTTGATTTTTGAGGTCTTTGAGATTCGCGGTTAACCAGCCTTAGTCATCAGGGTCATAGACTTAATCATCCACATTCCCCTAGGTTTCTAGATTTGCATGCTATATTCCATGCTTAGTCTCAGACAAAGAGAATGTGATCAGCACATCACATGCACAACTGCGGTTTTGATTGAGATGAGTTGATTTTTCACCTGAGGGATTGGGATGAGGAAGTCGAGTCTGGATTTGATCTAATGATGCTCGAGGATGGGATAAAATCTTTGAAGGCTTCAGGAAACCTGAGTGTCAGCAATTTAGCCAGTATGAGAACTTGATTCTTGTACTAATCTCTTGACAATGACCTAAGTGCCTGGGTGTGAAATAAATAAAAAATTTTTGATCAGTGTGCGCCAACTTTTGGTAAAAGCAGTGGAGCTAGCCAAAAATTATACAAGTCAATGAAATTTCAATGAAAGAGGAGCTCTCATTCCACAAAGTCAATTATCAAAGAGCTTCCACCAAAGGCGAGCGCTCCCAAACTTTTCAAAGTGTCCACTTGGACCACCGCTATTAGGACCAGGAGTCGGGCTTGCACCAAAAAAGGGCTCTGCATCGTAAATGCTACAAGTCTGGGTGTAGAAGGTACATTAGGTACTCAAAAGAGACACACCCCGGTGTACTCCCAGGAAAACAAGTGCAGACGGCTCCAACTTCTCTTGACGGACGCACTGATCAACACCAAAAAAATGTGTTGCGTAAAAGGCACTAGAGAGAATCCTTGTTCCAATGAGAGGGAGAGAAGAATTTACACAATCCCATGCCCTCCATTTTCTGGCCTGCCATCAACATTTTCTAAGTCTGACAACTAAAGAGACGGTGGACTGAATGCAAGATTTGATTTATTCCCTAGTGCTGAGGATTGGGTCCTTAGGAGATTTTCTCGGACCAAGATTTTGGGTGACAAATTGACTCTACTCTCAGAATTGCAGTCAACACTAAAAGTCATATCCTTTAGATTATATGTACATCAGAGAGAGTCTAGAGAATTAGAGGAATTGGGTACCTCTTGATTAAGGCTGGGTTGAACTCTAGAATTTTGGATCTCTGAAGCCGAGTCAACTTGATCAGATTGGATCCTGTATTCACATGCACAAGGGGGTTAATCCAACTTAGTCATTCTTTTTGATGCTCGAGGACGAGCATAGTTTAAGTATAGGGGGTTGATGAACCTCAGTTTCATCATCTTTATTTCCCTTAATTAACCCCCTTGCTTAAAAGTTTGTCAATAAATCCCTGTTAATGTCCTATAATTAACAGAGTCCTTAATAAATTAAAAACCACAAAAAAAATGGCAAAACAAAATTCGTGGTATCTTTAGACTTAAAAATACCCTCAAAAATATTTTGGACCTTTGTTTGACTTCATCTCCAGTTTTGGCCAACATGAAAATTGTAGATCTCGTCAAGATCTACAACTTTCATGTTTTGAGTTTTCTCAAATTCGGCCATCTTGACCTTCATTTTTCGACTTGAAGTCCTAATAATCTGATTGGGCCACGTGGCCCAATCTGGGTGAGCCACGTGGCCCGCCTCCTTTGTCCTATCCGCCTCCATGGCTAGCCGTTGGATCCGCCATCTTGATCCAACGGCCAGCGCCTCTCCACGCCTCCTCAATTTCCTAAACCCCAGGTAACCTCCTTCATCCCCTCTCCGATCATCCTCTTCTTTTCATCCGATCTTCTCCGATTTTATTCGCCTTCCACGGACATCTCCACACCTCCTCGACATCCCGACGAGCTCCGCGACGGTGCTAGCATCCTCGCGGGCCGCTCCACTTCGCCATTCACCGCACTTCGACCACCGTCGACTAGCAGCTCCGCCGCTTGGCCGGAGCCACCTCGCCCGATCACCTCAAGCACCCGCAGGCCTCTCCGACCACTCCATTCAACTCCCACGATCACCAGCACGCTTCGGCTATCCAGCTAACACTTGCAGGTACTCTTTGGACCATTGGCCGGAGCTTCATCGGAGCCTTCCTCGAGCTTTATCGACCAGGAGCGCCAGCCCTCCTCCAGCCATTCCGAGCCCACCGGAAGCTTCGCAGGCGTCCTCCGCTGCTTCCGAGCTAGCTGGGAGCTGACGGAGCTCACTGACGGAGCTCAGCGAGGGAGGCGGAGCTCAGCACCTGTCGCCGGAGCACAGCCCCCTCCTCCGCAGGCGGAGGAGGCCCGTTCGAGGAGAAGGAGCAGCAGCCGTTCGATCTTCAGATCGAACGGCCCTCGTCCCGCCACGCGTCTCTTCACCGCCATCGTCCTCGACCGTCGATCTCGCCGCGGATCAGACGCTCCACCCGCTGCCACGCGTCATCACCGACCACCTTCGGATCCACCTTGATCCAAGGGCCCTCAGGCGGCCACGTCGCCCGCTCCGAGCCTCGGCCTCCAAGCCTAGGCTCGGGCCACCCGAAGCTGATCCGAGGCTAAACCGAGCCTCCGACGTCTCCGAGCCTAGGCCGCCCCACGTGAGGAGCACGTGCGGCCTGGGTAAATTGCACCGACACCCCTGGAGGTTCCCAAAATTGCAGAAAGGTCCCTGTGAAGCAGACATCACGTGAGGCGCGCGTGATTCGTGGAGAATTTGCACTCAAGTCCTGCATAGTCTTGGTAATTGCACTTTAGTCCCTGTCAGCATGTTTATTTCTTGAACATTTATTTTCCAGTATTGCATTTAGACCCCTATGTTTGCACGTGTCCATAGCTTGCATTGTTGATCATTTTTGAATTTTAAAAGTTGCATCTTGTTGAGAATTTTGTCCTCTACCTGGTAGCATACTTGTTGTATTTTTGTTGGTTTTCTTGATTTATTAATGAATTAATTGGTTGATTTGAGTCATATTTTGCCCAGAGATGCCATTTGATTTTTAGTAAATTATCTGTGCCTTCAAAAATCACCAAAAAAATCACAGTAGCTTAAGGACATTGTTTTTAACATCCCATAAAAATTTCACATCATTTGCACGCATAACGAGGCCTGAATAAATAGTTTAGTGATTTCCTTTGATTAATTTTAATTAATTCATTTCACAACATTTTTTAGTTCTGTCAATTTTCCTAGGTTCCTGATCATTAGACCTTCCTAGGATAATTTTAGTTCTGAGAAATATTGTGTTTTGATATTTATTAAAAATTAAACATTGAAAATCACACTGTTTGTTTAGTTAATTCATAGAATATTCATTTTGAGTCGAAAAATTCCAAAAAAATTAGTGTAGGTCATTTTCATCATAAGCAACCTTCTGGCCAATTTTCATAATTTTTGGACTGAATTTGATATATCAATTAAATCTAACTTGAAATTGGCTAAGGATTGTCTGCATTGTCTACATAGTAATTAAAAAGACCAAAAAAAAAAATCGTTCCCCGAATCTCGAGCACTTGTGAATTGATGTAATCAACCTAAGGAGACAGATGCCTCCCTGAGATCGACCTTGGACTTCACCAAGTAAAAAAAAACTACATCACTTAACATTAATAGCTAAGTGATTTTTGATTAATCCCTCGTATCCGACTGCAACGAATATCATTAATTGATTTGGACATTAATTTGACCGGATTAACTAAGGGTGCGGGAGGCTTATCAAAATGCTAAATTAGCACATGTAATCGTCATCGTAGTCGCGATGACCTCCCAGTCGCCCCATACCACCCTCTAAACCCGCGACGCCACTCATCAGCACCACCGACTTCGCCCTTTAAATACGCCGCCCCCTCTTCCATTCATTTGACGAAGCGCAGAATCGGCCCTTTAATAATGCTAAATTAGCACATGTAATCGTCATCGTAGTCGAGCCGATTCTGGTCGTCAAAAGATCACCTCGTTTAAATATGTATGATAATGAATCAAAACGAGGCGATCGTTGTTTTTATTTTACTTGGCAAGAAACCAAGGTCGAACTCAGGGACACGCGCTTCTCTTGTATTAATCAGATTTCAGTGTGTTCAATGAAGTGTTGAAATAAAGCATATAGGTCAAATGATGCAAAGACACAACAAGACAATGCAATGCATTAAAATTAAACATGCATTTTTTTATACATTTTTATCATGCAAATAAATGCCATGAAATACAATGGAAAATATGCCCGAAATGATCATTACTTGAGTCATAAAAAGATACGAGTTGAACATAATCAGATAATGAAGCACTTTTTATTCATATAGCAAGTATGCATGAGAGACAAGGTAAACAGGACACTTCGTTAACCAAATAGAGCATTACAGATCAAGGTGTCAAAATGAGAATCTAAGCATGCCATACTAAAGATGTCGAAAAGAGCTTCGAAATGAGACTGAAATCAACTGAAAAGGAGACATGATGCTCAAGATATGCATAAAGGAACGCAAGGGCATAAATAAAATAAAAACATGAAAGATATTTACAAACTAGTCCCTGGGAAGGACTCAAATGCAATAAAAATAAGTGTGGAGGACTTCCCTGTAAATAAACCATACGCGCGGGGGCATATTTGCAATTATTGAAACCCGCAAGGGTATAAGTGCAAATAGCCCCAGGCGCGCATGTGCTGCACGTGCTCAGGACTTGTTTGCAAATGGTGGAAGGGGCGAGGGCTACTCTGCAAATACCCCAGAAAGCACGTGCTTCGCACGCGCCATCCAGGCTCGGAAGGAGGTTCTGGTTCGGCAGAGGCTCGATGAAGCTTCGGCTTGGCTCGGAGTACCCGAGCCTCCAGGCTTGGTGTCGATCAGGCTCGGCGTGGTCTCTGGTTGTGCCACGTGTAGCGGGACCTGGATGCAATATGCGGGACATGCGAGGGCACCGATGCAAAAAACCCAAAACCCACGTGCGGGTGGCACGTGAGCTCAGGCTCGGGTGGGGGCGAGGCTCGGTGCAGCTTCGGGGGCCGTAGCAGGTGGCTCGGGCCACGTGGCGGCTCGAGGGTGACTCGGACGAGGCTCGGTCCCACCGAGCCTCCGCGCTCCGGGGTAGTCGACGTGGCGCTTCCAGGGCCGTTGGATCTCCGCCGTGGGGCGAGATCCAACGGTAGCTGCTCTTCCTCCTCCTTCGTCAGGTGGCGGCGCTATCAGAGCTCCGGCGTGAGGCCTGGAGCTCCGCCGCGCCTCGCCGTGCTCGTTGAAGCTCGGGGAAGATTGCTGGAGGTCTTGCGATGAAGTTCTGAGGTCGGGGCAGACGCGGGGACACCTGGGGTGCTCTGTCGATGACTGATCGCCGGAGGCGGAGCTCTAGAACTGAGCTCCGCCCGAAGTCCGGCCAATGAAAGTTGGACCTGCAAAATGGATTAGAGGCGTGTGTGCGTGCGATGCGAGGTGAATGGAGGGCTCTTGGGGCGGAGAAGTGCAGCCCTTAGTGGGTCCTCCTCCGCCTCCGGCGGAGGAGGATGCCTGGGATGGAGGGAGGTTGTGGCAGAGGAAGTTGATGGTCGGAGAGGTGCGCGGGGAAGGTGGATCGATGGTGGAGCTAATGGAATGGTTAATGGTGAGGGAAAGAGCTTGAAGAAGCTACGAAAATTAAGCAAAAATAAGAAGAAAAACAAAAGAAGATCAGAGGGCTTACCTGGCCGGAGATGGAGGGGATGGCCTGGGCTGAGCATCGGAGAGGATGCTCGGGTCGTCACACATACTGGCCGGCCGTGCCAGCGAGCTCGAGCGGGGCTCTAGGCCACCGCAGCGCCGCCTGAAGGGCGGCGGGTCTCATCGGAGCAGGAGGTCGTCGTCGCTCGATCCGAGCTCCTCCCCCTGTCACAGGGAGGAGCTAGAGGGCTGGGCCACCGCCCCTTGGTTGATGGACGAGGGTGAAGTGAGGCGGAGGCGTGGTATTTAAAGGTGGTGATGGCGGAGTTGATGAGTGAAGTAGCGGGTTTCAAGGGTGCGCATGGGGCGAATGGAAGGTGGTCGTGGGTGGTTGAGTGATGCGCGGAGGAGATGGATGATGAGGCTTGGTCGTGAGGTGGTTAGAGAGAGGAGAGGGTGACTAAAGCTATGGCTAAAAATGGAAGGGGGAGTGATGCGCGCGAGTAAAAATCGTGGGGGAGAGAGACTGACGGGAGGTAGACGACGGAGTCCTGGCCGTTGGATCGTGAGATCCAATGGCTAGGGTTTGGGCGCGAGCGAGCGGTTGCGATCAGATCGATGGCGAAGTGATCAAAGGGCTACGGAGCGGCCACGTGGCCGTCTGTGGGAAGGGCGCTGATGGAGGGTGGTGATGGGATACTGGAGTTGATCGAGCGGCTAGGATTAGAGGGTGAATTGAGCGGCTCCGATCAGAAGATCCATGATATGATCAAGCGGACCACAATGTGCCACGTGGCCCGAGGAGCGAGAGGCGGCAACGAGCGGCTAGGATTAGAGGCGGGGATGATCGGATGGATGAGGGAAAGCAGCGGGCGTGGAAAGCCTGGGACCGTTGGATCTCAGGAGGAGATCCAACGGCTCGAAGAGGAGGCGGATGGGACAAAGAAGGCGGGCCACGTGGCGCCTCCAGATTGGGCCACGTGGCCCAATCAGATTATTAGGACTTCAAGTCGAAAAATGAAGGTCAAGATGGCCGAATTTGAGAAAACTCAAAACATGAAAGTTGTAGATCTTGACGAGATCTACAATTTTCATGTTGGCCAAAACTGGAGATGAAGTCAAACAAAGGTCCAAAATATTTTTGAGGGTATTTTTAAGTCTAAAGATACCACGAATTTTGTTTTGCCATTTTTTTGTGGTTTTTAATTTATTAAGGACTCTGTTAATTATAGGACATTAACAGGGATTTATTGACAAACTTTTAAGCAAGGGGGTTAATTAAGGGAAATAAAGATGATGAAACTGAGGTTCATCAACCCCCTATACTTAAACTATGCTCGTCCTCGAGCATCAAAAAGAATGACTAAGTTGGATTAACCCCCTTGTGCATGTGAATACAGGATCCAATCTGATCAAGTTGACTCGGCTTCAGAGATCCAAAATTCTAGAGTTCAACCCAGCCTTAATCAAGAGGTACCCAATTCCTCTAATTCTCTAGACTCTCTCTGATGTACATATAATCTAAAGGATATGACTTTTAGTGTTGACTGCAATTCTGAGAGTAGAGTCAATTTGTCACCCAAAATCTTGGTCCGAGAAAATCTCCTAAGGACCCAATCCTCAGCACTAGGGAATAAATCAAATCTTGCATTCAGTCCACCGTCTCTTTAGTTGTCAGACTTAGAAAATGTTGATGGCAGGCCAGAAAATGGAGGGCATGGGATTGTGTAAATTCTTCTCTCCCTCTCATTGGAACAAGGATTCTCTCTAGTGCCTTTTACGCAACACATTTTTTTGGTGTTGATCAGTGCGTCCGTCAAGAGAAGTTGGAGCCGTCTGCACTTGTTTTCCTGGGAGTACACCGGGGTGTGTCTCTTTTGAGTACCTAATGTACCTTCTACACCCAGACTTGTAGCATTTACGATGCAGAGCCCTTTTTTGGTGCAAGCCCGACTCCTGGTCCTAATAGCGGTGGTCCAAGTGGACACTTTGAAAAGTTTGGGAGCGCTCGCCTTTGGTGGAAGCTCTTTGATAATTGACTTTGTGGAATGAGAGCTCCTCTTTCATTGAAATTTCATTGACTTGTATAATTTTTGGCTAGCTCCACTGCTTTTACCAAAAGTTGGCGCACACTGATCAAAAATTTTTTATTTATTTCACACCCAGGCACTTAGGTCATTGTCAAGAGATTAGTACAAGAATCAAGTTCTCATACTGGCTAAATTGCTGACACTCAGGTTTCCTGAAGCCTTCAAAGATTTTATCCCATCCTCGAGCATCATTAGATCAAATCCAGACTCGACTTCCTCATCCCAATCCCTCAGGTGAAAAATCAACTCATCTCAATCAAAACCGCAGTTGTGCATGTGATGTGCTGATCACATTCTCTTTGTCTGAGACTAAGCATGGAATATAGCATGCAAATCTAGAAACCTAGGGGAATGTGGATGATTAAGTCTATGACCCTGATGACTAAGGCTGGTTAACCGCGAATCTCAAAGACCTCAAAAATCAAGCTTCCTTGACCATTTCAGATCCTGGGTGAAAGTGTAAGTGTAGAGGTTTAATCCAACTCCTTCATTCCAAAACACTTTTTTTTTTTTTTTTTTTTTGACTTCAAGAGATATGAGGACTGCCTAATCTCCATTAAATAGTTGCATCTGCATTCAGCCAGTATGGATGTAAGTACAGGCCGGAGCCCGTTCCTTAAGGACGGAGCCTTACGCGATGTCCTTTAAACCATCCACTCTGCTAAGGGCGAACCCTCACTGAACACGGCTATTTAATGGGGCTTAGTAGTCACTAATGGCTCCTAAAGGATTTTTGAATTTTGCAATTTTTATGGATTTTAATAAGAGAGTTAAAACACAAGTTAGACTCAATCTTCCTTGAAAAGATTTTCAAAACCATGTCACACAAATAAAAGATTTTCAAAACATTTTCAAAAATCATTTTCGAAAATATTTCTATAAAATAGTGTAACATAATATCGAAAAACCGCGAAAATCCTTTGAGTTTTCTTAGTCCAATGAATTTTACCTTAGCCAAAAAGTTTCAAAATTTTTTTCAGATTATAGCTAAAGTAAATATACGGTATATACGGTATACCCCCCTATACTTAAACTTTGCTATGTCCTCATAGCATTAGATGTTACAAGTACATAGATCCATTTAAATATAGAAGAATATACGGGGACTAAGAAGCGACCCCCCTATACTTAGGTTAGAAATAACCTAAGTATAAAGGCAAGAAAAGATGAGTAGAGAAAATCACGGGGACTTGGGTCCCCCCTATACTTAGGCTGAGATTAGCCTAAGTATGAAGATGGAATTTGATGTTGGGAAGGACCCAAGGTGAACGAAGAAGGGGGATGGATACACAAGTGAGCGGTTGAATCTTCGGAGATGAAATGGAGTGTTTTCGGATTTAGGGCTGTGTGTTGCAACAAAGGCTCAATCAAGCAAGCAAACCCATAGTTTCACCAACATGAAACCAACCTACGTTGGTTTATTATCTTGTCTATTTTATTGGTGATAAAACATTTGATTTTTACGCAAAGAAAATGTGAATCAAGGCATATGCGCGGGTGTTGCTCTCCCAAAACCGAATTTTACCCCATTTTAAGTTTGACTTGCACTTAACAGTCCCAATTTTATTTAGAATTATCACTGAATTATGGTTAGCCATCAATCAGAAAATCATCGTCTACCGTTCATTCCATTTTCCATTTATCCTAGGTGATCAATCTAGAAAAATGAAAGCCGAGAAAAACATGTATTCGATGAGGAAAAACGCGATAGGGGCTAAGCGAGAAATCATGCAGTGATTTTTACGATAAAAGCCGCGAAAAATCTGGGGCCGTTTTGAAACTCAAATCCAACATGTATGCAAGTCGAAAAAGCCGCACCTAATCATACATCTATTAGCGGTGTGTGATCTTCATTAATTTTAGCTCAGTGATACGAGATTATGTGCGTCTTTATTTAAGTGTGTCCTAACCTACGATCAAGCACATAAGATACGAAAATTGAGCTCGGAGATCCGTGTGCCTAAGTCCTAGGTCGACACTCAAGTGGGGACGATCCCCACACAACCACGACCGTTCGATTACAATCGCGAGTCTTCGATCGAAGACCGCTGTAAAAGACGTGTTTATTAAAAATACAATGCAACAAAAAAAAATGCGACACTTTTTTTTCTTTTTCTTCCTTCTTTGCTCCAAGCATGCTCCTGCGGCTCTTCGCAGCGGGGAACGTCCTGCTCCTCGCCTCCTTGATCCATCAAGGGCCCTGCCACAGAAACAATGGTTAGAGATCAAGAAAGAAAAATTTTATATGCAAAGTATGTGACCATTTAACCTATAAAAAGATACACTAAATTAAACACACAAAAAATCCCAAAAATAAAAGAAATGAGCCGTATCCCCGGCAACGGCGCCATTTGACGAAGCGCAGAATCGGCCCTTTAATAATGCTAAATTAGCACATGTAATCGTCATCGTAGTCGAGCCGATTCTGGTCGTCAAAAGATCACCTCGTTTAAATATGTATGATAATGAATCAAAACGAGGCGATCGTTGTTTTTATTTTACTTGGCAAGAAACCAAGGTCGAACTCAGGGACACGCGCTTCTCTTGTATTAATCAGATTTCAGTGTGTTCAATGAAGTGTTGAAATAAAGCATATAGGTCAAATGATGCAAAGACACAACAAGACAATGCAATGCATTAAAATTAAACATGCATTTTTTTATACATTTTTATCATGCAAATAAATGCCATGAAATACAATGGAAAATATGCCCGAAATGATCATTACTTGAGTCATAAAAAGATACGAGTTGAACATAATCAGATAATGAAGCACTTTTTATTCATATAGCAAGTATGCATGAGAGACAAGGTAAACAGGACACTTCGTTAACCAAATAGAGCATTACAGATCAAGGTGTCAAAATGAGAATCTAAGCATGCCATACTAAAGATGTCGAAAAGAGCTTCGAAATGAGACTGAAATCAACTGAAAAGGAGACATGATGCTCAAGATATGCATAAAGGAACGCAAGGGCATAAATAAAATAAAAACATGAAAGATATTTACAAACTAGTCCCTGGGAAGGACTCAAATGCAATAAAAATAAGTGTGGAGGACTTCCCTGTAAATAAACCATACGCGCGGGGGCATATTTGCAATTATTGAAACCCGCAAGGGTATAAGTGCAAATAGCCCCAGGCGCGCATGTGCTGCACGTGCTCAGGACTTGTTTGCAAATGGTGGAAGGGGCGAGGGCTACTCTGCAAATACCCCAGAAAGCACGTGCTTCGCACGCGCCATCCAGGCTCGGAAGGAGGTTCTGGTTCGGCAGAGGCTCGATGAAGCTTCGGCTTGGCTCGGAGTACCCGAGCCTCCAGGCTTGGTGTCGATCAGGCTCGGCGTGGTCTCTGGTTGTGCCACGTGTAGCGGGACCTGGATGCAATATGCGGGACATGCGAGGGCACCGATGCAAAAAACCCAAAACCCACGTGCGGGTGGCACGTGAGCTCAGGCTCGGGTGGGGGCGAGGCTCGGTGCAGCTTCGGGGGCCGTAGCAGGTGGCTCGGGCCACGTGGCGGCTCGAGGGTGACTCGGACGAGGCTCGGTCCCACCGAGCCTCCGCGCTCCGGGGTAGTCGACGTGGCGCTTCCAGGGCCGTTGGATCTCCGCCGTGGGGCGAGATCCAACGGTAGCTGCTCTTCCTCCTCCTTCGTCAGGTGGCGGCGCTATCAGAGCTCCGGCGTGAGGCCTGGAGCTCCGCCGCGCCTCGCCGTGCTCGTTGAAGCTCGGGGAAGATTGCTGGAGGTCTTGCGATGAAGTTCTGAGGTCGGGGCAGACGCGGGGACACCTGGGGTGCTCTGTCGATGACTGATCGCCGGAGGCGGAGCTCTAGAACTGAGCTCCGCCCGAAGTCCGGCCAATGAAAGTTGGACCTGCAAAATGGATTAGAGGCGTGTGTGCGTGCGATGCGAGGTGAATGGAGGGCTCTTGGGGCGGAGAAGTGCAGCCCTTAGTGGGTCCTCCTCCGCCTCCGGCGGAGGAGGATGCCTGGGATGGAGGGAGGTTGTGGCAGAGGAAGTTGATGGTCGGAGAGGTGCGCGGGGAAGGTGGATCGATGGTGGAGCTAATGGAATGGTTAATGGTGAGGGAAAGAGCTTGAAGAAGCTACGAAAATTAAGCAAAAATAAGAAGAAAAACAAAAGAAGATCAGAGGGCTTACCTGGCCGGAGATGGAGGGGATGGCCTGGGCTGAGCATCGGAGAGGATGCTCGGGTCGTCACACATACTGGCCGGCCGTGCCAGCGAGCTCGAGCGGGGCTCTAGGCCACCGCAGCGCCGCCTGAAGGGCGGCGGGTCTCATCGGAGCAGGAGGTCGTCGTCGCTCGATCCGAGCTCCTCCCCCTGTCACAGGGAGGAGCTAGAGGGCTGGGCCACCGCCCCTTGGTTGATGGACGAGGGTGAAGTGAGGCGGAGGCGTGGTATTTAAAGGTGGTGATGGCGGAGTTGATGAGTGAAGTAGCGGGTTTCAAGGGTGCGCATGGGGCGAATGGAAGGTGGTCGTGGGTGGTTGAGTGATGCGCGGAGGAGATGGATGATGAGGCTTGGTCGTGAGGTGGTTAGAGAGAGGAGAGGGTGACTAAAGCTATGGCTAAAAATGGAAGGGGGAGTGATGCGCGCGAGTAAAAATCGTGGGGGAGAGAGACTGACGGGAGGTAGACGACGGAGTCCTGGCCGTTGGATCGTGAGATCCAATGGCTAGGGTTTGGGCGCGAGCGAGCGGTTGCGATCAGATCGATGGCGAAGTGATCAAAGGGCTACGGAGCGGCCACGTGGCCGTCTGTGGGAAGGGCGCTGATGGAGGGTGGTGATGGGATACTGGAGTTGATCGAGCGGCTAGGATTAGAGGGTGAATTGAGCGGCTCCGATCAGAAGATCCATGATATGATCAAGCGGACCACAATGTGCCACGTGGCCCGAGGAGCGAGAGGCGGCAACGAGCGGCTAGGATTAGAGGCGGGGATGATCGGATGGATGAGGGAAAGCAGCGGGCGTGGAAAGCCTGGGACCGTTGGATCTCAGGAGGAGATCCAACGGCTCGAAGAGGAGGCGGATGGGACAAAGAAGGCGGGCCACGTGGCGCCTCCAGATTGGGCCACGTGGCCCAATCAGATTATTAGGACTTCAAGTCGAAAAATGAAGGTCAAGATGGCCGAATTTGAGAAAACTCAAAACATGAAAGTTGTAGATCTTGACGAGATCTACAATTTTCATGTTGGCCAAAACTGGAGATGAAGTCAAACAAAGGTCCAAAATATTTTTGAGGGTATTTTTAAGTCTAAAGATACCACGAATTTTGTTTTGCCATTTTTTTTGTGGTTTTTAATTTATTAAGGACTCTGTTAATTATAGGACATTAACAGGGATTTATTGACAAACTTTTAAGCAAGGGGGTTAATTAAGGGAAATAAAGATGATGAAACTGAGGTTCATCACAGGTACCTCCATTGTCACTGGCTGGACCCTCGCCAGAGATTCTTCGAACGACTTTATCTTCGGCATACAGGCCATGCTCTCTTCTTCCAGGACATCCGGCTGCTCTGCCAAGCTTCGACGAATCCACCCAGCCACGTAGGAGCCTCCAGGAGTCTTCACCAAGCACGGTAGAAGGCAACAGAGCTAGCTGCCCTTCGCTGAAGCCCAGCCAAGCCCGTCGTAGGAGGTGGCAGCAAGGAGGAACTCGACGCACAGTTACCGTCCGATCCTCTTGATCAGACAACCCATATCGCGCCACGTCGCACTCTCTAGGAGCTACAGCCACCATGAGATCCTTGAGGATATGACGGTCTATTTTCGGCCATGTCGCCCGCTCCGAGCCTCTTCCCCGCCCCTTAGGCTCGGAGCAACCGAGCCTCTAGCTGAAGCAGCCCAGCACTCCACTGCTAAGCTCGGATCAACCGAGCCTCCACCGAGCATCTGAGCCTCCATCAACGTTCGAGCCACCGTCCGAGCTTGCCTATCATGTGTCTCTGTCACGTGACATCTGGGAAAATTGCATCCGGGTCCCTGCAAGTTTTGGAAATTGCATTTCAGTCCCTACCAGGCAATATCACGTGAGGTGCACATGGTCCCATGGAGAAATTGCATGCATACCCTATGCATTATATGTAATTGCATTTTAGTCCCTGTAAGCACGTTTCCGATTTAAACAATTTTATTTCTATTTGCATTTACACCCCCAGGTTTGCATATTTATTTAGGCACTCATTTAGTATCATTTCTTAATTCCAAAAATTACATGTTGTAGAGAAACTTGTGTTCTATCATTGTGAAGACTTGTTACATTTTTGTGAGCTCCAAGGAATTTAATATAATTCCTTTTGTGGAAATTTACATAGTTTGCCAGTGTGCCTTTAATTGCATATTAAATTATTGGTTGCTCCAAAAATCACCAAAAAGTCATAATAGATCTAGTTTAAGTAGTTCTACTTTGTGCCCGCAAATCACATCATTCACACTCATAATGAGGCCTTAATAAATTAATTGGTGTTTTGCTTCAATGATTTTTAGTAGGTCCAAAATTCATCATTTTTGAAGTCTAATAATTTTTCTGGATTCATCTCACATAGAAGTATCTAGATTAATTTTTGTTTCTAACGATGATTTAATTTGGTATTTATTAAAATTAATTTTGCAAAAATCACCATGCATTCATTTCTAATCCATATTTAATTCATATAGAGCCGAAAAATTCCAAAAAAAATGCAGTAGATTAATTTCATTGCATTTCATAATCTGGCCAAGTTTCATCATTTTTGGATATAATTAGCTATACTTTGTGTTTTAATATTCAAAATTGGTCCAGATTATATCGCATTTTCTTATTTGCATAAAAAATACCAAAAAATATATTCTCCTGAAAACTTAACATCGGAATTGATTTCAAATTAATCTAAGGAAAAAGTTGCCTTCCTGAGTTCGACCTTGGGCTTGCTCAAGTAAAATAAAAAATTGGCGCTTGCGTTTAAATTGACATTAATCAAAGTATTTTTGATAAGTTCGAATTTACCCGACTACAACGAACGCACATTAAATTTAATCGTTAATTCGGTTGAGTTAAGTAGGGTAACTGGAGGCTTTTCACATAGGTCTTTTATGCACCAATGGATATAGCATCTTTTCATTCTGTCCATTTTTTGGGGTCTTAGAAAAATTGTGCCAGCAGATCCTTCCCTCATCCGAAGCTTTATTCCAACCCCAATTTCTCTCGTCTTAAGACATCATCACCGCCAGACAAGGATGGAAATGCACCATCGAAATGGATTGCCCTTCGCAGCCCCATGCAAGTCGAGCTAAGTGCAGAGTGCATGAGTTCGAAATTGGTTCAAATGGAGAAGAGTTAAAAGGATGACACCATGTGTCCTACTTAGGCACTTTCAATTTGAATTCTGAACTGGTCTCATGGAACCCAAAGAATTAAGTCTACAAGACCTAAAGAGTCTGAATTCCAGTTCTTAATAAAGTCCCTTTAGAATTAAGTGGATTAAGGCCTAAACCAAGCTCTATTTCTCGGACTTAGATCCATTCGGTTCAAGAATCAGACTTGTTCTGAAAAATGCTAATGAATGCAACAATTTTTTATGAAGTACATTTTTCGGATTAAGTGTTTTATGTGATTTTTTAAGACTTTTGCAAATTTTTATTGGACTTTTTTAGCTGTTTTTTGAAAATGTTAGTGGATTAGTTCCACTTATATAAATTTACACGGATTTTGTATATTTTATAAAGGATTTTATACAAGTTTTATATACAAGTTTATACGGATTTTACAAGGATTTTATTTACACATTTTTAAGAATTTTATCAAAGAATTTTACAACATTTTTATATACAAATTTTAAGCCATTTATTATAAAACATTTTTACAATTTTCTTGCGACTTTTAAAAAATCAAAATATACTCCCATACTTTTAGAGAGACATATTATTAAAAATACAATAAAGTACGAGTTATGGCTTCTAAAGTATATATAGAATATATATATACGACACCCCCTATACTTAGCGTGAACTATGTCCTCATAGTGACCAAAGAAGCGACAAAGGAAGACATAACTCGAGCTAAGTATAGGTTGGTGAAAAGAATCCTATATTACAACGACTCAAAAGAATAACGAATGAATGAATAGAAATCGATCATCTCCTCTATACTTAGGATCAAGTGATCCTAAAGCTAGCAAACTCAAAATCGAAGATGATCGAGGTCAAGAGAATGTACACACTCAACGGCTCGGTTTGTCCCCCCCTATACTTAGGGTAAAATATCCCTAAGTATAGAGACGAAAATCAAAAGGTGAGGGACAAGTGAGGGAGCAGATGATACAAAAACCGAAAACGATCAAAAGGGGGGAATGAGTGATATTACCCCCCTTATACTTAGGGTAAAGTGCACCCTAACTATAAGCAACTACAGGGGTAATCAAACAAGACGAATGAACAAGATGGTGTCTATACCCCCCCCTATACTTAGGATAAAGCACATCCTAAGTATAACAAAACTCTAGATCAATCTAAGGGTGTAGGACAAATGAAAGGGAAAGAATAAAATCAAAAGTATATACAAGTGATCTTGAAAATCAGGTATGAGATGCAGAGTGTAAGAGTGAAAAGATCATCTCATACAAAATAGATTGGAACGGTCGGCGGTTCACGATCGAGAAAGGGTTTCAATCGTTGACCATTAACTCGAAAGGTAGAATCAGACAACAACTCAGATATATGGATGCTACCGTTGTTGTATACCTTTCGCACTAGATATGGGCCTTTCCATTTGCTCTAGAGTTTCCCTTAAAATAGCTTGAGTCTCGCATCGAATAGCCATACTTTCTGATTCGGCTCAAATTGCTTGTGGCTGATGTGAGAATCATGGCACTCTTTCATCCGTTCTTTGTAATGAAGGCTACTCGTGAAGGCTTCATCGCGTAACTCTTCCAGGGCTGCTAGTTCAGTCTACCTTTGATCTCCCGAATCATCGAGACCAAAGATCACTTCTTTTACCGCCCACAAGGATTTGTGCTTGATCTCAACAGGTAAGTGGCATGGTTTTCCATAAACGAGTTGAAATGGAGATGTACCCAATGGAGTTTTGAAGGATGTTCTATAGGCCCGAAGAACCGAGTCCAAAAGCTGCGACCAATCCTTTCGATCTAGGTGAACAACCTCCTGCAAGATCATCTTGATCTCCCTATTCGAGACCTCGGATAGACCATTCGTTTGAGGATGATATGGAGTAGCAACTCGATGGTCTATACCGAACTCGTTAGCAAGTGCTCTTACCTTATCGTTGATGAAGTGGCTACCCCCGTATGATATCAGAACATGAGGGACCCCGAACCGCATAATGATATGCTTTCTCAGGAACTTGCAAACCGTGTTCGCATCAGCAACTCGGGTAGGAATAGCCTCTACCCAACGACTCACATAAGCCATAGCAAGAAGGATATACACGAACCCCTGATTTTTAGGAAACAGGCCCACAAAGTCGATGCCTCATGCATCAAACACTTCACAAAAGTGAATCGACTGCATCGACATCATGTCTCTATGTCCACGAGTACCAATTTTCTGCCAGTCAGTACATCTCTTTACGAATGCATGAGCATCTGCAACGAGCATAGGCCACCAAAGGCCAGATTGGAGCACCTTTTGTGATGTCCTCTTTCATGAATGGTGTCCTCCAGCTTCTAATCGATGACAGTACATGAGGACACTCCGGTATTCCTCCTGAGGAATACACTGATGCCAAACGAAATCCGTTCCTTCATGATAAAGGACCGGATCCTCCCAATGGTAAGACTTCGTTTTCGCGAGGAAAGTCTCAAGCCTCTATCTGGATCAACCTTGTGGAACTTTCTTAGCAACAAAAAATTTCACAATGTCGGCATACCATAGCAGCGAGGCGACAGTAAGAATCTCCTCGTCGAGGAAGGTCTCGGTGATTGGTGCATCAAACTCAGTAGTCTCGGATGTTTCTAACCGGAAGATATGATCCGCCACCACATTCTTGACTCCAGGTTTATCCTTGATTTCGATGTCGAACTCCTGGAGTAGAAGGATCCATCTGGTCAGACGCGGCTTCAAATCCTTCGTGTTCATTAGATACTTGATGGCGGTGTGATCAGTGAAGATTGTGACCTTCGATCCTATGATATAGGATCTAAATTTATCTAAGGCAAATACTACGGCTAGCATTTCTTTCTCTATAACAGTGTAATTCCGCTGCGCGGAATCCAAAGTCTTTCTAGCGTAGTATATGGCAACGGAAGGTCATCCCTCCTCTGTCCCAACACAACCCCAACGGCAAAATCGGAGGCGTCCGTCATGATCTCGAATGGGAGAGACCAATTGGATGGTTGAAAGACAGGAGCTTCTACAACCATATTCTTGAGATTTTTGAATGCCGAAAAATACTTATCATCGACGATAAACTCGATGTCTTTCGCAAAAAGATCAGACAACGGTCGGGCAATCTTGCTGAAGTCTCGTATGAAACGTCGGTAGAAACCGACATGCCCGAGGAAAGACCGTAGCTGTTTCAGATTGGACGTTGGATTAAGTTTCTTTATGATATCCACCTTGGTCAGGTCCTCCTCCATGTCCCGGTTAGAGATGATGTGACCAAGGACCATCCCCTGAGTCATCATAAAATGACTCTTCTCCCAAGAAAGTACGAGGTTAACCTCTGTGCACCTCTGAAGCTCGCACTTTAGGCTAGAAAGGCATGAATCAAAATCATTGTCGTAGACCGAGAGATCATCCATGAAGATCTCCAAGATATCTCCCACCATGTCCGCGAATATCGAAAACATGCACCTATGGAATGTAGCAGGAGCATTATATAGTCCAAAGGTCATCTCTTTGAAAGCATACGTTCTAAACGGATAGGTGAATGTCGTCTTTTCTTGATCTTCGGGAGCAATGTCCACTTTATTATATCATGAGTATTCGTCGAGAAAACAATAATGGCTCTTCCTGGCTAACTGTTTGATGATCTGATCAATGAACAGTAGCGGGAAGTGATCCTTCTTGGTCGCCTGATTCAAACGTCTGTAGTCCACACAGACGTGCCAAGAAGTTGGTACTCGGGTAGCGATCTCCTCTCCGTCCTCATTGATCGTTGTAGTGATACATGTCTTCTTGGGTACCATAAGCAAAGGACTAACCCATTTCAAGTCGGAGATGGGATAGATAAAATCGACGCTCCACCACTTGGATATTTCCTTCATAACCACCTCTCGAAGATTCGGGTTCAGCCTGCGCTGAAACTCATGAGATGGCTTAGTGTTATCCTTGAGGAAGATGTGGTGGGAGCACAGAGCCGGACTAATCCCATGGAGATCCGCTACTGACCACCCGATCGCCTTGCGGTTCTTTTTAAGAATCTCCATCAAATGAGATTACTGATCTTCAGTCAGATTGGAAGAGATGATGACCGGAAATATTTTAGATTCTTCTGCAAGGAATCGGTATTTCATGATCTGAGGCAACAGTTTAAGCTCAAGGGGAGAAGGAACAGGGAGAGTGGGTTTGATTAGAGCCTGGGTATAGGTTGCCAGTTCGATGCCCGTAAGCTATGCCTGCTCTGACTAAGGAAGATCTAGAGATTGATGGATATTCTGTTCTGATTCAGTCTCCAGGTTGGTTGTAGGCTCTGTAGAAGAAGTCTGAAGTGATAGAAATTCGACGAAGCTCTGCCAATCAGCATCTTCGGAATCTGAATGATCGACGGGTGACTGACAATTCAGATAACTCACTTCTGACTCGGAGAGATATATAATGTTTGAATGATCTGAAAATATCTCAGAATCATCTCCATCAAGATTCTTGCTATTAGGCTCTCAGATTGTGCTCTCCACTCTCCCATCCTCGAATATCTGAATCTCGACTTCCACTGAAGGTGTGATGAAAGATTGGGTGCTAGGTTCGACCCAGACAGCCTCATCATCGATTTTTACGATGTTACAATCCTGATGATTGTCGGGTTCGTCATCAGATGATGGATCTGATTCAGTTGATCGAGATTGTTGGTCTTGGATCGTCTCTATATGTATACTTTCATCCTGGATGCGAAAGTATACCTTCCTGGTAACATAGTTGGAAATGGCCTCAGTTGTTGCTATGATCGGGATATCGGTCACACATTCAGGGACCGCCATGTCCAACACGACGAAGTCCACAGGGAATTTCAAACCTTGAATGGTAACGATAACGTCTTCGGTTAAACCCTTAGGCCTCTTGACCGATCTATCAGCAAACTTTAAGACCGTTCGGCTTGGTCGAAGAGGCCCGAACTCGAACTTATCGAGTAAGGCAGAAGGAAGGAGATTAATCAAAGATCCGCTATCTAAAACAGTCCGATCAAAAGTCTGATCAAGGATCTCGCATCTAACATATGGTGCTCTCGTATCTGATCTCTTGGTTGGGAGACGGTTCTGAATAGCATGACATGTTTCCTTGGTCACCACATGGATCTCAGAACAGTGAGTACGCTGCCTCTTCTTCCTGTGAATTGTGGTTCGTTCTTTAAGGCCTTTCTGCAGAAGAGGGATGGGTGCCAAGGCTTTCGAAAGAGTGAGTTGGATCGTAAACTTATCCAGCATCTCTCGTCAGATCATTCATTTGAATCTTTTTGGTGTTTTCTTTTTTAGTGCCTTTTCCTAAGCAGAGAGCTTTGGAAAAAGGAATCTCCACATCCTCCTATTTAGTCTGTACAATCAGAGGATTAGAAGAAGTAGAAAGAAATGTTTTTAAACAAACGGAACTTGATTCTTTCGAATCATCAGAAAGAGAAACATATTGATCAACTATCTTTTATTTCTTTTTCGAGTTCTTCTCTTTTGTACAATTTTTTGGAGTTTTCTCTCATCGTCACTATATACAAAGAATGGTTTAGCAGTTGTATCGGCTTTCGGCTCTGGCTGCTCTTCAGATTTGGTGCTTTAGAACCACCATCTCCATTGTCAAAGGGTGCAGCTTCAGTACCGCCATCAATGTCTTTTACAGGCTTGCTTGTGTTATCCAGAGTATCCTCCTCGAGCCTAGTAGAGTCTCCGCCTACTAGCATCCTACTGCTCCTAAGAGAAATGAAATCAGTGTCATCACAGTAAAGATAGTCATCGGAAAATACATGTGATTAGAGGGTAGGCTCGGTCAAATCTACTTGCTCTGATTTTCGCTTCAAATTATTTGGATTCGTCTCTATCTGGGCAGGCAAGGCGGACTTCCCTTTGATCATATCTATGACATGGGTTTTAAACTCATCCATTTCTCACCTAAAATATGTCTGCTGGTCGGTGATCAGGTTGGCTAGATACTCTAATGCTGGCTTATCACGGAAAGGCCCATGAGACCCAGATGAGTCGCCTCGGTGATACTGAGGTTGCGGCTGAGCTGGCTGCTGTTGTGGAGGGTACTGTTGTTGATACTGCATCTGGTATGTGCTCTGTCTCCACTGAGGTTGTTGATATTGACGAGGACCGGAGTGTTGCTACTCTCTGTTCTACCCCATTGGTGCCTACGGTGGCTTCTGGGAAGAGCCACCTCCTGTCGACCAACGGAAACGAGGGTGATTGCGACGGATCCCTGGTTGTTGCGACTGGTTGTACCAAATCCCATTGACCTCAGTCAATGGCTCAGGCATCTCAGAGTATGCTGGGGGCATTGATGCCAAGGGCTGATCGCTCTGATGCACCACCATCTGAGTGTCAGATGATGACGTCTATTGGAGTTGCAGGTAGACCGAGGGTTGATGTGTCAGCTCAGAATGCATATGGTATATGTGATGTACTGGAGGCCGCGGAAGTGTGCCTCGATCTCGACTTCCTGAATCAGCATGTGATCTCGAAGACCGATTGGAATCAGCTTCTATTTCTTGAAGGCACATAATTTATGTCTTCAGATCACTCAGGCATCTTTCAAGCTCGTCGATCTTATCGAGCTTGTCTAAGTTCTGGCACTTTTTCTCAATTATCTCCATATGATCCAACGTCTGACAAATATCCCCATATCAGCCGATGGGGACTCGAGAGGAATCGAAATAGCATAAGACCGATTCCCTTCAACTTGTGCCACTCGGAAATGCTGGTGATAAGTAGGTGGCTTTGTTTGATTATAAACCCGAGTCTGAGACATTGTGGTGTAATTCTCTGCAATTTTCTCATAAATGGCACAGACTCGATCTTTGTGCATTAAAAATAAGATCCACCACAAGCTGCATTCACCAGTCCCTGTAACTCTAGCGTCATCTTGCTAAAGAAACTATTTACAAGAGTTGGCTTGGAAAGTTCGTGATGGGGACATCGATCAATGAGCTCTAGAAAATGATCACATGCCTCATGAAACTGCTCATTCCCGATCATGGTAAAGTTACTAATCATACCTATAGCAGCATTCGTTCGACCGAGAGGGTAATATTTGTTCAGATATGCAGTTCTCAGCTCCTCCCACATCGAAACATATCTCCCTAAGTGTTTCAACCAGTAGGTTGTTCAATCAACAAGGGAAAAATGAAACGCGATCAACTTGATCGTATCCCCGTTCACATGCGCATCATGCACCGTACTACAGATCAGCTCGAACTCTTGAAGGTGCAGATGCAGCTCCTCAGTAGAAAGCCCGTGAAATTTGGGCAGCAACTGGATTGTCTAAGGATGGAACTCAAAGTTCCTGTGAATGACAGGGAGACAGATCCATCGATGGATTGTAGTGGCTCCAGGATTGTAGAGTTGTTGCATTGTGCGGTTCAGATCTAGTGGCGGTCTCTCTGTTCCATCTGGTTGCTCCTGATCCTCGGTTCTTGGATAATCAACTCTTGGGTTCTCAACATCAGGATTGTTACGTTGGGCTCGTAGCTGAGTTAGCTCGTCTCTGACATCGTTCATTAGTCTACCTTGATCCCTAATCTGATTCTGCATTATCTCAAGGGAAGCAAGTAGACCGTTGTTGATCGCAGTGTGATCGATGACTACAGAGGTAGTCTGCGATCCTTTGCCATCCATGTCTTCTGGAAAGGAGAAAAAATCTAAGTCAGGCTTTGCCATATCAATATGTAACTGTCGATTGTATTTTGTAGCTGGAGATGATGATGGTAGAGAATGAGAATGAGAAGAAATCGACGACGAGCTTTTAGGGTTAAAGTCACACTTGGAAGTAGCAACTCGAGTGGATTTCGATTTGGGACGAGAGGCATCCCGAACCGATCTGGATGAATGGGTAGGTTCGCGAGAGAGTGGATCAATCAGAGACAACCGAAGCAATCGCTTTCCCATCATCTTGATAGATTTTGTTGATTAAAATCTCAAAAGATTGGACTCACACCGCAAACAAATGCAAAGCAAACCCTGAGTTCACCAACGCAACCCTGGTGATGACCGTAAGAGTTCGGTCGTTTATCTTTTCAATTTTAGGGTTATTTGGCAAATAAATCTTCTCACAGATTAGCGAGATCAGATACGTGCCCAAAACTTCTACGACGTACTGTTCCGAGTTCTCACCAGAAATCACCTAGTCTCAGCCAGTATGGGAGTAAGTACGGACCATTTCCAACTACCTGTGTTACTTGAGGACGGAGCCTTATGCAGTGTCCTCGAAACCTCCCACTGTGTTATGTACACCCGGGCCATTTTCGCCTACCCGAGAGTACCCACTAAAGATAAGGTGATTAAAAGCGTGAACTAAGTAGTACTTCGACAGAAGCCCAGACTCTAGCTTTACCTTATGGGTCGTCTCTTACTCGCAAAGTCTGGAGAGTGTACCTGCGATGCAATTTCAGGGGTTGCTCTCCCCAAGACAAGTGGAGTCCTTACGTTTATTTTAAAGTCAGATGGAAATTAACAGTCCCTGTTTTAATTTTCGATTTTCACCTTTTTGTGTTATTTTCAGAGAAATCGTCTAACGTTTTTTTTTCTTTTTGGCTTTGACCCCAGATACAAGCACCTAGGTGTCGTAACCTAAGTAAGCATCTAATCTACGGTACGTAGAGAAGGGGAAAATCGAGAAATCCTAACAAGCACCTATCTTGAAAAGCTGTAGAAAAATCGTCGAGAAAAATCACGAGCGAAAAAGCTGCAGTAGGTGCCCTGCTCCCCCAGGAGTACAGTCCTGGTGAAACAGACCCCAAGAAGAATGGAGGGAGAGCTACAAGTCGGGATACCCTGAAGAGGCCCCTTTCTACAAACAATTTTTTTATTACAAGAAATTACACACAGCAGGCGGAGCTTCTGACGCGGTGGTGTGGTTCTGGCTAGGCAGCATGTCTTAGTGGATTAGTAGTGGCTTTGTTCTTCCCTAATCGCATTAAGGCGGCAGTCTTGATATCTGTGGCAACATCGGTTCGCGGGTGGCGATCTCGATACCCCGTTAGATCGCTTACCTCCAAATGAAGATGTGGTTGCAGTATTGTTCCTTTAACTGCGCACTCTCCATATGATGGTCGGTCCAATACAAAGGTTTGTGCATGTGTTCGTTCCCAGATTAAGCTAAAGCTCGTGATGACATCATCCCCATAGGCTTTAAAACAACTCGAGGGCGAAGCCTCTGCTCAAATCAAACGGGATATGTGTACGATGGTCAAATAGGAAGCAATGGAATTGGAGGTAAAAGTGATAATTGGAAGTGTGGAAAAATATCACAATCAGGGAAAACGAAGGAGAATGGAGGGTTTGAGAAGAGAAGAGAGAGGATGAGAAGAGAAGGGAAAGAAATCCGAGAGAGAAGATAAGAGGAGGGTCGAACCTGGAAAACAGAAGGAGATTGATGTAGGATGTGTCTGTGGAAGGAGCTCAAAAAAGCTCCTGGATGTTGTGACCTCGACGCGACGGCAGCTCGCGGAGGTTGTCGCACGGCAGAATAGCTCGACGCCGCGCGGCGGATCGCGCCTCTTCCCCGTCGACCTCGCTCGACGGACACGGGGAGAGCTCCTGTCACAAGCTCTCTTGCCGGAACTCGAGGATGAAGGATTGAAGATTGGGGCTAACGGCGGACGGATGATCTGGTGGAGATGGAGGGCTATTTATAGAGGTGGATGGTGCAGGCACCGGCGACGAGGTGCGGTCACCGGCAGGTCGTTGGTAACACGGCCAACGGCCGGGCGGTTTAAGGAAGTTGGGGCAGTCGATGGGGAGAAGGGGATGGGCGGCGATGGTTGTTGGAGAAGAACGGGAGAAGAAGGAAAGGGAAAGTTTGAGAGAGAAATAAAAAAGTAAAATAAATATAATTAATTAAATAATTAATAATTAAATTAAATTAATCAATAATTTCGTAATGAAATAAATAAATAATAATTAAATATGATTAATAAATTAATTAAATTTCAAATTAAATAATTAAGTATATAATTAAGTAATTAAACATTATTAAATAAATATATATATAATTAAAAAATAACAAATAATTAAATAATTGAAAGATATATAAATAATAAATTAAATTTAGAATTTTTATTTAATTTAAATATAAATAAAGTATATAAATTAACCTATATAAAATAATAATAAATGACGGTACATTGTACAATATACCAGTACGCATCCGAAAATCATATTTTTGCACATTAACTCTGATTTTAGCGAAACTAGTGTTACTTTGTAGATAATTTAATAATATGATTTTTAGAATTGAGTTTGCCCAATCCGGAGTTCATACGGCCGAGTTATGAGGTCTGGAAAATTTAGGTAGCGACTTTGAGGCTTCGGATTTTATTGGTATTTTAACCTAATTATATTTTTTATATTTTTTATACATTTTTATAAGATTTTAGGAAAATAAATTAAGTTAATTGATTTTACAGTTAATTAATTAAAAATCTGGGAAGATTATGCATATAGTACATATATACAACGGGTCCAAAACGCCAAAACTCATCGATTTTATTCGAATTTTTTTAACATTTTAATAAATAGTTTAAAGTATAAAATGGATTTTAAAAGTGAGTTTGGTCCGTTTGAAGTTTTCTACAAATAGTTATGAACCTTGGAAGTCGGTTTTTGCGGCTTTTACGGTTCATTACGGTTAATTATTTTGTGATGAAATATTTTTCTGATATTTTTATAAAATAATATATATTTTTATGAACAATTTTTACAAAGGAGTGTTTTGATTTAGGGTGATATGAGTGATAAATAAAATAGGTGAAATATGTACATTGTGTAAATGGGTAATTTATATTTTTTATCTTTATTTTCTTGATAATTTTATAGGTTAGGATCATTATCTCCCCTACTTATTCCTTTTGTCGACCCGTCAATATTAACCTGGTCTCAGGGTTAAGACCAGTCTGTATATATTACATATTTACAGCCTTCTTTTCTTTTTTTTTCCTTTTTATTTTTATTCTTTTATTTTAGACAAAATAAGTGTTAAATATATAATTTTAAGATTTCTGGTTAGAATGATAATTAGTTGGAAGTAATGGATATTTACATGTATTTTATCAAGGATTTATGTCAAAATGAAAGAATAAAGGCGATGAATCACTGATTCATCAGCTATTGAGTTGAACTGAATAGAAGAACATGGAATTTAAGGGTCGTTAAGTCACATTTCCTAACCTGGATGAGGTTATGAATAAACTAACAATCTAAAGGTCTTAACTGGGCTCTAAACTTTGATTTTCTAAAGACAAGTTTAAAAATCATAATCACTATACCTTTCTTTAATTTTCTTTTCTTTATTTTTCTCTTTTTATATCACTTATTCTCCTAATAAGTGTTTGCTATGGGATTAGCAAAGGTAAGCATAGGGGATGATGAATACTCATTCATTCATATTTCTTCATTTATTTTGTCTTTAAAATCCTAGGTAAATACATGTAAATATATCTAATTGGTACAAACTAATACACTAATTGTTGTCTGTAAATAGTACATAAACACATGTATTCAAATACAAAATAAATGAATAAAGTAAAGAAAAGAAATATAATGGATGTATTGTAAGTACTTACTGAAAATAAATCTCGAGACTAAATCAACATTAACTTGGTCGACAAGGAATAAAGTAAGGGGAGATAAGGGTAAAATAACACACACCTAGAAATCATAGGTGATCAATACTTTGCATATAGCCAAACCTACACTATATACACACTCTTACACATATTAAATAAAGATATTATAACTTGGAACTTGTAAATATTAATGTATAGAAAATACTAAAATTTATTGCACATAAAATAATGCATATTGCAACTATACTTAGATGAAAAATCTGTAAATAAAAGTTCATTGATCAATATCTCCTCCGTATGAACTCAAAATTTATCAAAACCACCTTTATTATATTTCAAATAGAATTATTTTCCATTTAAGATGGGTGCATTAAAATTGGAGTCAATACAGAAAATCCAGTTATTTGGGATACTATTGTACTATTACTCTATATATAAAGACAAATGCTTTATTTTTTTTCATTTAATAATTCTTTGTATTTTGGAATATAGTATATATTATACAACATACAAATAAAATTTAAATATAAAATAAAGGTGTTTAAATAATTAATAATAATTACTAAACATTAAAACAAGGTATAAGACAACTGTAATGTAACATATACCTAATAATTTAAACATATAAATGAAATTAGAAAAATAAAATAAAAATATATAAATGTGTATTTAATTATACTGGAAATATATAAAGACAAATATATATATATAATTATATGTATATGAAATATAAAATAAAATATATAAAATATTGGTAGATATACCTATATTTACATATGTAAAAAAATTAACATATGATAAATAAGATTATAAAAATAAATAAAAATCACATAAAAATAGTACATAAGGAAGATCTTTTATATTTTGAGTTTTAATTATTAAAATCAATTGTTATTTCAAAAAAATCCTCTTTAAGTGGTTTTTTATCATGTAGTGTCCTACGTTAATCTATCAGGAGCCCGAGGGTTGACCCGGGGTTAACCCTCCCTTCTTCACGCAAAGACTCGTCTTTACCCGATCAGAACCCTTATTCTTCGATTTTTTGCCTCCATTCCATGTGATGATTGACATCGAGCCTTTCATGAAAAACATGCAACTAACATCTTTGATCCTCGTCTGACACTCCAATGGAGCCATCTCCATTGGTCAGAGCGCAAACCCTAATTAAACCTCGCAACTCCAGTAGCATGTATATAAGCATGCCTCCTTCCATTTTTTTATTTTAAATTTTACCCATACTATTTTCCCAACAATGACACGTCATAGCTCGCCCTTCGTGACAGGAAGAGGCACTCCTTTATTAGCAATGTGGAGGAGGAGCTGAGGAGAAGGTTCACCATCGTCGGAGTCGAGCTCTAGGTGGTTCAGCTCCTGACCATTCCAGGACAGGTGAACCCCTTATTTTCTATTCTTTCATTTCCTATGAGTAGCAGTAGCTTAGATCAGAATTTCATTTTACTTGATTTAGTTGAGGACGGCTTAAAAATCAAAAATCAAAGTTCGTCGGAGCTCTAGGCTCCAACTTTTGTTCCGTCTGTTTCTGATCGTTGACTGGCCTTTTGACCACCTTCGCCTATTCGCCATCCGTCATCTCGACTCATCTTTCACCCCGGATTGCACAGATCTAGGAATCAAGTGCTTGATCTCTATCGTTCATCGGAGCACCTCCACTAACCATCTCCCCCCATTTTTGCACCCCACAACAGGTCGAGGAGCATCGCCCTTGACCCTTGACCATTTTGTGTCGGACCTGGAGCCTAAAGACTCCACCTAGAGCCCATAATCAAATCTGCAGGTCAACTCCGATGGCCTGACCTTCCAAACCTCCATCGTTGATGTCTGAAGCTCTTTGGGACATCCATTAGCTGTAGAATCAACCCAGGAACGCAAGGAGCATCTTTGCAGCAAGGGAGCACGTCAGAATCGCGTTGGAGGAGAGATTAAAGCTCAACATCTGGCTATTTTTAAGTTGTTATTCCAGAGCAGCTCAAAGAAGTTGGATCAAGAACAAAGTCCATGTGGAGTAGCCACCGTCCGAGCTAAAGAGTCATAGTCATCAGATCTGGGTTGAGATCAAATCTCATCCCCTCATCCACGAACCGTAATCAGCTATTGAGCTTGCGCCACATGGTTAAGTGATCCCATCTCCGTTGTCCCTCAGAGTGCACATGTTGGGTATTTTGCATCATCTAGCCTCCCCTCTTTTTATATTTATTGTTTAGTACTTAAACTTCTTTCTATAGTTGTAATATTTGCACATTGGGCCCTGAACTTTATTTATATTGCATATTAGTCCCATACCATGTCATCTCACGTACCCGTGAGCATGAGGTGCCGGATATTTTACGTGGACCACCTTCATGTTGCGTGCTATTATTTGGTCCTCAAACTTTAGATAACAGTACAAAACTTTCACACACACACACATGTATGAGGAAAGGGATCCTACTCCATGAAGGAGGTAACTTACCTGCTCCACTTTCTTTTTTTTCAAAATTTTTTATTTTTTTTGAAAATGCTTCCATGGATTTTCATAACTATATCTCTCTAATATGTCATTCAAATTTCGTCAGAAACAGAGACTCCTACGGCCTCCATCCAGAACATGAAAAATACAACAAATCTGTGACTATTAAAAAATAACTGTCTTGATGGAGGCCGTAGGAGTCTCTGTTTCTAATGAAATTTGAATGACATATTATAGGGATATAACTATGAAAATCCATGGAAGCATTTTTCAAAAAAAATTAAAAAAATAAAAAAAAAAGAAAATGGAGTAGTTAAGTTACCTCCTGCACGGAGTAGTATCCTCTCTCTCTCTCTCTCTCTCTCTCTCTCTCTATATATATATATA